>OY740798.1:45913511-47113511 GCA_963514005.1 Raja brachyura | reverse complement strand
TGAGAGAGGGTTGGGTGTGGGGGGCACATAATCACCAACGTAACTCCTCATAAAATCAAGATCAAACCTCAAACCGGTAAGTTCTCGTTTAATCTTACTATTTTACTTCGGAGTCAAGTGAGTGATTCCGTGAAGAGTTCAAAGCTTTGTGATTTCATGCCACAGATTACAAATCTCAGCATCCCACTGCATTGATTGGACTCGAAAGAGAAAATAAATGCATTAGTAGTAACATTGTAGAAATAGGGTTTATTTAACAATATAAACAAACAACAGTAACCCTTACATTTACGTACTTAAAATGGCATTGCCAAACAGTCCTGGATTGACAATCGGCCGATGATAAAAATTCTGAAACATCAGCTCATTTGCCCATCCGGCGGCCACCAAAATATGGTCAAAGGGCTCGTCCCTCGTCTTGGCCGCTGACGTAGCTGCTGCCCCCGTGGAATGAGATGTAAACACACTATCTAAATGATATACTGACGTTGATGCTGAACTGGTGGAATGAGACATACAATCGTCAGTGTTAATACCTGTTGCAGCCACCTTGAAATAGTCTGAACCGACCTTCTTTGGTGTAGTTGTTTGTTAACTCCTAAAGAGTGCTGATTCCATACGTCTTAGGATTCTGGTGGCCTTGATAACATAGAAGTGAGACCGTGGGATATTTGAATGATCTTAAATCATTCTACCCTAGTCTATTCTGCTTGTGTAGACCAGAATGTAAAACGTAATGGCACCTGCAGCCAATTCCATCCTATCTAGCCACAGCGTTTGCAATGTTTGTCGTTGTTGTGCTGAGAAAAGTGGCATAACTAAGGATATGGCTGGAACCCCTTCGTGAAAAAATGTTTTTAATAATCAACTGCATAATCTTGTAATGGGAGAACTTGTATCAAGATCTTTTAACAACTCGATATCCGTGTTGGACCTGACAACATAGTTCCCTTATGTTGCAGCTGTAGTGTCTATAACTGTATTATTGTCAAATACCATTTAAGAATGAACTGGAAAATGTCAGTAATCTGCACCATATTAAATGTAACATTAACATTTAACAAAACACTTCCAATCCCCTCAATAGACATGTACTGCTTTTTTTGGGTGCTATCCCTGCACACTGCAGTGAACACCCTCATGGCTAGATGTGACAACCTGAGGCATAAGTCAATCCATTCAAAATGTGTAAGTTAATAATTGTTTTACTGTGCAAAGGCCGGTCTCCTGAACCACAGTTTGAAACAGCAATAACCATATAACAACCATATAACAATTACAGCACAGAAACAGGCCTTCTCGGCCCTTCCAGTCCGTGCCGACCATTTATTTCCCCTAGTCCCATCTACCTGCACTCAGACAATACCCCTCCATTCCCTTCCCGTCCATATACCTATCCACTTTACTTTTAAATGTTAAAATTGATCCTGCCTTCACCACTTCTGCTGGAAGATCATTCCACACAGCCATCACTCTCTGAGTAAAGAAGTTCCCCTTCATGTTACCCCAAAACTTCTGTCCCTTAATTCTCATGAACCAGCAAGTTCTTGTTTTTTGGTATAACCGTATACCGTTGTGCCATAATGCCTGATGAAGCAGGCAACATGGACGCTTGGCCAGTCCTACAGTATGAACCCCAAGCGAGGTCTTGCTGACTGTTTTAGGACCCGGCTAATGAGACAAAAAATGAGGAAGACAAAGACCATTCCTCCTATTGAATGTTTTTCTCCGCACTGTTGTGCCACATATTTTTTGCAATCAGTGAAAAATATGCATTAACACGACGAATATTCGATGAAATATTGAACCATCATACTGTGGATACAACATACTTTGAGATCCAACACTTATTTTGTGTTATCATCGATCTGAACTGGATGATACACCAGAGGCAAGGAGATTAATTACAGGATATTTTTCCTTGATTACCATGTAACTAACATATGTCACCTTCGTAAAGTAGCAACTTGAATTTGAGCATGTAGAATATATATCTTCGCTCTAAACCCCTTACTCATTTAGTTGATACCAACAACTGAAGAATTGGTAACTCATGCAATCTCCAATCCCTCTGAGTAGGTGATGGTATTTGGAACTTCTCATCTTAGAGTTCTAAACATCAGGTCATAATAACCAATTTCAACCGCCCACACTACTGTAGCAAACTTCAATTTCAAGTTCAATGAATTATTGTCATGTTCAGCAATGCTGAATACTGTTCGTTCATCATTGTGGCTGAAGTAGCTTCAGCTGACAGGAGCACAAGGTTGTTAACAATGATCTATTTGCTACTCACAAAATATCAGTTGCTTGATTTGCTCAGCTGCAACACATCTGCTATATTGCCAATTACTCTTAATGAAAATAACTCAGTTTTGTCACCGATTGCTGTAACTCCAAACTCTTGCCACAAGGCGGAGACAAGGCTAATAATAATTAAAGGTAAATCCCAATGACCAACAAACAGTTTATCCCATACCGCAAAGCTTTACCGTTATAGTACAGTTATATTGTCTTTGATAACCTTTGTAATGGGATTTGTAGAACATGTATCTCTTATCTTATGAATCTGTTGTAGTCAGGAATAGGTTTTTATATTTGGAAAGTTCATATGCCCGATACTCTCCATTCTTCATAATAACATGCCACTCCTGCCTTATTCCATGGGTGGTTTGCATGAGAACATTTGCCCAATTTCCAACCCTGGCCATGAACCAAATTTACTTGGAATGCTCTGGCTGTGCCTCAACCAAATATTTTTACCCTTTGTGTGTGTACAAAACAATGTAGATATTACAACTTGTGAACGATGCACTACCCAAATTTTGGAAGTGTTAGACCCATTTAATTGAGTATGATTGGAAGTGCATGGAATTTCTGAGCTATCATGCTGCCCCAGTTCCAGTGAACTGCTACTGCCGATGAGCGCCTGGGGTGTGTTCTGAATGATGACTTTTGCCTGTCGTTGGCCTAATTGAATCGTTTGCCAGACTCCTTCCCCTGTAGAATAGACCTACCTGAATAACAGATTCAGCAGCTGGATCTCACATCCCCCTTTTGGCGTCGTTTACTAATGGCACATATGTGCTTGAGTATGTTCTATTGACATCTTTAGAGCCCAAAGTCATCTTGACCTTTTGCTCTTCCCTCCTCACTGAGGGTGATTCGTAGGCAAACCTAACAGGCTCTGTTGCAGGCCGCAGGATACAAATACTGATACGAACCCATTGGCCGTAACCCAATAGAATATTCCACTGGGATGACAACTTTGTTGTCAGGAAAAGGTACCTCTGACACATGCCCTTCATCCCTTTGGGTATGCCCCACGGCCATGCCCCGACCCATCTTGGTCTCTGCCTCCGAGAGGGAGAACTCGGTAGCATTGTATGCAACAGTTGCTGTATTTGGGATAGTCGTTTCAACGCACTATCCAACCGAGGGGAGGAATTCATCCCCCAACAACGTGGGCCTTGCTCTCCAGCCCCGGCGTAGAATCATCTCCCGACTCCGTGGGCGAGCAGATATGTGTGCTTTTGAGCAACCCTGTCCCAGGCGTTGCTGGTGCTGCCTTTCATAAAGGCCAGCATTTTTTGACATGAACAGCCCTGCATCAGGCGCTGCTGGCACAAATCTCCCGTAGGCCGGCACTTCACACATGAAGCAGCCCTGTCAGGCACTGCTGGCACGCTTCTCCCATAGGCCGGTAGCATTACAAATGAAACAGCCCTGTATCAGGTGCTGCTGGCATGGCTCTCCCACAGGCTGGTGCTTACATACATGAAGCAGCCCTGTCAGGCACTCCTGGCGCAGCCCGTACCAGAGGCCCGCGCTATTGCAGTGTAAGCTCACTAAATCAACATTGTTAGTGTATACCTTTACCTGTGAAGGGTAAAATAATTCATAGCAACTTGTGCTTAAACAATTAACTTTCTATAATGTTAACATTTCCTTAAGTTTTTAACTTTAATAAAAACACTATAAAATACATACTTTTTATTATAAGGAGAAACCCTTATAGCCCGACTCACCTGAGTCCAAATAGGGCTGAATGAGTCCCAGTAATTTCTTACCTGGGGACCAACGTCTGCGAGCCACTGACCACACTATCAGTGACTCCAGCGTTGCTTCCTTGCCTTTCCAACGGCATCCTACAGGCTGGAAGCCGCTGACCCTCCCCCTGTCAGCGACTCTCCTTAAATTTCTTGCCGTTTTACTGCATCCTTGCAGGCTGGGAGCCGCTGACCCCCCTGTCAGCGACTCTGCTAAAATTTCTTGCCATTTTTACGGCATTCCTGCTGGCTGCGAGCTGCCAACTGCACTGTTAGCGGCTCATTGTCTCGCAACCCGATCAATTTTGCCGGTTATCCGCATTTATGGGCGGAATGGAGTTTCTCCACAGTCTATAACCGGCAACTGGTCGGGCTGCGAGACTGGCAGAAAAAACCTCTGTAAAAAGAGGCTCCTGCCTGAAAACCCCTGGTAAGCAAAAACCAAACTTACCTTTTAAGTTTAACTTACCACCGGCAGGAGGTCTGTCCTGCCAGACTGGTGCTTGCGCCAATGCGTCTGATGTGATGGTGCGCATGCGGCCTGGCGGAGCTTTTTCCACGGAATCAGTCACGTGACTCCGAAGTAAAATTACAAATTCATAAAACATTGTATTAAGGTGAGGGGGGGGGGGGGGGGGAGAAGCTTCCTTAAACATAATGGTTCAAGTTCTTGTTACATGGAGAGTGGTGGGTGCCCTAAAGGTCAAGCCACGGGTGGTGTTGATGGAAGCAGAAAATTTAGTGATGTTTAAGAGGCATTTAGCAGGTAAATGAGGAGGAAGGGAATGGAAGGCCTGTAATGCCTGAGCGGGTGATGGGGGGAAAGACTCTCACATTAAAGAGGTTTCTGGACCAGCACACGATAGGCTAGTTGTTAAAGTATTATACCCGGGATTCAGGATTAAGAGAGGCAATTGGATGCAAAATTTGTTTCAAGGGAGGAGACATAGTGTGTTGGTAGAAGGGTGCTTTTTCATGCTAGTCTGTAAGGAGTAGTGTGTCAAAGGGATCAGTGCTGAGCCTACTTTCATCTATATTCCTGACTTGTGGGGGTTGGTGTGATTAATACGTTTGCAGATGAAAAATAATGTGGTGGTACTGTGGTCAATAAGGAAGGGTATCTATGATCATAACGGGACCGTGATCAACTGAAGGCGGCACAATGGAGGGTTCGATCCTGACTCAGAATGTTGTCTATGTGGAATATGTATGTTCTCTCTGTATCCGCGTGGGTTGTCTACAAGGGCTTTGGTTTTCTCCCACAATCCAAAGACTTGCAGGGCTGTAGATTAATTGACTTGTGTAAATTGTAAATTGTCCCTCGTGTGTACGATAGTGTCAGTGTACGAGGTGATCGATGGTCGGCACGGACTCTGTGGGTCGAAGGGCCTGTTTCTGCGTTGTATATCCAAACGTGTCGTAATGCCAAGTAATTGTGCCAATAGGCTGAGGAAAGGGCAGATTGATAATTAGGATAAACACTCTGAATGGACAGGATACTGAGTACAGCATTTGCACTAACAAATTGTATGAAACGTTTATGAGGTCACATTTGGAGCACTGTGAAAAGTTCTAACCAATCCACTATGGGATGGATGCCATTAAACTGGAAAAGGGGAAAATACTTGTAAGAAAGTTATTGTGTTTTAGGGTTCGATTTATAAAGAATGGTAGGGTAGGTTGAAACAATTTATGGTGAGTTTCTTTGTTCTGACATAACAATTTCCTCCAAAGGCGTCCCTGCTGTATATCGGGTGGGCGTTATTTACTCGTTACAGCCGAGTGTTGGTAACTATGTAAGTGATACCACTCGAAATAGCATTGTAAGGGCAACTTTCCGACTCTTCCAGTGTCCAACTTTCCGTTGACATTACTACACTGGTAAGTAACAGTGATCTTACGCATACCAAATAGAACACATTTTTAAGTTCAAACAAAGAGATGAACGTGCCAGGCTTTCCTTACTCTGCACACAAGTTGTAGCTGTTCTTCCCATTCTGGTGAACACTGTATGCTCTCCACCCCTGTGCCTGGTCTGCCGCTCCCTGTTCACTTTCCCCATATATATACACGCCCCTCTCTGCATCTAATGACCGCCCGCAAGTGTCCAAGTTATGTACTATATGTTGGCATTTAATCTTCTTTAGTGATTCTTTAATCTTCTTCTTATCCTTATCTTTGTTTGTGCAGGATCTTTTTCAAAGCTACTCACAGCAGTCTGATTCTCCATTCTCTTTCGAATCAACTGCAAGAGTGTTTTCCTTACTTTATGAAACCAAGCAACAGCAGTCTTCAGATTCCTCCATGATGACAAATAGGTGATCAGAGTGTTTGTGGGGTTCAATTATCCTTGACAATGACGTTCATTGTGATCTTGTCTGATTTCTGGATTATTAGCAGAGATTGCAGATTCCAAGTGAAGCTTTGGCCATTCGCTGTCTGGCTCACAGAAAAACTCTGGGTCCATCGATCCATCCCTTACAGCTTAAGAAGTGGTCTGCTGTTAGTCCTCTGGAGGTTTCATCAGCAGGATTTTCCTTTGTGCGAACAGATCTCCATTGTGATACATCAGTAGCATCCCTTACCAAATTGATCCTGTTTGCTGCAAATGTTTGGAAGCGTTTGGTTTTATTGTTAAGCACTGTTGAGCTATCGGTGCAGAAGATGGATTTGTCCAGTTGAAGCTGTAATTCCTTTCACAACATTGTGTCAACTCTAACAGCTTGGACTGCAGCTGTAAGCTCCATTCTGGGAATCATCGTTTGCTTCACTCTGGCTTTTCCCCATTATGAATGCAACATGCACTTCTTTGTTATCATCTTCCAGTCTTAGGTATGAAACAGTACCGTAGCCACTTTCGTTTGCATCTTAAAAGTGGTGCAGCTGTGCATATCTGATATGATCAAAGCTTGCAGACTTCATGCACCGGTCCATTTTATATTTCACCACCTTGTTGAGATCTTCTAACCATCCTGTCCATTGTCGAGAGAAAGTTTGGGGTATAGAAACATAGAAAAATAGAAAATAGGTGCAGGAGTAGACCATTCGGCCCTTCGAGCCTGCACCACCATTCATTATGATCATGGCTGATCATCCAACTCGGTATCGTGTACCTGCCTTCTCTGCATACCCCCTGATCCCTGTAGCCACACGGGCCACATCTAACTCCCTCTTAAATTTAGCCAATGAACTGGCCTCAACTACCTTCTGTGGCAGAGAATTCCACAAATTCACCACTCACTGTGTGAAAAATGTTTTTCTCATCTTGGTCCTAAAAGACTTCCCCCTCATCCTTAAACTGTGGCCCCGTGTTCTGGATTTCCCCAACATCGGGAACAATCTTCCTGCAACCTGTCCAACCCCTTAAGAATTTAGAAAGTTTCTACAAGATCCCCCTCAATCATCTAAATTCTAGCAAGTACAAGCCAAGTCTATCCAGGCTTTCTTCGTATGAAAGTCCTGCTATCCCAGGAATCAGTCTGGTGAACCTTCTCTGTACTTCCACAATGGCAAGAATGTCTTTCCTCAGATTTGGAGACCACAACTGTACACAATACTCCAGGTGTGGTCTCACTTAGGCCCTGTACAACCGCAGTAGAACCTCCCCGCTCCTATACTCAAATCCTTTTCATCCCATCCGAATCTTTCCTTGCAAAGCTTCTGAAAAGTCAGCATGACTGCAGAGCAATTGGTGCGAGAATCCTAAAGGGTGGTATATAGAGCCAACCACGGACAAGATGCCCCGTCTTGTGTATCGTGGTTCCTGTACAGCGATTCTGAACTTGAACACATCAGGTTCAACGAACCAGTGCAATTCCAGTGCTCTTTCCATTGGCAGATTATCCTTGTGCAAGTGCAACACTCTGGTCGCATTGGTTCTCTTTTCTTGTGAAATGGATGCCAATACAGCACGGCTGTTGCTGATCCACTTTGACAGCACGAATCGTCCAATTTGGCAGAGGGAAATCAGCTTTCTTGCCACTTGAACTGCTTCCTGTTCCGAAGGTATGGATTTTAAACAATCATCAACATAAAAGTTGTTCTTTACTGTGTTTGTCACCTCTGTTGGAAAGTGAGCTTTGCTGTCCTCAGCAGTCTTCCTTGATGCAGAGTTTGCACAACTTGGTGATGACACTGCTCCAAAAAAGTTGCAACTTCATCTGGTATTCAAAAAGATCTTGCTGCACATTACATATGAACATAGACACATGGAAACATGGAAACATAGCAAATAGGTGCAGGAGGCCATTCGGCACTTCAAGCCAACACCGCCATTCATTGTGATCATGGCTGATCGTCCTCTATCAATAACCCGTGACTGCCTTCTCCCCATATCCCTTGACCCCACTAGCCCCTAGAGCTCTATCTAACTCTCTCTTAAATCCATCCAGTGAATTGGCCTCCACTGCCCTCTGTGGCAGGGAATTCCATAAATTCACAACTCTCTGTGTGAAAACGGTTTTCGCACCTCAGTCTTAAATAACCTCCCCTTTATTCTAAGAATGTGGCCCCTGGTTATGGACCCGCCCAACATTGGGTACATTATTCCTGCATCTAGGTTGTCCAGTCCTTTTATAATTGTATATGTTTCTATAAAAACATCCCTCATCCTTCTAAACTCCAGTGAATACAAGCCAGTCTTTTCAATCTTTCCTCACATGACAGTCCTGCCATCCCAGGGATTAATCTCGTGAATGTACGCTGGACTGCTTCAATCACAAGGATGCCCTTCCTTAAATTAGGAGTCCAAAACTGTATACAATACTCCAGGTGTGGTCTCACCAGAGCCCTATACAACTGCAGAGGAACCTCTCTACTCCTATACTGAAATCCTCTTGTTATGAAGGCCAACATTTCATTAGCTTTCTTCATTGCCTGCTGTACCTGTAAGCCAACTTTCAGTGACGGGTGTACAAGGACGCCCAGGCCTCGCTGTGCCTCCCCCTTACCTAACCCCATTGAGATAATAATCTGCCCCCTTGTTTTAGCCGCCAAAATGGATAACCTCACATTTATCTATATTATACTGCATCTGCCACACATCTGCCCACTCACTCAACCTGTCCAGGTCACCCTGCAACTTCCTAACATCCTCTTCACAGTTCACACTGCCACCCAGCTTTGTGTCATCTACAAACTTGCTAATGTTGCTCCTAATTCCCTCTTCTAAATCATTACTATATATGGTAAACAGTTGCGGCCGCAACACCAAGCCTTGCGGCACTCCACTCACCACAGCCTGCCATTCTCAAAAGGACCCGATCACTCCTAATCTTTGCTTCCAGTCTGCCAACCAATTTTCTATCCATGTCAACACCCTACCCCCAATACCATGTCCTCTAATTTTAGACA
The DNA here is from genome assembly GCA_963514005.1 of Raja brachyura. The sequence continues at coordinate 47,104,110 of OY740798.1, read as the reverse complement.
CCAATCTCCCATGCGGGACCTTATCATATGCTTTCTGAAAGTCTAGATACACTACGTCCATGGCACCTCTTCATCCATTTTACTTGTCACATCCTTAGAAAAATCCAGAAGGTTAGTCAAGCATGATTTCCTTTTCATAAATCCATGTTGACGGACTAATCCTTTTACCGCTATCCAAATGCCCCATTATTACCTCTTTAATAATTTACATCAGCATCTTTCCTGCCACCGAAGTCAGGCTAACTGGTGTGTAATTCCCTGTTTTCTCTCTCGCTCCTTTCTTGAAAAGTGGGATAACATTAGCGATCCTCCAATCCACAGGAACTGATCCTGAATCTATTGAACATTGGAAAATGATCACAAATGCGTCCACTATTTCTAGAGCCACCTCCCTGAGGACCCTGGGATGCAGACCATCAGGCCCAGGGGATTTATCATCCTCCAGTCCCATTAGCCTACGCAATACAATTTCTTGCCTAAAGAACATTTCTTTCAGTTCCTCTACCCACTTAGATTCTCTGTCCTCCAGTACATCTGGGAGAATGTTTGTGTCTTCCTCTGGCCGGATTACTAACCGGTCAACACACGAATCGCAGATAGTCAATGTGCTTTTCTGATACTTTGACTTGATGAAACATTGCTTTGGAATCAGACATCAAAGCAACTGGTTCTTGTCTGAACCTGATGAATACTATAATGAGTGAATTGGTAAAGACTGGATCCTGCAGCAGTCAGCAGTTAAGTGAGGGTTTACACAAAATTCTGGAGAGACTCAGCGGGTGCAGCAGCATCTATGGAGCAAAGGAGATAGGCAACGTTTCGGGCCGAAACCCTTCTTCAGACTGATGGGGGGTAGGGGGAGGCGGGGGGGGGGGGGGGGGGTAAGAAATGAAAAAGGAGGAGAAGGAGCCTGAGGGCTGAGGGAGAGGAAGGAAGGGGAGGTGACAGCAGTTAATTGATGTTCCTTTGAAGACTGCGGAACAGTCAAAGACCACCCTTAAGGTTCCATTACTTGAGTGATACACCCATGGTGAGGGATGTACCAGAGCTCTCCATCACTTTGATTCAGCTGGTTCACTGGTACCATTTCACATAACTATTGTCAATGATTTTTGTGAGGAAAGATATATATTGATCATGACATTTCATATTCTTGCCAAACCTGCATTTCAGGTTCTGGATGAGCTGCTCTGCAATGCAACAGTTATTTGGCATGCTGACTCTTTCTTGTTTGAAAGGTAGGTTTAGACAAAAATGTCCATCCATCACCTTTGCTGGGCGATTCATAATATCCAAGAACTTTACATCTTCTCTGGACATGTCCCCTGTTTCCGTGCTGGTTCTTTCATTGAAGTCGTGATTGTATTGCTTGACCAGTAGCTCCTCTAGCTTTACAATGGATGTCCGATTGCAGCATCAGAGTAGCTATTTTCATCCCTTCTTTTGTTGTCTCTTCTCAGGGAACCATTGGTGACCTACCCCAGTAGGGTCCTCACAGCGTATGATCCATCCTCTTGGCTGTTGACCAGCTACCAAGGTTCCAATACCTTTGATGCAGTTGTCCCTATGAGTAGTTCAGTACCAGAGTCTATTTCAGAAATCTTGATATCCTTCATGTAAGGCCACTGCAACAGCTATTCGTGTCTGGGAATGTTTAGCTGAGAATCCGGTATGGTCTTATGTGTGAACACATCAGATAGTTGGATAAAATCATCTTTGTCCAGACTAGATATTTCCAAAGCTGAGACATGATGACTGATCACAGGTGCTGGAGTCAATTATTAAAGGGGTAATAATGGAGCATGTGGATAGCAGTAAAAGGATTAGTCCAAGTCAACATGGATTTATGAAAGGGAAATCATGTTTGACTAAACTTCTGGAATTTTTTTGAGGATGTGTCAAGTAAAATGGATGAAGGGGTGCCAGTGGATGTAGTGTGTCTAGACTTTCTGAAAGCCTTTGATAAGGTCCCGCACGGGAGACTGGTGACTAAAATTAAAGCACATGGTATTGGGGGTAGGGTGTTGATATGGATAGAAAATTGGTTGGCAGACCGGAAGCAAAGAGTAGGAGTGAACGGGTCCTTTTTGGAATGGCAGCCAGTGGCGAGTGGAGTGACACAAGGCTCGGTGTTGGGGCCGCAACTGTTTACCATATATATTAATGATTTGGAAGAGGGAATTAGGAGCAACACTAGTACATTTGCGGATGACACAAAGCTGGGTGGCAGTGTGAACTGTGAAGAGGATGTTAGGAGGTTGCAGTGTGACCTGGACAGGTTGAGTGAGTGGGCAGATGCGTGGCAGATGCAGTATAATATAGATAATTGTGAGGTTATCTACTTTTGCGGCAAAAACAAGGGGGGCAGATTATTATCTCAATGGGGTTAGGTTAGGTAAGGGGGAGGTGCAGCGAGTCCTGGGCGTCATTGTGCACTGGTCTATCGGAACTGAACGAGGAGGAAGACACAAATGCAGGCTCAGACACAGGGCAGATCCGTTTTCAGAGTTTAATCGGTCCAAGTCGGTACAAAGGTAAGCAAAAACAGAGGCAACAGTATAATCTAGGAGCAGGCAAAAACAGTGGTCGAAAAACAGGCAATGGTCGAGATCACAAGGTCACAAGATTTCTAGAGCTGGAACGAGGTGAGACCAATTAGCAAAGTAGGACTAAAGAGGTTCTTCTGCAGTTGTATAGGGCTCTGGTGAGAGCACATCTGGAGTATTGTGTACAGTTTTGGTCTCCTAATTTGGGGAAGGACATCTTTGTGATTGAGGCAGTGGAGCGTAGGTCCACGAAATGGATCCCTCGGATGGCGGGGCTGTCATATGAGGAAAGATTGAAAAGACTAAGCATGTATTCACTGGAGTTTAGAAGGATGTGGGGATTTTTATAGAAACATATAAAATTATAAAAGGACTGGACAAGCTAGGAAAAAATGTTTCCAATGTTGGGCGAGTCCAGAACCAGGAGCCACAGTCTTAGAATAAAGGGTAGGTCATTTAAGACTGAGGTGAGAAAAAACTTTTTCACACAGAGAGTTGTGAATTTATGGAATTCCCTGGCACAGAGGGCAGTGGAGGCCAAGTCACTGGATTTATTTAAGAGCGAAATAGAGCTCTAGGGGCAAGTGGTCAAGGGATATGGGGAGAAGGGAGGCACGGGTTATTGATAGGGGACGATCAGCCATGATCGCAATGAATGGCGGTGCTGGCTTGAAGGTCCGAATGGCCGTCTCCTACACCTATTTTCTATGTTTCTTTGTTTCACCTCCCTGAGTCACACTGTGGCAGTCTCCCTGATTAGTCGCGCAACGTTTGCACCCCTTTTTCCTTCCTCTTGTTCATGCCAGGAACATCGAAATCCTGGAAGATTAAGCAATAACAAGTATCGACATAGAGAAACATTTGAAACGTACCTCTGATCTCAAAAGTAAATCCTCACTTGATCTGAGAATGGAAAAGCCTGAATAGTGCATGCGCCCTTTACCCAAACACCAGAGAAAAATAACAACATACTATCAAACACTCCAGCTGACATGGAATAAGATATGTGTGTGAAACAGTATCACCCGGAGAAAACTCATGCGGTCACAATAGCATCCAGCTAACATGGAAAGGAGTGAGGCTACATGCAATAAATGATGGGAATAAACTCGGTGCCAGGCCGCCGCACGTTCATGTACGTAAAATACCGTAGAACCATAAAGATCGATTTATGAATTTTGCAATGCAATCACTGTTTTCTATTTCAGATATCTGCATGCATTGAGGCTTATTCTGTTACACCAATGTCCCATTGAAAGCAATTACAGACAGGATTATTCTCAGGCGCGATAGTGAAATAAAGCCATCATGTTCCGAGTAACCACTCGACAATGGCAGTAATAGAGCGAAGGCAGCCGCAGGCTCATGCAAGTGGGGAAGGCAGTTTGCAGTCGTTTACCCAGAACGCCCATTACAGGAAGAGTCATGTCGCATATTCTCGGGACATTGTCAAATGTTTCTAGCATGTTTTGGATGAATCGATTCGCCCGCGCACGCTGCAAATGGAGTCTCTGAGTGAAACTCACTGATAGCTCGTTCCTTTCCTGAAGCCTTTATTTTAAGAACCATTTGATTTCCACAGGGACACTGTGGATTGCAACATCAGTCAAATGGATATTTGTAGCACATGAGAAATAACGCGGAATACAAAACAAACTTAAATCTTTTTTTCATTACCATTTGTTTATTCTCAAGCCCAGCAACGGGGAGCAGCTGTGGAATAATAAATGGCATCAAAGATTGACATTAGAAATTGGAATTGGGCAATAGGAGGCCTTCGAAGTCCAAATATTTCCGTTCAATTCATTTACATTTCTCAACACAGTAACAAGTAGCAGGATAAACGGAAATTAATGCGTACCAGGCAAACCTTATTTGGGTTGGAGTGGATTCACTAGAGTTATTGGTATATTCCAGATGTTCTGAAGAAGACATAGACCTAACGCAGTCATTCTGGTTCTCTCTATCCAAATGTGTTTGGCATGACACTGACTGGTTGCATCATAGTCTGTTTCATTAACTTGAAGGCCCAAGAATGAATACGACTGCAGCAAGTGGTCGACAATGCCCAGTCCATCCTGTGTCCTGACAACACTACCAAGGGATCTACAGGAAGCGCTGCCTCAGATAGGCAATTATTGTCATTGAGGGACCCACACCACCAGTGGTGCAGCTGGTAGAGCAGCTGCCCACAGCGATGGAGACCCAGATTTTGTACACTCTCCCTGTGACCGCAACGGTTTTCTTCAGGGTCTCTGGTTTCTTCCCACATCTCAAAGACGTGCGGGTTTGCAGGTTTATTGGCCTCTGTAAAACAAATGTCCTGAATGTGTTGGGCGTTTACAGGAAAGTAGGATGACATAGAACTATCATGAACGTGTGATTGGATGATGACGTAGACTCGGTGGGCCTAAGGGCCTATTTGAAGAGAGTCAAGAATCAAGAGTGTTTTATTGTCTTATGTCCCAGATAGAACAATAACATTCTTATTGCACCATCTTTCCATGTTGTATCTCTGAACTTAAACCATCTTGCCCGCATTCTTATTTTGCTACTACCACCGGGACAAAATTCAGGAGCCTGAAAACAGCGACCATCAGGTTGAAGAATAACTTTGAGCCAACAGCCAGAATGCACTTGAACTGCCATGAACAATCATAAGCATAACGCTACCTCAGACGCAAATGACAATGTGCATTGGACAATGTTGCACTACCCATGTTGGCTTATGCTATTATGGCCTAGTCACAATTGATAATTTATTATATAATTGAAATATGCTTATTAATTTGATGTATTGTTGCATTATTCTGCCTGTAAATCTACAGCAAGTAAGAATTTCAATGTTTCTGTTCCGGTGTATATTACAATTCAACACTTCTGATTCTCCGCACATACTGCTCGACTAACTGAGGTGTTACTATCTTGCCACAGGACACGAAACTGAGTCACGCAGAGAAAACTCATGTAATTACATAGAGAGCATTCAAACTCCACACAAGCAATTTCCCACAATTACCAGCCTAAACTAAACGGGATTTGTGTTTCAGAACAGCTCCAATCAAGACAGCAAGAAATTGCAGAGTTGTGGACGTAGCCCACTCCATCATGCAAATGAAAATCCCAGAGGGATGTACAAGTCAGCAGGCAACGGGGGTAAAAGCGTGCCCAACGTTGCCCTCATCCTGATGGCCACCTTCGTGTGTGGCTGCATCAGGCGGAGCGTAGAGCCAAGGCACGTGGGCACCAAGTGTCACTACCTGCTGAGGTTCTACCTGTCCTCGGTGTAGCGAAGGATGGGCCTGGTGCAGATGCCACGCAAGATGCCAGTCAGCTGGACACTGCCGCCCTATCTCTCGTCTGTGGAAAGGTTCTCCGGCCCAACACCTTTGACCACATGTCCATTGGGCAGTGGTCAGCACAGAATGTCCTGCAGGCACTGCAGGGAAAGGATTCGATGGACCCGGTGGTATTGTTCCCTGAGCAGGCTGCCCAGCTTGTCTGGCAAAATGCCTCATCGCCAAAACTCACTAACAGGCATCAAGACCTGGCTTGGCTGGCGGTGAGGGGAGCCCTCCCAGTCAGATCCTTCCTGCACCTCGGAACCTCACTACCAGCGCACGCTGCCCTCGGGACGGCTGCTATGGAGAGGAGATGGTTGCCCACCTCTTTGCAGAGTGTGGATTTGCCCAAAGAGTCTGGAGGAAAATGCAAGGGTCCCTGGTACGCTTTATTCCAAACAGCTCCGTCACAGAGGACTCTGTGATTTACGGACTGTTCCCAGGGACACATTCAGAGACTGACATCAAGTGCTGCTGGAGGGTCATCAACTCGGTGAAAGACGCTCTTTGGTCTGCCCGAGCGTTGTTCACCACCCAGCAGAGCGAGATGTCCGTCGGGGAATGTTGCCGACTGGCCCACTGCAGACTGCAGGAGTACGTGCTGAGGGACGCACTGAAGCTCGGTGCAGCCAACGCCAAGGCTCGGTGGGGGAGGGCCACAGTCTAAGGTCCTTCCGCTGCTCGACATGGGGGGCACAGTATGGTGGAGACGCCCCTCAAAATAAGGGAAGGTATCCCATGCTGGGGGGCCACATGAGTGGCACGGGTGGGGGATCGGTTCGCGAAATTTGACAAATGTGTATAGACTGTATGGAACAATTTGTATAGCCTGAGAAAATGTCGGATGGATTTTTCGCACAGTTGATGTATTGTATATATTTATTACTCGAATAAAGTCTATTTTGAAATAAATTAAAAAAAAAAGAAAATCCCAGAGGGACGTGGAAGTTAAATGTGTAGCTGTTGACCCCAGAGAACATTGAGGAGCTAAAGAGGGACTACGCATGTTGGAGAAGTGTGAAGCCCCTCTTTGACTCCTTGACACTCTGGTGGGAAGCAACCAAGGAGAACATTAAGAGGTTCTCCATACTTAAAGGGGTTCAGCGAGTAAGGCAGAGTCAGAGGGAATTGTGTCAACTCCAGACAGATTTGCAGCAGCTGCTCCTTCTGCAGTCAAAAGAGGTGGATGTGAGGGAGGAACTTAGAGAGTTGAAGCGTCAGCAAGCTTCGCTTTTTACCTCTGATTCCACCAATATAATCTTCCGATCCAGGGTCTGCCATGTGGAGCAGGATGAGATGTGCTCACGCTTCTTCTTCCATAAGGTTCACAGGGGAAGCTCTGTGATGAACAGCCTTCGGGAGGAGGACAGCTTGGTAACCTCCTTGCAGACGCATATGCTGAGGATCTGCAAATACTTCTTACGGATTTCTATGACAGAAAGGCCACAGACAGCACCGCCTCCCAGAACCTCCTCTCCTCTGTCACAGAGGTCTTGGAAAACAGCAAGTGGGAGGGACCATCCACTGACCTGAGAGGAGCTGACTGGCTCCATCCGTTCCTTTGACGAGTAAAACTCCCGCAAGTGATGGCATACCGGCCGAGTTGTATTTGGCACTGTGGGACTGGGTGGGCCCGGAGCTGCTGGAAGTGTATAACGACATTCTTCTAGCCAGCAGCCTCTCAGACTCCATGAGGAAGGGCAGCATCACCCTAATCTACAAGCAGATCATGTCCATTACAAGATCCTGTCGAAGGACATCGCCAACTGGGCCAAGTCTGCCCTGGGACGGGTGATCCACCTGTACAGGCTGGACCAAATTTGTGCAGGCAGAAAAATCTGGCAGTACTGCGCTGCTGAGAGATACCATTGCCTATGTGCAGGACAAACAGGCGGATGCCTGCCTAGTCAGCTTAGACCAGGAGAAGGCCTTCAACAGGATATCATACAGGTACATGAGGAACGTGCGCTCCAAAATGGGTTTTGGGGAGGGAATCAGAAATTGGATCACACTGCTCTACACCAATATCTGTAGTGCAGTCCAAAGCATAAGAGGATTGACATTGCCAGGCAGTGGGGGCACTCAGGTCAAAACATCCCTGTACATGGACGATGTCGCCGTCTTCTGCTCAGATCCAGGGTCGGCCCACAGATTGATCAGCATCTGCGACCAGTTTGAGACGGCCACGGGAGCCAGGGTGAACCACAGGAAGAGTGAGGCCATGCTCTTTGGCAACTGGCCCAACCGATCTACCAAACCCTTCACCATCAAGCCTGACTTGATTATATTTTGATTTTATTACTTGTCATTCGAACCTCAGAGAGGCTCGAACGAAACTCCGTTTCTACAAGCCATACAAACAGAACAATTCATTAAAAAACACACACAAACAATTCAATTCACACAAACATCCATCAAAGTGCATCTCACTGTGATCGAAGGCAAAGTCTTCTCTCTCCCCCGTACCATTTCTGTCCCGAGGTCGAAGCCCCAGGCGGGCGATGTTAAGTCCCACGGCCATTGAGGCCGCGCTGGGCGATGTACGGCCCCGCTCGAGGCCCAAAAGTGACAACGTTGGAGCCCCTCGTGGGGGCTGGAATGTCCCACGGCCACGAAAGCCATGCCGGGCGAAGTAGGGCTCCCCTCCGGGTCGCTCCAACCCCTCAGGCTCAGTGAATGGAGCCCCCAGATCGGCCCGGAGAGAGGCCGCTCCATGGTGCTGGCCCCAACGACAACGGAAAAAGTCGGGTCTCCCATGCAGGGAAGAGATTTAAAAGTTTCCCCCTCCACCCCCCACCCCCCCCCCCCCCCCCCCACACATATACACAATTAGAAACAATACAAAAAAAACACGAACAACTACATTTAACTAGACTAAAACATTAAAAAAAAGACAGACAGGCTGCAGGGGCCGCTGCAATGCGAGTCGCACCCGCCCACTAATACTTCTTGAACGTGCTGGGGATCTGATTCAGGTGGGCTGAGGCATGTGACAAGAATTGGCTGGAGTGGATAGCCGCAACGGGGAACAATTTGGTCATCAGGTGTGAGGTGCTCTCAGGGCTGCTGTACTTGGTGCAAGTGTGGCCTGCCCCTCCTTCCTATGCCACATGGATCACCCGGGCCATCTTCCAGTTCATTTGGGGGTCGAGGATAGACAATGCACAAGTCAGCAGGCAAAGGGCGTAATAGTGTGCCTAATGTCGCCCTCACCCTGATGAACACCTGCATGTGTGGCTGCATGAGGCGGCGTGTAGAGACAAGGCAGGTGGGCACCTACTGTCTCTACCTGCTGAGGTTTTACCTGTCCCCGGCGTTGCGAAGGATGGGCCTGGTGCAGATGCCATGCAATGTGTCAGTCAGCTGGATATTGCCGCCCCATCTGTCGTTTGTGGAAAGGTTTGAGAATTAAGGGACAAAAGATTAGGGGTAACATGAGGGGGAACTTCTTTACTCAGAGAGTGGTGGCTGTGTGGAATGAGCTTTCAGTGGAAGTGGTGGAGGGAAGTTCGATTTTATCATTTAAAAATAAATTGGATAGGTATATGGATGGGAAAGGAATGGAGAGTTATGGTCTGAGTGTAGGTAGATAGGACTAGGGGAGAATAAGTGTTCGGCATGGACTAGAAGTGCCGAGATGGCCTGTTTCCGCGCTGTAATTGTTATATGGTTATATGGTTCTTCCGGATCAACACCTTTGACCACATGTCCTTCAGGCAGTGGTCAGCACGGAACGTCCTGCAGGCACTGCAGGGAAAGGACTCCATGGATCCGGTGACGTGGTTCCCAGAGCAGACTTCCCAGCTTGTCTGGCAAAATGCCTCATCGTCAGAGCTCAACAACAAGCACCAAGACCTGGCTTGGTGGCGGTGAGGGGAGCCCTCCTGCATCATTGGAACCTCACTACCAGCGAACGCTGTCCTCGGGTCCTCTGTCCTGCACACTGTCCTCTGTCCTGCAGAGGAGACAGTTGCCCACCTCTTTGCAGAGTGTGGATTCACAAAGAGTCTGGAGAAGTATGTAAGGGTCCCTGGCACACTTTATCCTGAACAGCTCCGTCACAGAGGACTCTGTGATTTGCAGGCTGTTTCTAGGGACGCATTCAGAGACTGACATCAATTGCTGCTGGAGGGTCATCAACTTAGTGAAAGATGCTTTATGGTCTGCCCGAGCATTGCTTACCACCCAGCAGAGCGAGATGTCCATCATGGAATGTTGCCGACTGGCCCGCTGTAAACCGCAGGAGTACGTGTTAAGGGACGCACTGATGCGCTGAAACGCCAAAGCTCGGTGGGGGAGGACCACAGTCTAGGGTCCTTCCACTGCTGGACATGGGGGGCAGGGTGTAGTGGAGACGCCCCTCAAAATATGGGAAGGGGCTCCACGCCGGTGGACCACATGAGTGGCAAGGGTGGAGGATAAATTCGTGTAATTTGAGAAATGTATGTAGACTGTGTTGAACAATTTGTATAGCCTCCGAAAATGTCGGATGAATTTTATCTATTGAATAAAGTCTGTTTTGCAATTTAAAAATGAAAAGAAATCCCATCCATAGACTCCATCTCTACTTCACGATGTCTCAGCAAAGGCCACCAGCTTAATCAATAGGGCCAGTCTTACTCCGTTCACTGCCTCTTCTTCCCTCCCCATCAGCCAAGTGTTGCAGAAGTTTGAAAACGCATACTTTCAGATTTGTTTTGTTATTTTAGAGATTCAATGTGGCAACAGGCCGTTCGGCCCACCGGGTCGGCGCCGACCATCGATCTCTATCCTATCCTACACTCTTGGGAACATTTATAGAAACCCATTAACCAACAAACTTGTAAGTCTTTGGAATGTGGGAGGAAACGATCACCCGAACTGACCCCAACGAACTGTCCTCTCACCGCCTGAAATGCGGTCCCGAACTCCAATGTACCTCATTGAAGCTTTGAACTTTCTTTAATCGGACTTTATCTTGCACTAAATGTGGTACCCTTTATCCTTTATTTGTACAATGTGGACGGCTTGATTGTAATCATGTATAGTCTGTTCTTTGACTGGATAGCCTGCAAGCAAAGATTTTCACTCTACTTTGGCACACGTGACATTAATGATAATCAAAACGAAACCTATCTTCCTGTACATTAGGTTTTGGGTAGTTATTGACACATGCATTGAGGTACAGTGAAAAGCATTGTTAGCATGCTATTCATACAGATCAGATATACCATACATGAGTATAAACAAGCCAACCTCATTTGCGATGGTACATGGATGAAACAAGAGGAATATGGGCCAAACCCAGGCACGTGGGACTAGCGCAGATAGGACATTATGATCGTTGTAGGCAGGTTGGGCAGAAGGGCCTGTTTCCACGCTGTGTGACTCTGAGACTCCATGCCGGGTGCGGATATAGTTTTCGGCATCAGTTCTGTTGGAGGAATTTTTGTGCCATTTTGTGGTTAATGTTAATGGGAATTTTGAAAGTTACAAGAAAGATGAGTAGGTTATAATCTATTTAACACTACAGTTCACTTGCTGCGTAATGATGGGGTAAATGGCCAACAGAATGTTAGGATGGTAATAAATAGATGTGTCAATGTATTTAGACTTCGTTGCGCAGCTTAATTAAAATTGCTAAAACTAAAGGGCCTGTCCCACTTTGCGATTTTTTTCAGCGACTGCGGAGCGTCAGCGACTGACGCCTGTAAATCCGCCAGGTTGCATGACATTCACGCTGACGTATGCTGCCATGCGGGTGACGCCTGGTTAGCATTAGGGACCACAGATGGGCTGTAAAATATTCTTCCTTCAATGCATGAATTTTAAACAATAATATATTAAAAGTAATACAATAAAGAGAAGAAGATGGGAGAGGGTAGGGGAGAAGGGGGGAGGAGTGGAGAAGGAGGGATGGGGGGTGGGTGGGGGGTGGGGGGGGGGGGGGGGGGGGTTGGCGGGAGAGGGGGTGGAGGGGAGAGGAGAGTTCAGTCTACACTCACGGAATCCATCCCTGTGAAAAGTTATGGAGACGGTGATTGGATCTGGAAGCGGACCGATACGTCTATAAATAAAACATAACGACTCCGACTTATTTTCATTTTCACAATTGACGTACACAAAGTGAGTGAGTGAGTGAGTGAGTGAGTGAGTGAGTGAGTGAGTGAGTGGGTGAGTGAGTGAGTGAGTGAGTGAGTGAGTGAGTGAGTGAGTGAGTGAGTGAGTGAGTGAGTGAGTGAGTGAGTGAGTGAGTGAGTGAGTGAGTGAGTGAGTGAGTGAGTGAGTGAGCGAGTGAGGACCATGGATCGGGGTTTCTGGGTTTAATGAGGAAATATGAGCAGATTCCGCACAACCTACATTATGGGAATGAGTTTACCGGCGCCACATTGCTCATGTGCAAAACCATGGCCTGATTCATGGGGCCTAAATGTATACGATTCAAAGGTCTCCGAAAGGGTCGGAACAACTTCTTGCCACTGACTCTTGGACGTCTAGGCGAGTGTACCAGCCCCACTGATTGATAGACCCGGCCGAAAGATGAGCCTGCCCGCGGTGTTCATGAAACAACCATACCCAATGTCAGAAACCACTAGTTTTAGTCAAGTCCATCCCGAGTTTCGTTATTCAATTTCCTTATATCCTTCAATTTTGTCTCTACACCATTAACCACCACCATCTATTCCCCAGGCTCACATTCCATCTTGATTTTATGACGGCAACAGATCCCTTTTCCATTCATCAGGCACACTAGATTTTAGGAAGGTAATGGGCAAGATCTCTGCTAATTCCTTCAGCGACGCAGAGAGTTCATCATACAGTCCGTTTCCACCAATGATTCTATCTACACCATGCTGCCTCGGAAAACCAGCCAACATGATCTGAACAAACTGTCTGAAGGAGGATCCTTACCCGAAAGGTCATGCACTCCAAAAAAATACTACCTGACCCACTGAATTACTTCACCACTTTGTGTCTTTTGTTCAACATATTCAAAAACGTGTCCCAGCCGGCTCAATCCTCCTTCTCCCCGCTCTCGTTTGGCAGAAGGTATAGGTTTGAACGCGCACAGCACCAGACCTAGTAATAGCTCCACCCCCTCAATTATCAGGCTTTGAAAGGTCTTCGAATAAGCTCGGGTACTGTCCAATTCATCACTACCCCATGGTGAACATTGACTTTATCTATGGAACTGTAGGAGGGGTTTTTGTGCTATTTTGTGCTATACCCGTGCCTGTTTCTGACTTTACTCAAATTGGCACAAACACAAAATAAAACAGCTCGTAGATTAGTGGTGTCTATCGATTACGTCAGTTTATTGAAGGCCTTGACAATGCGCACCGAGGAACACTCTAAGAAAATACAAAGATTTTCAAAGATTCACGGTACCTACACAATTTTATATCCTCATGACACAATGGTTTCTTGTGGATGTGAAATGTCATCACTGATCAATGTCTCTGCAACCTTTCATTCTTGTCTTCCCCCAAAGTTATCTCGAATCTTTTGTTTCCTGCGAGTCCGAGCAGGCGTCGGAAACGCACAAACATTCGCCTCCCTATGATACGGCAACTTTAATGAAAACAGAGTATGAATTGGACTTCCCGGCTAGATCCCTCCCAACGCAGGAGAGTCTAAAACAAGGTCACCCCACTTTGCACAGTTCATGCTTATTTCTACCGCAGCCGTTTCATATTTGAATTCAATATCAAATCGTCAGTTGAAATACAAATAGTTCTAATCAACTGGCACGCGGTGTGTTAATGAAGGAACAATATTTGTTGTCTTCGTTGTAACCTACGAAAATATCAATGGAAATAGTTGTTGGGGCGACAACGATTGTTTGTGAAATTAATGAATTATTTTCAAATTGCAAAAAAACATTATCGGTGAGGATAATTCTCGAGTTAGGAAATATACCGAGTGTGAAATACGTAATAAACTCAAGTACATCGTCGTGTTGCATTAGATATAGTTGACGGGGAGGGAATGGGGCTTGTTACTTCTGCCTCAACTAGTTCCTCTGGCAGCTAGTCATTCTCTTTCTTTATCTGATCCTTTCGCTTTCTGCCTTTTTTTCACTTCAAACCTTTGTCAGTTATTCCAACAATCTCTCAATGCCAACCCTCGCCCCGCGCCCTCCTCCGACCTGTATCCACCCATCAAGTAACAGCCCTTGTCCTACCCTAGCTGTATTTTCCGGCTTACCCAGCACGAATCAACCTGAAGGAGTGTGTGTGTGTGTGTGTGTGTGTGTGTGTGTGTGTGTGTGTGTGTGTGTGTGTGTGTGTGTGTGTGTGTGTGTGTGTGTGTATATGTATGTGTGTGTGGGGGGGTGGGGGGGGTGGGGGGGGGGGGGAATGTCTTAACACAAAACGTCTGTCTCTTTGTCCATTTCCCTCCACATATATGGCTTGAGCCGTTCAGTTCCTCGAACACTTTTTCTTTGCGCTTCGCAAGTTCTCTCTGGGATTGCGGTCAGGCGAACATTTTGGATTTCACGCGTGTATATATATATATACAAACAGTATTTTGGGCAAAACAGCGGACGCGTGGCATTAGTGATCTCATTTGGCCTCTCTGTTTTCTTGTGCCTATTAGCTGAGCCGAAACATAAATTTCACCGATAATTTCGCTGCGTTGTCTGGCGGACTGTTCGCCGAGCGTGGACTGAGACAGCCCATAAATAAACGTTGTGCAACAGCTCCCATTCTGCAACAATGAAGAGTTTATGTTGCCTGTTATCCAGCCAAAGAAAAGTCGGATAATGTCCGATTAAACACAGTTCAAAGGTTTCCAATGAGGTAGATGGGACGTCAGGGAGGCACATTAGCTGGTGACAGGACTGTTGTGTTAAAGAAGGAACTGCAGATGCTGGAGAATCGAGGGTTACACAAAAAGCTGGAGAAACTCAGCGGGTGCAGCAGCATCTAAGGAGCGAAGGAGATAGGCGACGTTTCGGGTCGAGACCCTTCTTCAGACTGGCGACGTTTCGGGTCGAGACCCTTCTTCAGACAGGACTGTTCGGTTGCCTGATAACAACTGGAACCTGATTCGTAACAGCTGAGTACCAACCCTATGCATTCTTCCTCGAATTCGTCCAAGGGTCCCGACTGTGCTTTCAGGAGAGGCAGAGGATCACTTGCACCTCCTCCAACCTCATCTACTGTATCCGCTGGACTCCTTTATACAGGCGAGACCAGACACAGGCTCGGTGATCGTTTCGCTGAACACCTCCGCTCAGACCGCCTAAACCTACCTGCTGTCCCGGTTGCTAAACACTTTAACTCCCCCCGCGCATTCCCATACTTACTTTTCTGTCCTGGGCCTCCTCCGTTGTCAGAGTGAGGCCCAACGTAAATTGGAGGAACAGCACCTCATATTTCGCTTGGGCAGCTTACAACACAGCGGTATGAATGTTGACTTTTCCAACTTCAAGTAACCCTTGCTTTTCCTCTCTCTCTCTCTCTCCATCCCTCCCCCATCATAGATCTCCGACCAGTTTGATTACAGTTTATCTGTGTATGTTCCGGTGCCACCTTTCCCTAGAATTCACGTCCCCTTTGATGTCTCATTTTCACACTTTACCCATCCATATCTCTGTGTCTCCCTCTCCCCTGACCCTCAGTCTGAAGAGGGTCTCGACACAAAAAGTCACCCATTCCTTCTATCCTGAAATGCTTCCTGACCCGCTGAGCTACTCCAGCATTTTGTATCTGCCAAGTCCCATCCTCCCGCTATCAGTGTAGGACTTTGGATGTAATTTAGAAAAATGAAATACATGATTGAGAACCTCTCTTGGTTTATATACGAAGGAACGGATGTGTCTTTAAAATAGAACAGAATGTAGGAGACCCCGGAAACAGGGCCGCTGTTTTCTTGGTACAAAATCTTGTTTACAGTTTCTGGCAACAGGTGGTGAAAAAATCGATCAGTATCTGGAAGCGCCACCAGTACAAAGATAACGGCACAAAGGGCAAATCGCGATAGGAGACCCTAATAAACAAAATTGGATATTGTCCATGTGTGCAGTGAGGACAGTCAGTGGAGGTAAGGTGGCAAGGCCGCACTTCCCCGGGAGAGGGTCGTAATCGCCACAAAATTAATTGCAAATCGGAGAAGCAAAAATAAGGGGGCAAATAATGAATCCCCACGTCATAGTCCTTCTAACAAACAAAATGGGTGGAATAGAAAATAGGCAATATAAAATAGGTGCAGGAGTAGGCCATTCGGCCCCTTGAGCAAGCACCGCCATTCATTGTGATCATGGCTGATCATCCACAATCAGTACCCGGTTTCTGCCTTCCCCCCATATCCCTTGACTCCGCTATCTTTATCTTAAACTCTCTTGAAAGCATCCAGAGAACCGGCCTCCACTGCCGGAGGCAGAAAATTCGACATATTCACAAGTCTCTGGGTGAAAAGGTTTTTCCTCATCTCCGTTCAAAATGGCCTACCCCTTATTCTAAAACTGTGGCCTCTGGTTCTGGACGACCCCAACACCCGAAACATGTTTCCTGCCTCTGGCGTGTCCAATCTCTTAATAATCTCATACCTTTCAATAAGATCCCCTCTCATCCTTCTAAATGCCAGTACATACAAGCCCAGTCGCTCCATTCTTTCAACATATGACATCCCGGGAATTAACCTCGTGAACCGACGCTGCACTCCCTCTGTAGCAAGAATATCATTCCTCAAATTTGGAGAGCAAAACTGCACACAATACTCCAGGTGTGGTCTCACCAGAGGCCTGTACAACTGCAGAAGCACCTCTTTGCTCTTGTTCTCAACTCCTCTTGTTATGAAGGTCAACATGCCATTAGCTTTTACTTTCAGTACAAGGACACCCGGATCTTTTTCTACTTCCCCTTTTCGAAAAGATTCCAAAGCCTCGACCACGCACTCCCGTTTCTATCAGAAATAAGACCTGAGGCTCGGAGCCAGACTTTCTTGGGAGGTTGCAGATTTTATTATTGTTACTTTCGCAACCAGAAACCTTGCTGAATCTACTTCCCGCTTAAGCAAACCACAATATCGTGGAGGATTTCAGTGGTTAGGCAGCGACGGTGGATGGAAATGGTCAGACGAGGTTTCATCGTCGGGACCCATCTTCAGTTTGAGGAGTAATGGGGAGAAAACTACAGAAGAGAGGTGTGGGAGGGAAGCGATGGTTCGTTACAGATGGGTAGGAGGTGATTGCAGGTATTTTTGGATAGATTCCAGAATTGTTTTCCTCACTCGGAATTTGTCATAGTCAATCTTACAAGGAGGTGGAGGCCAAATTGTAGGTTATATCTCAGGAGGAGGGAGTGTGGGGGAAGGGGTTGTGTGGGTGTGGGGGGGGGGGGGGGGGGTAGTGTGGGGGAGGGTTGGGAATCGGGAGGGGGGAGGGGGTGAGCGGGGCGTGGGGAATGGGGGAGGGGTGTGGGGGTGTCGCTAATGGAATTCATCAGTCAGCACGGCGACAACCTACCAACACCACCTCTCCCCGACTCTGTAACACGCTCCCCTCCGGCCCCTACATCCCCTTTCCTCCCTTCCCCCCTCGCCCCCCACTACAGCGCGGAAACAGGCCATTCGGCCCAACGAGTCGCCGGCGACACTTTCATGTCTCATTCAAATCAATGTGTAAAAGAAACAAATTTACTGTCATTTAATTTTTCCTCTGACGGTACCATCAATTCCTTGGCTCCAATATTGTTCTGTCTCTTCAGACCATGGATTGAGACCAGATATAGCACCCTCTGGCCATTTTTTGCATACCATTTAACAGAGATTGAAACATAATGTTATCCCTGCGATAGAGCAACACGTTATAATAACATGTACATTCACAACTGAGCTTTATCATTATAATAATATATATTATAATAATGTGTACATCCACAACTGGGTTCTATCATATTCAATATTTCTTCTAAGCAGGCCTAATGAATTCCTCTTTGATGATATCTGTCCAAACAGACATCCCTTGGTTCTTCAGCAAGTATTATAGCGTGGTCTGGAGCATTGTGTACGTATGCAAATTCTCTGTTTATACTGTCCAATATTATGCACCTGGCACAAGGCAAAAGTATTATCCCTCAGCTGGTGTGGAACATGGTGAACAACTCAAATAATATATGTTTCCTGAGCTTCTTGCAATTTCGGATCCTCTTGACTCACTATCGTTAGCGATAATAGGTAACAGTCAGGTTGTATTTCCTGACTCCACTGCTTCAGTTATTGATTTGATATAATTTGGACGATACTTGATGAGTATTCACTATGCTCCTCGTGAGATATATTACTCACTCTAACATTGTATTTATTGTCCCGTCATCTGGTTTGAATATTTTAACCTCCTTAAGAAATACTTGCACTGGCCCCCCTCTACCTTACTCAACGTTTCGGCATCTTTCAATACCATTGCCGCCATTTTCTGTACCATCTCGAACTTCTCTCTTAGCTGTTCCAATTGTTCACTAAGTCTTGTTACATCTATCATTTTAATTTTGGATAGCGCTGCTGCAAATCCTACTAGCCCACTTAGAATTCTATGTGTTTTTATCCCTTTTCCTAGTAAGTACTCCCTTAACAAATATTGGAACAATTCCCTTGTAGGTGTAGAGAACCATTCTGGATTATCCAACCCTTAAGGTTAAATATGACCTGAATGTGACAATAATATAAAACAAAGTGTATCTATTCTTCTTTCGGGATCATCGCGAACCCATGTCCATTCACCATCCTAATACCCTCATTATAAAGGATGAGGCTCTCGGTAGTTGTGGTCAGATGTATGTAGGTTGAACACCCATTTAACCAAACCAGACAACATTGACCTCCACGTGTTACATAAATAAGGTTGTCAGACCAACTACTAGGCATAACAAACTGTATTTGTCTATTTCCCTTTTAATCTCCAGTGAGTCAACCCAAAATACTACAATTCAAAAATGATCAAGTAACATACTCCCTACATTAGTCCTAGCATCACTGTAGCTTAATTCGTGCAGGTAATTGCATTTCTCTCGTCATTAACAACTGTATACTGTCCATCAATGTTTCTCTTATTCCAATTAGATATTTTGATAATGAAATGTGGTCTCATTAGTGTGCTTTTAATTCCAGCCTGATGCATGCATATAGAAACCTGCACAAAACAGAAACAAATCCAACCAATTGCCTGTATTGTCAGTCACGTTTCTCCATTGTGGGTCGTACTGTTTCAACTGAGTCCAATGTTTCCATTTAGCAGTCCCCCTCATGTTCACCAGGGGACGCTTCTCCTGTCACTATAACCCTATGTGATCCCAGCCACAAGGGCTGGAGACCAAGCAATAGTAAAGTTCATAGAAGCGAACTTTGCCAATTCTTGGATGTACTCGAAAGCTCATTTCTTTCGGTTACAAACTTTGTCCTCGGGTTATCAAATCTTCCGTGGATTCATAGCTCACCCTGTCGCAAACTCACGTAAATTAACTGTCCCTCTAGCTGGGGTTGCTTTAAACTTCATCTGAATTGCTGGAAGGACATTAAGTCATTCCTGTCTAATATCGGCCAAGGCTTTAATTAGACTATTTTTAATTGTCTTGTTCATTCACTCCAAGAATCATGAACTCTTTGTATGTTGGGGAATTTGAATTGTCTGTTTCACTTCTGCCAAGGCACAAGCCTCGTGAATCGCCTTCCCTGTGAAATACATTCCCCGACCAGAGTCTATCTGAAGAGGGACCCTGCACCTATCTATTCTGCACCTATATATTATTGATTTGTGTTGGAAGGAACTGCAGATGCTGGTTTACACCCAAGATAGACACAAAATGGTGAAGTAACTCAGCAGGACAGGCAGCATCTCTGCAGAGAAGGAATGGTTTATTTGGCTCCATGCCGCAGGTATTACTGTATTATGTTGGCATGGAAATGCCCAGTGAGTAAACGTGGTCAAGCAGTACTAAACACAACATTTTATATGTCATCTATCTGATACTGCGCTCAACCTCCCTGCTTCTAAGAGTCACGTTGTACAATGCGAAGAGTGCGAAATTATACCTCCCTCAGTGTGATGGGTGTTGAGACTTCCACTGCCGTTGAGTGCTTGAGCACATCAGTACAGCTCAGCTAATACTGGACTGTGCCTTGTTGAATAGCATCTGGCCTAATTCTGTCCTCGATTTATAGTATTGCTTTTAGTACCCTCTTCCATTATCGCAGTACAATTGGATGATTTTAGTTAAATCTAAGCATCCCAATTTCATGAAGGACTGTTGTTTGAAAACGCATAAATGTATTTGTCCTCCCAATCTATTTTTTCCCTCTCGACTGTTTGCATCCTTTTGAGAGTTTCCTCAAATCCCCTTTTTTATAAGATAGGATCTGACGTAATCGACCAGCATAATACAGCATGGACCCTCATTTGCATTTTATCAGACACATGCTGAACAAGCACTGACACAATTGCATTCCAAGAGACGGGACTCCTGGCTGCCCGTTTGCATTTTAGAAAAATAGAAACATAGAAAATAGGTGCAGGAGTAGGTCATTCGGCCCTTCGAGCCTGCACCGCCATTCAATATGATCATGGCTGATCATCCAACTCAGTATACCGTACATGCCTTCTCTCCATACTCCCTGGTCACTCTAACCACAAGAGCCATATCTAACTCCCTCTTAAATATAGCCAATGAACTGGCCTCAACTACCTTATGTGGCAGAGAATTCCAGAGACTCACCACTCTCTGTGTGAAACATGCTTTCCTCATCTCGATCCTAAAAGATTCCCCCCTAATCCTTAAACTGTGATCCCTAGTTCTGGATTAAACTGTGACCCCTCGTTTTTTTACAAGATGAACACTGTGATTTTCTCAAAGCATTCATCAAAGAAGTCATCAACGCAAAAACAGTAATCCATAGCTCTTGAGCAATATATTCTACAGCCGTCCAATATTTCGACTCCACTGTCTTGATTCCGAAGCCTGGAACATTGTTGGTTAACGGTAAGTTTATATATTTGGAATATGGGATAGCACAGCACAGGGGGTGGCCCTTCGGCCCACGGTGCCTGTGCCGATCGTGATGCAATTTAAGCGAATTGCATTTACCTGCACATGGACCCTATCCCTCATTTCCTACCAGTTCGTGTGCCCGTCTGAAACCCTCTTAATCGCCTCCCTCGCATCTGCTTCCACCCACTCACCTGGCAGCGCATGCCAAGCATGCTACACTCTGTGAAAGCAAATTTGCTTTAAGCATCTCTTCATCTTTTTGCTACTTTCTTTATGCTCGTATAACGACACAAGGATATCTGACCATATATCCTATACATGCCTCGTAATTTTATAAACTTTTATCTGGTACTCATCAGACTCCAGAAAAAAAGAATCAGCTTTGTTCAATCTCTCTTTTCAACCATAGGAAGGAACTGCAGATGCTGGTTTAAACCGAAGATAGACACAAACAGCTGTAGTAACTCAGCGGGACAGGCAGAATCTCTGGAGAGGAGGAATGGGTCGCCTCTCGGGTCGTGAGCCTTCTTCTGTTTGAAGATGGGTCTCGACTCGAAACATAACCAATTCCCTTTCTCCAGAGATGCTGTCTGACCCGCTGAGCTACTCCAGTTGTTTGTGTCTCTCTCCTTACAGCTAATACTCTAATCAGGGCAGCATCCTGTGGATCCCTTCACTTGATGCGGTGACAAGAACCATTTAAATTTGCCCCGTTCGTTCCCCCTACTAATCATGGCACGTTAAAGGAGCTGTAGACGTGTACCCCAAGATCCCTCGCACATCAATGCACCTCAGGTTCCTGCCATTAACTGTATTTGTCCATTGAAAAAAGCATCACCCTGCAAATTCACAGGAACATTAAATAATTACTGCAACATTGGGTTGATGTTCACAAACAGTAGAAAAACACTCAACGGCGTTCACATCATGACAATGATTTTTAAAATAGTTTGGCCAACAAATGGCTAGAAATGTGCTTGCATAAATACATTTTCATACATTTGCACAAAACTCAGTTTCGACCCGAACCGTGGAATAACCTCCAGTGCGATTTCACCGCATCCTTCAATTGTTCTCTGAATTTGCTCAGGGTTAGAGCGTAAATGCAAGTGTTTGAACAGGAGCTCGTGTACTTTAACATAGCTCCAACTGCCGTGGCAACGTAGGCTGGGTCGTTAAGGTCACCGTGGAAACGATTTGGGGTTGTCAGCCCGGTGATTCCAAAAGTCACGGCCGCTGTAATCCACAACAGCACGAAACTGCCGGAGATGGTGAATACCAAAATAACGGACTTTCTTCTGTTCGCCTCCTCCGGGTCGGATTGTTTGTCGTTTCTGTTACCCCGCAGCGCGCGGCGAGCTCGACTGGCGGCTAAAATACGCCTGGTTGTCACTGTGTTAAACACGAAAATCAATGCGAAAGGAAGGGCGCCGACACAGACGGCGTGAAACTTGAGAAAACCCGCGCCCGCGGGCGAGGTAAAGAAAGGTATATTTACCCTGCAGCCCCACTGCACCCCGTCAACGATGTGCAGGGGCTCGTATGCAAAGAAAAAAGGGATATTTTTGGATACGATCAGAAGGGCGAACGTCGTTAGTACCACAGTCGCCGTTCTCCCTGTGCAATACATGGTTTGTAACTTCCGAGAGCAGATTGCTACACATCTGTCGAACGTGAAGGAGAGGGTGAACCAAACTGACAGGTCCAGGGTGACCGTGGTCATGTATATGATTAACTTACACAGGGGGTAGTTTGTCAGGAAGGAATGTGGATAGTAATAGGTGAAAATGTAAACCACCACCACATTGAAGACCATGACAAGTAGATCAGCCGAAGCCATGCCCACCATGTAGACAGAGCTGCACTTGGCGAGGCCGCAGTTTCCTCGGGAAAGAATTACGATTGTCACCAGGTTTGCTGTAACGAGAGAGAGAAAGGAATGAAATAACCTTGTTTCTGTGTAGACGGGTTATCTTAAACGACTCAAAGCGAGGGAGTAACAACGGGTCAGAGAGGATCTCCGGAGAACATGGATAGGTGACGTTTGAGGTCGGGGTCCGTTTTCAAACAGATAAGGACAAGTGGTGGTGGGTGTTGCCAGGGAAAGGTGGAAGGCAGAAGGGACAGGACTAACGCTGGCAAATAATAGGTAGATACACGTGGGGGTGGGGGAAATACTCAGACCTTCAATGGACCTCAACTTCATTCACCCAGACCTGCAAAGGTCCTGAAATTTAACAAATAGTCTGAAGGGTCCCGACCAGAAACATCACCTATGCACGTTCTCCGGAGATGCTGCCTGACCCGCTGAGTTACTCCAGCACTTTTCAGGGTTTTTGTAAACTAGTATCCGCTGTTCATTGTTTCTGGACAGTTTAGCTCGTTGCTTTGGTCACATATTGTAAAACTGGAGCTTTCAGGGACAATGCGCATCTTAGGCCATCTTGTGGGCAATGACGTAACGCCTTTCCCTTCGCTCAGTGAACCACAGCGCAGTGGCCACGCATTGTGTACATTCCGCGCACAGCCACTCACCAGGAACACCGATAATCGCAAGAATCGGATAGTAAATTTCTGTCACGAGCAGAACGGGAGCCCGCCCCATTTTCTGTCATTCGGAGTCATCGGGTGAAATGGCGGAACAATTAAAGACAGTCTATTTATACACAGACAAATCTTCTGTGAATCAATCAGTTCAACAACATTCGTGGCAGATATTTCATAATCACCTTGTTTATATTTATGACACATTGTGTTGGAAATAACCTGTTCATGCCGAACAGGGACAAATACTTGGATACGATCAACTGAGCGGGACAGGCAGCATCTCTGGAGAGAAGGAACGGGTGACGTTTCGGATCGAGACCCTTCTTCAAACCCCTGACTTCTGAAGAAGGGTCTCGATGCGAAACGTCACCTATTCCTTCTCTCCAGAGATTGATTGGTTGATTGATTGATTGCTTGTTTTCTGAACACGATGGCGCTAAAATCTTTGCGCCACCTTATTCACAGTTGTGGTGGTTTGTGTCAAGTTTCCCTCAGATCGATGTAATATTTCACAAGTTATTTCACATTTTAAAATTTGAAAAATCCTAATTTGAGAAAAAAAATCTTCCCTCTGCAGCTATGACTTCACAGTGGGTTGGAACCCCACTCGCTAGAAATGTTGTAATCCAGGGACACTCCGTTCGATCAGCACTGGCAAATGCAATTGCAAGCTGCAATGTTGCAATCCTTTTTTTAGGGGGGGGGGATTCCCTTCCTTGCAGCAAGTATATTCCTGGCAGCAGGGAATTTGAGCCGCGTCTGCGCAGTTGTGGGCTATAGGTGAGTGGTGGAATATTGCGTTGGGGAAACGGTGGGAGAGAGAAAACAGGGAATTGTAGACCAGTTCGCCTGACATCGGTGGTGGGGTCGATGCTGGAGTCAATTATATAAGATGAAATAACGGCACATTTGGGTAGCAGTAACAGGATCGGTCCGAGTCAGATTGGAATAACGAAGGGTAAGTCATGCATGACTAATATTCTGGATTTTTTTTTAGGATGTAATTAGAGCACATGGTATTGGGGATGGAGTGCTGACATGGATAGAACATTTGTTGGCCAACAGGAAACAAAGGGTAAGGATTCACGGCTCCCTTTCAGAATAGCAGGCAGTGACTCGTGGGGTGCCGCAAGGTTCCGTGCTTGGACAAAAGCTATTTACAATATACACCAATGACTTAGATGAAGGGATTCAAAGTAACATTCGTAAATTTGTAGATGACACAAAGGTGGATGGCAGTGTGAACTGTGAGGAGGATGCTATGGGAAAGCAGGGTGACTTGGACAGGTTGGGTAGGTGGGCAGATGCATGGCAGATGCCGTTTAATGTGGATAAATGTGAGGTTATCCACTTTGGTAGAAAAAACAGGGAGGCAGATTACTTTCTAAATGGTGTCAAGTTGGGAAAAGGGGAAGTACAACGGGATCTGAGGGTCCTTGTTCATCAGCAATGAAAGTAAGCATGCAGGTGCAGCAGGCAGTGAAGAAAGCGAATGGCATGTTGGCCTTTATAACAAGAAGAGTTGATTATAGGAGAAAAGAGGTCCTTCTGCAGGTGTATAGGACACGAGTGAGACAACACATGGAGTATTGTGTGCAGCTTTGGTCCCTTCAATTGAGGAATTACATTCTTGCCGTTGAGGGAGTGCAGCATAGTTTTACAAGGTTAATTCCCGGGATGGCGGGACTGTCATATGCTGAGAGAATGGATGGGCTGTGTACTCTGAAGTTAAGAAGGATGAGAGGGCGTGTTATTGAAACATAATAGATTATTAACATTTTGGTCACGCTAGAGGAAGGAAACATGTTCCAGATGTTGGGGTAGTCCAGATCCAGGGCCCACAGTTTAAGAATACAACAGTACAGTTGTAAGACTACAACAATTGTTCATCCCAGTTTGGCAAAATAATAAATCAGGGAAGGTAGTGCATCCGCGGATAACAAGGGAAAGCATGGATAGTATCAAATAAAAGATGAAGCATACAAATTTCCCAGAAAAAATCAGCCTACCAGAGGACTGGGAGAAATTCAGAGTCCAGCAGCGGAAGACAAAGAGTTTATTACGAAAGGGAAGTAGATTATGAAAGAAAACTGTCCGGGAACATAAAAACAGACTGCAAAAGTTTTTATAGATATGTGAAGAGAAAAAAAGGTTAGTTAAAACAAATGTAGGTCCCTTGCAGTCAGAAACTGGTGAATTAATCACGGGGAACAAGGACATGGCAGACCAATTGAATAACTACTTTGGTTCTGTCTTCACTAAGGAAAACATAAATAATCTGCCGGAAATAGCAGGCGACCGGGGTCAAATGAGATGGAGGAACTGAGTGAAATCCAGGTTAGCCGAGAAATGGTGCTAGGTAAATTGAATGGATTAAAGGCCGATAAATCCCCAGGGCCAGATAGGCTGAGTCCCAGAGTATTAAGGAAGTCGCCCCGGAAATAGTGGATGCATTAGTGATAATCTTTCAAAACTCTTTAGATTCTGGAGTAGTTCCTGAGCATTGGAGGAGAGCTAATGTAACCCCACATTTCAAAAAGGGAGGTAGAGAAAAACGGGGATTTACAGACCAGTTAGTCTAATATCGGTAGAGGGGACAATGCTAGTCAGTTATTAAAGATGGGATAGCAGCACTTTTGTAAAGTGGTGAAATCGTTGGACAAAGTCAGCGTGGATTTATGAAAGGTAAATCATGTCTGATGAATCTTATAGATTTTATCGAGGATGTAACTAGTAGAGTGGATAAGGGAGAACATGTGGATGTGTTGTATCTGGACTTGCTGAAAGCATTCGACAAGGTCCCACATAAGAGATTCGTATACAAACTTAAAGCACGTGGTATTGGGTGTTCAGTATTTATGTGGAGAAAGAACTGGCTGGCAGACACGAAGCAAAGAGTAGGAGTAAACAGGTCCGTTTCAGAATAGCAGGCAGCGACTCGTGGGGATCCGCAAGGCTCAGTGCTGGGAACCCCAGCTATTCACAATATCTATTAATGATCTGGATGAGGGAATTGAATGCAATATCTCCAAGTTTGTGGATCACACGAAGCTGGGGCACAGTGTTAGCTGTGAGGAGCATGCCAGGAGGCTGCAAGGTGATGGACATGTTGGGTGAGTGGGCAAATGCTTGGCAGATGCACTATAATGTGGATACACGTGATGTTATCCACTTTGGTGGCAAAAAGAGGAAAGTATACTATTATTTGAATGGTGTCCGAGTGGGCAAATGCATGGCAGATGCAGTATAATGTGGATACATGTGAGGTTATCCACTTTGGTGGCAAACACAGGAAATAGGGCTATTATTTGAATGGTGGCCGATTAGGAAAAGGGGAGATACAACGAGACCTGGGTGTCATGGTACACCAGTCATTGAAAGTAGGCATGCAGTGAAGAAAGCGAATGGTATGTTTGCATTCATAGCAAAAGGATTTGAGTATCAGTGCATGGATGTTCTACATGGACTTGGTGAGGCCATACCTGGAGTATTGCGTACCGTTTTGGTCTCCTAATCTGAGGAAAGACATTCTTGCCATAGAGGGGGTACAGATAAGGTTCACCAGACTGATTCCTGGGATGGCAGGACTTTCATATGAAGAAAGACTGGATAGACTCGGCTTGTACTCGCTAGAATTTAGAAGATTGAGGGGTGTTCTTATAGAGACTTACACAATTCTTAAGGGGTTGGACAGGCTAGATGCAGGAAGATTGTTCCCGATGTTGGAGAAGTCCAGAACAAGGGATCACAGTTTAAGGATAAGGGGGAAGTCTTTTAGGACCGAGATGCCAAATTTTTTCACACAGAGTGGTAAATCTGTGGAATTTTCTGCCACAGAAGGTAGTGGGGGCCAGTTCATTGTCTATATTTAAGAGGGAGTTAGATGTGTCCCTTGCGGCTAAAGGGATCAGGGGGTATGGAGAGAAGGCAGGTACAGGATATCGAGTTGGATGATCATATTGCATGGCGGTGCAAGCACGAAGGGCCGAAAGGCCTACTCCTGCACCTATTTTCTATGTTTCTGTGTTACTAATAAGGAATAAGCCATTTAGGGCTGAGACGAGGAAACACCTTTTCTCACAGAGCTGTGGAATTCTCTGCCTCGGAGGGCAGTGGAGGTCGGTTCTCTGGATACTTTCGAGATAGCTTGAGAGGGTTCTTAAAGAAAGCGGAGTCAGGGGATATGGGGAGAAGGCAGGAATGGGGGTACTGATTGAGGAAGATCAGCCATGAACTCATTAAATGACGGTGCTGGCCAGAAGGGCCCATTGGCCTGTTCCTGCACATATTGTCCATTCTCTATTGTGTCTTAGCGCTGCTGATCTGTGTCTCCACTGTAGCACCAGTGAGGGTGTGCTGGGTGCAGCTTTCTGCCCTCCCTTACACTGGGGAACATCGCCCGATTAAATACACACGAAAAGCTGGAGCAACTCAGCGGGCCAGGCAGCATCTCTGGAGAAAACAAATAGGTGACGTTTCGGATAGAGACCCTTCTACAGCAGTCTGAAGAAGGATCTAATCCTGAAACGTCACCTATCCTTTTCTCCAGAGATGCTGCCTGAACCGCTGTGTTATTCCAGCTTGTTTGGTCTATCTTCGGTTTAAACCAGCTTCTGCAGTCCCTTCCTATACATCCGATCACCGGTCTCGGTTTACTTCACAAGGGTTTAGTGCCGGCTAGCAGGCTGTGGGCCGGCTCCGTGCCGCCTGCGTGTGGAGACTACAGCGGTTGAAAGGACCGGGTCGGGGTGTGGGAGCAGCGGGCTGGAGTTGTGGGGATCACATGCTGCCAGAGCCACAGGTCGGATGAGAGTGCAGATTGAACGCGGCTGCAGCAGACCGAACGGCAGTGGAGGATATCGACAGCATCACCCCTGCAAACCCGATCCAGGGCCGCGCCGAGGACAACAGACATTTAAGGCCAAGATAAGAGTTTATACATTTAAGAACTTGAAACTTGATGGACACAAGGTGGTACCGCAAACGTGTGAACTCTTTACCCGGCGCTGTTTACTATTATTCCACTGCAATCCTTGCACCTTGGTGTTTATTTATGATTGTACTTATGTACAGTATCATTTTACTGAATTGAATGCAAATAAAGATTTTCATTGTATCTATATACATGTGATAATAAAATACAATTGAACCAGCGACCTTTAAAGCTGCATCATGGTGTCGGGGAAGGTTCTGCTATTTCCACAGCCGTACACTATTTCGAATTCACTATCTTGATTCCGAAGCATAGAACGTTGTTGGTTAACAGGAAATTTTCATACTTGGAGTATGGGATATCAGAGCACAGGGACTGGCCCTTCGGCCCACGATGCCTGTGCCGCCGTGATGCCACTTTAAACTAACTACATTTACTTGCACATGGACCCTGTCGCTCATTTCCTGCCAGTCGTTTTCCCGTCTAAAAACCTCTTAATCGCCACCCTTGTATCTGCTTCCACCCGCTCTCGTGGCAGCGCATGCTACACTCGGTAAAAACAATTGTGCCTAAAAAAACTATTTTAATCTTTCCGCTACTCACCTTATGCTCTCGAGTATTTCGTATATAGACACAAGGGTATCTGATTATTTATCCTATCCCAGTATAAAGAATGGTCTGGGCTCGAAACGCAACCTGTTCCTTTTCTCCAGAGCTGCTGTCTGAGTTATTCCAATTGTTTGTGTCTCTCTCCTTACAGCTAATACTATAATCAGGGCAGCATCCTGCGAATCCCTTCACTTGATGCGGTGACAAGAACCATTCAAATATGGCCCCGTTCGTTACCCCTCTACCTGTGATGGCATGTTGAAGGAGCTGTAGACTTGTACCCCAAGATCCCTCGTACATCAGTGCGCCTCAGGTTCCTGCCAATAACTGAATTTGTGCATTGAAAAAAGCGCCACCCTGCAAATTCACAGGAACATTAAGTAATTACTGCAACATTGGGTAGGCGTTAAAAAACAGCAAACGAAAACTCAACAGCGTTCACATTATTAGAATGCTATTTTAAATAGTTTGGACACAAAATGGATGAAAATGTGCTTGCATAAATACATGTTCATACATTTGCACAAAACTCAGTTTCAACCCGAACCGTGGAATAACCTCCAGTGCGATTTTACCGCATCGTTCAATTGTTCTCTGAATTTGCTCTGGGTTAGAGCGTAAATGCAAGTGTTTGAACAGGAGCTCATGTACTTTAACATAGCTCCAACTGCCGTGGCAACGTTGGCTGGGTCCTTAAGGTCACCGCGGAAATGATTAGCGTTTGTCAGCTCGGTGACTGCAAACGTCACGGCCGCTGTAATCCACAACAGCACGAAACTGCCGGAGATGGTGAATACCAAAATAACGGACTTTCTTCTGTTCGCCACCTCCGGGTCGGATTGTTTGTCGTTTCTGTTACCCCGCAGCGCGCGGCGAGCTCGACTGGCGGCTACAATACGTGTGGCTGTCACTGAGTTAAACACGAAAATCAACGCGAAAGGAAGAGCGCCCACACAGACGGCGTGAAACTTGAGAAAACCCGCGCCCACGGGCGAGGTAAAGAAATGTATATTTCCCCTGCAGCCCCACTGCACCCCGTCAACGATGTGCAGGGGTTCGTATGCAAAGAAAAAAGAGATATCTTAAAACGACTCAAAGTGCGGGAGTAACACAACGCTCAGAGAGGGTCTCTGGAGAACATGGATAGGTGACGCTTAGGGTCGGGGTCCTTCTTCAAACAGATATTGGGGGGGTGAGGTGTTGCCAGGGAAAAGTGGAAGACAGAAGGGACAGGACTAAGGCTGGCAAGTAATAGGTGGATACATGTGAGGGTGGGGCGGTTACTCAGACCTTCAATGGACCTCAACTTAATTCAACCCAGACCTGCAAAAGAAATGTAACGAATAATCTGATGGGTCGCGACCCGAAACATCAACATGTTCGGAGATGCTGCCTGACCTGCTGAGTTACTCCAGCACTGTGGGTTTTTTTGTAAACCAGTATCTGTAGTTCATAGTTTCTGGACAGGTTATCTCGATGCCCTAGTTACGCATTTAAACACTGGAGCTTTAGATGGCATCGCGCCGTCAGAGACTATGCGCTTCCAAGGCCATCGTGTGGGCAATGACGTGCAGTTAACGCACCCCAGCCTTTCCCTTCGCTCTGTGAACCTCGGCGCAGTGACCGCGCCTTGTGTGGAATCCACTCATCAGGAACACCGATACTCGCAAGAACCGGATAGTAAATATCTTTCACCAGCATGATAGGATCAACTGAGCGGGACAGGCAGCATCTATGAAGAGAAGGAATGGGTGACGTTTCGGGTCGAGACCCTTCTTCAGACCTCTGACTTCAGGAGGGTCTCGACCCGAAACGTCACATTTTTTCTCTCCGGAGATGATGCCTGCCCGCTGAGTTATTCCAGCTTTTTGTGTCTATCTTCGGTTTAAACCAACATCTGCAGTTCCTTCTTACACGTACTTGGATAGGATAACGACCAAATGAAGGAAAGAGATAGAGGGTTCTTGGAGCGCAAATCCATCACTCCCCGAAAGCGAAACACAAGTAGACAGTGTGGTAAAGAACGCGTTTGTCTTTAGCCTCCGCGGCATCCTGTATAAAAGTCAGCAATATTTGGAGAACAATGGCTGTAAAGCGACCTGGAATGTTTTCTATGGAACCTCCGAGACTGAATGGAGATATGACGGTTTATAACATCATGACAACATGAGAATCCTGCAGATGAGGTTGATAAAGTTTATTTACAAATTCCAAATTAATTCACAAATTAATTACAAATTCATAACACATTGTATTAAGGTGAGGGGGGGGGGGGGGGTGGGGGAGAAGCTTCCGAAAACATAATAGGTCAAGTTCTTGTACATAGAGAATGGTGGGTGCCCTAAAGTTCCTGCCATGGGTGGTGTTGATGGAAACAGACAATTTAGTGATGTTTAAGAGGCATTTAGCAGGTAAATGAGGAGGAAGGAAATGTAAGGCCTGTAAAGCCTGAGCGGATGATGGAGGGAAAGTCTCTCACGTTGAAGAGGTTTCTGGACGAGCACACGATTTGCTAGTTGTTAAAGTACTCTGGTCCATTGATTCGTCCCTTACAGCTTAAGAAGTGGTCTGCTGTTAGTCTTCTGGATGTTTCATCAGCAGGATTTCCCTTTGTGGCAACATAGCACAATGGTGATACATCCCTTACCAAATTGATCCTGTTTGCTACAAATGTTTGGAAGCGTTTTGGTTTCGTTGTTGATGTACTTCACTGTTGAGCTATCGGTCCAGAAGATGGATTTATGCAGTTGAAATTGTAATTCATTTCACAACATTGTGCCAACTCTGACAGCTTGGACTGCAGCTGTAAGCTTCATTCTGGGAATCATCGTTGCTTCAATGACGCGACTCTGGCATTTTCCATTATGAATGCAACATGCACATATTTGTTATCATCTTCCAGTCTTAGATATGAAACAGTACCGTAGCCACTTTCGTTTGCATCTTAAAGTTGTGCAGCTGTGCATATCTGATTTGACCAAAGCTTGCAGGCTTCATGCACCGGTCCATTTTAAATTACACCATCTTGTTGAGACCTGCTAACCATCCAGTCCATTATCGAGAGAAGGTATGGGGTATGTTTTCATCCCATTCAAATCTTTCCTTACAAAGCTTCTGCCTGAGCGGATGATGGAGGGAAAGTCTCTCACGTTGAAGAGGTTTCTGGACGAGCACACGATTTGCTAGTTGTTAAAGTACTCTGGTCCATCGATCCATCCCTTACAGCTTAAGAAGTGGTCTGCTGTTAGTCCTCTGGAGGTTTCATCAGCAGGACTTTCCTTTGTGCGAACAGATCTCCATTGTGATACATCAGTAGCATCCCTTACCAAATTGATCCTGTTTGCTACAAATGTTTGGAAGCGTTTGGTTTCATTGTTAAGCACTGTTGAGCAATCGGTGCAGAAGATGGATTTGTCCAGTTGAAGCTGTAATTCCTTTCACAACATTTTGTCAACCTAACAGCTTGGACTACAGCTGTAAGCTCCATTCTGGGAATCATCGTTTGCTTCACTCTGGCTTTTCCCATTATGAATGCAACATGTACTTCTTTGTTATCATCTTCCAGTCTTAGATATGAAACAGTACCGTAGCCACTTTCGTTTGCATCTTAAAGTTGTGCAGCTGTGCATATCTGATTTGACCAAAGCTTGCAGGCTTCATGCACCGGTCCATTTTAAATTACACCATCTTGTTGAGACCTGCTAACCATCCAGTCCATTATCGAGAGAAGGTTTGGGGTATGTTTTCATCCCATCCAAATCTTTCCTTACAAAGCTTCTGCATAATCAGCTTGGCTGCAGAGCAAATGGCGCGAGAATCCTAAAGGGTCGTATATAGATCCAACCACAGACAAGATGCCCCGTCTTGTGTATGGTCGTTCCTGTACAGCAATTTTGAACTTGAACACATGAGGCTCAACGCAACAGTGCAATCCCAGTGCTCTTTCCATTGGCAGATTGTCCTTGTGCAAGTCCAACACTCTGGTCGCATTGGTTCTGTTTTCTTGTGGAATGGATGCCATACAGCACGGCTGTTGCTGATCCACTTTGACAGCACGAATCCTCCATATTTTCAGAGGGCAGTCAGGTCTCTTGCCATTTCAACCTCTTCCTGTTCCGAAGGCATGGATTTTATACAATTATCCAGATAGAAGTTGTACATTTCTGTTTTTGTCACCTCTGCTGAAAGTGAGCTTTGCTGACCTCGGCAGTCTTCCTTAATGCACAATTTGCACAACTTGGTGATGATATTGCTCCAAAAAGATGTACCTTCATCTGGTATTCAAAAAGATCTTGCTGCACGTTACCCTCTGGCCACCACAGGAATCGCAGATAGTCAATGTGCTTTTATGATATTTGATATCTTGACTTGATGAAACATTGCTTTGATATCAGCCATCAAAGCAACTGGTTCTTGGCGGAACCTGAAGAATACTACAAGGTTGGTAAGGACTGGACCCTGCAGCAGTTAGCAGTTAAGTGATGTTCCTTTGAAGACTGCACAACAGTCAAAGACCACCCTTAAGATTCCAATACTTGAGTGATACACTCACGGTGAGGGATGTACCAGAGCTCTCCATTACTTCGATTCAGCTGGTCTACTGGTACCATTTCAGCATAACCATTGTCAACCATTTCTGTGAGGAAAGATGTATATTCTTCATGAAATTTCTGATTCTTGCCAAACCTGCATTTCAGGCTGTGGATGAGCTGCTCTGCACGGCAACAGCTATTTTGCATGCAGACTATTTCTTGTTTGGAAGGTAGTTGTAGACAAAAATGTCCATGCTTCATCCTTTGCTAGGCCACTCATAATATCCAAGAACTTTACATCTACTCTGGACATGTCCCCTGTTTCCGTGCTGGTTCTTTCATTGAAGTCATGATTGTATTGCTTGACCAGTAGCTCCTCTAGGTTTACAATGGACGTCTAATTGCAGCAGCAGAGTAGCCATTTTCATCCCTTCTGTCATTGTCTCTTCTCATAGAACCATAGGAGACCCACCCCAGTCGGGTCCTTGCAGCGTATGATCCATCCTCTTGACTGTTGACCATCTACCAAGGTTCTAATACATTGAAGCAGTTGTCCTTATGAGTACGTCAATACCAGAGTCTATTTCAGGAATCTTGATATCCTTCAAGTAAGGCCACTGCAACAGCTATTCCGTCTGGAAATGGTTAGCTGAGAAACCGGCATGGTCCTATGTGTGAACACACCAGATAGTTGGATACAATCATCTTTGTCCAGACTAAATATTTCCAAACCAAAGCAGACTTATTTCAAAAAGTTTTAAACTTGGATCAAAAGCCTCTGGTAGCCCGGGCACACAGTGTGACGAGACATCGTCCACGGGCGGTTGCCCCTCCAAGACAAATGATAGTAAAGGTACAATATGACCATGTACTGGAGGATATAATGAAGAAAATTATCCGTACCAGGAATCTTAGGTATGAGGGAGATAAGATCAGTATCTACCGAGATTACCCTATGGAGGTCTCCAGGAAGAGAATGCAGTTTAAAGAGGCAAAGAGTGTACTGAAGGATGTGAAAGAATTGAAGTATGGTCTGAAGTACCCGCCTACATTAAGAGTTACTTACGATGATAAAGAACACTTCTTCACCAACCCGGCGGAAGCACTGCAGTTCACCCAGAAGATCAAACCTGCCTGGTGACTGAACATTATCTACAAAATAAATGATGTCAACGAACAATGTAACCGTGTAAGATCGGATGATTCTAAGGCCCTGTTATACCTAAGGACAATCGAAACTGGAGATGGATGCTGAATAAGGCCTTTTCCGTGGATGTGTTACATCTATGGCTATTATTATATTATTAACATAATAACGAATAAATATTAACACTACTGCACGGTACTATTAATAATTATTACTAATGGTCACTAATTACTTACAATTGAATTATTTAGAATTAGCTAAACGGTTGGATTTAAAGTGAATTCACGTTCCTTCTCTTTCATTCCCTTTTTTGGGGGAAATTTAAAAAATATATATATATTTGACAAATGGAAATTGAATATTTTGGAATCTATAATGTTTACCATCCCCCGGTAAAATATCACTATCGAAATGTTATTTTAAAGAGAGCATGGAGCTAGTCATGTTTTTTTACATCAACTACGGAAGTCGGTAGATGGTTAGTCATGCTAGTATGGCTATCACTAACTACACTACTTATAGATGTAGGTTTTTCTTTCTTTTTGCACATTACTAACCTCTTAATCTATTCTTTTTTTAATATAATACTTTATTATAATTTTAAGTTAGAATGGAGTTACGAGCTTTATCAAAGGAGATATATACGTGAGAAAGATCAATGGGATTTAAAATTCATTTATTCGGGGTTCGGGTGAACAAACAAAAGATGCAAGATTTAAATATGAAGATCGGGGTGAAGGAATAACATTTTGTAGCTGGAATGTTTAGGGTATTAACGAACCAATTAAGAGAGGTTAAGTATTGGCACATTTAAAGGCACTTAAAACAGATGTCATTTTCCTCCAAGAAACACACCTAAAAAAGGATGCAGAACATAGATTGAAAGCTAAATGGATTGACAAAGCGTATCATTCTTCATTTACACATAAATCCAGAGGTGTTGCAATACTAATCCGTAAAGGGATACCTTTTAAACATATATCAACTATAACGGACAGTGGTGGTAGATATATTATATTACGAGGTGAAATATATACACACAAAAATTGACTCTTATTAATGTTTATGGACCAAATTTTGATAGCCCTTTGTTTTTTAAGAAAATATTTAATACAATTCCGGAATTATCACAACACAATTTTTTTTTTGTTAAATATTTTTTATTAGAAGTACATATCAAGATAAGGATATACATGTCATATACATTCTTAATATTATTAATATTAACAATTATTTCTAATTTGTACTTCTATGAGTTTTTCATTTTTTATTGTAGATAGGAAATAAAAGAGAAAAATTGACTAAAGATAGAGATTCAGAAAGAAGAATGAAGTATTAATCAGTTTGTACATCATTGGAGATACATCCATGGGTTATTATATGTAAATCTTCGTCTATTTCTTCGTTCAGGCATCAGTCAGGTTCACGCACTGAACCACGTTGACCCTTTAAATATTCAATAAATGGAGACCACATCCCTCTGAATTGATCCAACTTGCCCAGAAGGACGAGGCTTAATCTTTCCAGATGAAGTGTCTCCGACATTTCAGTGATCCACATTTTGATTGTGGGGGATGTAGGACCTTTCCAAAATTTCAATATTAGTTTTTTCGCAATCATTAAACTGGAATCAATAAAAATTATTTGATTTATTGTTATTAATTGATCTGTTTCTAATATTCCTAATATTATTAATTTTGAGTCAGGAAGCAAATTTGTATTAACAACATTCGAAATTATCTTAAAAATTTCTGCCCAAAAGGTAGTAATTTTTATACAGTTTGCAAATGATTGCGTTAGATTACCTAAGTGTTGACATTTATCACATATGGCTGGTATATTTGAAAAAATTCTATGTAATTTTGATTTGGAATAATGTAATCTATGTAGTACTTTAAATTGTATCAAGATGTGCCTAGCATTTAATGAACAATGATGTATATTTTGTAAACTTTTATTCCATATTTCTGGTCTAATTGTTTAGACCATAGGCATATGGATGAGATAGGCATAGGCATATGCATATGGATGTATATGCATATGTATGGATGTATATGCATATGGATATAGGCTGGATAGGCATATGGATGAGAAGGGTATGGAGGGTTATGGTATGAGTGCAGGCAGGTGGGACTAAGGGAAAAAAGTTGTTCGGCACGGACTTGAAGGGTCGAGATGGCCAGTTTCCATGCTGTAATTGTTATATGGTTATATGTTATATGGTTTGTTTGACCTAATTCATTTTCCCATGATTGCCTATATGTTTCTGTGGTACATCATTTTCTAATAAAATATTATAAATATATGATATCAATTTTTCTGTATTTGGATGTTTATTTAGACATTCATCTAAAATTTCCGCCTTTCTATTTCTAATTTCCCGTGTGTTTGATTGTACGTGGTCTCTGATTTGTAAACATCTAAAATAATCTTTTGAATGTAATCCATAAATTTGTTGTAATTCTTGAAATGAAAAAAAGGAGTTTTCCCTGTAAAGATCACCCACCCTATTAATTCCATAATTTTTCCATTGTGAAAAACCTTTATCCATCATTGACGTTTTAAATGTGACATTGTTTACAATGGAGAGAGCTAGTGGTAGACATTCCAATTTTAATGTTTTCTTAAGTTGTTTCCAGATACGTATCCCACTCTCTATTATAGGGTTTTCTTTATAGGTTTTCTTACCTAGTTTAGCATTGGCGAATAAAATCGTGCTCATGTCAAAAGGTGTACAATCTTATTTTTCCATTTGTAACCAATTTGGTTGTTTATCTAATTCATCCAGACAAAAAAATCATATTTTCAATACTAACTGCCCAGTAATAAAGCATAACATTTGGCAATGATAGACCTCCATTTATTTTTGATTTACGTAAGTGTTTTTTATTTATACTATGGCTCTTATATTCCCAGATAAAATTGGTGACTATGGAGTCGACTTTTTTAAAAACGTTTTTAGGAAGGTATATTGGTATCAATTGGAAAAGATATAGTATTTGTGGAAGAAAACTCATTTTTATTGCATTAATTCTACCTAACATTGAGATAGGTAATGTTTTCCAATATAAAATATTCTTATTTAGTTTATTCAGTAATGGTGGGAAATTAGATTTAAAGAAAGAATCATATCTTTTTGTTACGTAAATTCCAAGATACTTTATTTTTCTTTTCCTATCTTAAAAGGATATTGTTATAATGTATGTAAATTGTTTACCATTATTGGCATAAGTTCACCTTTATTCCAATTAATACTATATCCTGAAAAGAAACCAAATTCAGTTATTAAATTTAATAAATTTAAAATACTAATTTCCGGTTTTGTAATATAAAGTAAAACATCATCAGCATATAAGGATATTTTATTTTCAGTTTCTTTAGTTTTGTACCCATATATTTCAGGATGTAATCTCACGCTTTGAGCTAATAATTCAATTGCAAGTGCGAACAATAGTGGGGATAAGGGACGACCTTGTCTACAGCCTCGGGATAAATTAAATTTAGTTGATAACATTTGATTTGTTAATATTCTAGCTGTTG
Organism: Raja brachyura; assembly: GCA_963514005.1. Next base: position 47,065,949 of record OY740798.1, on the reverse strand, counting down.
GATTAGCATATAATAATTTAACCCATGATATAAACTTCTCCCCCAACTTAAAAGTTTCCATGACCGAAAACAGATAAGACCATTCCACCTGGTCAAAGGCCTTCTCCGCATCTAATGAAATAATTACTAGGTCTTGATTAATACCTCTTTTCGAATATATAATATTGAATAATCGTCTCAAATTATATGAACAATATCATTTTGGTATAAATCCTGTTTGATCCGGATGAATTAATTTGTTGATCACTGAGCAGGGTCTTTGTGCTAGTATCTTAGTTAGTATCCTTAGATTAGTGTTTAAAAGTGCTATAGCTCTATATGATCCTGGATCATCCAGATCCTTATCTATTTTTGGTATAAGCGTTATAATAGAATCATTTAACGTTTCTGGTACTTTCTGTTGGGTATAAATGTGTTCATAAAGTGTCTTTAAACGTGGTACAATCAAATCATAGAATGTTTTATAAAATTCCGAACCAATACCGTCTGGTCCAGGAGATTTACCATTTTTTAATGATTTAATAAATTCTTCGATTTCTTTTAATGTTATTTCAGCATTTAATGATTCTATATTTTCTACATCCAACCCCTTTAATTTACTTTTTTTTTTAAATGCTTCTATTCCTATCCGGTTTTCTGCCGTTTTAACTGAATATAAGTTTTTATAATATTGCAAAAATCTCTCATTAATATCTCTAGGATGTACTAGTAGTTCGCCATTGCGTGATTTAATCCTATGGATTATTTTTGCTCCCTCCAGTTTCCGTAATTGACGGGTTAATAATTTTTAGGGTTTATCTCCAAATTCAAATTGTAATTGTTTGGTATATTGATAGAGTTTTACCACTTGATCTGAATATATTTTCTTTAATTTGTATTTCAATACAGCAATTTTATTATGTTTTATCATAGTTGGGTTAGCAGCATTCTCAGTATCTAATTGTTTAATCTCTTTTTCCAATGCCTGTTGTTCCCTCCGATTCTCTTTGTTAAAAAATGCTTCAGAAGAAATCAAAATTCCACGTGTAAATGCTTTCAAAGTTTCCCATAATAGAGATGAAGATATTTCCTGTTTATCATTTATTTCAAAGAAAGTCTTAATCTGTTCTGTTATATATTTCTGAGTTACTTTGTCCTTTAAAATTTGTGGGTCACAATTTAAAAACAATTTAATAATCGGAGGAGATTTAAATTGTACATTAGATCCCTATTTAGATAGGTCATCAAGACAAGGGAAAATAAAATCCCACTCCAGTGATTTATTAAACGCATATATAGATACTAGTAATATCAAAGATGTTTGGAGAATGGAAAATCCAACTGGACGAAAATATTCATTTTATTCACCAGTACATCAAACATATTCAAGAATAGATTATTTTTTGGTGAACTCTAAGCTAATTCCATTTACTGATAATTCAAAATACCGCAATATTATAATTTCGGATCATGCCCCTTTAACATTTATGATTAAAATAAATGGAAGGACGGAGAAACGGGTACAATGGAGACGTAACCCACAAATTTTAAAGGAGAAAGAATCTCAGGAATATCTTACCAAACAGATTAATATGTTCTTTGAAATAAACGATAATCTTGAAACATCTCCCTCCTTACTAAGGGAAACATTTAAAGCATTTACTCGGGGAGCCTTGATCTCTTCCCAAGCATTTTAAAATAAAAAGAATCGGGTGATACAACAGGCATTGGAAAGGGAAATTAAACAATTAGACGTAGAGAATGCGGCTGCACCAACTATGATAAAACATAATAAAATTGAAGTATTGAAATATAAATTAAATAAACTATATTCAGACCAAGTTGTAAAATTTTACGAATATACTAAATAATTACATTTTGAAATTGGCGATAAAACTCCAAAAATATTAGCTAGTGAATTACGGAAACTGGACGGGAAAAAACAATTCATAGGATTAAATCAGACAAAGGAGGACCATTAGTATGTTCTAAGGACATTAATGAGAGATTTTTGCAATAGTATCAAAATCTTTATTCTGCTAAAACTATAGATCACCAGACAGGAATAGAAGCATTCTTACAAAAATGCAATCTTAAAGGGTTAGATTTGAAAGATAGAGAATTATTAGACGCTGAAATAACAGTAAAAGAAATTGAAGAGTCCATCAGATCACTAAAAAATGGTAAATCCCCGGGACCAGATGGCATTGGCTCGGAATTTTATGAAACATTCTATGATCTGTTCCGCAATTAAAGACACTGTACGAACATATCTATACACAACCGAAATTACCAGAAACTCTAAATGAATCAATTATAACACTTAAATACAATTTCATAAATTTGCAGACATTTGCTCAAAACTCAGTTTCTACCCGAGGCGTGGAATAACCTCCAGTGCGATTTTACCACATCCTTCAATTGTTCTCTGAATTTGCTCTGGGTCAGAGCGTAAATGCAAGTGTTTGAACAGGAGCTCATGTACTTTAACATAGCTCCAACTTGCGTGGCAACGTAGGCTGGGTTGTTACGGTCACCGCTGGAATGATTAGCGTTTGTCAGCCCGGTGACTCCAAAAGTCACGGCCGCTGTAATCCACAACAGCACGAAACTGCCGGAGATGGTGAATACCAAAATAACGGACTTTCTTCTGTTCGCCTCCTCCGGGTCGGATTGTTTGTCGTTTCTGTTACCCCGCAGCGCGCGGCGAGCTCGACTGGCGGCTACAATACGCCTGGCTGTCACTAGGTTCAACACGAAAATCAACCCGAAAGGAAGAGCGCCCACACAGACGGCGTGAAACTTCAGAAAACCCACGCCGGCGGGCGAGGTAAAGAAATGTATATTTCCCCTGCAGCCCCACTGCACCCCGTTAACGATGTGCACGGGGTCGTATGCAAAGAAAACAGGGATGTCTTTGGATACGATCAGAAGAGCGAGCGTCGTTAGTACCACAGTCGCCGTTCTCCCGGTGCAATACGTGGTTTGTAACCTCCGAGAGCAGATTGCTACACATCTGTCGAACGTGAAGGAGAGGGTGAACCAAATTGACAGGTCCAGAGTGACCGTGGTCATGTATATGAAGAACTTACACAGGGGGTAGATTGTCAGGTAGGAATGTGGGTAGTGGTGGGTGAAAATATGAAACAACACCACATTGAAGACCATGACGAGAAGATCAGCCGAAGCCATGCCCACCATGTAGAGAGAGCTGCACTTGGCGAGGCCGCAGTTTCCTCGGGAGAGAATTACGATCGTCACCAGGTTTGCTGTAACAGAGAGAGAGAGGAATTAAAGATTCTTGTTTCTGTGTAGACGGGTTATCTTAAACGACACAAAGTGCGGGAGTAACTCAACGGGTCAGAGAGGGTCTCTGGAGAACATGGATAGGTGATGTTTCAGGTCGGGGTCCTTCTTCACACATATAATGATGGGGGTTGCATGGGAAAGCTGGAAGACAGGAGGGACAGGACTAAGGCTGGCGAGTATTGGTTGATACACGAGAGGGTGGGGGGTGAGGGGGGGATACTCCGACCTTCAATGGACCTCACCTTCATTCACCCAGACCTGCAAAGGAACTGAAATGTAACAAATAATCTGATGGGTCGCGACCCAAAACGTCAACATGTTCTCCGGAGATGCTGCCTGACCCGCTGAGTTACTCCAGCACTTTGTGTTTTTTTTTTGTAAACCAGTATTTGTAGTTTATTGTTTCTGGACAGGTTATCTCGATGCCCCAGTTACGTATTTAAACACTGGAGCTTCAGATGTCATCGTGCCGTCAGAGACTATGCGCTTCCAAGGCCATCGTGTGGGCAATGACGTGCAGTTAACACATCCCAGCCTTTCCCTTCGCTCGGTGAACCTCGGCGCAGTGACCGCGCATTGTGTAGAATCCACTCACCAGGAACACCGAAAATCACCAAAATCGGATAGTAAATATCTTTCACCAGCAGAACGGGAGCCCGCCCCATTTTCTGTCAGTTGAAGGCAGCGGGTGAAATAGCGGATCAATTAAAGACAGTCTATTTATACACAGACAAATCTCCTGTGAATCAATCAGTTTACTTATGACTTTGGTCGCAGATATTTCATTACCACCTTGTTTACTTTAGTGACACATTGTGTTGGAGATAACCTGTTGTTGCCGAACTGGGACAAATACTTGGATAGGTTCAACTGAGCGGGATAGGCAGCATCTCTGGAGAGAAGGAATGGGTGACGTTTCGTTTCGCGACCCTTCTTCTGACCTCTGAAGGAGGGTATCTACCCGAAACGTCACAATTTTTTCTCTCCGGAGATGATGCCTGCCCGCTGAGTTACTCCAGCTCTTTGTGTTTATCTTCGGTTTAAACCAACATCTGCAGTTCCTTCTTATACGTACTTGGATAGGATAACGGCCAAATGAGGGAAAGAGATAATGAGTTCTTGGAGCGCAAGTCTATCACTGCCCGAAAGCGAAAACACAAGTGTGGTAAAGAGCACGTTTGCCTCTGCGACATCCTGTATAAAAGTCAGCAATATTTGCAAAACATTGGATGTAAAGCGACGTGGAATGTTTTCTCTGGAGCCTCCGAGACTGAGCGGAGATATGACGGTTTATAACATCATGACAACATGAGAATCCTGCAGATGAGGTACATAATGTTTATTTACAAATTCCAAATTAATTCACAAATTAATAGTGAGATTAAACGAAACCTCACCAGTTTGAAGTTTGATCTTGATTTTATGAGGAGTTACGTTGGTGATGAGGTGAAGAAGGCCCGCCAGGCTGCATGCGCACCAAACTTCAAAGCAGTGGTATGAAGTCACAAATAAGCAACACCGAAGTACATAGTAAGTACATATGAGAGAGGGTTGGGTGTGGGGGGGCACATAATCACCAACACAACTCCTCATAAAATCAAGATCAAAGTTCAAACTGGTAAGTTCTCGTTTAATCTTACTATTTTAATTTGGAGTCAAGTGAGTGATTCGGTGAAGAGTTCAAAGCTTTGTGATTTCATGCCGCAGATTACAAATCTCGGCATCCCACTGCATTGATTTGACTCGAAAGAGAAAATAAATGCATTAGTAGTAACATTGCATTCAATGGAGAAATAGGGTTTATTTAACAATATAAACAAACAACAGTACCCCTTAAATTTACGTACTTAAAATGGCATTGGCAAACAGTCCTGGATTGACAATCGGCTGATGATCAAAATTCTGAAACATCAGTTCATTTGCCCATCTGGCGGCTGCAGAAAATATGGTCAAACGGCTCGTCCCTCGCCTTGGCCGCCAATGTAGCTGCTGCCCCCGTGGAATGAGATGTAAACACACTATCTAAATGATACACTGACGTTGATGCTGAACTGGTGGAATGAGACATACAATCATCAGTGTTAATACCTGTTGCAGCCACCTTGAAATAGTCTGAACCGACCTTCTTTTGTGTAGTTGTTTGTTAACTCACAAACAGTGCTGATTCCTAAGGATTCTGGTGGCCTTGATAACATAGAAGTGAGACCGTGGGGTACTCAAATGATTTTAAATCATTCTAAACTAGCCTACTCTGCTTGTGTAGACTAGAATGTAAAATGTAATGGCACCCGCAGCCAATTCCATCTTATCTAGCCACAGCATTTGCAAAGTTTGCCGTCGTTGTGCTGATATAAGTGTCATAACTAAGGATATAGCTGGATCCCTTTCGTGAAGTAATGTTCATACATTTTCATTGACCAACTGCATAATCTTGTAATGGGAGAACTTGTATAAAGATCTTTTAACAACTCGATATATCCGGATTGGACCTGACAACATAGTTCCCTTATGTTGCAGCTGTAGTGTCTATAACTGTGTTATTGTCAAATGCCATTTAAGAATGAACTGGAAAATGTCAGTAATCTGTACCGTATTAAATGTAACATTAGCATTTAACAAAACACTTCCGATCCCCTCAATAGACATGGACTGCTTTTTTGTGTGCTATCCCTGCACACTGCAGTGAGCACCCTCATGGCTAGATGTGACAACCTGAGGCATAAATCAATCCATTCAAAATGTGTAAGTCAATAATTGTTTTACTGTGCAAAGGCTGGTGTCCTGACCACAGTTTGAAACAGCAATAACCATATAACAACCATATAACAATTACAGCACAGAAACAGGCCTTCTCGGCACTTCCAGTCCATGCCGACCATTTATTTCCCCCTAGCCCCATCTACCTGCACTCAGACAATACCCCTCCTTTCCCTTCCCGTCCATATACCTATCCACTTTACTTTTATATGTTAAAATTGATCCTGCCTCCACCACTTCTGCTGGAAGATCATTTCACATAGCCACCACTCTCTGAGTAAAGAAGTTCCCCCTCATGTTACCCCTAAACGTCTGTCCCTTAATTCTCATGAACAAGCAAGTTCTTGTTTTTTGGTATAACCGTATACCGTTGTGCCATAATGCCTGATGAACCAGGCAACATGGACGCTTGGCCAGTCCTACAGTATGAACCCAAGCGAGGTCTTGCTGACTGTTTTAGGACCCGGCTAATGAGACAAAAAATGAGGAAGACATAAAGACCATTCCTCCTATTGAAGCGGGAATGTGTTTCTCCGCACTGTTGTGCCACATATTTTTTGCAATCAGTGAAAAACATGCATTAACATGACGAATATTCGATGAAGTATTGAACATCATACTTTGGATACATCATACTTTGAGATCCAACACTTATTTTGTGTTATCATCGATCTGAACTGGATGATACACCAGAGGCAAGGAGATTAATTACAGGATATTTTTCTTTGATTACCATGTGACTAACATATGCCACCATTGTAAATTAGCAACTTGAATTTGAGCATGTAGAATATATATCTTCGCTCAAAACCCCTTACTCATTTAGTTGATACGAATGACTGATGAATTGGTAACTCATGCAATGTCCAATCCCTCTGAGTAGGTGATGGTATTCGGAACTTCTCATCTTAGAGTTCTAAACATCAGGTCATAATAACCAATTTCAACCGCCCACACTACTGTAGCAAACTTCAATTTCAAGTTCAATGAATTATTGTCATGTTCAGCAATGCTGAATACTGTTCCTTCATCATTGTGGCTGAAGGAACTTCAGCTGACAGGAGCACAAGGTTGTTAACAATGATCTATTTGCTACTCACAAAATATCAGTTCCTTGATTTGCTCAGCTGCAACACATCTGCTATATTGCCAATTACTCTTACTGAAAATAACTCAGCTTTGTCACCGATTGCTGTAACTCCAAACTCTTGCCACAAGGCGGAGACAAGGCTAATAATAAATAAAGGTAAATCCCAATGACCAACAAACAGTTTATCCCATACCGCAAAGCTTTACCGTTTTAGTACAGTTATATTGTCTTTGATAACCTTTGTAATGGGATTTGTATAACATGTATCTCTTATCTTATGAATTTGTTGTAGTCAGGAATAGGTTTTTATATTTGGAAATTTCATATGCCCGATACTCTCCATTCTTCATAATAACATGCCACTCCTGCCTTATTCCATGGGTGGTTTGCATGAGAACATTTGTCCAATTTCCAACCCTGGCCATGAACCAAATTTACTTGGAATGCTCTGGCTGTGCCTCAACCAAATATTTTTACCCTTTGTGTGTGTACAAAACAATGTAGATATTACAACTTGTGAACGATGCACAACCCAAATTTTGGAAGTGTTAGACCCACTTAATTGAGTATGATTGGAAGGGCATGGAATTTCTGAGCTATCATGCTGCCCCAGTTCCAGTGAACCGCTACTGCCGATGAGCACCTGGGGTGTGTTCTGAACGATGACTTTTGCCCGTCGTTGGCCTAATTGAATCGTTTGCCAGACTCCTTCCCCTGTATAATAGACCTACCTGAATAACAGATTCAGCAGCTGGATCTCACATCCCCCTTTTGGTGTCGTTCACTGATGGCACATATGTGCTTGAGTATGTTCTATTGACATCTTTAGAGCCCAAAGTCATCTTGACCTTTTGCTCTTCCCTCCTCACTGAGGGTGATTCGTAGGCAAACCTAACAGGCTCTGTTGCAGGCCGCAGGATACAAATACTGATACGAACCCATTGGCCGTAACCCAATAGAATATTCCACTGGGATGGCAACTTTGTTGTCAGGAAAAGGTACCTCTGACACATGCCCTTCATCCCTTTGGGTATGCCCCACGGCCATGCCCCGACCCATCTTGGTCTCTGCCTCCGAGAGGGAGACCTCGGTTGCATTGTATGCAACAGTTGCTGTTTTTGGGATAGTCATTTCAACGCACTATCCAGCCGAGGGGAGGAATTCATCCCCCAACACCGTGGGCCTTGCTCTCCAGCCCCGGCATAGAATCATCTCCCGACTCCGTGGGCGAGCAGATATGTGTGATTTTGAGCAACCCTGTCCCAGGCGTTGCTGGCACAACTCTCCCATAGGCCGGCACTTCACACATGAAGCAGCCCTGTCAGGCACTGCTGGCACGCTTCTCCCATAGGCCGGTAGCATTACAAATGAAACAGCCCTGTATCAAGTGCTGCTGGCATGGCTCTCCCACAGGCTGGTGCCTACATACATGAAGCAGCCCTGTCAGGCGCTGCAGGCGCAGCCCGTCCCAGAGGCCCGCGCTATTGCAGTGTAAGCTCACTAAATCAACATTGTTAGTGTATAGCTTTACCTGTGAAGGGTAAAATAATTCATAGTAACTTGTGCTTAACCAATTAACTTTTTATAATTTTAACATTTCCTTAAGTTTTTAACTTTAATAAAAACACTATAAAATACATACTTTTTATTATAAGGAGAAACCCATATAGCCCGACTCACCTGAGTCCAAATAGGGCTGAATGAGTCCCAGTAATTTCTTACCTGGGGACCAACGTCTGCGAGCCATTGACCACACTGTCAGTGACTCCAGCGTTGCTTCCTTGCCTTTCCAACGGCATCCTACAGGCTGGAAGCCGCTGACCCTCCCCCTGTCAGCGACTCTCCTTAAATTTCTTGCCGTTTTTACTGCATCCTTGCAGGCTGGGAGCCGCTGACCCCCCTGTCAGCGACTCTGCTAAAATTTCTTGCCATTTTTACGTCATTCCTGCTGGCTGCGAGCTGCCAACTGCACTGTTAGCGGCTCATTGTCTCGCAACCCGATCAATTTTGCCAATTATCCGCATTTATGGACGGAATGGAGTTTCCCCACAGTCTATAACCGGCGTATTAAGGTGAGGGGGGGGGGGGGGGGGGGGGAGAAGCTTCCTTAAACATAATGGTTCAAGTTCTTGTTACACAGAGAATGGTGGGTGCCCTAAAGGTCATGCCACGGGTGGTGTTGATGGAAGCAGAAAATTTAGTGATGTTTTAGAGGCATGTAGCACGTAAATGAGGAGGAAGGGAATGGAAGGCCTGTAATGCCTGAGCGGGTGATGGGGGGAAAGACTCTCACATTGAAGAGGTTTCTGGACCAGCACACGATGGGCTAGTTGTTAAAGTATTATACCCGGGATTCAGGATTAAGAGAGGCATTAGGATGCAAAATTTGTTTGAAGGGAGGAGACATAGGGTGTTGGTAGAAGGGTGCTTTTTCATGCTAGTCTGTAAGGAGTAGTGTGTCAAAGGGATCAGTGCTGTGTCTACTTTCATCTATATTCCTGACTTGTGGGGGTTGGTGTGATTAATACGTTTGCAGATGAAAAATAATGTGGTGGTACTGTGGTCAATAAGGAAGGGTATCTATGATCATAACGGGACCGTGATCAACTGAAGGCGGCACAATGGAGGGTTCGATCCTGACTCAGAATGTTGCCTATGTGGAATATGCATGCTCTCTCTGTATCCGCGTGGGTTTTCTACGAGTGCTTTGGTTTTTCCCACAATCCAAAGACGTGCAGGGCTGTAGATTAATTGGCTTCTGTAAATTGTAAATTGTCCCTCGTGTGTAAGATAGTGTTAGTGTACGTGGTGATTGATGGTCGGCACGGACTCTGTGGGTCGAAGGGCCTGTTTCTGCGTTGTATATCCAAACGTGTAGTAATGCCAAGTAATTGTGCCAATAGGCTGAGGAAAGGGCAGATTGATAATTCGGATAAACACTCTGATGGGACAGGATACTGAGTACAGCATTTGCAATAACAAATTGTATGAAATGTTTATGAGGTCACATTTGGAGCACTGTGTATAGTTCTAACCTATCCACTAAGGGATGGATGCCATTAAACTGGAAAAGGGGAAAATACGTGTAAGAAAGTTATTGTGTTTTAGGGTTCGATTTATAAAGAATGGTAGGGTAGGTTGAAACAATTTATGGTGAGTTTCTTTGTGCTGACATAACAATTTCCTCCAAAGGCGTCCCTGCTGCATATCGGGTGGGCGTTATTTCCTCGTTACAGCCGAGTTGTTGGTAACTATGTAAGTGAGACCACTTCGAAATGGCATTTAAAGGGCAACTTTCCGACTCTTCCAGTGTCCAACTTTCCGTTGCCATTACTACACTGGTAAGTAACAGTGATCTTACGCATACCAAATAGAACACATTTTTAAGTACAAACAAAGAGATGAACGTGCCAGGCTTTCCTTATTACTCTGCACACAAGTTGTAGCTGTTCTTCCCATTCTGGTGAACACTGTATGCTCTCCACCCCTGTGCCTGGTCTGCCGCTCCCTGTTCACTTTCCCCATATATATATACGCCCCTCTCTGCATCTAATGACCGCCCGCAAGTGTCCAAGTTATGTACTATATGTTGGCATTTAATCTTCTTTAGTGATTCTTTAATCTTCTTCTCATCCTTATCTTTGTTTGTGCAGGATCTTTTTCAAAGCTACTCACAGCAGTCTGATTCTCCATTCTCTTTCGAGTCAACTGCAAGAGTGTTTTCCTTACTTTATGAAACCAAGCAACAGCAGTCTTCAGATTCCTCAATGATGACAAATAGGTGATCAGAGTGTTTGTGGGGTTCAACTTTCCTTGACAATGACGTTCATTGTGATCTTGTTTGATTTCTGGATTATTAGCAGAGATTGCAGATTCTAAGTGAAGCTTTGGCCATTCTCTGTCTGGCTACAGAAAAACTCTGGTCCATCGATCCATCCCTCACAGCTTAAGAAGTGGTCTGCTGTTAGTCCTCTGGAGGTTTCATCAGCAGGATTTTCCTTTGTGCGAACAGATCTCCATTGTGATACATCAGTAGCATCCTTTACCAAATTGATCCTGTTTGCTACAAATGTTTGGAAGCGTTTGGTTTCATTGTTAAGCACTGTTGAGCTATAAGCTCCATTCTGGTAATCATTGTTTGCTTCACTCTGGCTTTTCCCATTATGAATGCAACATGCACTTCTTTGTTATCATCTTCCAGTCTTAGATATGAAACAGTACCGTAGCCACTTTTGTTTGCATCTTAAAAGTGCTGCAGCTGTGCATATCTGATATGATCAAAGCTTGCAGACTTCATGCACCGGTCCATTTTATATTTCACCACCTTGTTGAGATCTGCTAACCATCCTGTCCATTGTCAAGAGAAAGTTTGGGGTATAGAAACATAGAAACATAGAAAATAGGTGCAGGAGTAGACCATTCGGCACTTCGAGCCTGCACCACCATTCATTATGATCATGGCTGATCATCCAACTCGGTATCCTGTACCTGCCTTCTCTGCATACCCCCTGATCCCTGTAGCCACACGGGCCACATCTAACTCCCTCTTAAATATAGCCAATGCACTGGCCTCAACTACCTACTGTGGCAGAGAATTCCACAAATTCACCACACCCTGTGTGAAAAATGTTTTTCTCATCTTGGTCCTAAAAGACTTCCCCCTCATCCTTAAACTGTGACCCCGTGTTCTGGATTTCCCCAACATCGGGAACAATCTTCCTGCAACCTGTCCAACCCCTTAAGAATTTAGAAAGTTTCTACAAGATCCCCCTCAATCATCTAAATTCTAGCAAGTACACGCAAAGTCTATCCAGTCTCTCTTCGTATGAAGGTCCTGCCACTCCAGGAATTAGTCTGGTGAACCTTCTCTGTACTTCCACAATGGCAAGAATGTCTTTCCTCATATTTGGAGACCACAACTGTACACAATACTCCAGGTGTGGTCTCACTTAGGCCCTGTACAACCGCAGTAGAGCCTCCCTGCTCCTATACTCAAATCCTTTTCATCCCATCCGAATCTTTCCTTGCAAAACTTCTGAAAAGTCAGCATGAATGCAGAGCAATTATTGCAAAAAGCCTAAAGGGTGGTATATGGAGCCAACCACGGACAAGATGCCCCGTCTTGTGTATCGTGGTTCCTGTACAGCAATTCTGAACTTGAACACATCAGGTTCAACGAACCAGTGCAATCCCAGTGCTCTTTCCATTGGCAGATTATCTTTGTGCATGTGCAACACTCTGGTCGCATTGGTTCTCTTTTCTTGCGAAATGTATGCCAATACAGCACGGCTGTTGCTGATCCACTTTGACAGCACGAATCGTCCAATTTGGCAGAGGGAAGACAGCTTTCTTGCCATTTGAACTGCTTCTTGTTCAGAAGGTATGGATTTTAAACAATCATCAACATAAAAGTTGTTCTTTACTGTGTGTGTCACCTCTGTTGGAAAGTGAGCTTTGCTGTCCTCAGCAGTCTTCCTTGATGCAGAGTTTGCACAACTTGGTGATGACACTGCTCCAAAAAGTTGTAACTTCATCTGGTATTCAAAAAGATCTTGCTGCACATTACATATTAACATAGAAACATAGAAACATAGCAAATAGGTGCAGGAGGCCATTCGGCACTTCGAGCCAGCACTGCCATTCATTGTGATCATGGCTGATCGTCCTCTATCAATAACCCGTGACTGCCTTCTCCCCATATCCCTTGAGCCCACTAGACCCTAGAGCTCTATCTAGCTCTCTCTTAAATCCATCCAGTGAATTGGCCTCCACTGCCCTCTGTGCAGGGAATTCCACAAATTCACAACTCTCTGGGTGAAAACGTTTTTCTCACCTCAGTCTTAAATAACCTCCCCTTTATTCTAAGAATGTGGCCCCTGGTTCTGGACCCGCCCAACATTGGGAACATTTTTCCTGCATCTAGCTTGTCTAGTCCTTTTATAATTGTATATGTTTCTATAAAAACACCCCTCCTTCTAATCTCCAGTGAATACAAGCCAGTCTTTTCAATCTTTCCTCACATGACAGTCCTGCCATCCCAGGGATTAGTCTCGTGAATCTATGCTGGACTGTTTCAATCAGAAGGATGTCCTTCCTTAAATTAGGAATCCAAAACTGTATACAATACTCCAGATGTGGTCTCACCAGACCCCTATACAACTGCAGAGCAACCTCTTTACTCCTATGCTGAAATCCTCTTGTTACGAAGGCCAACATTCCATTAGCTTTCTTCATTGCCTGCTGTACCTGTAAGCCAACTTTCAGTGACCGGTGTACAAGGACGTCCAGGCCTCGCTGTGCCTTCCCCTCACCTAACCCCATTGAGATAATAATCTGCCCCCTTGTTTTAGCCACAGAAGTGGATAACCTCACATTTATCTCTATTATACTGCATCTGCCCATTCACTCAACCTGTCCAGGTCACCCTGCAACTTCCTAATATCCTCTTCACAGTTCACACTGCCACCCAGCTTTGTGTCATCCACAAACTTGCTAATGTTGCTCCTAATTCCCTCTTCTAAATCATTAATATATATGGTAAACAGTTGCGGCCACAACACCGAGCCTTGCGACACTCCACTCACCACAGCATACCATTCTCACAAGGACCCGATCACTCCTACTCTTTGCTTCCAGTCTGCCAACCAATTTTCTATCCATGTCAACACCCTACCTCCAATACCATGTCCTCTTATTTTAGATACCAGTCTCCGATGCGGGACCTTATCAAATGCTTTCTGAAAGTCTAGATACACCACATCCACTGGCACCTCTTCATCCATTTTACTGGTCTGTAATTCCCTGTTTTCTCTCCCTTTTACAGACCAGTTAGCCTGACTTCGGTGGCAGGAAAGATGCTGGTGTCAATTATTAAAGAGTTAATAACGGGGCATTTGGATAGCGGTAAAAGGATTAGTCCGTCAACATGGATTTATGAAAGGGAAATCATGCTTGACTAACCTTCTGGAATTTTTTTGAGGATGTAACAAGTAAAATGGATGGAGGGGTGTCAGTGGATGTGGTGTGTCCAGACTTTCAGAAAGCCTTTGATAAGGTCCCGCATGGGAGACTGGTGACTAAAATGGAAGCACATGGTATTGGGGATAGGGTGTTGATATGGATAGAAAATTGGTTGGCAGACCGGAAGCAAGGAGTAGGAGTGAACGGGTCCTTTTTGGAATGGCAGGCTGTGGCGAGGGGAGTGCCGCAAGCCTCGGTGTTGGGGCCGCAACTGTTTACCATATATATTAATGATTTAGAAGAGGGAATTAGGAGCAACACTAGTACGTTTGCGGATGACACAAAGCTGGGTGGCAGTGTGAACTGTGAAGAGGATGATAGGAGGTTGCAGGGTGACCTGGACAGGTTGATTGAGTGGGCAGATGCGTGGCAGATGCAGTATAGTATAGATAATTGTGAGGTTATCCACTTTTGCGGCAAAAACAAGGGGGGCAGATTATTATCTCAATGGGGTTAGGTTAGGTAAGGGGGAGGTGCAGCGAGTCCTGGGCGTCATTGTGCACTGGTCTATCAGAACTGAACGAGGAGGAGGACACGAATGCAGGCTCAGACACAGGGCAGATCCGTTTTCAGAGTTTAATCGGTCCAATTTGGGACACAGGTAAGCAAAAACAGAGGCAACAGTATAATCTAGAGCAGGCAAAAACAGTGGTCGAAAAACAGGCAATGGTCGAGATCACAAGGTCACAAGATTTCTAGAGCTGGAACGAGGTGATGCCAAGTAGCATACACAACGAACTGGCAATGAGAACTAAAACACAAAGGGCTTAAATACAGACTAACAGGGAATAACGAGACACAGGTGAAGCACATCAGGGCAGAGCCAACAATCACATAAGGGAAAACGACATGACAGAAAATGGGACCTGAAACAAGAGGAGATGTGAGACACCAAAATAAAACAAAAACGCAAACTCTAATACTAAAAAACAATAATAAACAGAAACTAGATCAAACGCGAGACCTGACACGGTCACTGAAAGTTGGCTTACAGGTACAGCAGGCAGTGAAGAAAGCTAATGTAATGTTGGCCTTTATAACAAGAGGATTTCAGTATAGGAGTAAAGAGGTTCTTCTGCAGTTGTATAGGGCTCTGGTGAGACCACATCTGGAGTATTGTGAACAGTTTTGGCCTCCTAATTTGAGGATGGACATCTTTGTGATTGAGGCAGTGCAGCGTAGGTCCACGAAATGGATCCCTGGGATGGCGGGACTGTCATATGAGGAAAGATTGAAAAGACTAAGCATGTATTCACTGGAGTTCAGAAGGATGTGGGGGGTTCTTATAGAAACATATAAAATTATAAAAGGACTGGACAAGCTAGGAAAAAATGTTCCCAAGGTTGGGCGAGTCCAGAACCAGGAGCCACAGTCTTAGAATAAAGGGTAGGTCATTTAAGACTGAGGTGAGAAAAAACTTTTTCACACAGAGAGTTGTGAATTTATGAAATTACCTGCACAGAGGGCAGTGGAGGCCAAGTCACTGGATTTATTTAATAGAGAAATAGAGCTCTAGGGGCAAGTGGTCAAGGGATATGGGGAGAAGGGAGGCACGGGTTATTGATAGGGGACGATCAGCCACGATCGCAATGAATGACGGTGCTGCCTTGGAGGTCCGAATGGCCGTCTCCTACACCTATTTTCTATGTTTCTTTGTTTCACCTCCCTGAGTCACACTGTGGCAGTCTCCCTGATTAGTCGCGCAACGTTTGCACCCCTTTTTCCTTCCTCTTGTTCATGCCAGGAACATCGAAACCCTGGAAGATTAAGCAATAACAAGTATCAACATAGAGAAACATTTGAAACGTACCTCTGATCTCAAAAGTAAATCCTCACTTGATCTGAGAATGGAAAAGCCTGAATAGTGCATGCGCCCTTTACCCAAACACCAGAGAAAAATAACAACATACTATCAAACACTCCAGCTGACATGGAATATGAAATGTGTGTGAAACAGTATCACCCGGAGAAAACTCATGCGGTCACAATAGCATCCAGCTAACATGGAAAGGAGTGAGGCTACATGCAATAAATGATGGGAATAAACTCGGTGCCAGGCCGCCGCACGTTCATGTACATAAAATACCGTAGAACCATAAAGATTGATTTATGAATTTTGCAATGCAATCACTGTTTTCTATTTCAGATATCTGCATGTATTGAGGCTTATTCTATTACACCAATGTCCCATTGAAAGCAATTACAGACAGGATTATTCTCAGGCGCGATAGTGAAATAAAGCCATCATGTTCCGAGTAACCACTAGACAATGGCCGTAATAGAGCGAAGGCAGCGGCAGGCTCATGCAAGTGGGGAAGGCAGTTTGCAGTCGTTTACCCAGAACGCCCATTACAGGAAGAGTCATGTAGCATATTCTCGCGACATTGTCAAATGTTTCTAGCATGTTTTGGGTGAATCGATTCGCCCGCGCATGCTGCAAATGGAGTCTCTGAGTGAAACTCACTGATAGCTCGTTCCTTTCCTGAAGCCTTTATTTTAAGAACCATTGGATTTCCACAAGAACACTGTGGATTGCAACATCAGTCAAATGGATATTTGTAGCACATGAGAAATAACGCGGAATACAAAACAAACTTAAATCTTTTTTTCATTACCATTTGTTTATTCTCAAGCCCAGCAACGGGGAGCAGCTGTGGAATAATAAATGGCATCAAAGATTGACATTAGAAATTGGAATTGGGCAATAGGAGGCCTTCGAAGTCCAAATATTTCCGTTCAATTCATTTACATTTCTCAACACAGTAACAAGTAGCAGGATAAACGGAAATTAATGCGTACCAGGCAAACCTTATTTGGGTTGGAGTGTATTCACTAGAGTTATTGGTATATTCCAGATGTTCTGAAGAAGACATAGACCTAACGCAGTCATTCTGGTTCTCTCTATCCAAATGTGTTTGGCATGACACTGACTGGTTGCATCATAGTCTGTTTCATTAACTTGAAGGCCCAAGAATGAATACGACTGCAGCAAGTGGTCGACAATGCCCAGTCCATCCTGTGTCCTGACAACACGACCAAGGGATCTACAGGAAGCGCTGCCTCAGATAGGCAATTATTATCATTGAGGGACCCACACCACCAGTGGTGCAGCTGGTAGAGCAGCTGCCCACAGCGATGGAGACCCAGATTTTGTACACTCTCCCTGTGACCGCAAGGGTTTTCTTCAGGGTCTCTGGTTTCTTCCCACATCTCAAAGACGTGCGGGTTTGCAGGTTTATTGGCCTCTGTAAAACAAATGTCCTGAATGTGTTGGGCGTTTACAGGAAAGTAGGATGACATAGAACTATCATGAACGTGTGATTGGATGATGACGTAGAATCGGTGGGCCTAAGGGCCTATTTGAAGAGAGTCAAGAATCAAGAGTGTTTTATTGTCTTATGTCCCAGATAGAACAATAACATTCTTACTTGCACATCTTTCCATGTTGTATCTCTGAACTTAAACCATCTTGCCCGCATTCTTATTTTGCTACTACCACCGGGACAAAATTCAGGAGCCTGAAAACTGCGACCATCAGGTTGAAGAATAACTTCGAGCCAACAGCCAGAATGCACTTGAACTGCCATGAACAATCATAAGCATAACGCTACCTCAGACGCAAATGACGATGTGCATTGGACAATGTTGCACTACCCATGTTGGCTTATGCTATTATGGCCTAGTCACAATTGATAATTTATTATATAATTGAAATATGCATATTAATTTGATGTATTGTTGCATTATTGTGCCTGTAAATCTACAGCAAGTAAGAATTTCAATGTTTCTGTTCCGGTGTATATTACAATTCAACACTTCTGATTCTCCGCACATACTGCTCGACTAACTGAGGTGTTACTATCTTGCCACAGGACACGAAACTGAGTCACGCAGAGAAAACTCATGTAATTACATAGAGAGCATTCAAACTCCACACAAGCAATTTCCCACAATTACCAGCCTAAACTAAACGGGATTTGTGTTTCAGAGCAGCTCCAATCAAGACAGCAAGAAATTGCAGAGTTGTGGACGTAGCCCACTCCATCATGCAAATGAAAATCCCAGAGGGATGTACAAGTCAGCAGGCAACGGGGGTAAAAGCGTGCCCAACGTTGCCCTCATCCTGATGACCACCTTCGTGTGTGGCTGCATCAGGCGGAGCGTAGAGCCAAGGCACGTGGGCACCAAGTGTCACTACCTGCTGAGGTTCTACCTGTCCTCGGTGTAGCGAAGGATGGGCCTGGTGCAGATGCCACGCAAGATGCCAGTCAGCTGGACACTGCCGCCCTATCTCTCGTCTGTGGAAAGGTTCTCCGGCCCAACACCTTTGACCACATGTCCATTGGGCAGTGGTCAGCACAGAATGTCCTGCAGGCACTGCAGGGAAAGGATTCGATGGACCCGGTGGTATGGTTCCCTGAGCAGGCTGCCCAGCTTGTCTGGCAAAATGCCTCATCGCCAAAACTCACCAACAGGCACCAAGACCTGGCTTGGCTGGCGGTGAGGGGAGCCCTCCCAGTCAGATCCTTCCTGCACCTCGGAACCTCACTACCAGCGCACGCTGCCCTCGGGACGGCTGCTATGGAGAGGAGATGGTTGCCCACCTCTTTGCAGAGTGTGGATTTGCCCAAAGAGTCTGGAGGAAAATGCAAGGGTCCCTGGTACGCTTTATTCCAAACAGCTCCGTCACAGAGGACTCTGTGATTTACGGACTGTTCCCAGGGACACATTCAGAGACTGACATCAAGTGCTGCTGGAGGGTCATCAACTCGGTGAAAGACGCTCTTTGGTCTGCCCGAGCGTTGTTCACCACCCAGCAGAGCGAGATGTCCGTCGGGGAATGTTGCCGACTGGCCCACTGCAGACTGCAGGAGTACGTGCTGAGGGACGCACTGAAGCTCGGTGCAGCCAACGCCAAGGCTCGGTGGGGGAGGGCCACAGTCTAAGGTCCTTCCGCTGCTCGACATGGGGGGCACAGTATGGTGGAGACGCCCCTCAAAATAAGGGAAGGTATCCCATGCTGGGGGGCCACATGAGTGGCACGGGTGGGGGATAGGTTCGCGAAATTTGACAAATGTGTATAGACTGTATGGAACAATTTGTATAGCCTGAGAAAATGTCGGATGGATTTTTCGCACAGTTGATGTATTGTATATATTTATTACTCGAATAAAGTCTATTTTGAAATAAATTAAAAAAAAAAGAAAATCCCAGAGGGACGTGGAAGTTAAATGTGTAGCTGTTGACCCCAGAGAACATTGAGGAGCTAAAGAGGGACTATGCATGTTGGAGAAGTGTGAAGCCCCTCTTTGACTCCTTGACACTCTGGTGGGAAGCAACCAAGGAGAACATTAAGAGGTTCTCCATACTTAAAGGGGTTCAGCGAGTAAGTCAGAGTCAGAGAGAATTGTGTCAACTCCAGACAGATTTGCAGCAGCTGCTCCGTCTGCAGTCAAGAGAGGTGGATGTGAGGGAGGAACTTAGAGAGTTGAAGGGTCAGCAAGCTTGGCTTTTTACCTCTGATTCCTCCAATATCATCTTCCGATCCAGGGTCCGCCAAGTGGAGCAGGATGAGATGTGCTCACGCTTCTTCTTCCATAAGGTTCACAGGGGAAGCTCTGTGATGAACAGCCTTAGGGAAGAGGACAGCTCGGTAACATCCTTGCAGACGCATATGCTGAGGATCTGCAAATACATTTATATGGATTTCTATGACAGAAAGACCACAGACAGCACCGCCTCCCAGAACCTCCTCTCCTCTGTCACAGAGGTCTTGGAGGACAGCAAGTGGGAGGGACCATCCACTGACCTGAGAGGAGCTGACTGGCTCCATCCGTTCCTTTGACGAGTAAAACTCCCGCAAGTGATGGCATACCGGCTGAGTTGTATTTGGCACTGTGGGACTGGGTGCGCCCGGACCTGCTGGAAGTGTATAATGACATTCTTCTAGCCAGCAGCCTCTCAGACTCAACGAGGAAGGGCAGCATCACCCTAATCTACAAGCAGATCATGTCCATTACAAGATCCTGTCGAAGGACATCGCCAACTGGGCCAAGTCTGCCCTGGGACGGGTGATCCACCTGTGCAGGCTGGACCAAATCTGTGCAGGCAGAAAAATCTGGCAGTACTGCACTGCTGAGAAATACCATTGCCTATGTGCAGGACAAACAGGCGGATGCCTGCCTAGTCAGCTTAGACCAGGAGAAGGCCTTCAACAGGATATCGTACAGGTACATGAGGGACGTGCGCTCCAAAATGGGTTTTGGGGAGGGAATCAGAAAATTGGATCACACTGCTCTACACCAATATCTATAGTGCAGTCCAAAGCATAAGAGGATTGACATTGCCAGGCAGTGGGGGCACTCAGGTCAAAACATCCCTGTACATGGACGATGTCGCCATCTTCTGCTCAGATCCAGGGTCGGCCCACAGATTGATCAGCATCTGCGATCAGTTTGAGACGGCCACGGGAGCCAGGGTGAACCGCAGGAAGAATGAGGCCATGCTCTTTGGCAACTGGCCCAACCGATCTACCATCCCCTTCACCATCAAGCCTGACTTGATTAGATTTTGATTTTATTACTTGTCATTCGAACCTCAGAGAGGCTCGAACGAAACTCCGTTTCTACAAGCCATACAAACAGAACAATTCATTAAAAAAAACACACAAACAATTCAATTCACACAAACATCCATCAAAGTGAATCTCACTGTGATCGAAGGCAAAGTCTTCTCTCTCCCTCGCACCATTTCTCTCCCGAGGTCGAAGCCCCGGGCGGGCGATGTTAAGTCCCACGGCCATTGAGGCCGCGCTGGGCGATGTACGGCCCCGCTCTAGGCCCAAAAGTGACAACGTTGGAGCCCCTCGTGGGCGCTGGAATGTCCCACGGCCACGAAAGCCGCGCCGGGCGAAGTATGGCCCCGCTCCGGGTCGCTCCAACCCCACGACACGGACTGGAGAAGCTGTGTTGCGGGAGCTCCGGAGGGCGTCTCCCACCCGGACCAGTGCGCTCCCGATATCCCGACACTGCACCGGTCTGCAGCTGGAGCTGGAGCTGAAGTTCCGGACTCGGGCCGCAGCAGCCACCACCGCTCCCCACCACCTCTCCCCACGCTCCATGGCAAGCCAGCCCCACGATGGTGAGTCCGCATCGCCACAGGCTCAGTGAATGGAGCCCCCAGGTCGGCCCGGACGGAGGCCGCTCCATGGTGCTGGCCCCAACGAAAATGGAAAAAGTCGGGTCTCCCATGCAGGGAACAGATTTAAAAGTTTCCCCCTCCCCCCCCCCCCCCCCCCCCCACCCTCCACCCCCCACATATACACAATTAGAAACAATACAAAAAAAAAAACGAACTACATTTAACTAGACTAAAAAAAATTTAAAAAGACAGACAGGCTGTAGGGGCCGCTGCAATGCGAGTCGCACCCGCCCACTAATACTTCTTGAACGTGCTGGGGATCTGGTTCAGGTGGGCTGAGGCATGTGACAAGAATTGGCTGGAGTGGATAGCCGCAACGGGGAACAATTTGGTCATCAGGTGTGAGGTGCTCTCAGGGCTGCTGTACTTGGTGCAAGTGTGGCCTGCCCCTCCCTCCCATGCCACTTGGATCACCCGGGCCATCTTCCAGTTCATTTGGGGGTCGAGGATAGACAATGCACAAGTCAGCAGACAAAGGGCGTAAAAGTGTGCCCAATGTCGCTCTCACCCTGATGAACACCTTTGTGTGTGGCTGCATGAGGCGGCGTGTAGAGACAAGGCACGTGGGCACCTACTGTCTGTACCTGCTGAGGTTTTACCTGTCGCCGGCGTTGCGAAGGATGGGCCTGGTGCAGATGCCATGCAATGTGTCAGTCAGCTGAATATTGCCGCCCCATCTGTCGTTTGTGGAAAGGTTTGAGAATTAAGGGACAAAAGATTAGGGGTAACATGAGGGGGAACTTCTTTACTCAGAGAGTGGTGGCTGTGTGGAATGAGCTTTCAGTGGAAGTGGTGGAGGGAAGTTCGATTTTATCATTTAAAAATAAATTGGATAGGTATATGGATGGGAAAGGAACAGAGAGTTATGGTCTGAGTGTAGGTAGATAGGACTAGGGGAGAATAAGTGTTCGGCATGGACTAGAAGTGCCGAGATGGCCTGTTTCCGCGCTGTAATTGTTATATGGTTATATGGTTCTTCCGGATCAACACCTTTGACCACATGTCCTTCAGGCAGTGGTCAGCACGGAACGTCCTGCGGGCACTGCAGGGAAAGGACTCCATGGATCCGGTGACGTGGTTCCCAGAGCAAACTTCCCAGCTTGTCTGGCAAAATGCCTCATCGTCAGAGCTCAACAACAAGCACCAAGACCTGGCTTGGTGGCGGTGAGGGGAGCCCTCCTGCATCATTGGAACCTCACTACCAGCACACGCTGTCCTCGGGTCCTCTGTCCTGCACACTGTCCTCTGTCCTGCAGAGGAGACAGTTGCCCACCTCTTTGCAGAGTGTGGATTCACAAAGAGTCTGGAGAAGTATGTAAGGGTCCCTGGCACACTTTATCCTGAACAGCTCCGTCACAGAGGACTCTGTGATTTGCAGGCTGTTTCTATGGAACCATTCAGAGACTGACATCAATTGCTGCTGGAGGGTCATCAACTTAGTGAAAGATGCTTTATGGTCTGCCCGAGCATTGCTTACCACCCAGCAGAGCGAGATGTCCATCATGGAATGTTGCCGACTGGCCCGCTGTAAACCGCAGGAGTACGTGTTGAGGTACGCACAGATGCGCTGAAACGCCAAAGCTCGGTGGGGGAGGACCACAGTCTAGGGTCCTTCCACTGCTGGACATGGGGGGCAGGGTGTAGTGGAGACGCCCCTCAAAATATTGAAAGGGGCTCCATGCCGGTGGACCACATGAGTGGCAAGGCTGGGGGATATATTTGTGAAATTTGAGAAATGTATGTAGACTGTATTGAACAATTTGTATAGCCTCTGAAAATGTCGGATGAATTTTATCTATTGAATAAAGTCTGTTTTGCAATTTAAAAATGAAAAGAAATCCCATCCATAGACTCCATCTCTACTTCACGATGCCTCAGCAAAGGCCACCAGCTTAATCAAAGGGCCAGTCTTACTCGGTTAACTGCCTCTTCTTCCCTCCCCATCAGCCAAGTGTTGCAGAAGTTCGAGAACGCATACTTTCAGATTTGTTTTGTTATTTTAGAGATTCAATGTGGCAACAGGCCGTTTGGCCCACCGGGTCGGCGCCGACCATCGATCTCTATCCTATCCTACACTCTTGGGAACATTTATAGAAACCCATTCACCTACAAACTTGTAAGTCTTTGGAATGTGGGAGGAAACGATCACCCGAACTGACCCCAACGAACTGTCCTCTCACCGCCTGAAATGCGGTCCCGAACTCCAATGTACCTCATTGAAGCTTTGAACTTTCTTTAATCGGACTTTATCTTGCACTAAATGTGGTACCCTTTATCCTTCATTTGCACAATGTGGACGGCTTGATTGTAATCATGTATAGTCTGTTCTTTGACTGGATAGCCTGCAAGGAAAGATTTTCACTGTAGTTTGGCACACGTGACAATAATGATAATCAAAACTAAACCTATCTTCCTGTATATTAGGTTTTGGGTAGTTATTGACACATGCATTAAGGTACAGTGAAAAGCATTGTTAGCATGCTATTCATACAGATCAGATTTACCATACATGAGTATAAACAAGCCAACCTCATTTGCGATGGTACATGGATGAAACAAGAGGAATATGGGCCAAACCCAGGCACGTGGGACTAGCGTAGACAGGACATTATGATCGTTGTAGGCAGGTTGGGCAGAAGGGCCTGTTTCCACGCTGTGTGACTCTGAGACTCCATGCCGGGTGCAGATAATGTTTTCGGCATCAGTTCTGTTGGAGAACCATTCTGGATTATCCAACCCCTTAAGGTTAAATATGACCTGAATGTGACAATGATATAAAACAAAGTGTACCTATTCTTCTTTCAGGATCATCGCGAACCCATGTCCATTCACTATCCTAATACCCTCATTATAAAGGATGAGGCTCTCGGTAGTTGGGGTCAGCTGTATGTAGGTTGAACATCCATTTAACCAAACCAGACAACATTGATCTCCAC
The DNA here is from genome assembly GCA_963514005.1 of Raja brachyura. Next base: position 47,041,658 of record OY740798.1, on the reverse strand, counting down.
ATGTTACATAAATAAGGTTGACAGACCAACTACTAGGCATAACAAACTGTATTTGTCTATTTCCCTTTTAATCTCCAGTGAGTCAACCCAAAATACTACAATTCAAAAATGATCAAGTAACATACTCCCTGCATTAGTCCTAGCATCACTGTAGCTTAATTCGTGCACGTAATTGCATTTCTCTCGTCATTAACAACTGTATACTGTCCATCAATGTTTCTCTTATTCCAATTAGATATTTTGAGAATGAAATGTGGTCTCATTAGTGTGCTTTTAATTCCAGCCTGATGCATGCATATAGAAACCTGCACAAAACAGAAACAAATCCAGCCAATTGCCTGTATTGTCAGTCACGTTTCTCCATTGTGGGTCGTACTGTTTCAACTGAGTCCTATGTTTCCATTTAGCAGTCCCCCTCATGTTCACCAGCGGACGCTTCTCCTGTCACTATAACCCTATGTGATCCCAGCCACAAGGGCTGGAGACCAAGCAATAGTAAACTTCGTGGAAGCGAACTTTGCCAATTCTTGGATGTACTCGAAAGCTCATTTCTTTCGGTTACAAACTTTGTCCTCTGGTTATCAAATCTTCCGTGGATTCATAGCTCACCCTGTTGCAAACTCACATAAATTAACTGTCCCTCTAGCTGGGGTTGCTTTAAACTTCATCTGAATTGCTGGAAGGACATTAAGTCATTCCTGTCTAATATCGGCCAAGGCTTTAATTAGACTATTTTTAAGTGTCTTGTTCATTCACTCCAAGAATCATGAACTCTTTGCATGTTGGGGAATTTGAATTGTCTGTTTCACTTCTGCCAAGGCACAAGCCTCGTGAATCGCCTTCCCTGTGAAATACATTCCCCGATCAGAGTCTATCTGAAGAGGGACCCTGCACCTATATATTCTGCACCTATATATTATTGATTTGCGCAGGAAGGAGCTGCAGATGCTTGTTTACACCGAAGATAGACAGAAAATGCTGAAGTAACTCAGCAGGACAGGCAGCATCTCTGCAGAGAGGGAATGGTTTATTTGGCTCCATGCCATTGGTATCACTGTATTATTTTGGCATGGAAATGCCCAGTGAGTAAACATGGTCAAGCAGTACTAAACACAATATTTTATATGTCATCTATCTGATACTGCCCTCAACCTCCCTGCTTCTAAGAGTCACGTTGTACAATGCGAAGAGTGCAAAATTATACCTCCCTCAGTGTGATGGGTGTTGAGACTTCCACTGCCGTTGAGTGCTTGAGCACATCAGCACAGCTCAGCTAATACTGGACTGTGCCTTGTTGAATAGCATCTGGCCTAATTCTGTCCTCGTGGTTTCTACTACTGCTTTTAATACCCTCTTCCATTATCGCAGTACAATTGGATGATTTTAGTTAAATCTAAGCATCCCAATTTCATGAAGGACTGTTTTTGAAAACGCATAAATGTATTTGTCCTCCCAATCTACTTTTTCCCTCTCGACTGTTTGCATCCTTTTGAGAGTTTCCTCAAATCCCCTTTTTTATAAGATAGGATCTGACGTAATCGACCAGCATAATACAGCATGGACCTTCATTTGCATTTTATCAGACACATGCTGAACAAGCACTGACACAATTGCATTCCAAGAGACGGGACTCCTGGCTGCCCATTTGCATTTTAGAAACATAGAAACATAGAAAATAGGTGCAGGAGTAGGTCATTCGGCCCTTCGAGCCTGCACCGCCATTCAATATGATCATGGCTGATCATCCAACTCAGTATACCGTACATGCCTGCTCTCCATACTCCCTGGTCACTCTAACCACAAGAGCCATATCTAACTCCCTCTTAAGTATAGCCAATTAACTGGCCTCAACTACCTTATGTGGCAGAGAATTCCAGAGACTCACCACTCTCTGTGTGAAACATGCTTTCCTCATCTCGATCCTAAAAGATTCCCCTCTAATCCTTAAACTGTGATCCCTTGTTCTGGATTAAGCTGTGACCCCTCGTTATTTTACAAGATAAGCACTGTGATTTTCTCAAAGCATTTACAAAAGAAGTAATCAACGCAAAAACTGTAATCCATAGCTCTTGAGCAATATATTCTACAGCCGTCCAATATTTCGACTCCACTGTCTTGATTCCGAAGCCTGGAACATTGTTGGTTAACGGTAAGTTTATATATTTGGAATATGGGATAGCACAGCACAGGGGCTGGCCCTTCGGTCCACGGTGCCTGTGCCGACCGTGATGCCATTTAAGCGAATTGCATTTACCTGCACATGGACACTATCCCTCATTTCCTATCAGTTCGTGTGCCCGTCTGAAACCCTCTTAATCGCCTCCCTCGCATCTGCTTCCACCCACTCACCTGGCAGCGCATGCCAAGCATGCTACACTCTGTGAAAGCAAATTTGCTTTAAGCATCTCTTCATCTTTTTGCTACTCACTTTATGCTCGTATAACGACACAAGGATATCTGACCATCTATCCTATACATAGAAACATAGAAACATAGAAACATAGAAATTAGGTGCAGGAGTAGGCCATTCAGCCCTTCGAGCCTGCACCGCCATTCAATATGATCATGGCTGATCATCCAACTCTGTATCCCGTACCTGCCTTCTCTCCATACCCTCTGATCCCCTTAGCCACAAGGGCCACATCTAACTCCCTCTTAAATATAGCCAATGAACTGGCCTCAACTACCCTCTGTGGCAGAGAGTTCCAGAGACCCACCACTCTCTGTGTGAAAAAATTCCTTCTCATCTCGGTCCTAAAGGATTTCCCCCTTATCCTTAAGCTGTGAACCCTTGTCATGGACTTCTGCAACATCGGGAAAAATCTTCCTGCATCTAGCCTGTCCAACCCTTTAAGAATCTTGTAAGTTTCTATAAGGTCCCCTCTCAATCTCCTAAATTCTAGAGAGTATAAACCGAGTCTATGCAGTCTTTGTTCATAAGACAGTCCTGACTTCCCAGGAATCAGTCTGGTGAACCTTCGCTGCACTCCCTCTATGGCAATAATGTCCTTCCTCAGATTTGGAGACCAGAACTGTACGCAATACTCCAGGTGTGGCCTCACCAAGACCCTATTCAACTGAAGTAGTTCCTCCCTGCTCCTATACTCAAATCCTTTTGCTATGAAAGCTAATATACCATTGGCTTTCTTCACTGCCTGCTGTACGTGCATGCCTACTTTCAATGACTGGTGTACCATGACACCCAGGTCGCGCTGCATCTCCCCTTTTCCTAATCGGCCATCATTTAGATAGTAGTCGGTTTTCCTATTTTTGCCACCAAAGTGGATAACCTCACATTTATCCACATTATACTGCATCTGCCAAACATTTGCCCACTCACCCAGCATATCGAAGTCACCTTGCATTCTCCTAGCATCCTCCTCACAGCTAACACTGCCCCCAGCTTAGTGTCATCCGCAAACTTGGAGATATTGCCTTCAATTCCCTCATCCAGATCATTTATGTATATTGTAAATAGCTGGGGTCCCAGCACTGAGCCTTGCGGTACCCCACTAGTCACTGCCTGCCATTGTGAAAATGACCCGTTAACTCCTACTCTTTGCTTCGTGTTTGCCAGCCAGTTCTCTATCCACATCAATACTGAACCCCCAATGCCATATGGTATAAGTTTATATACTAATCGCTTATGTGGGACCTTGTCGAAAGCCTTCTGGAAGTCCAGATACACCACATCCACTGGTTCTCCCCCATCCACGCTACTAGTTACATCCTCGGAAAATTCCACAAGATTCATCAGACATGATTTACCTTTCATAAATCCATGCTGACTTTGTCCAATAATTTCACCACTTTCCAAATGTGCTGCTATCCCATCTTTAATAACTGACTCTAGCAGTTTCCCCACTACCGATGTTAGACTAACTGGTCTGTAATTCCCCGTTTTCTCTCTCCCCCCCCTTCTTAAAAAGAGGGGTTACGTTTGCTACCCGCCAATCCTCACGAACTACTCCAGAATCTAAAGAGTTTTGAAAGATTATCACTAATGCATCCACTATTTCCGGAGCTACTTCCTTAAGTACTCTGGGATGCAGCCTATCTGGCCCTGGGGATTTATCGGCCTTTAATCCATTCAATTTAGCCAACACCACTTCCCGACTAACCTGGATTTCACTCAAGTACTCCTTTGACCCGCGGTCCCCTGCTATTTCCGGCAGATTATTTATGTCTTCCTTAGTGAAGACGGAACCAAAGTAGTTATTCAATTGGTCCGCCATATCCTTGTTCCCCATGATCAACTCACCTGTTTCTGACTGCAAGGGACCTACATTTGTTTTAACTAATCTCTTTCTCTTCACATATCTTTAAAAAAATTTTGCAGTCAGTTTTTATGTTCCCTGCCAGTTTTCTTTCATAATCTATTTTTCCTTTCCTAATCAAGCCCTTTGTCCTTCTCTGCTGGTCTCTGAATTTCTCCCAGTCCTCTGGTATGCTGCTTTTTCTGGCTACTTTGTACGCATCATCCTTTGCTTTGATACTATCTCTGATTTCCCTTGTTATCCATGGATGCACTACCTTCCCTGATCTATTCTTTTGCCAAATTGGGATGAACAATTTTTGTAGTTCATCCATGCAGTCTTTAAATGTCTTCCATTGCGTATCCACCGTCAACCCTTTTAGAATTGATTGCCAGTCAATCTTGGCCAATTCACGTCTCATACCCTCAAAGTTACCTTTCCTTAAGTTCAGAACCATTGTTTCTGAATTAACAATGTCACTCTCCATCCTAATGAAGAACTCGACCATATTATGGTCACTCTTGCCGAAGGGGGCACGCACAATAAGACTGCTAACTAACCCTTCCTCATTACTCAATACCCAGTCTAAAATAGCCTGCTCTCTCGTTGGTTCCTCTACATGTTGATTTAGATAACTATCCCTCATACTTTCCAAAAAATCCTCTTCCTCAGCGCCCCAGCCAATTTGATTCACCCAATCTATATGTAGATTGAAGTCACCCATTATAACTGTTTTGCCTTTGTCGCACGCATTTCTAATTTCCTGTTTTATACCATCCCCAACTTCACTACTACTGTTAGGTGGCCTGTACACAACTCCCACTAGCGTTTTCTGCCTCTTAGTGTTTCGCAGCTCTACCCATGCCTCGTAATTTTATAAACTTTTATCTGGTACTCCTCAGCCTCCAGAAAAAAAAGATTCAGCTTTGTTCAATCTCTCTTTTCAACTATAGGAAGGAACTGCAGATGCTGGTTTAAACCGAAGATAGACACAAACAGCTGGAGTAACTCAGCGGGACAGGCAGGATCTCTGGAGAGGAGGAATGGGTCGCCTCTCGGGTCGTGAGCCTTCTTCTGTTTGAAGATGGGTCTCGACTAGAAACATAAGCAATTCCCTTTCTCCAGAGATGCTGTCTGACCCGCTGAGCTACTCCAGTTGTTTGTGTCTCTCTCCTTACAGCTAATACTCTAATCAGGGTAGCATCCTGTGAATCCCTTCACTTGATGCGGTGACAAGAACCATTTAAATTTGCCCCGTTCGTTCCCCCTCTACTAATTATGGCACGTTAAAGGAGCTGTAAACGTGTACCCCAAGATCCCTCGTACATCAATGCACCTCAGGTTCCTGCCATTAACTGTATTTGTCCATTGAAAAAAGCGTCACCCTGCAAATTCACAAGAACATTAAATAATTACTGCAACATTGGGTAGATGTTCACAAACAGCAGAAAAAAAAACTCAACGGCGTTCACATCATGAGAATGATTTTTTAAATAGTTTGGACAACAAATGGCTAAAAATGTGCTTGCATAAATACATTTTCATACATTTGCACAAAACTCAGTTTCTCCCCGAGCCGTGGAATAACCTCCAGTGCGATTTCACCATATCCTTCAATTGTTCTCTGAATTTGCTCAGGGTTAGAGCGTAAATGCAAGTGTTTGAACAGGAGCTCATGTACTTTAACATAGCTCCAACTGCCGTGGCAACGTAGGCTGGGTCGTTAAGGTCACCGTGGAAACGATTTGGGTTTGTCAGCCCGGTGATTCCAAAAGTCACGCCCGCTGTCATCCACAACAGCGCGAAACTGCCGGAGATGGTGAATACCAAAATAACGGACTTTCTTCTGTTCGCCTCCTCCGGGTCGGATTGTTTGTCGTTTCTGTTACCCCGCAGCGCGCGGCGAGCACGACTAGCGGCTAAAATACGCCTGGCTGTCACTGAGTTAAACACGAAAATCAACGCGAAAGGAAGAGCGCCCACACAGACGGCGTGAAACTTGAGAAAACCCACGCCCGCGGGCGAGGTAAAGAAAGATATATTTACCCTGCAGCCCCACTGCACCCCGTCAACGATGTGCAGGGGCTCGTATGCAAAGAAAAAAGGGATATTTTTGGATACGATCAGAAGGGCGAGCGTCGTTAGTACCACAGTCGCCGTTCTCCCGGTGCAATACATGGTTTGTAACTTCCGAGAGCAGATTGCTACACATCTGTCCAACGTGAAGGAGAGGGTGAACCAAACTGACAGGTCCAGAGTGACCGTGGTCATGTATATGATGAACTTACACAGTGGGGTGATTGTCAGGAAGGAATGTGGGTAGTAATAGGTGAAAATATAAAACACCACCACATTGAAGACCATGACGAGAAGATCAGCCGAAGCCATGCCCACCATGTAGACAGAGCTGCACTTGGCGAGGCCGCACTTTCCTCGGGAGAGAATTACGATTGTCACCAGGTTTGCTGTAACGAGAGAGAGAAAGGAATGAAATAATATTGTTTCTGTGTAGACGGGTTATCTTAAACGACTCAAAGTGAGGGAGTAACACAACGGGTCAGAGAGGATCTCTGGAGAACATGGATAGGTGACGTTTGAGGTCGGGGTCCGTTTTCAAACAGATAAGGACAAGTGGAGGTGGGTGTTGCCAGGGAAAGGTGGAAGGCAGAAGGGACATGACTAACGCTGGCAAATAATAGGTAGATACACGTGGGGGTGGGGGAGATACTCAGACCTTCAATGGACCTCAACTTAATTCACCCAGACCTGCAAAGGTCCTGAAATTTAACAAATAGTCTGAAGGGTCCCGACCAGAAACATCACCTATGCACGTTCTCCGGAGATGCTGCCTGACCCGCTGAGTTACTCCAGCACTTTTCAGGGTTTTTGTAAACTAGTATCCGCTGTTCATTGTTTCTGGACAGTTTAGCTCGTTGCTTTGGTCACATATTGTAAAACTGGAGCTTTCAGGGACAATGCGCATCTTAGGCCATCTTGTGGGCAATGACGTAACGCCTTTCCCTTCGCTCAGTGAACCACAGCGCAGTGGCCACGCATTGTGTACATTCCGCGCACAGCCACTCACCAGGAACACCGATAATCGCAAGAATCGGATAGTAAATTTCTGTCACGAGCAGAACGGGAGCCCGCCCCATTTTCTGTCATTCGGAGTCATCGGGTGAAATGGCGGAACAATTAAAGACAGTCTATTTATACACAGACAAATCTTCTGTGAATCAATCAGTTCAACAACATTCGTGGCAGATATTTCATAATCACCTTGTTTATATTTATGACACATTGTGTTGGAAATAACCTGTTCATGCCGAACAGGGACAAATACTTGGATACGATCAACTGAGCGGGACAGGCAGCATCTCTGGAGAGAAGGAACGGGTGACGTTTCGGATCGAGACCCTTCTTCAAACCCCTGACTTCTGAAGAAGGGTCTCGATGCGAAACGTCACCTATTCCTTCTCTCCAGAGATTGATTGGTTGATTGATTGATTGCTTGTTTTCTGAACACGATGGCGCTAAAATCTTTGCGCCACCTTATTCACAGTTGTGGTGGTTTGTGTCAAGTTTCCCTCAGATCGATGTAATATTTCACAAGTTATTTCACATTTTAAAATTTGAAAAATCCTAATTTGAGAAAAAAAATCTTCCCTCTGCAGCTATGACTTCACAGTGGGTTGGAACCCCACTCGCTAGAAATGTTGTAATCCAGGGACACTCCGTTCGATCAGCACTGGCAAATGCAATTGCAAGCTGCAATGTTGCAATCCTTTTTTTAGGGGGGGGGGGATTCCCTTCCTTGCAGCAAGTATATTCCTGGCAGCAGGGAATATGAGCCGCGTCTGCGCAGTTGTGGGCTATAGGTGAGTGGTGGAATATTGCGTTGGGGAAACGGTGGGAGAGAGAAAACAGGGAATTGTAGACCAGTTCGCCTGACATCGGTGGTGGGGTCGATGCTGGAGTCAATTATATAAGATGAAATAACGGCACATTTGGGTAGCAGTAACAGGATCGGTCCGAGTCAGATTGGAATAACGAAGGGTAAGTCATGCATGACTAATATTCTGGATTTTTTTTTAGGATGTAATTAGAGCACATGGTATTGGGGATGGAGTGCTGACATGGATAGAACATTTGTTGGCCAACAGGAAACAAAGGGTAAGGATTCACGGCTCCCTTTCAGAATAGCAGGCAGTGACTCGTGGGGTGCCGCAAGGTTCCGTGCTTGGACAAAAGCTATTTACAATATACACCAATGACTTAGATGAAGGGATTCAAAGTAACATTCGTAAATTTGTAGATGACACAAAGGTGGATGGCAGTGTGAACTGTGAGGAGGATGCTATGGGAAAGCAGGGTGACTTGGACAGGTTGGGTAGGTGGGCAGATGCATGGCAGATGCCGTTTAATGTGGATAAATGTGAGGTTATCCACTTTGGTAGAAAAAACAGGGAGGCAGATTACTTTCTAAATGGTGTCAAGTTGGGAAAAGGGGAAGTACAACGGGATCTGAGGGTCCTTGTTCATCAGCAATGAAAGTAAGCATGCAGGTGCAGCAGGCAGTGAAGAAAGCGAATGGCATGTTGGCCTTTATAACAAGAAGAGTTGATTATAGGAGAAAAGAGGTCCTTCTGCAGGTGTATAGGACACGAGTGAGACAACACATGGAGTATTGTGTGCAGCTTTGGTCCCTTCAATTGAGGAATTACATTCTTGCCGTTGAGGGAGTGCAGCGTAGTTTTACAAGGTTAATTCCCGGGATGGCGGGACTGTCATATGCTGAGAGAATGGATGGGCTGTGTACTCTGAAGTTAAGAAGGATGAGAGGGCGTGTTATTGAAACATAATAGATTATTAACATTTTGGTCACGCTAGAGGAAGGAAACATGTTCCAGATGTTGGGGTAGTCCAGATCCAGGGCCCACAGTTTAAGAATACAACAGTACAGTTGTAAGACTACAACAATTGTTCATCCCAGTTTGGCAAAATAATAAATCAGGGAAGGTAGTGCATCCGCGGATAACAAGGGAAAGCATGGATAGTATCAAATAAAAGATGAAGCATACAAATTTCCCAGAAAAAATCAGCCTACCAGAGGACTGGGAGAAATTCAGAGTCCAGCAGCGGAAGACAAAGAGCTTAATTATGAAAGGGAAGTAGATTATGAAAGAAAACTGTCCGGGAACATAAAAACAGACTGCAAAAGTTTTTATAGATATGTGAAGAGAAAAAAAGGTTAGTTAAAACAAATGTAGGTCCCTTGCAGTCAGAAACTGGTGAATTAATCACGGGGAACAAGGACATGGCAGACCAATTGAATAACTACTTTGGTTCTGTCTTCACTAAGGAAAACATAAATAATCTGCCGGAAATAGCAGGCGACCGGGATCAAATGAGATGGAGGAACTGAGTGAAATCCAGGTTAGCCGAGAAATGGTGCTAGGTAAATTGGTAGAGGGGACAATGCTAGTCAGTTATTAAAGATTGGATAGCAGCACTTTTGTAAAGTGGTGAAATCGTTGGACAAAGTCAGCGTGGATTTATGAAAGGTAAATCATGTCTGATGAATCTTATAGATTTTATCGAGGATGTAACTAGTAGAGTGGATAAGGGAGAACATGTGGATGTGTTGTATCTGGACTTGCTGAAAGCATTCGACAAGGTCCCACATAAGAGATTCGTATACAAACTTAAAGCACGTGGTATTGGGTGTTCAGTATTTATGTGGAGAAAGAACTGGCTGGCAGACACGAAGCAAAGAGTAGGAGTAAACAGGTCCGTTTCAGAATAGCAGGCAGCGACTCGTGGGGATCCGCAAGGCTCAGTGCTGGGAACCCCAGCTATTCACAATATCTATTAATGATCTGGATGAGGGAATTGAATGCAATATCTCCAAGTTTGTGGATCACACGAAGCTGGGGCACAGTGTTAGCTGTGAGGAGCATGCCAGGAGGCTGCAAGGTGATGGACATGTTGGGTGAGTGGGCAAATGCTTGGCAGATGCACTATAATGTGGATACACGTGATGTTATCCACTTTGGTGGCAAAAAGAGGAAAGTATACTATTATTTGAATGGTGTCCGAGTGGGCAAATGCATGGCAGATGCAGTATAATGTGGATACATGTGAGGTTATCCACTTTGGTGGCAAACACAGGAAATAGGGCTATTATTTGAATGGTGGCCGATTAGGAAAAGGGGAGATACAACGAGACCTGGGTGTCATGGTACACCAGTCATTGAAAGTAGGCATGCAGTGAAGAAAGCGAATGGTATGTTTGCATTCATAGCAAAAGGATTTGAGTATCAGTGCATGGATGTTCTACATGGACTTGGTGAGGCCATACCTGGAGTATTGCGTACCGTTTTGGTCTCCTAATCTGAGGAAAGACATTCTTGCCATAGAGGGGGTACAGATAAGGTTCACCAGACTGATTCCTGGGATGGCAGGACTTTCATATGAAGAAAGACTGGATAGACTCGGCTTGTACTCGCTAGAATTTAGAAGATTGAGGGGTGTTCTTATAGAGACTTACACAATTCTTAAGGGGTTGGACAGGCTAGATGCAGGAAGATTGTTCCCGATGTTGGAGAAGTCCAGAACAAGGGATCACAGTTTAAGGATAAGGGGGAAGTCTTTTAGGACCGAGATGCCAAATTTTTTCACACAGAGTGGTAAATCTGTGGAATTTTCTGCCACAGAAGGTAGTGGGGGCCAGTTCATTGTCTATATTTAAGAGGGAGTTAGATGTGTCCCTTGCGGCTAAAGGGATCAGGGGGTATGGAGAGAAGGCAGGTACAGGATATCGAGTTGGATGATCATATTGCATGGCGGTGCAAGCACGAAGGGCCGAAAGGCCTACTCCTGCACCTATTTTCTATGTTTCTGTGTTACTAATAAGGAATAAGCCATTTAGGGCTGAGACGAGGAAACACCTTTTCTCACAGAGCTGTGGAATTCTCTGCCTCGGAGGGCAGTGGAGGTCGGTTCTCTGGATACTTTCGAGATAGCTTGAGAGGGTTCTTAAAGAAAGCGGAGTCAGGGGATATGGGGAGAAGGCAGGAATGGGGGTACTGATTGAGGAAGATCAGCCATGAACTCATTAAATGACGGTGCTGGCCAGAAGGGCCCATTGGCCTGTTCCTGCACATATTGTCCATTCTCTATTGTGTCTTAGCGCTGCTGATCTGTGTCTCCACTGTAGCACCAGTGAGGGTGTGCTGGGTGCAGCTTTCTGCCCTCCCTTACACTGGGGAACATCGCCCGATTAAATACACACGAAAAGCTGGAGCAACTCAGCGGGCCAGGCAGCATCTCTGGAGAAAACAAATAGGTGACGTTTCGGATAGAGACCCTTCTACAGCAGTCTGAAGAAGGATCTAATCCTGAAACGTCACCTATCCTTTTCTCCAGAGATGCTGCCTGAACCGCTGTGTTATTCCAGCTTGTTTGGTCTATCTTCGGTTTAAACCAGCTTCTGCAGTCCCTTCCTATACATCCGATCACCGGTCTCGGTTTACTTCACAAGGGTTTAGTGCCGGCTAGCAGGCTGTGGGCCGGCTCCGTGCCGCCTGCGTGTGGAGACTACAGCGGTTGAAAGGACCGGGTCGGGGTGTGGGAGCAGCGGGCTGGAGTTGTGGGGATCACATGCTGCCAGAGCCACAGGTCGGATGAGAGTGCAGATTGAACGCGGCTGCAGCAGACCGAACGGCAGTGGAGGATATCGACAGCATCACCCCTGCAAACCCGATCCAGGGCCGCGCCGAGGACAACAGACATTTAAGGCCAAGATAAGAGTTTATACATTTAAGAACTTGAAACTTGATGGACACAAGGTGGTACCGCAAACGTGTGAACTCTTTACCCGGCGCTGTTTACTATTATTCCACTGCAATCCTTGCACCTTGGTGTTTATTTATGATTGTACTTATGTACAGTATCATTTTACTGAATTGAATGCAAATAAAGATTTTCACTGTATCTATATACATGTGATAATAAAATACAATTGAACCAGCGACCTTTAAAGCTGCATCATGGTGTCGGGGAAGGTTCTGCTATTTCCACAGCCGTACACTATTTCGAATTCACTATCTTGATTCCGAAGCATAGAACGTTGTTGGTTAACAGGAAATTTTCATACTTGGAGTATGGGATATCAGAGCACAGGGACTGGCCCTTCGGCCCACGATGACTGTGCCGCCGTGATGCCACTTTAAACTAACTACATTTACTTGCACATGGACCCTGTCGCTCATTTCCTGCCAGTCGTTTTCCCGTCTAAAAACCTCTTAATCGCCACCCTTGTATCTGCTTCCACCCGCTCTCGTGGCAGCGCATGCTACACTCGGTAAAAACAATTGTGCCTAAAAAAACTATTTTAATCTTTCCGCTACTCACCTTATGCTCTCGAGTATTTCGTATATAGACACAAGGGTATCTGATTATTTATCCTATCCCAGTATAAAGAATGGTCTGGGCTCGAAACGCAACCTGTTCCTTTTCTCCAGAGCTGCTGTCTGAGTTATTCCAATTGTTTGTGTCTCTCTCCTTACAGCTAATACTATAATCAGGGCAGCATCCTGCGAATCCCTTCACTTGATGCGGTGACAAGAACCATTCAAATATGGCCCCGTTCGTTACCCCTCTACCTGTGATGGCATGTTGAAGGAGCTGTAGACTTGTACCCCAAGATCCCTCGTACATCAGTGCGCCTCAGGTTCCTGCCAATAACTGAATTTGTGCATTGAAAAAAGCGCCACCCTGCAAATTCACAGGAACATTAAGTAATTACTGCAACATTGGGTAGGCGTTAAAAAACAGCAAACGAAAACTCAACAGCGTTCACATTATTAGAATGCTATTTTAAATAGTTTGGACACAAAATGGATGAAAATGTGCTTGCATAAATACATGTTCATACATTTGCACAAAACTCAGTTTCAACCCGAACCGTGGAATAACCTCCAGTGCGATTTTACCGCATCGTTCAATTGTTCTCTGAATTTGCTCTGGGTTAGAGCGTAAATGCAAGTGTTTGAACAGGAGCTCATGTACTTTAACATAGCTCCAACTGCCGTGGCAACGTTGGCTGGGTCCTTAAGGTCACCGCGGAAATGATTAGCGTTTGTCAGCTCGGTGACTGCAAACGTCACGGCCGCTGTAATCCACAACAGCACGAAACTGCCGGAGATGGTGAATACCAAAATAACGGACTTTCTTCTGTTCGCCACCTCCGGGTCGGATTGTTTGTCGTTTCTGTTACCCCGCAGCGCGCGGCGAGCTCGACTGGCGGCTACAATACGTGTGGCTGTCACTGAGTTAAACACGAAAATCAACGCAAAAGGAAGAGCGCCCACACAGACGGCGTGAAACTTGAGAAAACCCGCGCCCACGGGCGAGGTAAAGAAATGTATATTTCCCCTGCAGCCCCACTGCACCCCGTCAACGATGTGCAGGGGTTCGTATGCAAAGAAAAAAGAGATATCTTAAAACGACTCAAAGTGCGGGAGTAACACAACGCTCAGAGAGGGTCTCTGGAGAACATGGATAGGTGACGCTTAGGGTCGGGGTCCTTCTTCAAACAGATAATGGGGGGGTGAGGTGTTGCCAGGGAAAAGTGGAAGACAGAAGGGACAGGACTAAGGCTGGCAAGTAATAGGTGGATACATGTGAGGGTGGGGCGGTTACTCAGACCTTCAATGGACCTCAACTTAATTCAACCCAGACCTGCAAAAGAAATGTAACGAATAATCTGATGGGTCGCGACCCGAAACATCAACATGTTCGGAGATGCTGCCTGACCTGCTGAGTTACTCCAGCACTGTGGGTTTTTTTGTAAACCAGTATCTGTAGTTCATAGTTTCTGGACAGGTTATCTCGATGCCCTAGTTACGCATTTAAACACTGGAGCTTTAGATGGCATCGCGCCGTCAGAGACTATGCGCTTCCAAGGCCATCGTGTGGGCAATGACGTGCAGTTAACGCACCCCAGCCTTTCCCTTCGCTCTGTGAACCTCGGCGCAGTGACCGCGCCTTGTGTGGAATCCACTCATCAGGAACACCGATACTCGCAAGAACCGGATAGTAAATATCTTTCACCAGCATGATAGGATCAACTGAGCGGGACAGGCAGCATCTATGAAGAGAAGGAATGGGTGACGTTTCGGGTCGAGACCCTTCTTCAGACCTCTGACTTCAGGAGGGTCTCGACCCGAAACGTCACATTTTTTCTCTCCGGAGATGATGCCTGCCCGCTGAGTTATTCCAGCTTTTTGTGTCTATCTTCGGTTTAAACCAACATCTGCAGTTCCTTCTTACACGTACTTGGATAGGATAACGACCAAATGAAGGAAAGAGATAGAGGGTTCTTGGAGCGCAAATCCATCACTCCCCGAAAGCGAAACACAAGTAGACAGTGTGGTAAAGAACGCGTTTGCCTTTAGCCTCCGCGGCATCCTGTATAAAAGTCAGCAATATTTGGAGAACAATGGCTGTAAAGCGACCTGGAATGTTTTCTATGGAACCTCCGAGACTGAATGGAGATATGACGGTTTATAACATCATGACAACATGAGAATCCTGCAGATGAGGTTGATAAAGTTTATTTACAAATTCCAAATTAATTCACAAATTAATTACAAATTCATAACACATTGTATTAAGGTGAGGGGGGGGGGGGGGGGGGGAGAAGCTTCCGAAAACATAATAGGTCAAGTTCTTGTACATAGAGAATGGTGGGTGCCCTAAAGTTCCTGCCATGGGTGGTGTTGATGGAAACAGACAATTTAGTGATGTTTAAGAGGCATTTAGCAGGTAAATGAGGAGGAAGGAAATGGAAGGCCTGTAAAGCCTGAGCGGATGATGGAGGGAAAGTCTCTCACGTTGAAGAGGTTTCTGGACGAGCACACGATTTGCTAGTTGTTAAAGTACTCTGGTCCATTGATTCGTCCCTTACAGCTTAAGAAGTGGTCTGCTGTTAGTCTTCTGGATGTTTCATCAGCAGGATTTCCCTTTGTGGCAACATAGCACAATGGTGATACATCCCTTACCAAATTGATCCTGTTTGCTACAAATGTTTGGAAGCGTTTTGGTTTCGTTGTTGATGTACTTCACTGTTGAGCTATCGGTCCAGAAGATGGATTTATCCAGTTGAAATTGTAATTCATTTCACAACTTTGTGTCAACTCTGACAGCTTGGACTGCAGCTGTAAGCTTCATTCTGGAAATCATCGTTGCTTCAATGATGTGACTCTGGCATTTTCCATTATGAATGCAACATGCACATATTTGTTATCATCTTCCAGTCTTAGATATGAAACAGTACCGTAGCCACTTTCGTTTGCATCTTAAAGTTGTGCAGCTGTGCATATCTGATTTGACCAAAGCTTGCGGGCTTCATGCACCGGTCCATTTTAAATGACACCATCTTGTTGAGACCTGCTAACCATCCAGTCCATTATCGAGAGAAGGTATGGGGTATGTTTTCATCCCATCCAAATCTTTCCTTACAAAGCTTCTGCCTGAGCGGATGATGGAGGGAAAGTCTCTCACGTTGAATAGGTTTCTGGACGAGCACACGATTTGCTAGTTGTTAAAGTACTCTGGTCCATTGATTCATCCCTTACAGCTTAAGAAGTGGTCTGCTGTTAGTCCTCTGGAGGTTTCATCAGCAGGACTTTCCTTTGTGCGAACAGATCTCCATTGTGATACATCAGTAGCATCCCTTACCAAATTGATCCTGTTTGCTACAAATGTTTGGAAGCGTTTGGTTTCATTGTTAAGCACTGTTGAGCAATCGGTGCAGAAGATGGATTTGTCCAGTTGAAGCTGTAATTCCTTTCACAACATTTTGTCAACCTAACAGCTTGGACTACAGCTGTAAGCTCCATTCTGGGAATCATCATTTGCTTCACTCTGGCTTTTCCCATTATGAATGCAACATGTACTTCTTTGTTATCATCTTCCAGTCTTAGATATGAAACAGTACCGTAGCCACTTTCGTTTGCATCTTAAAGTTGTGCAGCTGTGCATATCTGATTTGACCAAAGCTTGCAGGCTTCATGCACCGGTCCATTTTAAATTACACCATCTTGTTGAGACCTGCTAACCATCCAGTCCATTATCGAGAGAAGGTTAGGGGTATGTTTTCATCCCATCCAAATCTTTCCTTACAAAGCTTCTGCATAATCAGCTTGGCTGCAGAGCAAATGGCGCGAGAATCCTAAGGGGTCGTATATAGATCCAACCACAGACAAGATGCCCCGTCTTGTGTATGGTCGTTCCTGTACAGCAATTTTGAACTTGAACACATGAGGTTCAACGCAACAGTGCAATCCCAGTGCTCTTTCCATTGGCAGATTGTCCTTGTGCAAGTCCAACACTATGGTCGCATTGGTTCTGTTTTCTTGTGGAATGGATGCCATACAGCACGGCTGTTGCTGATCCACTTTGACAGCACAAATCCTCCATATTTTCAGAGGGCAGTCAGCTCTCTTGCCATTGCAACCTCTTCCTGTTCCGAAGGCATGGATTTTATACAATTATCCAGATAGAAGTTGTACATTTCTGTTTTTGTCACCTCTGCTGAAAGTGAGCTTTGCTGACCTCGGCAGTCTTCCTTAATGCACAATTTGCACAACTTGGTGATGACATTGCTCCAAAAAGATGTACCTTCATCTGGTATTCAAAAAGATCTTGCTGCACATTACCCTCTGGCCACCACAGGAATCGCAGATAGTCAATGTGCTTTTATGATATTTGATATCTTGACTTGATGAAACATTGCTTTGATATCAGCCATCAAAGCAACTGGTTCTTGGCGGAACCTGAAGAATACTACAAGGTTGGTAAGGACTGGACCCTGCAGCAGTTAGCAGTTAAGTGATGTTCCTTTGAAGACTGCACAACAGTCAAAGACCACCCTTAAGATTCCAATACTTGAGTGATACACTCACGGTGAGGGATATACCAGAGCTCTCCATCACTTCGATTCAGCTGGTCTACTGGTACCATTTCAGCATAACCATTGTCAACCATTTCTGTGAGGAAAGATGTATATTCTTCATGAAATTTCTGATTCTTGCCAAACCTGCATTTCAGGCTGTGGATGAGCTGCTCTGCACGGCAACAGCTATTTTGCATGCAGACTATTTCTTGTTTGGAAGGTAGTTGTAGACAAAAATGTCCATGCTTCATCCTTTGCTAGGCCACTCATAATATCCAAGAACTTTACATCTACTCTGGACATGTCCCCTGTTTCCGTGCTGGTTCTTTCATTGAAGTCATGATTGTATTGCTTGACCAGTAGCTCCTCTAGGTTTACAATGGACGTCTAATTGCAGCAGCAGAGTAGCCATTTTCATCCCTTCTTTCATTGTCTCTTCTCATAGAACCATAGGAGACCCACCCCAGTCGGGTCCTTGCAGCGTATGATCCATCCTCTTGGCTGTTGACCATCTACCAAGGTTCTAATACATTGAAGCAGTTGTCCTTATGAGTACGTCAATACCAGAGTCTATTTCAGGAATCTTGATATCCTTCAAGTAAGGCCACTGCAACAGCTATTCCGTCTGGAAATGGTTAGCTGAGAAACCGGCATGGTCCTATGTGTGAACACACCAGATAGTTGGATACAATCATCTTTGTCCAGACTAAATATTTCCAAACCAAAGCAGACTTATTTCAAAAAGTTTTAAACTTGGATCAAAAGCCTCTGGTAGCCCGGGCACACAGGGTGATGAGACGTCGCCCACGGGCGGGTGCCCCTCCAAGACAAATGATAGTAAAGGTACAATATGACCATGTACTGGAGGATATAATGAAGAAAATTATCCGTACCAGGAATCTTAGGTATGAGGGAGATAAGATCAGTATCTACCGAGATTACGCTATGGAGGTCTCCAGGAAGAGAATGCAGTTTAAAGAGGCAAAGAGTGTACTGAAGGCTGTGAAAGAATTGAAGTATGGTCTGAAGTACCCGCCTACATTAAGAATTACTTACGATGATAAAGAACACTTCTTCACCAACCCGGCGGAAGCACTGCAGTTCACCCAGAAGATTAAACCTGCCTGGTGACTGAACATTATCTACAAAATAAATGATGTCAACGAACAATTTAACCGTGTAAGATCGGATGATTCTAAGGCCCTGTTATACCTATGGACAATCGAAACAGGAGATGGATGCTGAATAAGGCCTTTTCCGTGGATGTATTACATCTATGGCTATTATTATAATATTATTAACATAATAACGAATAAATATTAACACTACTGCGCGGTACTATTAATAATTATTACTAATGGTCACTAATTACTTACAATTGAATTATTTAGAATTAGCTAAACGGTTGGATTTAAAGTGATTTCACTTTTCTTCTCTTTCATTCCCTTTTTTTGGGGAATTTAAAAAAATATATATATATTTGACGAATGGAAATTGAATATTTTGGAACCTATAATGTTTACCATCCCCCGGTAAAATATCACTATCGAAATGTTATTTTAAAGAGAGTATGGAGCTAGTCATGTTTTTTTTACATCAACTACAGAAGTCGGTAGATGGTTAGCCATGCTAGTATGGCTATCACTAACTACATTACGTATAGATGTAGGTTTTTCTTTCTTTTTGCACATTTCTAACCTCTTAATCTATTCTTTTTTAATATAATACTTTATTATAATTTTAAGTTAGAATGGAGTTACGAGCTTTATCAAAGGAGATATATACGTGAGAAAGAACAATGGGATTTAAAATTCATTTATTCGGGGTTCGGGTGAACAAACAAAAGATGCAAGATTTAAATATGAAGATCGGGGTGAAGGAATAACATTTTGTAGCTGGAATGTTTAGGGTATTAACGAACCAATTAAGAGAGGTTAAGTATTGGCACATTTAAAGGCACTTAAAACAGATGTAATTTTCCTCCAAGAAACACACCTAAAAAAGGATGCAGAACATAGATTGAAAGCTAAATGGATTGACAAAGCGTATCATTCTTCATTTACACATAAATCCAGAGGTGTTGCAATACTAATCCGTAAAGGGATACCTTTTAAACATATATCAACTATAACGGACAGTGGTGGTAGATATATTATATTACGAGGTGAAATATATACACACAAAAATTGACTCTTATTAATGTTTATGGACCAAATTTTGATAGCCCTTTGTTTTTTAAGAAAATATTTAATACAATTCCGGAATTATCACAACACAATTTTTTTTTTGTTAAATATTTTTTATTAGAAGTACATATCAAGATAAGGATATACATGTCATATACATTCTTAATATTATTAATATTAACAATTATTTCTAATTTGTACTTCTATGAGTTTTTCATTTTTATTGTAGATAGGAAATAAAAGAGAAAAATTGACTAAAGATAGAGATCCAGAAAGAAGAATGAAGTATTAATCAGTGTGTACATCATTGGAGATACATCCATGGGTTATTATATGTAAATCTTCGTCTATTTCTTCGTTCAGGCATCAGTCAGGTTCACGCACTGAACCACGTTGACCCTTTAAATATTCAATAAATGGAGACCACATCCCTCTGAATTGATCCAACTTGCCCAGAAGGACGAGGCTTAATCTTTCCAGATGAAGTGTCTCCGACATTTCAGTGATCCACATTTTGATTGTGGGGGATGTAGGACCTTTCCAAAATTTCAATATTAGTTTTTTCGCAATCATTAAACTGGAATCAATAAAAATTATTTGATTTATTGTTATTAATTGATCTGTTTCTAATATTCCTAATATTATTAATTTTGAGTCAGGAAGCAAATTTGTATTAACAACATTCGAAATTATCTTAAAAATTTCTGCCCAAAAGGTAGTAATTTTTATACAGTTTGCGAATGATTGCGTTAGATTACCTAAGTGTTGACATTTATCACATATGGCTGGTATATTTGAAAAAATTCTATGTAATTTTGATTTGGAATAATGTAATCTATGTAGTACTTTAAATTGTATCAAGATGTGCCTAGCATTTAATGAACAATGATGTATATTTTGTAAACTTTTATTCCATATTTCTGGTCTAATTGTTTAGACCATAGGCATATGGATGAGATAGGCATAGGCATATGCATATGGATGTATATGCATATGTATGGATGTATATGCATATGGATATAGGCTGGATAGGCATATGGATGAGAAGGGTATGGAGGGTTATGGTATGAGTGCAGGCAGGTGGGACTAAGGGAAAAAAGTTGTTCGGCACGGACTTGAAGGGTCGAGATGGCCAGTTTCCGTGCTGTAATTGTTATATGGTTATATGTTATATGGTTTGTTTGACCTAATTCATTTTCCCATGATTGCCTATATGTTTCTGTGGTACATCATTTTCTAATAAAATATTATAAATATATGATATCAATTTTTCTGTATTTGGATGTTTATTTAGACATTCATCTAAAATTTCCGCCGTTCTATTTCTAATTTCCCGTGTGTTTGATTGTACGTGGTCTCTGATTTGTAAACATCTAAAATAATCTTTTGAATGTAATCCATAAATTTGTTGTAATTCTTGAAATGAAAAAAAGGAGTTTTCCCTGTAAAGATCACCCACCCTATTAATTCCATAATTTTTCCATTGTGAAAAACCTTTATCCATCATTGACGTTTTAAATGTGACATTGTTTACAATGGAGAGAGCTAGTGGTAGACATTCCAATTTTAATGTTTTCTTAAGTTGTTTCCAGATACGTATCCCACTCTCTATTATAGGGTTTTCTTTATAGGTTTTCTTACCTAGTTTAGCATTGGCGAATAAAATCGTGCTCATGTCAAAAGGTGTACAATCTTATTTTTCCATTTGTAACCAATTTGGTTGTTTATCTAATTCATCCAGACAAAAAAATCATATTTTCAATACTAACTGCCCAGTAATAAAGCATAACATTTGGCAATGATAGACCTCCATTTATTTTTGATTTACGTAAGTGTTTTTTATTTATACTATGGCTCTTATATTCCCAGATAAAATTGGTGACTATGGAGTCGACTTTTTTTTAAAAGTTTTTAGGAAGGTATATTGGTATCAATTGGAAAAGATATAGTATTTGTGGAAGAAAACTCATTTTTATTGCATTAATTCTACCTAACATTGAGATAGGTAATGTTTTCCAATATAAAATATTCTTATTTAGTTTATTCAGTAATGGTGGGAAATTAGATTTAAAGAAAGAATCATATCTTTTTGTTACGTAAATTCCAAGATACTTTATTTTTCTTTTCCTATCTTAAAAGGATATTGTTATAATGTATGTAAATTATTTACCATTATTGGCATGTTCACCTTTATTCCAATTAATACTATATCCTGAAAAGAAACCAAATTCAGTTATTAAATTTAATAAATTTAAAATACTAATTTCCGGTTTTGTAATATAAAGTAAAACATCATCAGCATATAAGGATATTTTATTTTCAGTTTCTTTAGTTTTGTACCCATATATTTCAGGATGTAATCTCACGCTTTGAGCTAATGGTTCAATTGCAAGTGCGAACAATAGTGGGGATAAGGGACGACCTTGTCTACAGCCTCGGGATAAATTAAATTTAGTTGATAACATTTGATTTGTTAATATTCTAGCTGTTGGATTAGCATATAATAATTTAACCCATGATATAAACTTCTCCCCCAACTTAAAGGTTTCCATGACCGAAAACAGATAAGACCATTCCACCTGGTCAAAGGCCTTCTCCGCATCTAATGAAATAATTACTAGGTCTTGATTAATACCTCTTTTCGAATATATAATATTGAATAATCGTCTCAAATTATATGAACAATATCATTTTGGTATAAATCCTGTTTGATCCGGATGAATTAATTTGTTGATCACTGAGCAGGGTCTTTGTGCTAGTATCTTAGTTAGTATCCTTAGATTAGTGTTTAAAAGTGCTATAGCTCTATATGATCCTGGATCATCCAGATCCTTATCTATTTTTGGTATAGGCGTTATAATAGAATCATTTAACGTTTCTGGTACTTTCTGTTGGGTATAAATGTGTTCATAAAGTGTCTTTAAACGTGGTACAATCAAATCATAGAATGTTTTATAAAATTCCGAACCATTACCGTCTGGTCCAGGAGATTTACCATTTTTTAATGATTTAATAAATTCTTCGATTTCTTTTAATGTTATTTCAGCATTTAATGATTCTATATTTTCTACATCCAACCCCTTTAATTTACTTTTTTTTTTAAATGCTTCTATTCCTATCCGGTTTTCTGCCGTTTTAACTGAATATAAGTTTTTATAATATTGCAAAAATCTCTCATTAATATCTCTAGGATGTACTAGTAGTTCGCCATTGCGTGATTTAATCCTATGGATTATTTTTGCTCCCTCCAGTTTCCGTAATTGACGGGTTAATAATTTTTAGGGTTTATCTCCAAATTCAAATTGTAATTGTTTGGTATATTGATAGAGTTTTACCACTTGATCTGAATATATTTTCTTTAATTTGTATTTCAATACAGCAATTTTATTATGTTTTATCATAGTTGGGTTAGCAGCATTCTCAGTATCTAATTGTTTAATCTCTTTTTCCAATGCCTGTTGTTCCCTCCGATTCTCTTTGTTAAAAAATGCTTCAGAAGAAATCAAAATTCCACGAGTAAATGCTTTCAAAGTTTCCCATAATAGAGATGAAGATATTTCCTGTTTATCATTTATTTCAAAGAAAGTCTTAATCTGTTCTGTTATATATTTCTGAGTTACTTTGTCCTTTAAAATTTGTGGGTCACAATTTAAAAACAATTTAATAATCGGAGGAGATTTAAATTGTACATTAGATCCCTATTTCTAAATACCGCAATATTATAATTTCGGATCATGCCCCTTTAACATTTATGATTAAAATAAATGGAAGGACGGAGAAACGGGTACAATGGAGACGTAACCCACAAATTTTAAAGGAGAAAGAATCTCAGGAATATCTTACCAAACAGATTAATATGTTCTTTGAAATAAACGATAATCTTGAAACATCTCCCTCCTTACTAAGGGAAACATTTAAAGCATTTACTCGGGGAGCCTTGATCTCTTCCCAAGCATTTTAAAATAAAAAGAATCGGATGATACAACAGGCATTGGAAAGGGAAATTAAACAATTAGACGTAGAGAATGCGGCTGCACCAACTATGATAAAACATAATAAAATTGAAGTATTGAAATATAAATTAAATAAACTATATTCAGACCAAGTTGTAAAATTTTACGAATATACTAAATAATTACATTTTGAAATTGGCGATAAAACTCCAAAAATATTAGCTAGTGAATTACGGAAACTGGACGGGAAAAAACAATTCATAGGATTAAATCAGACAAAGGAGGACCATTAGTATGTTCTAAGGACATTAATGAGAGATTTTTGCAATAGTATCAAAATCTTTATTCTGCTAAAACTATAGATCACCAGACAGGAATAGAAGCATTCTTACAAAAATGCAATCTTAAAGGGTTAGATTTGAAAGATAGAGAATTATTAGACGCTGAAATAACAGTAAAAGAAATTGAAGAGTCCATCAGATCACTAAAAAATGGTAAATCCCCGGGACCAGATGGCATTGGCTCGGAATTTTATGAAACATTCTATGATCTGTTCCGCAATTAAAGACACTGTACGAACATATCTATACACAACCGAAATTACCAGAAACTCTAAATGAATCAATTATAACACTTAAATACAATTTCATAAATTTGCAGACATTTGCTCAAAACTCAGTTTCTACCCGAGGCGTGGAATAACCTCCAGTGCGATTTTACCACATCCTTCAATTGTTCTCTGAATTTGCTCTGGGTCAGAGCGTAAATGCAAGTGTTTGAACAGGAGCTCATGTACTTTAACATAGCTCCAACTTGCGTGGCAACGTAGGCTGGGTTGTTACGGTCACCGCTGGAATGATTAGCGTTTGTCAGCCCGGTGACTCCAAAAGTCACGGCCGCTGTAATCCACAACAGCACGAAACTGCCGGAGATGGTGAATACCAAAATAACGGACTTTCTTCTGTTCGCCTCCTCCGGGTCGGATTGTTTGTCGTTTCTGTTACCCCGCAGCGCGCGGCGAGCTCGACTGGCGGCTACAATACGCCTGGCTGTCACTAGGTTCAACACGAAAATCAACCCGAAAGGAAGAGCGCCCACACAGACGGCGTGAAACTTCAGAAAACCCACGCCCGCGGGCGAGGTAAAGAAATGTATATTTCCCCTGCAGCCCCACTGCACCCCGTTAACGATGTGCACGGGGTCGTATGCAAAGAAAACAGGGATGTCTTTGGATACGATCAGAAGAGCGAGCGTCGTTAGTACCACAGTCGCCGTTCTCCCGGTGCAATACGTGGTTTGTAACCTCCGAGAGCAGATTGCTACACATCTGTCGAACGTGAAGGAGAGGGTGAACCAAATTGACAGGTCCAGAGTGACCGTGGTCATGTATATGAAGAACTTACACAGGGGGTAGATTGTCAGGTAGGAATGTGGGTAGTGGTGGGTGAAAATATGAAACAACACCACATTGAAGACCATGACGAGAAGATCAGCCGAAGCCATGCCCACCATGTAGACAGAGCTGCACTTGGCGAGGCCGCAGTTTCCTCGGGAGAGAATTACGATCGTCACCAGGTTTGCTGTAACAGAGAGAGAGAGGAATTAAAGATTCTTGTTTCTGTGTAGACGGGTTATCTTAAACGACACAAAGTGCGGGAGTAACTCAACGGGTCAGAGAGGGTCTCTGGAGAACATGGATAGGTGATGTTTCAGGTCGGGGTCCTTCTTCACACATATAATGATGGGGGTTGCATGGGAAAGCTGGAAGACAGGAGGGACAGGACTAAGGCTGGCGAGTATTGGTTGATACACGAGAGGGTGGGGGGTGAGGGGGGGATACTCCGACCCTCAATGGACCTCACCTTCATTCGCCCAGACCTGCAAAGGAACTGAAATGTAACAAATAATCTGATGGGTCGCGACCCAAAACGTCAACATGTTCTCCGGAGATGCTGCCTGACCCGCTGAGTTACTCCAGCACTTTGTGGTTTTTTTTTGTAAACCAGTATTTGTAGTTTATTGTTTCTGGACAGGTTATCTCGATGCCCCAGTTACGTATTTAAACACTGGAGCTTCAGATGGCATCGTGCCGTCAGAGACTATGCGCTTCCAAGGCCATCGTGTGGGCAATGACGTGCAGTTAACACATCCCAGCCTTTCCCTTCGCTCGGTGAACCTCGGCGCAGTGACCGCGCATTGTGTAGAATCCACTCACCAGGAACACCGAAAATCACCAAAATCGGATAGTAAATATCTTTCACCAGCAGAACGGGAGCCCGCCCCATTTTCTGTCAGTTGAAGGCAGCGGGTGAAATAGCGGATCAATTAAAGACAGTCTATTTATACACAGACAAATCTCCTGTGAATCAATCAGTTTACTTATGACTTTGGTCGCAGATATTTCATTACCACCTTGTTTACTTTAGTGACACATTGTGTTGGAGATAACCTGTTGTTGCCGAACTGGGACAAATACTTGGATAGGTTCAACTGAGCGGGATAGGCAGCATCTCTGGAGAGAAGGAATGGGTGACGTTTCGTTTCGCGACCCTTCTTCTGACCTCTGAAGGAGGGTATCTACCCGAAACGTCACAATTTTTTCTCTCCGGAGATGATGCCTGCCCGCTGAGTTACTCCAGCTCTTTGTGTTTATCTTCGGTTTAAACCAACATCTGCAGTTCCTTCTTATACGTACTTGGATAGGATAACGGCCAAATGAGGGAAAGAGATAATGAGTTCTTGGAGCGCAAGTCTATCACTGCCCGAAAGCGAAAACACAAGTGTGGTAAAGAGCACGTTTGCCTCTGCGACATCCTGTATAAAAGTCAGCAATATTTGCAAAACATTGGATGTAAAGCGACGTGGAATGTTTTCTCTGGAGCCTCCGAGACTGAGCGGAGATATGACGGTTTATAACATCATGACAACATGAGAATCCTGCAGATGAGGTACATAATGTTTATTTACAAATTCCAAATTAATTCACAAATTAATAGTGAGATTAAACGAAACCTCACCAGTTTGAAGTTTGATCTTGATTTTATGAGGAGTTACGTTGGTGATGAGGTGAAGAAGGCCCGCCAGGCTGCATGCGCACCAAACTTCAAAGCAGTGGTATGAAGTCACAAATAAGCAACACCGAAGTACATAGTAAGTACATATGAGAGAGGGTTGGGTGTGGGGGGGCACATAATCACCAACACAACTCCTCATAAAATCAAGATCAAAGTTCAAACTGGTAAGTTCTCGTTTAATCTTACTATTTTAATTTGGAGTCAAGTGAGTGATTCGGTGAAGAGTTCAAAGCTTTGTGATTTCATGCCGCAGATTACAAATCTCGGCATCCCACTGCATTGATTTGACTCGAAAGAGAAAATAAATGCATTAGTAGTAACATTGCATTCAATGGAGAAATAGGGTTTATTTAACAATATAAACAAACAACAGTACCCCTTAAATTTACGTACTTAAAATGGCATTGGCAAACAGTCCTGGATTGACAATCGGCTGATGATCAAAATTCTGAAACATCAGTTCATTTGCCCATCTGGCGGCTGCAGAAAATATGGTCAAACGGCTCGTCCCTCGCCTTGGCCGCCAATGTAGCTGCTGCCCCCGTGGAATGAGATGTAAACACACTATCTAAATGATACACTGACGTTGATGCTGAACTGGTGGAATGAGACATACA
This sequence comes from Raja brachyura, assembly GCA_963514005.1. The sequence goes on along the minus strand of OY740798.1, from coordinate 47,014,611 downwards.
ATCATCAGTGTTAATACCTGTTGCAGCCACCTTGAAATAGTCTGAACCGACCTTCTTTTGTGTAGTTGTTTGTTAACTCACAAACAGTGCTGATTCCTAAGGATTCTGGTGGCCTTGATAACATAGAAGTGAGACCGTGGGGTACTCAAATGATTTTAAATCATTCTAAACTAGCCTACTCTGCTTGTGTAGACTAGAATGTAAAATGTAATGGCACCCGCAGCCAATTCCATCTTATCTAGCCACAGCATTTGCAAAGTTTGCCGTCGTTGTGCTGATATAAGTGTCATAACTAAGGATATAGCTGGATCCCTTTCGTGAAGTAATGTTCATACATTTTCATTGACCAACTGCATAATCTTGTAATGGGAGAACTTGTATAAAGATCTTTTAACAACTCGATATATCCGGATTGGACCCGACAACATAGTTCCCTTATGTTGCAGCTGTAGTGTCTATAACTGTGTTATTGTCAAATGCCATTTAAGAATGAACTGGAAAATGTCAGTAATCTGTACCGTATTAAATGTAACATTAGCATTTAACAAAACACTTCCGATCCCCTCAATAGACATGGACTGCTTTTTTGTGTGCTATCCCTGCACACTGCAGTGAGCACCCTCATGGCTAGATGTGACAACCTGAGGCATAAATCAATCCATTCAAAATGTGTAAGTCAATAATTGTTTTACTGTGCAAAGGCTGGTCTCCTGACCACAGTTTGAAACAGCAATAACCATATAACAACCATATAACAATTACAGCACAGAAACAGGCCTTCTCGGCACTTCCAGTCCATGCCGACCATTTATTTCCCCCTAGCCCCATCTACCCGCACTCAGACAATACCCCTCCTTTCCCTTCCCGTCCATATACCTATCCACTTTACTTTTATATGTTAAAATTGATCCTGCCTCCACCACTTCTGCTGGAAGATCATTTCACATAGCCACCACCCTCTGAGTAAAGAAGTTCCCCCTCATGTTACCCCTAAACGTCTGTCCCTTAATTCTCATGAACAAGCAAGTTCTTGTTTTTTGGTATAACCGTATACCGTTGTGCCATAATGCCTGATGAACCAGGCAACATGGACGCTTGGCCAGTCCTACAGTATGAACCCAAGCGAGGTCTTGCTGACTGTTTTAGGACCCGGCTAATGAGACAAAAAATGAGGAAGACATAAAGACCATTCCTCCTATTGAAGCGGGAATGTGTTTCTCCGCACTGTTGTGCCACATATTTTTTGCAATCAGTGAAAAACATGCATTAACATGACGAATATTTGATGAAGTATTGAACATCATACTTTGGATACATCATACTTTGAGATCCAACACTTATTTTGTGTTATCATCGATCTGAACTGGATGATACACCAGAGGCAAGGAGATTAATTACAGGATATTTTTCTTTGATTACCATGTGACTAACATATGCCACCATTGTAAATTAGCAACTTGAATTTGAGCATGTAGAATATATATCTTCGCTCAAAACCCCTTACTCATTTAGTTGATACGAATGACTGATGAATTGGTAACTCATGCAATGTCCAATCCCTCTGAGTAGGTGATGGTATTCGGAACTTCTCATCTTAGAGTTCTAAACATCAGGTCTTAATAACCAATTTCAACCGCCCACACTACTGTAGCAAACTTCAATTTCAAGTTCAATGAATTATTGTCATGTTCAGCAATGCTGAATACTGTTCCTTCATCATTGTGGCTGAAGGAACTTCAGCTGACAGGAGCACAAGGTTGTTAACAATGATCTATTTGCTACTCACAAAATATCAGTTCCTTGATTTGCTCAGCTGCAACACATCTGCTATATTGCCAATTACTCTTACTGAAAATAACTCAGCTTTGTCACCGATTGCTGTAACTCCAAACTCTTGCCACAAGGCGGAGACAAGGCTAATAATAAATAAAGGTAAATCCCAATGACCAACAAACAGTTTATCCCATACCGCAAAGCTTTACCGTTTTAGTACAGTTATATTGTCTTTGATAACCTTTGTAATGGGATTTGTATAACATGTATCTCTTATCTTATGAATTTGTTGTAGTCAGGAATAGGTTTTTATATTTGGAAATTTCATATGCCCGATACTCTCCATTCTTCATAATAACATGCCACTCCTGCCTTATTCCATGGGTGGTTTGCATGAGAACATTTGTCCAATTTCCAACCCTGGCCATGAACCAAATTTACTTGGAATGCTCTGGCTGTGCCTCAACCAAATATTTTTACCCTTTGTGTGTGTACAAAACAATGTAGATATTACAACTTGTGAACGATGCACAACCCAAATTTTGGAAGTGTTAGACCCACTTAATTGAGTATGATTGGAAGGGCATGGAATTTCTGAGCTATCATGCTGCCCCAGTTCCAGTGAACCGCTACTGCCGATGAGCACCTGGGGTGTGTTCTGAACGATGACTTTTGCCCGTCGTTGGCCTAATTGAATCGTTTGCCAGACTCCTTCCCCTGTATAATAGACCTACCTGAATTACAGATTCAGCAGCTGGATCTCACATCCCCCTTTTGGTGTCGTTCACTGATGGCACATATGTGCTTGAGTATGTTCTATTGACATCTTTAGAGCCCAAAGTCATCTTGACCTTTTGCTCTTCCCTCCTCACTGAGGGTGATTCGTAGGCAAACCTAACAGGCTCTGTTGCAGGCCGTGGGATACAAATACTGATACGAACCCATTGGCCGTAACCCAATAGAATATTCCACTGGGATGGCAACTTTGTTGTCAGGAAAAGGTACCTCTGACACATGCCCTTCATCCCTTTGGGTATGCCCCACGGCCATGCCCCGACCCATCTTGGTCTCTGCCTCCGAGAGGGAGACCTCGGTAGCATTGTATGCAACAGTTGCTGTTTTTGGGATAGTCATTTCAACGCACTATCCAGCCGAGGGGAGGAATTCATCCCCCAACACCGTGGGCCTTGCTCTCCAGCCCCGGCGTAGAATCATCTCCCGACTCCGTGGGCGAGCAGATATGTGTGATTTTGAGCAACCCTGTCCCAGGCGTTGCTGGCACAACTCTCCCATAGGCCGGCACTTCACACATGAAGCAGCCCTGTCAGGCACTGCTGGCACGCTTCTCCCATAGGCCGGTAGCATTACAAATGAAACAGCCCTGTATCAAGTGCTGCTGGCATGGCTCTCCCACAGGCTGGTGCCTACATACATGAAGCAGCCCTGTCAGGCGCTGCAGGCGCAGCCCGTCCCAGAGGCCCGCGCTATTGCAGTGTAAGCTCACTAAATCAACATTGTTAGTGTATAGCTTTACCTGTGAAGGGTAAAATAATTCATAGTAACTTGTGCTTAACCAATTAACCTTTTATAATTTTAACATTTCCTTAAGTTTTTAACTTTAATAAAAACACTATAAAATACATACTTTTTATTATAAGGAGAAACCCATATAGCCCGACTCACCTGAGTCCAAATAGGGCTGAATGAGTCCCAGTAATTTCTTACCTGGGGACCAACGTCTGCGAGCCATTGACCACACTGTCAGTGACTCCAGCGTTGCTTCCTTGCCTTTCCAACGGCATCCTACAGGCTGGAAGCCGCTGACCCTCCCCCTGTCAGCGACTCTCCTTAAATTTCTTGCCGTTTTTACTGCATCCTTGCAGGCTGGGAGCCGCTGACCCCCCTGTCAGCGACTCTGCTAAAATTTCTTGCCATTTTTACGTCATTCCTGCTGGCTGCGAGCTGCCAACTGCACTGTTAGCGGCTCATTGTCTCGCAACCCGATCAATTTTGCCAATTATCCGCATTTATGGACGGAATGGAGTTTCCCCACAGTCTATAACCGGCGTATTAAGGTGAGGGGGGGGGGGGGGGGGAGAAGCTTCCTTAAACATAATGGTTCAAGTTCTTGTTACACAGAGAATGGTGGGTGCCCTAAAGGTCATGCCACGGGTGGTGTTGATGGAAGCAGAAAATTTAGTGATGTTTTAGAGGCATGTAGCACGTAAATGAGGAGGAAGGGAATGGAAGGCCTGTAATGCCTGAGCGGGTGATGGGGGGAAAGACTCTCACATTGAAGAGGTTTCTGGACCAGCACACGATGGGCTAGTTGTTAAAGTATTATACCCGGGATTCAGGATTAAGAGAGGCATTAGGATGCAAAATTTGTTTGAAGGGAGGAGACATAGGGTGTTGGTAGAAGGGTGCTTTTTCATGCTAGTCTGTAAGGAGTAGTGTGTCAAAGGGATCAGTGCTGTGTCTACTTTCATCTATATTCCTGACTTGTGGGGGTTGGTGTGATTAATACGTTTGCAGATGAGAAATAATGTGGTGGTACTGTGGTCAATAAGGAAGGGTATCTATGATCATAACGGGACCGTGATCAACTGAAGGCGGCACAATGGAGGGTTCGATCCTGACTCAGAATGTTGCCTATGTGGAATATGCATGCTCTCTCTGTATCCGCGTGGGTTTTCTACGAGTGCTTTGGTTTTTCCCACAATCCAAAGACGTGCAGGGCTGTAGATTAATTGGCTTCTGTAAATTGTAAATTGTCCCTCGTGTGTAAGATAGTGTTAGTGTACGTGGTGATTGATGGTCGGCACGGACTCTGTGGGTCGAAGGGCCTGTTTCTGCGTTGTATATCCAAACGTGTAGTAATGCCAAGTAATTGTGCCAATAGGCTGAGGAAAGGGCAGATTGATAATTCGGATAAACACTCTGATGGGACAGGATACTGAGTACAGCATTTGCAATAACAAATTGTATGAAATGTTTATGAGGTCACATTTGGAGCACTGTGTATAGTTCTAACCTATCCAATAAGGGATGGATGCCATTAAACTGGAAAAGGGGAAAATACGTGTAAGAAAGTTATTGTGTTTTAGGGTTCGATTTATAAAGAATGGTAGGGTAGGTTGAAACAATTTATGGTGAGTTTCTTTGTGCTGACATAACAATTTCCTCCAAAGGCGTCCCTGCTGCATATCGGGTGGGCGTTATTTCCTCGTTACAGCCGAGTTGTTGGTAACTATGTAAGTGAGACCACTTCGAAATGGCATTTAAAGGGCAACTTTCCGACTCTTCCAGTGTCCAACTTTCCGTTGCCATTACTACACTGGTAAGTAACAGTGATCTTACGCATACCAAATAGAACACATTTTTAAGTACAAACAAAGAGATGAACGTGCCAGGCTTTCCTTATTACTCTGCACACAAGTTGTAGCTGTTCTTCCCATTCTGGTGAACACTGTATGCTCTCCACCCCTGTGCCTGGTCTGCCGCTCCCTGTTCACTTTCCCCATATATATATACGCCCCTCTCTGCATCTAATGACCGCCCGCAAGTGTCCAAGTTATGTACTATATGTTGGCATTTAATCTTCTTTAGTGATTCTTTAATCTTCTTCTCATCCTTATCTTTGTTTGTGCAGGATCTTTTTCAAAGCTACTCACAGCAGTCTGATTCTCCATTCTCTTTCGAGTCAACTGCAAGAGTGTTTTCCTTACTTTATGAAACCAAGCAACAGCAGTCTTCAGATTCCTCAATGATGACAAATAGGTGATCAGAGTGTTTGTGGGGTTCAACTTTCCTTGACAATGACGTTCATTGTGATCTTGTTTGATTTCTGGATTATTAGCAGAGATTGCAGATTCTAAGTGAAGCTTTGGCCATTCTCTGTCTGGCTACAGAAAAACTCTGGTCCATCGATCCATCCCTCACAGCTTAAGAAGTGGTCTGCTGTTAGTCCTCTGGAGGTTTCATCAGCAGGATTTTCCTTTGTGCGAACAGATCTCCATTGTGATACACCAGTAGCATCCTTTACCAAATTGATCCTGTTTGCTACAAATGTTTGGAAGCGTTTGGTTTCATTGTTAAGCACTGTTGAGCTATAAGCTCCATTCTGGTAATCATTGTTTGCTTCACTCTGGCTTTTCCCATTATGAATGCAACATGCACTTCTTTGTTATCATCTTCCAGTCTTAGATATGAAACAGTACCGTAGCCACTTTTGTTTGCATCTTAAAAGTGCTGCAGCTGTGCATATCTGATATGATCAAAGCTTGCAGACTTCATGCACCGGTCCATTTTATATTTCACCACCTTGTTGAGATCTGCTAACCATCCTGTCCATTGTCAAGAGAAAGTTTGGGGTATAGAAACATAGAAACATAGAAAATAGGTGCAGGAGTAGACCATTCGGCACTTCGAGCCTGCACCACCATTCATTATGATCATGGCTGATCATCCAACTCGGTATCCTGTACCTGCCTTCTCTGCATACCCCCTGATCCCTGTAGCCACACGGGCCACATCTAACTCCCTCTTAAATATAGCCAATGCACTGGCCTCAACTACCTACTGTGGCAGAGAATTCCACAAATTCACCACACCCTGTGTGAAAAATGTTTTTCTCATCTTGGTCCTAAAAGACTTCCCCCTCATCCTTAAACTGTGACCCCGTGTTCTGGATTTCCCCAACATCGGGAACAATCTTCCTGCAACCTGTCCAACCCCTTAAGAATTTAGAAAGTTTCTACAAGATCCCCCTCAATCATCTAAATTCTAGCAAGTACACGCAAAGTCTATCCAGTCTCTCTTCGTATGAAGGTCCTGCCACTCCAGGAATTAGTCTGGTGAACCTTCTCTGTACTTCCACAATGGCAAGAATGTCTTTCCTCATATTTGGAGACCACAACTGTACACAATACTCCAGGTGTGGTCTCACTTAGGCCCTGTACAACCGCAGTAGAGCCTCCCTGCTCCTATACTCAAATCCTTTTCATCCCATCCGAATCTTTCCTTGCAAAACTTCTGAAAAGTCAGCATGAATGCAGAGCAATTATTGCAAAAAGCCTAAAGGGTGGTATATGGAGCCAACCACGGACAACATGCCCCGTCTTGTGTATCGTGGTTCCTGTACAGCAATTCTGAACTTGAACACATCAGGTTCAACGAACCAGTGCAATCCCAGTGCTCTTTCCATTGGCAGATTATCCTTGTGCATGTGCAACACTCTGGTCGCATTGGTTCTCTTTTCTTGCGAAATGTATGCCAATACAGCACGGCTGTTGCTGATCCACTTTGACAGCACGAATCGTCCAATTTGGCAGAGGGAAGACAGCTTTCTTGCCATTTGAACTGCTTCTTGTTCAGAAGGTATGGATTTTAAACAATCATCAACATAAAAGTTGTTCTTTACTGTGTGTGTCACCTCTGTTGGAAAGTGAGCTTTGCTGTCCTCAGCAGTCTTCCTTGATGCAGAGTTTGCACAACTTGGTGATGACACTGCTCCAAAAAGTTGTAACTTCATCTGGTATTCAAAAAGATCTTGCTGCACATTACATATTAACATAGAAACATAGAAACATAGCAAATAGGTGCAGGAGGCCATTCGGCACTTCGAGCCAGCACTGCCATTCATTGTGATCATGGCTGATCGTCCTCTATCAATAACCCGTGACTGCCTTCTCCCCATATCCCTTGAGCCCACTAGACCCTAGAGCTCTATCTAGCTCTCTCTTAAATCCATCCAGTGAATTGGCCTCCACTGCCCTCTGTGCAGGGAATTCCACAAATTCACAACTCTCTGGGTGAAAACGTTTTTCTCACCTCAGTCTTAAATAACCTCCCCTTTATTCTAAGAATGTGGCCCCTGGTTCTGGACCCGCCCAACATTGGGAACATTTTTCCTGCATCTAGCTTGTCTAGTCCTTTTATAATTGTATATGTTTCTATAAAAACACCCCTCCTTCTAATCTCCAGTGAATACAAGCCAGTCTTTTCAATCTTTCCTCACATGACAGTCCTGCCATCCCAGGGATTAGTCTCGTGAATCTATGCTGGACTGTTTCAATCAGAAGGATGTCCTTCCTTAAATTAGGAATCCAAAACTGTATACAATACTCCAGATGTGGTCTCACCAGACCCCTATACAACTGCAGAGCAACCTCTTTACTCCTATACTGAAATCCTCTTGTTACGAAGGCCAACATTCCATTAGCTTTCTTCATTGCCTGCTGTACCTGTAAGCCAACTTTCAGTGACCGGTGTACAAGGACGTCCAGGCCTCGCTGTGCCTTCCCCTCACCTAACCCCATTGAGATAATAATCTGCCCCCTTGTTTTAGCCACAGAAGTGGATAACCTCACATTTATCTCTATTATACTGCATCTGCCCATTCACTCAACCTGTCCAGGTCACCCTGCAACTTCCTAATATCCTCTTCACAGTTCACACTGCCACCCAGCTTTGTGTCATCCACAAACTTGCTAATGTTGCTCCTAATTCCCTCTTCTAAATCATTAATATATATGGTAAACAGTTGCGGCCACAACACCGAGCCTTGCGACACTCCACTCACCACAGCATACCATTCTCACAAGGACCCGATCACTCCTACTCTTTGCTTCCAGTCTGCCAACCAATTTTCTATCCATGTCAACACCCTACCTCCAATACCATGTCCTCTTATTTTAGATACCAGTCTCCGATGCGGGACCTTATCAAATGCTTTCTGAAAGTCTAGATACACCACATCCACTGGCACCTCTTCATCCATTTTACTGGTCTGTAATTCCCTGTTTTCTCTCCCTTTTACAGACCAGTTAGCCTGACTTCGGTGGCAGGAAAGATGCTGGTGTCAATTATTAAAGAGTTAATAACGGGGCATTTGGATAGCGGTAAAAGGATTAGTCCGTCAACATGGATTTATGAAAGGGAAATCATGCTTGACTAACCTTCTGGAATTTTTTTGAGGATGTAACAAGTAAAATGGATGGAGGGGTGTCAGTGGATGTGGTGTGTCCAGACTTTCAGAAAGCCTTTGATAAGGTCCCGCATGGGAGACTGGTGACTAAAATGGAAGCACATGGTATTGGGGATAGGGTGTTGATATGGATAGAAAATTGGTTGGCAGACCGGAAGCAAGGAGTAGGAGTGAACGGGTCCTTTTTGGAATGGCAGGCTGTGGCGAGGGGAGTGCCGCAAGCCTCGGTGTTGGGGCCGCAACTGTTTACCATATATATTAATGATTTAGAAGAGGGAATTAGGAGCAACACTAGTACGTTTGCGGATGACACAAAGCTGGGTGGCAGTGTGAACTGTGAAGAGGATGATAGGAGGTTGCAGGGTGACCTGGACAGGTTGATTGAGTGGGCAGATGCGTGGCAGATGCAGTATAGTATAGATAATTGTGAGGTTATCCACTTTTGCGGCAAAAACAAGGGGGGCAGATTATTATCTCAATGGGGTTAGGTTAGGTAAGGGGGAGGTGCAGCGAGTCCTGGGCGTCATTGTGCACTGGTCTATCAGAACTGAACGAGGAGGAGGACACGAATGCAGGCTCAGACACAGGGCAGATCCGTTTTCAGAGTTTAATCGGTCCAATTTGGGACACAGGTAAGCAAAAACAGAGGCAACAGTATAATCTAGAGCAGGCAAAAACAGTGGTCGAAAAACAGGCAATGGTCGAGATCACAAGGTCACAAGATTTCTAGAGCTGGAACGAGGTGATGCCAAGTAGCATACACAACGAACTGGCAATGAGAACTAAAACACAAAGGGCTTAAATACAGACTAACAGGGAATAACGAGACACAGGTGAAGCACATCAGGGCAGAGCCAACAATCACATAAGGGAAAACGACATGACAGAAAATGGGACCTGAAACAAGAGGAGATGTGAGACACCAAAATAAAACAAAAACGCAAACTCTAATACTAAAAAACAATAATAAACAGAAACTAGATCAAACGCGAGACCTGACACGGTCACTGAACGTTGGCTTACAGGTACAGCAGGCAGTGAAGAAAGCTAATGCAATGTTGGCCTTTATAACAAGAGGATTTCAGTATAGGAGTAAAGAGGTTCTTCTGCAGTTGTATAGGGCTCTGGTGAGACCACATCTGGAGTATTGTGAACAGTTTTGGCCTCCTAATTTGAGGATGGACATCTTTGTGATTGAGGCAGTGCAGCGTAGGTCCACGAAATGGATCCCTGGGATGGCGGGACTGTCATATGAGGAAAGATTGAAAAGACTAAGCATGTATTCACTGGAGTTCAGAAGGATGTGGGGGGTTCTTATAGAAACATATAAAATTATAAAAGGACTGGACAAGCTAGGAAAAAATGTTCCCAAGGTTGGGCGAGTCCAGAACCAGGAGCCACAGTCTTAGAATAAAGGGTAGGTCATTTAAGACTGAGGTGAGAAAAAACTTTTTCACACAGAGAGTTGTGAATTTATGAAATTACCTGCACAGAGGGCAGTGGAGGCCAAGTCACTGGATTTATTTAATAGAGGAATAGAGCTCTAGGGGCAAGTGGTCAAGGGATATGGGGAGAAGGGAGGCACGGGTTATTGATAGGGGACGATCAGCCACGATCGCAATGAATGACGGTGCTGCCTTGGAGGCCCGAATGGCCGTCTCCTACACCTATTTTCTATGTTTCTTTGTTTCACCTCCCTGAGTCACACTGTGGCAGTCTCCCTGATTAGTCGCGCAACGTTTGCACCCCTTTTTCCTTCCTCTTGTTCATGCCAGGAACATCGAAACTTTGGAAGATTAAGCAATAACAAGTATCAACATAGAGAAACATTTGAAACGTACCTCTGATCTCAAAAGTAAATCCTCACTTGATCTGAGAATGGAAAAGCCTGAATAGTGCATGCTTAACCCAAACACCAGAGAAAAATAACAACATACTATCAAACACTCCAGCTGACATGGAATATGAAATGTGTGTGAAACAGTATCACCCGGAGAAAACTCATGCGGTCACAATAGCATCCAGCTAACATGGAAAGGAGTGAGGCTACATGCAATAACTGATGGGAATAAACTCGGTGCCAGGCCGCCGCACGTTCATGTACATAAAATACCGTAGAACCATAAAGATTGATTTATGAATTTTGCAATGCAATCACTGTTTTCTATTTCAGATATCTGCATGTATTGAGGCTTATTCTATTACACCAATGTCCCATTGAAAGCAATTACAGACAGGATTATTCTCAGGCGCGATAGTGAAATAAAGCCATCATGTTCCGAGTAACCACTAGACAATGGCCGTAATAGAGCGAAGGCAGCGGCAGGCTCATGCAAGTGGGGAAGGCAGTTTGCAGTCGTTTACCCAGAACGCCCATTACAGGAAGAGTCATGTAGCATATTCTCGCGACATTGTCAAATGTTTCTAGCATGTTTTGGGTGAATCGATTCGCCCGCGCATGCTGCAAATGGAGTCTCTGAGTGAAACTCACTGATAGCTCGTTCCTTTCCTGAAGCCTTTATTTTAAGAACCATTGGATTTCCACAAGAACACTGTGGATTGCAACATCAGTCAAATGGATATTTGTAGCACATGAGAAATAACGCGGAATACAAAACAAACTTAAATCTTTTTTTCATTACCATTTGTTTATTCTCAAGCCCAGCAACGGGGAGCAGCTGTGGAATAATAAATGGCATCAAAGATTGACATTAGAAATTGGAATTGGGCAATAGGAGGCCTTCGAAGTCCAAATATTTCCGTTCAATTCATTTACATTTCTCAACACAGTAACAAGTAGCAGGATAAACGGAAATTAATGCGTACCAGGCAAACCTTATTTGGGTTGGAGTGTATTCACTAGAGTTATTGGTATATTCCAGATGTTCTGAAGAAGACATAGACCTAACGCAGTCATTCTGGTTCTCTCTATCCAAATGTGTTTGGCATGACACTGACTGGTTGCATCATAGTCTGTTTCATTAACTTGAAGGCCCAAGAATGAATACGACTGCAGCAAGTGGTCGACAATGCCCAGTCCATCCTGTGTCCTGACAACACGACCAAGGGATCTACAGGAAGCGCTGCCTCAGATAGGCAATTATTATCATTGAGGGACCCACACCACCAGTGGTGCAGCTGGTAGAGCAGCTGCCCACAGCGATGGAGACCCAGATTTTGTACACTCTCCCTGTGACCGCAAGGGTTTTCTTCAGGGTCTCTGGTTTCTTCCCACATCTCAAAGACGTGCGGGTTTGCAGGTTTATTGGCCTCTGTAAAACAAATGTCCTGAATGTGTTGGGCGTTTACAGGAAAGTAGGATGACATAGAACTATCATGAACGTGTGATTTGATGATGACGTAGAATCGGTGGGCCTAAGGGCCTATTTGAAGAGAGTCAAGAATCAAGAGTGTTTTATTGTCTTATGTCCCAGATAGAACAATAACATTCTTACTTGCACATCTTTCCATGTTGTATCTCTGAACTTAAACCATCTTGCCCGCATTCTTATTTTGCTACTACCACCGGGACAAAATTCAGGAGCCTGAAAACTGCGACCATCAGGTTGAAGAATAACTTTGAGCCAACAGCCAGAATGCACTTGAACTGCCATGAACAATCATAAGCATAACGCTACCTCAGACGCAAATGACGATGTGCATTGGACAATGTTGCACTACCCATGTTGGCTTATGCTATTATGGCCTAGTCACAATTGATAATTTATTATATAATTGAAATATGCATATTAATTTGATGTATTGTTGCATTATTGTGCCTGTAAATCTACAGCAAGTAAGAATTTCAATGTTTCTGTTCCGGTGTATATTACAATTCAACACTTCTGATTCTCCGCACATACTGCTCGACTAACTGAGGTGTTACTATCTTGCCACAGGACACGAAACTGAGTCACGCAGAGAAAACTCATGTAATTACATAGAGAGCATTCAAACTCCACACAAGCAATTTCCCACAATTACCAGCCTAAACTAAACGGGATTTGTGTTTCAGAGCAGCTCCAATCAAGACAGCAAGAAATTGCAGAGTTGTGGACGTAGCCCACTCCATCATGCAAATGAAAATCCCAGAGGGATGTACAAGTCAGCAGGCAACGGGGGTAAAAGCGTGCCCAACGTTGCCCTCATCCTGATGACCACCTTCGTGTGTGGCTGCATCAGGCGGAGCGTAGAGCCAAGGCACGTGGGCACCAAGTGTCACTACCTGCTGAGGTTCTACCTGTCCTCGGTGTAGCGAAGGATGGGCCTGGTGCAGATGCCACGCAAGATGCCAGTCAGCTGGACACTGCCGCCCTATCTCTCGTCTGTGGAAAGGTTCTCCGGCCCAACACCTTTGACCACATGTCCATTGGGCAGTGGTCAGCACAGAATGTCCTGCAGGCACTGCAGGGAAAGGATTCGATGGACCCGGTGGTATGGTTCCCTGAGCAGGCTGCCCAGCTTGTCTGGCAAAATGCCTCATCGCCAAAACTCACCAACAGGCACCAAGACCTGGCTTGGCTGGCGGTGAGGGGAGCCCTCCCAGTCAGATCCTTCCTGCACCTCGGAACCTCACTACCAGCGCACGCTGCCCTCGGGACGGCTGCTATGGAGAGGAGATGGTTGCCCACCTCTTTGCAGAGTGTGGATTTGCCCAAAGAGTCTGGAGGAAAATGCAAGGGTCCCTGGTACGCTTTATTCCAAACAGCTCCGTCACAGAGGACTCTGTGATTTACGGACTGTTCCCAGGGACACATTCAGAGACTGACATCAAGTGCTGCTGGAGGGTCATCAACTCGGTGAAAGACGCTCTTTGGTCTGCCCGAGCGTTGTTCACCACCCAGCAGAGCGAGATGTCCGTCGGGGAATGTTGCCGACTGGCCCACTGCAGACTGCAGGAGTACGTGCTGAGGGACGCACTGAAGCTCGGTGCAGCCAACGCCAAGGCTCGGTGGGGGAGGGCCACAGTCTAAGGTCCTTCCGCTGCTCGACATGGGGGGCACAGTATGGTGGAGACGCCCCTCAAAATAAGGGAAGGTATCCCATGCTGGGGGGCCACATGAGTGGCACGGGTGGGGGATAGGTTCGCGAAATCTGACAAATGTGTATAGACTGTATGGAACAATTTGTATAGCCTGAGAAAATGTCGGATGGATTTTTCGCACAGTTGATGTATTGTATATATTTATTACTCGAATAAAGTCTATTTTGAAATAAATTTAAAAAAAAAGAAAATCCCAGAGGGACGTGGAAGTTAAATGTGTAGCTGTTGACCCCAGAGAACATTGAGGAGCTAAAGAGGGACTACGCATGTTGGAGAAGTGTGAAGCCCCTCTTTGACTCCTTGACACTCTGGTGGGAAGCAACCAAGGAGAACATTAAGAGGTTCTCCATACTTAAAGGGGTTCAGCGAGTAAGTCAGAGTCAGAGAGAATTGTGTCAACTCCAGACAGATTTGCAGCAGCTGCTCCTTCTGCAGTCAAGAGAGGTGGATGTGAGGGAGGAACTTAGAGAGTTGAAGGGTCAGCAAGCTTGGCTTTTTACCTCTGATTCCTCCAATATCATCTTCCGATCCAGGGTCCGCCAAGTGGAGCAGGATGAGATGTGCTCACGCTTCTTCTTCCATAAGGTTCACAGGGGAAGCTCTGTGATGAACAGCCTTAGGGAAGAGGACAGCTCGGTAACATCCTTGCAGACGCATATGCTGAGGATCTGCAAATACATTTATATGGATTTCTATGACAGAAAGACCACAGACAGCACCGCCTCCCAGAACCTCCTCTCCTCTGTCACAGAGGTCTTGGAGGACAGCAAGTGGGAGGGACCATCCACTGACCTGAGAGGAGCTGACTGGCTCCATCCGTTCCTTTGACGAGTAAAACTCCCGCAAGTGATGGCATACCGGCTGAGTTGTATTTGGCACTGTGGGACTGGGTGCGCCCGGACCTGCTGGAAGTGTATAATGACATTCTTCTAGCCAGCAGCCTCTCAGACTCAACGAGGAAGGGCAGCATCACCCTAATCTACAAGCAGATCATGTCCATTACAAGATCCTGTCGAAGGACATCGCCAACTGGGCCAAGTCTGCCCTGGGACGGGTGATCCGCCTGTGCAGGCTGGACCAAATCTGTGCAGGCAGAAAAATCTGGCAGTACTGCACTGCTGAGAAATACCATTGCCTATGTGCAGGACAAACAGGCGGATGCCTGCCTAGTCAGCTTAGACCAGGAGAAGGCCTTCAACAGGATATCGTACAGGTACATGAGGGACGTGCGCTCCAAAATGGGTTTTGGGGAGGGAATCAGAAAATTGGATCACACTGCTCTACACCAATATCTATAGTGCAGTCCAAAGCATAAGAGGATTGACATTGCCAGGCAGTGGGGGCACTCAGGTCAAAACATCCCTGTACATGGACGATGTCGCCATCTTCTGCTCAGATCCAGGGTCGGCCCACAGATTGATCAGCATCTGCGATCAGTTTGAGACGGCCACGGGAGCCAGGGTGAACCGCAGGAAGAATGAGGCCATGCTCTTTGGCAACTGGCCCAACCGATCTACCATCCCCTTCACCATCAAACCTGACTTGATTAGATTTTGATTTTATTACTTGTCATTCGAACCTCAGAGAGGCTCGAACGAAACTCCGTTTCTACAAGCCATACAAACAGAACAATTCATTAAAAAAAACACACAAACAATTCAATTCACACAAACATCCATCAAAGTGAATCTCACTGTGATCGAAGGCAAAGTCTTCTCTCTCCCTCGCACCATTTCTCTCCCGAGGTCGAAGCCCCGGGCGGGCGATGTTAAGTCCCACGGCCATTGAGGCCGCGCTGGGCGATGTACGGCCCCGCTCTAGGCCCAAAAGTGACAACGTTGGAGCCCCTCGTGGGCGCTGGAATGTCCCACGGCCACGAAAGCCGCGCCGGGCGAAGTATGGCCCCGCTCCGGGTCGCTCCAACCCCACGACACGGACTGGAGAAGCTGTGTTGCGGGAGCTCCGGAGGGCGTCTCCCACCCGGACCAGCGCGCTCCCGATATCCCGACACTGCACCGGTCTGCAGCTGGAGCTGGAGCTGAAGTTCCGGACTCGGGCCGCAGCAGCCACCACCGCTCCCCACCACCTCTCCCCACGCTCCATGGCCAGCCAGCCCCACGATGGTGAGTCCGCATCGCCACAGGCTCAGTGAATGGAGCCCCCAGGTCGGCCCGGACGGAGGCCGCTCCATGGTGCTGGCCCCAACGAAAATGGAAAAAGTCGGGTCTCCCATGCAGGGAACAGATTTAAAAGTTTCCCCCTCCCCCCCACCCTCCACCCCCCACATATACACAATTAGAAACAATACAAAAAAAAAACAAACTACATTTAACTAGACTAAAAAAAATTTAAAAAGACAGACAGGCTGTAGGGGCCGCTGCAATGCGAGTCGCACCCGCCCACTAATACTTCTTGAACGTGCTGGGGATCTGGTTCAGGTGGGCTGAGGCATGTGACAAGAATTGGCTGGAGTGGATAGCCGCAACGGGGAACAATTTGGTCATCAGGTGTGAGGTGCTCTCAGGGCTGCTGTACTTGGTGCAAGTGTGGCCTGCCCCTCCTTCCCATGCCACTTGGATCACCCGGGCCATCTTCCAGTTCATTTGGGGGTCGAGGATAGACAATGCACAAGTCAGCAGACAAAGGGCGTAAAAGTGTGCCCAATGTCGCTCTCACCCTGATGAACACCTTTGTGTGTGGCTGCATGAGGCGGCGTGTAGAGACAAGGCACGTGGGCACCTACTGTCTGTACCTGCTGAGGTTTTACCTGTCGCCGGCGTTGCGAAGGATGGGCCTGGTGCAGATGCCATGCAATGTGTCAGTCAGCTGAATATTGCCGCCCCATCTGTCGTTTGTGGAAAGGTTTGAGAATTAAGGGACAGAAGATTAGGGGTAACATGAGGGGGAACTTCTTTACTCAGAGAGTGGTGGCTGTGTGGAATGAGCTTTCAGTGGAAGTGGTGGAGGGAAGTTCGATTTTATCATTTAAAAATAAATTGGATAGGTATATGGATGGGAAAGGAACAGAGAGTTATGGTCTGAGTGTAGGTAGATAGGACTAGGGGAGAATAAGTGTTCGGCATGGACTAGAAGTGCCGAGATGGCCTGTTTCCGCGCTGTAATTGTTATATGGTTATATGGTTCTTCCGGATCAACACCTTTGACCACGTCCTTCAGGCAGTGGTCAGCACGGAACGTCCTGCGGGCACTGCAGGGAAAGGACTCCATGGATCCGGTGACGTGGTTCCCAGAGCAAACTTCCCAGCTTGTCTGGCAAAATGCCTCATCGTCAGAGCTCAACAACAAGCACCAAGACCTGGCTTGGTGGCGGTGAGGGGAGCCCTCCTGCATCATTGGAACCTCACTACCAGCGAACGCTGTCCTCGGGTCCTCTGTCCTGCACACTGTCCTCTGTCCTGCAGAGGAGACAGTTGCCCACCTCTTTGCAGAGTGTGGATTCACAAAGAGTCTGGAGAAGTATGTAAGGGTCCCTGGCACACTTTATCCTGAACAGCTCCGTCACAGAGGACTCTGTGATTTGCAGGCTGTTTCTATGGAACCATTCAGAGACTGACATCAATTGCTGCTGGAGGGTCATCAACTTAGTGAAAGATGCTTTATGGTCTGCCCGAGCATTGCTTACCACCCAGCAGAGCGAGATGTCCATCATGGAATGTTGCCGACTGGCCCGCTGTAAACCGCAGGAGTACGTGTTGAGGTACGCACAGATGCGCTGAAACGCCAAAGCTCGGTGGGGGAGGACCACAGTCTAGGGTCCTTCCACTGCTGGACATGGGGGGCAGGGTGTAGTGGAGACGCCCCTCAAAATATTGAAAGGGGCTCCACGCCGGTGGACCACATGAGTGGCAAGGCTGGGGGATATATTTGTGAAATTTGAGAAATGTATGTAGACTGTATTGAACAATTTGTATAGCCTCTGAAAATGTCGGATGAATTTTATCTATTGAATAAAGTCTGTTTTGCAATTTAAAAATGAAAAGAAATCCCATCCATAGACTCCATCTCTACTTCACGATGCCTCAGCAAAGGCCACCAGCTTAATCAAAGGGCCAGTCTTACTCGGTTCACTGCCTCTTCTTCCCTCCCCATCAGCCAAGTGTTGCAGAAGTTCGAGAACGCATACTTTCAGATTTGTTTTGTTATTTTAGAGATTCAATGTGGCAACAGGCCGTTTGGCCCACCGGGTCGGCGCCGACCATCGATCTCTATCCTATCCTACACTCTTGGGAACATTTATAGAAACCCATTCACCTACAAACTTGTAAGTCTTTGGAATGTGGGAGGAAACGATCACCCGAACTGACCCCAACGAACTGTCCTCTCACCGCCTGAAATGCGGTCCCGAACTCCAATGTACCTCATTGAAGCTTTGAACTTTCTTTAATCGGACTTTATCTTGCACTAAATGTGGTACCCTTTATCCTTCATTTGCACAATGTGGACGGCTTGATTGTAATCATGTATAGTCTGTTCTTTGACTGGATAGCCTGCAAGGAAAGATTTTCACTGTAGTTTGGCACACGTGACAATAATGATAATCAAAACTAAACCTATCTTCCTGTATATTAGGTTTTGGGTAGTTATTGACACATGCATTGAGGTACAGTGAAAAGCATTGTTAGCATGCTATTCATACAGATCAGATTTACCATACATGAGTATAAACAAGCCAACCTCATTTGCGATGGTACATGGATGAAACAAGAGGAATATGGGCCAAACCCAGGCACGTGGGACTAGCGTAGACAGGACATTATGATCGTTGTAGGCAGGTTGGGCAGAAGGGCCTGTTTCCACGCTGTGTGACTCTGAGACTCCATGCCGGGTGCAGATAATGTTTTCGGCATCAGTTCTGTTGGAGAACCATTCTGGATTATCCAACCCCTTAAGGTTAAATATGACCTGAATGTGACAATGATATAAAACAAAGTGTACCTATTCTTCTTTCAGGATCATCGCGAACCCATGTCCATTCACTATCCTAATACCCTCATTATAAAGGATGAGGCTCTCGGTAGTTGGGGTCAGCTGTATGTAGGTTGAACATCCATTTAACCAAACCAGACAACATTGATCTCCACATGTTACATAAATAAGGTTGACAGACCAACTACTAGGCATAACAAACTGTATTTGTCTATTTCCCTTTTAATCTCCAGTGAGTCAACCCAAAATACTACAATTCAAAAATGATCAAGTAACATACTCCCTGCATTAGTCCTAGCATCACTGTAGCTTAATTCGTGCACGTAATTGCATTTCTCTCGTCATTAACAACTGTATACTGTCCATCAATGTTTCTCTTATTTCAATTAGATATTTTGATAATGAAATGTGGTCTCATTAGTGTGCTTTTAATTCCAGCCTGATGCATGCATATAGAAACCTGCACAAAACAGAAACAAATCCAGCCAATTGCCTGTATTGTCAGTCACGTTTCTCCATTGTGGGTCGTACTGTTTCAACTGAGTCCTATGTTTCCATTTAGCAGTCCCCCTCATGTTCACCAGCGGACGCTTCTCCTGTCACTATAACCCCATGTGATCCCAGCCACAAGGGCTGGAGACCAAGCAATAGTAAACTTCGTGGAAGCGAACTTTGACAATTCTTGGATGTACTCGAAAGCTCATTTCTTACGGTTACAAACTTTGTCCTCTGGTTATCAAATCTTCCGTGGATTCATAGCTCACCCTGTTGCAAACTCACATAAATTAACTGTCCCTCTAGCTGGGGTTGCTTTAAACTTCATCTGAATTGCTGGAAGGACATTAAGTCATTCCTGTCTAATATCGGCCAAGGCTTTAATTAGACTATTTTTAAGTGTCTTGTTCATTCACTCCAAGAATCATGAACTCTTTGCATGTTGGGGAATTTGAATTGTCTGTTTCACTTCTGCCAAGGCACAAGCCTCGTGAATCGCCTTCCCTGTGAAATACATTCCCCGATCAGAGTCTATCTGAAGAGGGACCCTGCACCTATATATTCTGCACCTATATATTATTGATTTGCGCAGGAAGGAGCTGCAGATGCTTGTTTACACCGAAGATAGACAGAAAATGCTGAAGTAACTCAGCAGGACAGGCAGCATCTCTGCAGAGAGGGAATGGTTTATTTGGCTCCATGCCATTGGTATCACTGTATTATTTTGGCATGGAAATGCCCAGTGAGTAAACATGGTCAAGCAGTACTAAACACAATATTTTATATGTCATCTATCTGATACTGCCCTCAACCTCCCTGCTTCTAAGAGTCACGTTGTACAATGCGAAGAGTGCAAAATTATACCTCCCTCAGTGTGATGGGTGTTGAGACTTCCACTGCCGTTGAGTGCTTGAGCACATCAGCACAGCTCAGCTAATACTGGACTGTGCCTTGTTGAATAGCATCTGGCCTAATTCTGTCCTCGTGGTTTCTACTACTGCTTTTAATACCCTCTTCCATTATCTCAGTACAATTGGATGATTTTAGTTAAATCTAAGCATCCCAATTTCATGAAGGACTGTTTTTGAAAACGCATAAATGTATTTGTCCTCCCAATCTACTTTTTCCCTCTCGACTGTTTGCATCCTTTTGAGAGTTTCCTCAAATCCCCTTTTTTATAAGATAGGATCTGACGTAATCGACCAGCATAATACAGCATGGACCTTCATTTGCATTTTATCAGACACATGCTGAACAAGCACTGACACAATTGCATTCCAAGAGACGGGACTCCTGGCTGCCCATTTGCATTTTAGAAACATAGAAACATAGAAAATAGGTGCAGGAGTAGGTCATTCGGCCCTTCGAGCCTGCACCGCCATTCAATATGATCATGGCTGATCATCCAACTCAGTATACCGTACATGCCTGCTCTCCATACTCCCTGGTCACTCTAACCACAAGAGCCATATCTAACTCCCTCTTAAGTATAGCCAATTAACTGGCCTCAACTACCTTATGTGGCAGAGAATTCCAGAGACTCACCACTCTCTGTGTGAAACATGCTTTCCTCATCTCGATCCTAAAAGATTCCCCTCTAATCCTTAAACTGTGATCCCTTGTTCTGGATTAAGCTGTGACCCCTCGTTATTTTACAAGATAAGCACTGTGATTTTCTCAAAGCATTTACAAAAGAAGTAATCAACGCAAAAACTGTAATCCATAGCTCTTGAGCAATATATTCTACAGCCGTCCAATATTTCGACTCCACTGTCTTGATTCCGAAGCCTGGAACATTGTTGGTTAACGGTAAGTTTATATATTTGGAATATGGGATAGCACAGCACAGGGGCTGGCCCTTCGGTCCACGGTGCCTGTGCCGACCGTGATGCCATTTAAGCGAATTGCATTTACCTGCACATGGACACTATCCCTCATTTCCTATCAGTTCGTGTGCCCGTCTGAAACCCTCTTAATCGCCTCCCTCGCATCTGCTTCCACCCACTCACCTGGCAGCGCATGCCAAGCATGCTACACTCTGTGAAAGCAAATTTGCTTTAAGCATCTCTTCATCTTTTTGCTACTCACTTTATGCTCGTATAACGACACAAGGATATCTGACCATCTATCCTATACATAGAGACATAGAAACATAGAAACATAGAAATTAGGTGCAGGAGTAGGCCATTCAGCCCTTCGAGCCTGCACCGCCATTCAATATGATCATGGCTGATCATCCAACTCTGTATCCCGTACCTGCCTTCTCTCCATACCCTCTGATCCCCTTAGCCACAAGGGCCACATCTAAGTCCCTCTTAAATATAGCCAATGAACTGGCCTCAACTACCCTCTGTGGCAGAGAGTTCCAGAGACCCACCACTCTCTGTGTGAAAAAATTCCTTCTCATCTCGGTCCTAAAGGATTTCCCCCTTATCCTTAAGCTGTGAACCCTTGTCATGGACTTCTGCAACATCGGGAAAAATCTTCCTGCATCTAGCCTGTCCAACCCTTTAAGAATCTTGTAAGTTTCTATAAGGTCCCCTCTCAATCTCCTAAATTCTAGAGAGTATAAACCGAGTCTATGCAGTCTTTGTTCATAAGACAGTCCTGACTTCCCAGGAATCAGTCTGGTGAACCTTCGCTGCACTCCCTCTATGGCAATAATGTCCTTCCTCAGATTTGGAGACCAGAACTGTACGCAATACTCCAGGTGTGGCCTCACCAAGACCCTATTCAACTGAAGTAGTTCCTCCCTGCTCCTATACTCAAATCCTTTTGCTATGAAAGCTAATATACCATTGGCTTTCTTCACTGCCTGCTGTACGTGCATGCCTACTTTCAATGACTGGTGTACCATGACACCCAGGTCGCGCTGCATCTCCCCTTTTCCTAATCGGCCATCATTTAGATAGTAGTCGGTTTTCCTATTTTTGCCACCAAAGTGGATAACCTCACATTTATCCACATTATACTGCATCTGCCAAACATTTGCCCACTCACCCAGCATATCGAAGTCACCTTGCATTCTCCTAGCATCCTCCTCACAGCTAACACTGCCCCCAGCTTAGTGTCATCCGCAAACTTGGAGATATTGCCTTCAATTCCCTCATCCAGATCATTTATGTATATTGTAAATAGCTGGGGTCCCAGCACTGAGCCTTGCGGTACCCCACTAGTCACTGCCTGCCATTGTGAAAATGACCCGTTAACTCCTACTCTTTGCTTCGTGTTTGCCAGCCAGTTCTCTATCCACATCAATACTGAACCCCCAATGCCATATGGTATAAGTTTATATACTAATCGCTTATGTGGGACCTTGTCGAAAGCCTTCTGGAAGTCCAGATACACCACATCCACTGGTTCTCCCCCATCCACGCTACTAGTTACATCCTCGGAAAATTCCACAAGATTCATCAGACATGATTTACCTTTCATAAATCCATGCTGACTTTGTCCAATAATTTCACCACTTTCCAAATGTGCTGCTATCCCATCTTTAATAACTGACTCTAGCAGTTTCCCCACTACCGATGTTAGACTAACTGGTCTGTAATTCCCCGTTTTCTCTCTCCCCCCCCTTCTTAAAAAGAGGGGTTACGTTTGCTACCCGCCAATCCTCACGAACTACTCCAGAATCTAAAGAGTTTTGAAAGATTATCACTAATGCATCCACTATTTCCGGAGCTACTTCCTTAAGTACTCTGGGATGCAGCCTATCTGGCCCTGGGGATTTATCGGCCTTTAATCCATTCAATTTAGCCAACACCACTTCCCGACTAACCTGGATTTCACTCAAGTACTCCTTTGACCCGTGGTCCCCTGCTATTTCCGGCAGATTATTTATGTCTTCCTTAGTGAAGACGGAACCAAAGTAGTTATTCAATTGGTCCGCCATATCCTTGTTCCCCATGATCAACTCACCTGTTTCTGACTGCAAGGGACCTACATTTGTTTTAACTAATCTCTTTCTCTTCACATATCTTTAAAAAAAATTTGCAGTCAGTTTTTATGTTCCCTGCCAGTTTTCTTTCATAATCTATTTTTCCTTTCCTAATCAAGCCCTTTGTCCTTCTCTGCTGGTCTCTGAATTTCTCCCAGTCCTCTGGTATGCTGCTTTTTCTGGCTACTTTGTACGCATCATCCTTTGCTTTGATACTATCTCTGATTTCCCTTGTTATCCATGGATGCACTACCTTCCCTGATCTATTCTTTTGCCAAATTGGGATGAACAATTTGTGTAGTTCATCCATGCAGTCTTTAAATGTCTTCCATTGCGTATCCACCGTCAACCCTTTTAGAATTGATTGCCACTCAATCTTGGCCAATTCACGTCTCATACCCTCAAAGTTACCTTTCCTTAAGTTCAGAACCATTGTTTCTGAATTAACAATGTCACTCTCCATCCTAATGAAGAACTCGACCATATTATGGTCACTCTTGCCGAAGGGGGCACGCACAATAAGACTGCTAACTAACCCTTCCTCATTACTCAATACCCAGTCTAAAATAGCCTGCTCTCTCGTTGGTTCCTCTACATGTTGATTTAGATAACTATCCCTCATACTTTCCAAAAAATCCTCTTCCTCAGCGCCCCAGCCAATTTGATTCACCCAATCTATATGTAGATTGAAGTCACCCATTATAACTGTTTTGCCTTTGTCGCACGCATTTCTAATTTCCTGTTTTATACCATCCCCAACTTCACTACTACTGTTAGGTGGCCTGTACACAACTCCCACTAGCGTTTTCTGCCTCTTAGTGTTTCGCAGCTCTACCCATGCCTCGTAATTTTATAAACTTTTATCTGGTACTCCTCAGCCTCCAGAAAAAAAAGATTCAGCTTTGTTCAATCTCTCTTTTCAACTATAGGAAGGAACTGCAGATGCTGGTTTAAACCGAAGATAGACACAAACAGCTGGAGTAACTCAGCGGGACAGGCAGGATCTCTGGAGAGGAGGAATGGGTCGCCTCTCGGGTCGTGAGCCTTCTTCTGTTTGAAGATGGGTCTCGACTAGAAACATAAGCAATTCCCTTTCTCCAGAGATGCTGTCTGACCCGCTGAGCTACTCCAGTTGTTTGTGTCTCTCTCCCTACAGCTAATACTCTAATCAGGGTAGCATCCTGTGAATCCCTTCACTTGATGCGGTGACAAGAACCATTTAAATTTGCCCCGTTCGTTCCCCCTCTACTAATTATGGCACGTTAAAGGAGCTGTAGACTTGTACCCCAAGATCCCTCGTACATCAATGCACCTCAGGTTCCTGCCATTAACTGTATTTGTCCATTGAAAAAAGCGTCACCCTGCAAATTCACAAGAACATTAAATAATTACTGCAACATTGGGTAGATGTTCACAAACAGCAGAAAAAAAAACTCAACGGCGTTCACATAATGAGAATGATTTTTTAAATAGTTTGGACAACAAATGGCTAAAAATGTGCTTGCATAAATACATTTTCATACATTTGCACAAAACTCAGTTTCTCCCCGAGCCGTGGAATAACCTCCAGTGCGATTTCACCATATCCTTCAATTGTTCTCTGAATTTGCTCAGGGTTAGAGCGTAAATGCAAGTGTTTGAACAGGAGCTCATGTACTTTAACATAGCTCCAACTGCCGTGGCAACGTAGGCTGGGTCGTTAAGGTCACCGTGGAAACGATTTGGGTTTGTCAGCCCGGTGATTCCAAAAGTCACGCCCGCTGTCATCCACAACAGCGCGAAACTGCCGGAGATGGTGAATACCAAAATAACGGACTTTCTTCTGTTCGCCTCCTCCGGGTCGGATTGTTTGTCGTTTCTGTTACCCCGCAGCGCGCGGCGAGCACGACTAGCGGCTAAAATACGCCTGGCTGTCACTGAGTTAAACACGAAAATCAACGCGAAAGGAAGAGCGCCCACACAGACGGCGTGAAACTTGAGAAAACCCACGCCCGCGGGCGAGGTAAAGAAAGATATATTTACCCTGCAGCCCCACTGCACCCCGTCAACGATGTGCAGGGGCTCGTATGCAAAGAAAAAAGGGATATTTTTGGATACGATCAGAAGGGCGAGCGTCGTTAGTACCACAGTCGCCGTTCTCCCGGTGCAATACATGGTTTGTAACTTCCGAGAGCAGATTGCTACACATCTGTCCAACGTGAAGGAGAGGGTGAACCAAACTGACAGGTCCAGAGTGACCGTGGTCATGTATATGATGAACTTACACAGTGGGGTGATTGTCAGGAAGGAATGTGGGTAGTAATAGGTGAAAATATAAAACACCACCACATTGAAGACCATGACGAGAAGATCAGCCGAAGCCATGCCCACCATGTAGACAGAGCTGCACTTGGCGAGGCCGCACTTTCCTCGGGAGAGAATTACGATTGTCACCAGGTTTGCTGTAACGAGAGAGAGAAAGGAATGAAATAATATTGTTTCTGTGTAGACGGGTTATCTTAAACGACTCAAAGTGAGGGAGTAACACAACGGGTCAGAGAGGATCTCTGGAGAACATGGATAGGTGACGTTTGAGGTCGGGGTCCGTTTTCAAACAGATAAGGACAAGTGGAGGTGGGTGTTGCCAGGGAAAAGTGGAAGGCAGAAGGGACATGACTAACGCTGGCAAATAATAGGTAGATACACGTGGGGGTGGGGGAGATACTCAGACCTTCAATGGACCTCAACTTAATTCACCCAGACCTGCAAAGGTCCTGAAATTTAACAAATAGTCTGAAGGGTCCCGACCAGAAACATCACCTATGCACGTTCTCCGGAGATGCTGCCTGACCCGCTGAGTTACTCCAGCACTTTTCAGGGTTTTTGTAAACTAGTATCCGCTGTTCATTGTTTCTGGACAGTTTATCTCGTTGCTTTGTTCACATATTGTAAAACTGGAGCTTTCAGGGACAATGCGCATCTTAGGCCATCTTGTGGGCAATGACGTAACGCCTTTCCCTTCGCTCAGTGAACCACAGCGCAGTGACCACGCATTGTGTACATTCCGCGCACAGCCACTCACCAGGAACACCGATAATCGCAAGAATCGGATAGTAAATTTCTGTCACGAGCAGAACGGGAGCCCGCCCCATTTTCTGTCATTCGGAGTCATCGGGTGAAATGGCGGAACAATTAAAGACAGTCTATTAATACACAGACAAATCTTCTGTGAATCAATCAGTTCAACAACATTCGTGGCAGATATTTCATAATCACCTTGTTTATATTTATGACACATTGTGTCGGAAATAACCTGTTCATGCCGAACAGGGACAAATACTTGGATACGATCAACTGAGCGGGACAGGCAGCATCTCTGGAGAGAAGGAACGGGTGACGTTTCGGATCGAGACCCTTCTTCAAACCCCTGACTTCTGAAGAAGGGTCTCGATGCGAAACGTCACCTATTCCTTCTCTCCAGAGATTGATTGGTTGATTGATTGATTGCTTGTTTTCTGAACACGATGGCGCTAAAATCTTTGCGCCACCTTATTCACAGTTGTGGTGGTTTGTGTCAAGTTTCCCTCAGATCGATGTAATATTTCACAAGTTATTTCACATTTTAAAATTTGAAAAATCCTAATTTGAGAAAAAAATCTTTCCTCTGCAGCTATGACTTCACAGTGGGTTGGAACCCCACTCGCTAGAAATGTTGTAATCCAGGGACACTCCGTTCGATCAGCACTGGCAAATGCAATTGCAAGCTGCAATGTTGCAATCCTTTTTTTAGGGGGGGGGGATTCCCTTCCTTGCAGCAAGTATATTCCTGGCAGCAGGGAATATGAGCCGCGTCTGCGCAGTTGTGGGCTATAGGTGAGTGGTGGAATATTGCGTTGGGGAAACGGTGGGAGAGAGAAAACAGGGAATTGTAGACCAGTTCGCCTGACATCGGTGGTGGGGTCGATGCTGGAGTCAATTATATAAGATGAAATAACGGCACATTTGGGTAGCAGTAACAGGATCGGTCCGAGTCAGATTGGATTTACGAAGGGTAAGTCATGCATGACTAATATTCTGGATTTTTTTTTAGGATGTAATTAGAGCACATGGTATTGGGGATGGAGTGCTGACATGGATAGAACATTTGTTGGCCAACAGGAAACAAAGGGTAAGGATTCACGGCTCCCTTTCAGAATAGCAGGCAGTGACTCGTGGGGTGCCGCAAGGTTCCGTGCTTGGACAAAAGCTATTTACAATATACACCAATGACTTAGATGAAGGGATTCAAAGTAACATTCGTAAATTTGTAGATGACACAAAGGTGGATGGCAGTGTGAACTGTGAGGAGGATGCTATGGGAAAGCAGGGTGACTTGGACAGGTTGGGTAGGTGGGCAGATGCATGGCAGATGCCGTTTAATGTGGATAAATGTGAGGTTATCCACTTTGGTAGAAAAAACAGGGAGGCAGATTACTTTCTAAATGGTGTCAAGTTGGGAAAAGGGGAAGTACAACGGGATCTGAGGGTCCTTGTTCATCAGCAATGAAAGTAAGCATGCAGGTGCAGCAGGCAGTGAAGAAAGCGAATGGCATGTTGGCCTTTATAACAAGAAGAGTTGATTATAGGAGAAAAGAGGTCCTTCTGCAGGTGTATAGGACACGAGTGAGACAACACATGGAGTATTGTGTGCAGCTTTGGTCCCTTCAATTGAGGAATTACATTCTTGCCGTTGAGGGAGTGCAGCGTAGTTTTACAAGGTTAATTCCCGGGATGGCGGGACTGTCATATGCTGAGAGAATGGATGGGCTGTGTACTCTGAAGTTAAGAAGGATGAGAGGGCGTGTTATTGAAACATAATAGATTATTAACATTTTGGTCACGCTAGAGGAAGGAAACATGTTCCAGATGTTGGGGTAGTCCAGATCCAGGGCCCACAGTTTAAGAATACAACAGTACAGTTGTAAGACTACAACAATTGTTCATCCCAGTTTGGCAAAATAATAAATCAGGGAAGGTAGTGCATCCGCGGATAACAAGGGAAAGCATGGATAGTATCAAATAATAGATGAAGCATACAAATTTCCCAGAAAAAATCAGCCTACCAGAGGACTGGGAGAAATTCAGAGTCCAGCAGCGGAAGACAAAGAGCTTAATTATGAAAGGGAAGTAGATTATGAAAGAAAACTGTCCGGGAACATAAAAACAGACTGCAAAAGTTTTTATAGATATGTGAAGAGAAAAAAAGGTTAGTTAAAACAAATGTAGGTCCCTTGCAGTCAGAAACTGGTGAATTAATCACGGGGAACAAGGACATGGCAGACCAATTGAATAACTACTTTGGTTCTGTCTTCACTAAGGAAAACATAAATAATCTGCCGGAAATAGCAGGCGACCGGGGTCAAATGAGATGGAGGAACTGAGTGAAATCCAGGTTAGCCGAGAAATGGTGCTAGGTAAATTGAATGGATTAAAGGCCGATAAATCCCCAGGGCCAGATAGGCTGAGTCCCAGAGTATTAAGGAAGTCGCCCCGGAAATAGCGGATGCATTAGTGATAATCTTTCAAAACTCTTTAGATTCTGGAGTAGTTCCTGAGCATTGGAGGAGAGCTAATGTAACCCCACATTTTAAAAAGGGAGGTAGAGAAAAACGGGGATTTACAGACCAGTTAGTCTAATATCGGTAGAGGGGACAATGCTAGTCAGTTATTAAAGATGGGATAGCAGCACTTTTGTAAAGTGGTGAAATCATTGGACAAAGTCAGCATGGATTTATGAAAGGTAAATCATGTCTGATGAATCTTATAGATTTTATCGAGGATGTAACTAGTAGAGTGGATAAGGGAGAACATGTGGATGTGTTGTATCTGGACTTGCTGAAAGCATTCGACAAGGTCCCACATAAGAGATTCGTATACAAACTTAAAGCACGTGGTATTGGGTGTTCAGTATTGATGTGGAGAAAGAACTGGCTGGCAGACACGAAGCAAAGAGTAGGAGTAAACAGGTCCGTTTCAGAATAGCAGGCAGCGACTCGTGGGGATCCGCAAGGCTCAGTGCTGGGAACCCCAGCTATTCACAATATCTATTAATGATCTGGATGAGGGAATTGAATGCAATATCTCCAAGTTTGTGGATCACACGAAGCTGGGGCACAGTGTTAGCTGTGAGGAGCATGCCAGGAGGCTGCAAGGTGATGGACATGTTGGGTGAGTGGGCAAATGCTTGGCAGATGCACTATAATGTGGATACACGTGATGTTATCCACTTTGGTGGCAAAAAGAGGAAAGTATACTATTATTTGAATGGTGTCCGAGTGGGCAAATGCATGGCAGATGCAGTATAATGTGGATACATGTGAGGTTATCCACTTTGGTGGCAAACACAGGAAATAGGGCTATTATTTGAATGGTGGCCGATTAGGAAAAGGGGAGATACAACGAGACCTGGGTGTCATGGTACACCAGTCATTGAAAGTAGGCATGCAGTGAAGAAAGCGAATGGTATGTTTGCATTCATAGCAAAAGGATTTGAGTATCAGTGCATGGATGTTCTACATGGACTTGGTGAGGCCATACCTGGAGTATTGCGTACCGTTTTGGTCTCCTAATCTGAGGAAAGACATTCTTGCCATAGAGGGGGTACAGATAAGGTTCACCAGACTGATTCCTGGGATGGCAGGACTTTCATATGAAGAAAGACTGGATAGACTCGGCTTGTACTCGCGTGTTCTTATAGAGACTTACACAATTCTTAAGGGGTTGGACAGGCTAGATGCAGGAAGATTGTTCCCGATGTTGGAGAAGTCCAGAACAAGGGATCACAGTTTAAGGATAAGGGGGAAGTCTTTTAGGACCGAGATGCCAAATTTTTTCACACAGAGTGGTAAATCTGTGGAATTTTCTGCCACAGAAGGTAGTGGGGGCCAGTTCATTGTCTATATTTAAGAGGGAGTTAGATGTGTCCCTTGCGGCTAAAGGGATCAGGGGGTATGGAGAGAAGGCAGGTACAGGATATCGAGTTGGATGATCATATTGCATGGCGGTGCAAGCACGAAGGGCCGAAAGGCCTACTCCTGCACCTATTTTCTATGTTTCTGTGTTACTAATAAGGAATAAGCCATTTAGGGCTGAGACGAGGAAACACCTTTTCTCACAGAGCTGTGGAATTCTCTGCCTCGGAGGGCAGTGGAGGTCGGTTCTCTGGATACTTTTGAGATAGCTTGAGAGGGTTCTTAAAGAAAGCGGAGTCAGAGGATATGGGGAGAAGGCAGGAATGGGGGTACTGATTGAGGAAGATCAGCCATGAACTCATTAAATGACGGTGCTGGCCAGAAGGGCCCATTGGCCTGTTCCTGCACATATTGTCCATTCTCTATTGTGTCTTAGCGCTGCTGATCTGTGTCTCCACTGTAGCACCAGTGAGGGTGTGCTGGGTGCAGCTTTCTGCCCTCCCTTACACTGGGGAACATCGCCCGATTAAATACACACGAAAAGCTGGAGCAACTCAGCGGGCCAGGCAGCATCTCTGGAGAAAACAAATAGGTGACGTTTCGGATAGAGACCCTTCTACAGCAGTCTGAAGAAGGATCTAATCCTGAAACGTCACCTATCCTTTTCTCCAGAGATGCTGCCTGAACCGCTGTGTTATTCCAGCTTGTTTGGTCTATCTTCGGTTTAAACCAGCTTCTGCAGTCCCTTCCTATACATCCGATCACCGGTCTCGGTTTACTTCACAAGGGTTTAGTGCCGGCTAGCAGGCTGTGGGCTGGCTCCGTGCCGCCTGCGTGTGGAGACTACAGCGGTTGAAAGGACCGGGTCGGGGTGTGGGAGCAGCGGGCTGGAGTTGTGGGGATCACATGCTGCCAGAGCCACAGGTCGGATGAGAGTGCAGATTGAACGCGGCTGCAGCAGACCGAACGGCAGTGGAGGATATCGACAGCATCACCCCTGCAAACCCGATCCAGGGCCGCGCCGAGGACAACAGACATTTAAGGCCAAGATAAGAGTTTATACATTTAAGAACTTGAAACTTGATGGACACAAGGTGGTACCGCAAACGTGTGAACTCTTTACCCGGCGCTGTTTACTATTATTCCACTGCAATCCTTGCACTTTGGTGTTTATTTATGATTGTACTTATGTACAGTATCATTTTACTGAATTGAATGCAAATAAAGATTTTCACTGTATCTATATACATGTGATAATAAAATACAATTGAACCAGCGACTTTTAAAGCTGCATCATGGTGTCGGGGAAGGTTCTGCTATTTCCACAGCCGTACACTATTTCGAATTCACTATCTTGATTCCGAAGCATAGAACGTTGTTGGTTAACAGGAAATTTTCATACTTGGAGTATGGGATATCAGAGCACAGGGACTGGCCCTTCGGCCCACGATGCCTGTGCCGCCGTGATGCCACTTTAAACTAACTACATTTACTTGCACATGGACCCTGTCGCTCATTTCCTGCCAGTCGTTTTCCCGTCTAAAAACCTCTTAATCGCCACCCTTGTATCTGCTTCCACCCGCTCTCGTGGCAGCGCATGCTACACTCGGTAAAAACAATTGTGCCTAAAAAAACTATTTTAATCTTTCCGCTACTCACCTTATGCTCTCGAGTATTTCGTATATAGACACAAGGGTATCTGATTATTTATCCTATCCCAGTATAAAGAATGGTCTGGGCTCGAAACGCAACCTGTTCCTTTTCTCCAGAGCTGCTGTCTGAGTTATTCCAATTGTTTGTGCCTCTCTCCTTACAGCTAATACTATAATCAGGGCAGCATCCTGCGAATCCCTTCACTTGATGCGGTGACAAGAACCATTCAAATATGGCCCCGTTCGTTACCCCTCTACCTGTGATGGCATGTTGAAGGAGCTGTAGACTTGTACCCCAAGATCCCTCGTACATCAGTGCACCTCAGGTTCCTGCCAATAACTGAATTTGTGCATTGAAAAAAGCGCCACCCTGCAAATTCACAGGAACATTAAGTAATTACTGCAACATTGGGTAGGCGTTAAAAAACAGCAAACGAAAACTCAACAGCGTTCACATTATTAGAATGCTATTTTAAATAGTTTGGACAAAAAACGGATGAAAATGTGCTTGCATAAATACATGTTCATACATTTGCACAAAACTCAGTTTCAACCCGAACCGTGGAATAACCTCCAGTGCGATTTTACCGCATCGTTCAATTGTTCTCTGAATTTGCTCTGGGTTAGAGCGTAAATGCAAGTGTTTGAACAGGAGCTCATGTACTTTAACATAGCTCCAACTGCCGTGGCAACGTAGGCTGGGTCCTTAAGGTCACCGCGGAAATGATTAGCGTTTGTCAGCTCGGTGACTGCAAACGTCACGGCCGCTGTAATCCACAACAGCACGAAACTGCCGGAGATGGTGAATACCAAAATAACGGACTTTCTTCTGTTCGCCACCTCCGGTTCGGATTGTTTGTCGTTTCTGTTACCCAGCAGCGCGCGGCGAGCTCGACTGGCGGCTACAATACGTGTGGCTGTCACTGAGTTAAACACGAAAATCAACGCGAAAGGAAGAGCGCCCACACAGACGGCGTGAAACTTGAGAAAACCCGCGCCCACGGGCGAGGTAAAGAAATGTATATTTCCCCTGCAGCCCCACTGCACCCCGTCAACGATGTGCAGGGGTTCGTATGCAAAGAAAAAAGAGATATCTTAAAACGACTCAAAGTGCGGGAGTAACACAACGCTCAGAGAGGGTCTCTGGAGAACATGGATAGGTGACGCTTAGGGTCGGGGTCCTTCTTCAAACAGATAATGGGGGGGTGAGGTGTTGCCAGGGAAAAGTGGAAGACAGAAGGGACAGGACTAAGGCTGGCAAGTAATAGGTGGATACATGTGAGGGTGGGGCGGTTACTCAGACCTTCAATGGACCTCAACTTAATTCAACCCAGACCTGCAAAAGAAATGTAACGAATAATCTGATGGGTCGCGACCCGAAACATCAACATGTTCGGAGATGCTGCCTGACCTGCTGAGTTACTCCAGCACTGTGGGGTTTTTTTGTATACCAGTATCTGTAGTTCATAGTTTCTGGACAGGTTATCTCGATGCCCTAGTTACGCATTTAAACACTGGAGCTTTAGATGGCATCGCGCCGTCAGAGACTATGCGCTTCCAAGGCCATCGTGTGGGCAATGACGTGCAGTTAACGCACCCCAGCCTTTCCCTTCGCTCTGTGAACCTCGGCGCAGTGACCGCGCCTTGTGTGGAATCCACTCACCAGGAACACCGATACTCGCAAGAACCGGATAGTAAATATCTTTCACCAGCATGATAGGATCAACTGAGCGGGACAGGCAGCATCTATGAAGAGAAGGAATGGGTGACGTTTCGGGTCGAGACCCTTCTTCAGACCTCTGACTTCAGGAGGGTCTCGACCCGAAACGTCACATTTTTTCTCTCCGGAGATGATGCCTGCCCGCTGAGTTATTCCAGCTTTTTGTGTCTATCTTCGGTTTAAACCAACATCTGCAGTTCCTTCTTACACGTACTTGGATAGGATAACGACCAAATGAAGGAAAGAGATAGAGGGTTCTTGGAGCGCAAATCCATCACTCCCCGAAAGCGAAACACAAGTAGACAGTGTGGTAAAGAACGCGTTTGCCTTTAGCGTCCGCGGCATCCTGTATAAAAGTCAGCAATATTTGGAGAACAATGGCTGTAAAGCGACCTGGAATGTTTTCTATGGAACCTCCGAGACTGAGTGGAGATATGACGGTTTATAACATCATGACAACATGAGAATCCTGCAGATGAGGTTGATAAAGTTTATTTACAAATTCCAAATTAATTCACAAATTAATTACAAATTCATAACACATTGTATTAAGGTGAGGGGGGGGGGGGGGGGGGGGGGGGGAGAAGCTTCCGAAAACATAATAGGTCAAGTTCTTGTTACATAGAGAATGGTGGGTGCCCTAAAGTTCCTGCCATGGGTGGTGTTGATGGAAACAGACAATTTAGTGATGTTTAAGAGGCATTTAGCAGATAAATGAGGAGGAAGGAAATGGAA
Source organism: Raja brachyura (assembly GCA_963514005.1). Next base: position 46,980,388 of record OY740798.1, on the reverse strand, counting down.
GGCCTGTAAAGCCTGAGCGGATGATGGAGGGAAAGTCTCTCACGTTGAAGAGGTTTCTGGACGAGCACACGATTTGCTAGTTGTTAAAGTACTCTGGTCCATTGATTCGTCCCTTACAGCTTAAGAAGTGGTCTGCTGTTAGTCTTCTGGATGTTTCATCAGCAGGATTTCCCTTTGTGGCAACATAGCACAATGGTGATACATCCCTTACCAAATTGATCCTGTTTGCTACAAATGTTTGGAAGCGTTTTGGTTTCGTTGTTGATGTACTTCACTGTTGAGCTATCGGTCCAGAAGATGGATTTATGCAGTTGAAATTGTAATTCATTTCACAACATTGTGTCAACTCTGACAGCTTGGACTGCAGCTGTAAGCTTCATTCTGGGAATCATCGTTGCTTCAATGACGCGACTCTGGCATTTTCCATTATGAATGCAACATGCACATATTTGTTATCATCTTCCAGTCTTAGATATGAAACAGTACCGTAGCCACTTTCGTTTGCATCTTAAAGTTGTGCAGCTGTGCATATCTGATTTGACCAAAGCTTGCAGGCTTCATGCACCGGTCCATTTTAAATTACACCATCTTGTTGAGACCTGCTAACCATCCAGTCCATTATCGAGAGAAGGTATGGGGTATGTTTTCATCCCATTCAAATCTTTCCTTACAAAGCTTCTGCCTGAGCGGATGTGGAGGGAAAGTCTCTCACGTTGAAGAGGTTTCTGGACGAGCACACGATTTGCTAGTTGTTAAAGTACTCTGGTCCATTGATTCATCCCTTACAGCTTAAGAAGTGGTCTGCTGTTAGTCCTCTGGAGGTTTCATCAGCAGGACTTTCCTTTGTGCGAACATATCTCCATTGTGACACATCAGTAGCATCCCTTACCAAATTGATCCTGTTTGCTACAAATGTTTGGAAGCGTTTGGTTTCATTGTTAAGCACTGTTGAGCAATCGGTGCAGAAGATGGATTTGTCCAGTTGAAGCTGTAATTCCTTTCACAACATTTTGTCAACCTAACAGCTTGGACTACAGCTGTAAGCTCCATTCTGGGAATCATCGTTTGCTTCACTCTGGCTTTTCCCATTATGAATGCAACATGTACTTCTTTGTTACCATCTTCCAGTCTTAGATATGAAACAGTACCGTAGCCACTTTCGTTTGCATCTTAAAGTTGTGCAGCTGTGCATATCTGATTTGACCAAAGCTTGCAGGCTTCATGCACCGGTCCATTTTAAATTACACCATCTTGTTGAGACCTGCTAACCATCCAGTCCATTATCGAGAGAAGGTTTGGGGTATGTTTTCATCCCATCCAAATCTTTCCTTACAAAGCTTCTGCATAATCAGCTTGGCTGCAGAGCAAATGGCGCGAGAATCCTAAAGGGTCGTATATTGATCCAACCACAGACAAGATGCCCCGTCTTGTGTATGGTCGTTCCTGTACAGCAATTTTGATCTTGAACACATGAGGTTCAACGCAACAGTGCAATCCCAGTGCTCTTTCCATTGGCAGATTGTCCTTGTGCAAGTCCAACACTCTGGTCGCATTGGTTCTGTTTTCTTGTGGAATGGATGCCATACAGCACGGCTGTTGCTGATCCACTTTGACAGCACGAATCCTCCATATTTTCCGAGGGCAGTCAGGTCTCTTGCCATTTCAACCTCTTCCTGTTCCGAAGGCATGGATTTTATACAATTATCCAGATAGAGTTGTACATTTCTGTTTTTGTCACCTCTGCTGAAAGTGAGCTTTGCTGACCTCGGCAGTCTTCCTTAATGCACAATTTGCACAACTTGGTGATGATATTGCTCCAAAAAGATGTACCTTCATCTGGTATTCAAAAAGATCTTGCTGCACATTACCCTTTGGCCACCACAGGAATCGCAGATAGTCAATGTGCTTTTATGATATTTGATATCTTGACTTGATGAAACATTGCTTTGATATCAGCCATCAAAGCAACTGGTTCTTGGCGGAACCTGAAGAATACTACAAGGTTGGTAAGGACTGGACCCTGCAGCAGTTAGCAGTTAAGTGATGTTCCTTTGAAGACTGCACAACAGTCAAAGACCACCCTTAAGATTCCAATACTTGAGTGATACACTCACGGTGAGGGATGTACCAGAGCTCTCCATTACTTCGATTCAGCTGGTCTACTGGTACCATTTCAGCATAACCATTGTCAACCATTTCTGTGAGGAAAGATGTATATTCTTCATGAAATTTCTGATTCTTGCCAAACCTGCATTTCAGGCTGTGGATGAGCTGCTCTGCACGGCAACAGCTATTTTGCATGCAGACTATTTCTTGTTTGGAAGGTAGTTGTAGACAAAAATGTCCATGCTTCATCCTTTGCTGGGCGATTCATAATATCCAAGAACTTTACATCTACTCTGGACATGTCCCCTGTTTCCGTGCTGGTTCTTTCATTGAAGTCGTGATTGTATTGCTTGACCAGTAGCTCCTCTAGGTTTACAATGGATGTCCAATTGCAGCAGCAGAGTAGCCATTTTCATCCCTTCTTTCATTGTCTCTTCTCATAGAACCATAGGAGACCCACCCCAGTCGGGTCCTTGCAGCGTATGATCCATCCTCTTGGCTGTTGACCATCTACCAACGTTCTAATACATTGAAGCAGTTGTCCTTATGAGTACGTCAATACCAGAGTCTATTTCAGGAATCTTGATATCCTTCAAGTAAGGCCACTGCAACAGCTATTCCGTCTGGAAATGGTTAGCTGAGAAACCGGCATGGTCCTATGTGTGAACACACCAGATAGTTGGATACAATCATCTTTGTCCAGACTAAATATTTCCAAACCAAAGCAGACTTATTTCAAAAAGTTTTAAACTTGGATCAAAAGCCTCTGGTAGCCCGGGCACACAGTGTGATGAGACATCGTCCACGGGCGGTTGCCCCTCCAAGACAAATGATAGTAAAGGTACAATATGACCATGTACTGGAGGATATAATGAAGAAAATTATCCGTACCAGGAATCTTAGGTATGAGTGAGATAACATCAGTATCTACCGAGATTACCCTATGGAGGTCTCCAGGAAGAGAATGCAGTTTAAAGAGGCAAAGAGTGTACTGAAGGATGTGAAAGAATTGAAGTATGGTCTGAAGTACCCGCCTACATTAAGAATTACTTACGATGATAAAGAACACTTCTTCACCAACCCGGCGGAAGCACTGCAGTTCACCCAGAAGATCAAACCTGCCTGGTGACTGAACATTATCTACAAAATAAATGATGTCAACGAACAATGTAACCGTGTAAGATCGGATGATTCTAAGGCTCTGTTATACCTAAGGACAATCGAAACTGGAGATGGATGCTGAATAAGGCCTTTTCCGTGGATGTGTTACATCTATGGCTATTATTATATTATTAACATAATAACGAATAAGTATTAACACTACTGCACGGTACTATTAATAATTATTACTAATGGTCACTAATTACTTACAATTGAATTATTTAGAATTAGCTAAACGGTTGGATTTAAAGTGAATTCACGTTCCTTCTCTTTCATTCCCTTTTTTTGGGGGAAATTAAAAAAATATATATATATTTGACAAATGGAAATTGAATATTTTGGAATCTATAATGTTTACCATCCCCCGGTAAAATATCACTATCGAAATGTTATTTTAAAGAGAGCATGGAGCTAGTCATGTTTTTTTACATCAACTACGGAAGTCGGTAGATGGTTAGTCATGCTAGTATGGCTATCACTAACTACACTACTTATAGATGTAGGTTTTTCTTTCTTTTTGCACATTACTAACCTCTTAATCTATTCTTTTTTTAATATAATACTTTATTATAATTTTAAGTTAGAATGGAGTTACGAGCTTTATCAAAGGAGATATATACGTGAGAAAGATCAATGGGATTTAAAATTCATTTATTCGGGGTTCGGGTGAACAAACAAAAGATGCAAGACTTAAATATGAAGATCGGGGTGAAGGAATAACATTTTGTAGCTGGAATGTTAAGGGTATTAACGAACCAATTAAGAGAGGTAAAGTATTAGCACATTTAAAAGCACTTAAAACAGATGTAATTTTCCTCCAAGAAACACACGTAAAAAGGATGCAGAACATAGATTGAAAGCTAAATGGATTGACAAAGTGTATCATTCTTCATTTACACATAAATCCAGAGGTGTTGCAATACTAATCCGTAAAGGGATACCTTTTAAACATATATCAACTATAATAGACAGTGATGGTAGATACATTATATTACGAGGTCAACTATACGCACAAAAATTGACTCTTATTAATGTTTATGGACCAAATTTTGATAGCTCTTTTTTTTTTAAGAAAATATTTAATACAATTCCGGAATTATCACAACACAATTTTTTTTGTTAAATATTTTTTATTAGAAGTACATATCAAGATAAGGATCTACATGTCATATACATTCTTAATATTATTAATATTAACAATTATTTCTAATTTGTACTTCTATGAGTTTTTCATTTTTATTGTAGATAGGAAATAAAAGAGAAAAATTGAATAAAGATAGAGATTCAGAAAGATGAATGAAGTATTAATCAGTTTGTACATCATTGGAGATACATCTATGGTTTATTATATGTAAATCTTTGTCTATTTCTTCGTTCAGGCATCAGTCAGGTTCACGCACCGAACCACGTTGACCCTTTAAAGATTCAATAAATGGAGACCACATCCCTCTGAATTGATCCAACTTGCCCAGAAGGACAAGTCTTAATCTTTCCAGATGAAGTGTCTCCGACATTTCAGTGATCCACATTTTGATTGTGGGGGATGTAGGACCTTTCCAAAATTTGAATATTTGTTTTTTCCCAATCATTAAACTGTAATCAATAAAAATTCTTTGATTTATTGTTATTAATTGATCTGTTTCTAATATTCCTAATATTATTAATTTTGAGTCAGGAAGCAAATTTGTATTAACAACATCCGAAATCATCTTAAAAATTTCTGCTAAAAGGTAGTAATGTTTATACAGTTTGTGAATGAGTGTGTTAGATTAGCTTCGAAGTGTTGACATTTATCACATAAATGTGGCTGGTATATTTGAAAAAATTCTATGAAATTTTGATTTGGAATAATGTAATCTATGTAGTACTTTAAATTGTATCAAGATGTGCCTAGCATTTAACGAACAATGATGTATATTTTGTAAACTTTCATTCCATATTTCTGGTCTAATTGTTTGACCTAATCCATTTTCCCATGATTGCCTATATGTTTCTGTCATTGGTACATCATTTTCTAATAAAATATTATAAATATATGCTATCAATTTTGCTGTATTTGGATTTTATTTAGACATTCATCTAAAATTTCCGCCGTTCTATTTCTAATTTCCCGTGTGTTTGATTGCATGTAGTCTCTGATTTGTAAATATCTAAAATAATCTTTTGAATGTAATCCATAAATTTGTTGTAATTCTTGAAATGAAAGAAAGGAGTTTTCCCTGTAAAGATCACCCACCCTATTAATTCCATAATTTTTCCATTGTGAAAAACCTTTATCCATCATTGAAGGTTTATACGTGACCTTGTTTACAATGGAGAGAGCTAGTGATAGACATTCCAATTTTAATGTTTTCTTAAGTTGTTTCCAGATACGTATCCCACTCTCTATTATAGTGTTTTCTTTATAGGTTTTCTTACCTAGTTTAGCATTGGCGAATAAAATCGTGCTCATGTCAAAAGGTGTACAATCTTATTTTTCCATTTGTAACCATTTTGGTTGTTTATCTAATTCATCCATCCATATTTTTAATACTAACTGCCCAGTAATAAAGCATAAAATTTGGCAATGATAGACCTCCATTTATTTTTGATTTACGTAAGTGTTTTTTATTTATACTATGGCTCTTATATTCCCAGATAAAATTGGTGACTATGGAGTCAACTTTTTTAAAAACGTTTTTAGGAAGGTATATTGGTATCAATTGGAAAAGATACTGTATTTGTGGAAGAAAACTCATTTTTATTGCATTAATTCTACCTAACATTGAGATAGGTAATGTTTTCCAATATAAAATATTCTTATTTAGTTTATTCAGTAATGGTGGGAAATTAGATTTAAATAAAGAATCATATCTTTTTGTTACGTGAATTCCAAGATACATTATTTTTTTCTTTTTCTATCTTAAAAGGATATTGTTGTAATGTATGTAAATTGTTTACCATTATTGGCATAAGTTCACCTTTATTCCAATTAATACTATATCCTGAAAACGAACCAAATTCAGTCATTAAATTTTATACATTTAAAATACTAATTTCCGGTTTTGTAATATAAAGTAAAACATCATCAGCATATAAGGAGATTTTATTTTCAGTTTCTCTAGTTTCATACCCATATATTTCAGGATGTAATCTCACGCTTTGAGCTAATGGTTCAATTGCAAGTGCGAACAATAGTGGGGATAAGGGACGACCTTGTCTACAGCCTCGGGATAAATTAAATTTAGTTGATAACATTTGATTTGTTAATATTCTAGCTTTTGGATTAGCATATAATAATTTAACCCATGATATAAACTTCTCTCCCAACTTAAAAGTTTCCATGACCAAAAACAGATAAGACCATTCCACCTGGTCAAAGGCCTTCTCCGCATCTAATGAAATAATTACTAGGTCTTTATTAATACCTCTTTTCGAATATATAATATTGAATAATCGTCTCAAATTATATGAACAATATCGTTTTGGTTTAAATCCTGTTTGATCCGGATGAATTAATTGGTTGATCACTGAGCTTAGTCTTTGTGCTAGTATCTTAGTTAGTATCCTTTGATTAGTGTTTAAAAGTGCTATAGCTCTATATGATCCTGGATCATTCAGATCCTTATCTATTTTTGGTATAACGATTATAATAGATTCATTTAACATTTCTGGTAATTTCTGTTGGGTATAAATGTGTTCATAAAATGTCTTTAAACGTGGTACAATCAAATCATAGAATGTTTTATAAAATTCCGAACCAATACCGTCTGGTCCAGGAGTTTTACCATTTTTTAATGATTTAATAGATTCTTCGATTTCTTTTAATGTTATTTCAGCATTTAATGATTCTATATTTTCTAAATCCAACCCCTTTAATTTACTTTTTTTTTAAATGCTTCTATTCCTATCCGCTTTTCTGCCGTTTTAACTGAATATAAGTTTTTATAATATTGCAAAAATCTCTCATTAATATCTCTAGGATGTACTAGTAGTTCGCCATTGCGTGATTTAATCCTATGGATTATTTTTGCTCCCTCCAGTTTCCGTAATTGACGGGTTAATAATTTTTGGGGTTTATCTCCAAATTCAAATTGTAATTGTTTGGTGTATTGATAGAGTTTTACCACTTGATCTGAATATATTTTCTTTAATTTGTATTTCAACACAGCAATTTTATTATGTTTTATCATAGATGGGTTAGCAGCATTCTCAGTATCTAATTGTTTAATCTCCTTTTCCAATGTCTGTTGTTCCCTCCAATTCTCTTTGTTAAAAAATGCTTCAGAAGAAATCATAATTCCACGAGTAAATGCTTTAAAAGTTTCCCATAATAGAGATGAAGATATTTCCGGTTTATCATTTATTTCAAAGAAAGTCTTAATCTGTTCTGTTATATATTTCAGAGTTACTTTGTCCTTTAAAATTTGTGGGTTACAATTTAACACAATTTAATAATCGGAGGAGACTTAAATTGTACATTAGATCCCTATTTAGATAGGTCATCAAGACAACGGAAAACAAAATCCCACTCCAGTGATTTATTAAACGCATATATAGATACTAGTAATATCAAAGATGTTTGGAGAATGGAAAATCCAACTGGACGAAAATATTCATTTTATTCACCAGTACATCAAACATATTCAAGAATAGATTCTTTTTTGGTGGACTCTAAGCTAATTCCATTTACTTATAATTCTAAATACCACAATATTATAATTTCGGATAATGCCCCTTTAACATTTATGATTAAAATAAATGGAAGGACGGAGAAACAGGTACAATGGAGACGTTACCCACAAATTTTAAATGAGAAAGTATCTCAGGAATATCTTACCAAACAGATTAATATGTTCTTTGAAATAAACGATAATCCTGAATCGTCTGCCTCCTTACTATGGGAAACATTTAAAGCATTTACTCGGGGAGCCGTGATCTCTTCCCAAGCATTTTGAAAATTAAAAGAATCGGATGATACAACAGGCATTGGAAAGGGAAATTAAACAATTAGACGTAGAAAATGCGGCTGCACCAACTATGATAAAACATAGTAAAATTGAAGTATTGAAATATAAATTAAATAAACTATATTCAGACCAAGTTGTAAAATTTTACGAATATACTAAATAATTACATTTTGAATTTGGAGATAAACCTCAAAGAATATTAGCTCGTCAATTAGGGAAACTGGACGGTGAAAAAACAATTCATAGGATTAAATCAGACAAAGGAGGACCATTAGTATGTTCTAAGGACATTAATGAGAGATTTTTGCATTAGTATCAAAATCTTTATTCTGCTAAAACTATAGATCACCAGACAGGAATAGAAGCATTCTTACAAAAATGCAATCTTAAAGGGTTAGATTTGAAAGATAGAGAATTATTAGACGCTGAAATAACAGTAAAAGAAATTGAAGAGTCCATCAGATCACTAAAAAATGGTAAATCCCCGGGACCAGATGGCATTGGCTCGGAATTTTATAAAACATTCTATGATCTGTTCCGCAATTAAAGACACTGTACGAACATATCTATACCCAACAGAAATTACCAGAAACGATAAATGAATCTATTATAACACTTATACCAAAAATAGATAAGGATTTGGATGATCCAGGATCATATAGAGCTATAGCTCTTCTAAATACTGATCAGAAAATATTAACTAAAATCCTAGCACAAAGATTAAGTATAGTGATTAACAAATTAATACACCTGGATCAAACAGGATTCATACCAAAAACGTATTATTCATATAACCTGAGATGATTATTCAATATTCTATACTCAACAAGAAATATTATCAAAGATCTAGCAATTATTTTGTTGGAAGCTGAGAAAGCTTTTGACCAGGTGGAATGGCCCTATTTATTTTCGTTTATGGAAGTTTAGTACATGGATAAAACTTCTATATACTAATCCAACAGCTAGAATATCAATAAATCAAATGTTATCAACTAAATTTAATTTATCCAGAGGTTGTAGACAAGGATGTCCATTATCCCGGTTATTATTTGCACTTGTAATAGAACCATTAGCAGAAAGTGTGAGGTCTAATCCTGAAATATACGGGTATAAAACCAAAGAAACTAAAAATAAAATCTCATTATACGCAGATGATGTATTAGTTTACATTACTAAACCTGAAGTTAGTATCTCAAAATTACTAAATTTAATAACTCAATATGGCTCATTTTTCAGGATACAGAATTAATTGGAATAAAAGCAAAATCATGCCAATAATGGAAAGGAATCCACATATTTTACAACAACTCCCTTTTAAAATAGTAAAAGAAAAACTTAAATATCTTGCAATTTATGTAACAAAGAGATACACTTCTTTATTCAAATCGAATATTCCGCCTTTACTGAACAAATTACATCAGAATATTTTGTATTTGAAAACATTACCTATTTCAATGTTGGGTTGGATTAATGCAATAAAAATGATTTTTCTCCCGCAATTATTATACCTCTTTCAATTAATCCTGATATATCTCCCAAAAACTTTTTTTAAAAAGGTTGACTCTATAGTCACCAATTTTAACTGGGACTATAAGAACCACAGAATAAATAAGAAACACGTTTGTGAATCAAAAATAAATGGAGGATTAGCATTACCGAATTTTATGTTTACTTCTGGGCAGTTAATATCAAAAATATGAATTTTTGGTTGGAAGAATTGGACAAACAATCAGATTGGTTAAAAATGGAAAAGGAAGATTGTTTACCTTTTGAAATTGGGTCGATTCTATTTGCTATTACTAAATTAGGCAAAAAAAACTATAAAGAAAACCGTGTAATAGACAGTGGAATATGCATTTGGAAACAAATAAAGAAAGCATTAAAATTGGATGATTTACCACTATCTCTTCCTGTTGTAAATAATGCTCCATTTAAACCCTCATTGACGGATAAGGGTTTTTTTTACAATGGAAAAATCATGGAATTACAAAGATGTGTGATCTCTATCGGAAAAAATCATTTCTCTAATTTCAGGAATTACAACAAATTTATGGGCTTCAATGAAAGGATTACTTTAGATATCTACAAATCAAAGGCTATGCTAAGTTAAACACACATGACTGTAGAGTTTGAAAGATAGAAATTTTTGATGAATGTTTGAATAAACATCCGAACACAGAAAAATTGATATCTTATATTTATAATATTCTATTAGATAACGATGCACCTAAGACGGATTTATATACGCAATCATGGGAAAACGAATTAGGTCAAACATTAAGGCCAGAAATCTGGGATGAAAGCTTACAACATATACATCACTGTTCGTTAAATGCTAGACATTCTTTAATACAATTTAAAGTATTACATAGATTGCATTATTGAAAAACCAAATTGAATAGAATTTTTCCAAGTGTTTCCCCTATTTGTGATAAATGTCATCATTTAGGGGCTAACCAAATGCACACATTCGCAAGTTGTATAAAAAATAATAAATTTTGGATGGAAATTTTTAAGATAATCTCAGAAGTCGTCAATACCAATCTGGTCCCTGATACAAAATTAATAATATTAGGAATAATAGAACAAAATCAATTAATTACTTCGAATCAAAGAACCTTTATTGATTATAGGTTAATAATTGGGAAAAATTAATATTAAAACTTTGGAAAGGTCCTATAACCCCCACAATTAAAATGTGGACTACGGAAATGTCGGAGACCCTATAATTGGAAAGATTAAGATTTGTCTTAATGGACAAACAAGAACTATTTAAAATGATATGGTCCCCATTTATTGAATATTTGAAGGGGCAAACTGGTTCGGCAAGAGAACCCAAATGAAACCTAAATCAAAGAATAGATGAAGAACTACATTTCATAAAATGCGGATATATCTCCAGCGATGCATAATATATTGAACAGTCCATTCTTTCTCAACATTTCCTCCTCTTTTTTGGTTACTCTCTCTTTATTAATTTCTATCTTTATAAAAACTGAAAGAATATATAAAAGTACAATTACTATGCAATTGTTAATATAAATAATATTGATAATGTATGTCTACAATGAACAACATGCTTCTTATTATGTCTACAATGAACAAATCTCTTGGTGGTAAAGTAGAAGAGAAATGTTGTTGAGCCAGAAGAGCGGTGATGCCAATTTGCCTCCGCATTAGGTTCCAGATATCACCTTGGTTTCCATCATTCAGTGCGTGGGGGGAAGGGTGGTTAGTGCTAATATGCCCTTTTCATATGAATCTCTATAGTTAGCCTGTAAAGAGAGTATTGAGGTAGATGGGTCTTATCTTGAGCTCTAACCGATGTTCCAAGAGAGCAGCCTTATCTGCCTGAGCTTTAATACGAGCAGAGGCCATTGAAGATACACATGATCAAGAGCTAGATGTGTGGCTTAATTTCGGCTTTGAGGCATTTGAAACATTGTCATCAGGTTCAATTTCATCTTAATTTACAATACTCTGTTGTATGACACTTTCAGCTGCGGATTGTGTAGTTTACTGTCCAATATCAGATAACCATACCTTACATCTTCTATAAAACCATTAAAAGTTTCTTTCTTTGTTGAAACCACTGATTTTGCCTTTCAAGCTCTTTTTGACTCGTGGTTTTTGATGATTTTATCACAGGGCTTGATTAATTGAACCAGGTTAGAGTGTACTTTCATTGTGTATTTTCATTTCCCTTTGATTTCATCTTTTAGCATTTCAATTAATTTGTTAGCTTGTTTACATATCGAGGTTCCTGTGTTCTGACACTTTTCCCTGAACAATTGCAAGCCTTTGTCAGTGTGTTTAGTAACTCTTCTTTCCTTCTCAGAATCCTGTCCAACATCGTCTTCTTGTGACTGAGCTTTAGCTTTGACCACAGTCATAATTGTTCACTATCCCTTTCAGACTCATTGACATAAAAGCCGTGTGCCTGTGGCTGGTATTTCAACAACAGATATCTTTCTGATTCATAAGGTCACTTCTCAATTCTGCATTTTAATGGCCATTTTCCAATACAGCTTGGATTGTTGGCCCTACGCTCACTGTGCTTTACTTGACTTGACTTAGCTTGATTTGACTTGATTTGAATTGGAATGGAATGGATTGGATTGTTGGCCCCACATTCACTGTGCTTGACTTGTCTTGACTTGACTTGAATTGAAATGGAATGGTCTGGTTAGTTGGGCCTGCACTCACTCTACTTGACTTAACTTGACTTGAGTTTAATTAAAATGGAATGGATTGGATTGTTGTCCCTGCACTCACTGTGCTTGACTTGTCTTGACTTGACTTGAATTGAAATTGAATGGATTTGATTGTTGGCCCTGCACTCACTGCGCTTGAATTGACTTGGAATGCAATGGATTGTATTGTTGGTCTTGCACTCACTGTGCTTGACTTGACTTGACTTGACTTGACTTGAAATGGAATGGATTGTTGACCCTGCACTCACTGTGCTTGACTTGACTTGACTTGACTTGACTTGAGTTGACTGGACTTGAAATTGAATGGAATGGATTGGATGTTGGTCCTGCACTCACTGGGCTTGACTTGACTTGAATTGAAATGGAATGGATTGGATTGTTTGAGAAAAAAAATCTTCCCTCTGCAGCTATGACTTCACAATGGTATTGTAACCCCACGAGCTACAATGTTCTACTAGCACTAGCAAATGCAATTGCAAGCTACAATGTTGCAATCCCTTTTCTTTGAGATTCCCTTCCTTGCAGCAAATATACTCCTGGCGGCAAGCATTTAGAAAAAGTTTAGGGTGCAATTTTTTAAATATTCCTCTCAGCAAGGAAATTTTTAAAGGGAAATGAGCCGTCCCTGCGCATTTGTGGGCTATAGATGCGTGGTGGAATATTGCGTTGGGGGAACGGGTCGTGTTGTGGGAACTGGTGAGCAGTGGAAATGGATTGTGTAGGGGGAACGGGTGAGTGGTGGAAACGGGTTGCATTGGGGGAATGGTTGAGTGGTTGAATATTGCATTGGGGGAAAGGGACCCGTTGGGTGAACGGGACAGTGGTGGAATACTGCATAGGGAAACGGGTCTTTTTGGGGCCCATATATATACGTGGTTTAATATTGCATTGGGGGACCCAATGGGTCCCACTTGATTGAGTCTATCATATCATATCTATATCCTTAAAAGTTTGATCTTGGATGTGTGTGTGTGTGTATTTGGTTGTGTATAATCACATCTTCGTGAAAAAATGACGCGGTAACGGTAATATTTTTACATATTCTGGTAGAGTCCAAAACGTCTTATCTGAAAATGTGTTGCTTTATTTCTCGAGTTATTACTGAATGTTCAAAACTCTGACAAAAGTTAAAAGCGACTGTCTTTCGCTGATGACGTCACAATGGACCTGTGTGCAGTTTTCCTCGTGCTGCGAATGATGTTACCGCCCCCACACCTACCTCCCCCCCCCCCCCCCCCCGACCCCGTTATTCACCATTACAGAAAGAACGAGCCAGTCGGACCTTGGACTGAAGCCGCTGAACTGATGTGATGGTGGGGGGGGGGGAGGGGGGGGGGTGAGGGGGGGGAGGGGCCGTGAAGAACGTAGGAAGTTTCGGAGACAGTGGGCTGTGGGAGAGCTGGGAAGGGGAATGGTAAGGAGAAAGCAGGAACTACATAATATTGGCGAAGTCAATGTTCATACCCAAGGAAAATATGATGACGTGCACTGCTCCAATTTATGGTGGGCCTCATTCTTGCCATGGAGGAGGCCCGGGACTTAAACCCCAGCGCTATGAACATTGACCTCCAATTTTAGGTAGTCCCTGTTTCCTCATTCTTTTTCCTCCCATTCCCAACTCACCGACCCACTGACTCCGCCTCTTCCTTTCTTCGTCCCGCACCACCATCACCACATCAGTCTGAAGAACGGTCTCGACCCAAATCGTCGCCTATTTCCATCGCTCCATAGATGCTGCCTCACCCGCTGAGTTTCTCCAGCAATTTTATCTACCTTCGAATTTCCAGCATCTGCAGTTCCTTCTTAAACACTGGTAAAGCCATGCAACTTCAGAACCCTCTCGTTTCAACCGTGCTGGACATTTCCGCAGGTGCAAGGAACAAATGACCTAAAGTTTGCATTGAGTGCACTGAGTGTTCTTACTGTCCTCGTCATACACCGGCATTTTTTACAGTGGTTGGATCCCAGGATCGAGGAGACAGCGCCCGAAGAATTAAAGCCTCTGTCCTACTTAGGTTACCTAAACCGCAACCTCTGGTGACTTTGCCCACCACCCAAGGTTTCCATGAGGTCACCAGAGGTTTTGGTCACTCCCCCTAATGGTCGAAAGTGGTTTCCGCGTGGTCAAGGCTTCATCTTGGTTGCTGCTCTTTTTTCATCGTGTTTAAAACCGGCCTCGAGTAAAAATAGGTTGCCCTGAAGAACATAGGAAGTTTCGGAGACAGTGGGCTGTGGGAGAGCTGGGAAGGGGAATGGTAAGGAGACAGCAGGAACTACCTAATATTGGAGGTCAATGTTCATACCGCTGGTATGACAGCGGTATGAACTGGCTGGCTTTAACAATCAGATTATTGAAGGCCTAAACAGTCTGCAAATGTAAACATTCAGAGAGAACATCAAAGATTCACAGCACACACAGCATTTTTATATTCTTAATGGCTACTTGTGGATTCTATATTTTTAAATGTCATTAATGGTCAATGTCTCTGTTACCTTGCATACAGTACAGCACGTGTGGTTCCGTGTAAGGAGTAAGGGGCGACCGTGGTTGACAAGGGACGTCAGGGACAGTATAAAATGAAAAGAAAAGTACAACGTAGCAAAGATGAGCGGGAAGCAAGAGGATTGTGTAATGTTTAGAGCGTAACAGAAGAGAAATAAAAAGGCAACGCGGGGAGAAAAGATGAGGTGCTAAAGTAAGCTAGCCAAGAATGTAAAGGAGGATAGTCAAAACTGCTTAAGGTATGTGAAGAGGAAAAAATTAGTTAAGACCAAAGTTGGACCCTAGAAGACTGAAAAAGGTGAATTTATTATGGGGAACAAGGAAAAGGCAGATTAGTTGAACAGATACTTTGGATCCGTCTTCACTAAGGAGGACACAAACAATCTTCCTGATATACTCGTGGCCAGAGGATCTGGGGTGACGGAGGAACTGAAGGAAATCAACATTAGGCAGGAAATGATGTTGGGTAGAATGATGGGACTGAAGGCTAAAAAAAACCCCAGGCCAGATGGTCTGCATCCCAGGCTGCTTAAAGAAGTGGCCCAAGAAAGTGGCATGGTGATCATTTTCCAATGTTCTATAGATTCAGGATCAGTTCCTGTGGATTGGAGTCTAGTTAATGTTATCCCAGTTTTTAGGGAAGGCGGGAGAGAGAAAACATGAAATTATAGACCAGTTAGCCTGACATCGGTGGTGGGGAAGATGCTAGAGTAAATTATAAAAGATGAAATAGCTGCACATTTGAATAGCAGTAACAGGATCGGCCCGAGTCAGCGTGGATTTACGAAGGGGAAATCATGCTTGACTAATCATCTGGAATTTTTTGAGGATATAAGTAGGAAAATGGACAAGGGAGAGCTAGTGGATGTAGTGTACCTGGATTGTCAGAAAGCATTTGCTAAGGTCCCACATAAGACATTACTGGGCAAAATTAGGGCACATGGTATTGGGGGTAGAGTGCTGACATGGACAGGAACTTAGTTGCAGACAGGAAACAATGAGTATGGATTTACGGATCCCTTTCAGAATGGCAGGCAGCGACTAGTTGGGTGCCGCAAGGCTGGGACTGCAGCTATGTACAATATACATCAATGATTTAGATGAAGGGATTCAAAGTAACATTCGCAAATTTGCAGATGACACAAAGCTGAGTGGCAGTGTGAACTGTGAGGAGGATGCTATGAGAATGCAGGGTGACTTGGACAGGTTGGGTGAGTGGGCAGATGCATGGCAGATGCAGTTTAATGTGGATGAATGTGAGGTTATACACTTTTTTAGCAAAAACAGGAAGGCAGATTACTATCTAAACGGTGACAAGTTGGGAAAAGGGGAAGTACAATGGAATCTGGAGTTCCTTGTTCGTCAGTCAATGCGAGTAAGCATACAGGTACAACAGGCAGTGAAGAAAACGAATGGCATGTTGGCCTTCATGACAAGAGGAGTTGAGTATAGGTTATTATTATTAAAGGTTTGGACACGCTAGAGGCGGGAAACATGTTCCCAATGTTAGGGAAGTCAACAACCCGGGGGCACAGTTTAAGAATAAGGGGTAAGCCATTTAGAACGGAGACGAGGAAACACTTTTTCTCACAGAGATGCGAGTCTGTGGAATTCTCTACCTCAGGGGGCAGTGGAGACCGGTTCTCTGCATACTTTCAAGAGAGAGCTAGATATGGCTCTTAAAGATAGGGGAGTCAGGTGATATAGGGAGAAGGCACAATGGGGTACTGATTTGGGAAGATCGCCCATGATTACATTAAATGGCGGTGCTGGCACCTGCAGCTATTGTCTCTAGTTTATTCTCTAATGTGTCTTAGCGCTGCTGATCTGTGTCTCCACTGTAGCACCAGTGAGGCTGTGCTGGGTGCAGCTTTCTGCCCAACCTTACGCAGGGGACCATCACCCGATTAAATACACACAAGAAAGCTGGAGCAACTCAGGGATTCCGGCAGCATCTCCCGAGAAAACGATTAGCTGACGTTTCGGATAGACACCCTTCTACAGCAGAGATGCTGCCTGAACAGCTGAGTTATTCCAGCTTGTTGTGTCTCTCTTCGGTTTAAACCAGCTTCTGCAGTCCCTTCCTATACATCCGATCTTCGGTCTCTGTTGACTTCACAAGGGTTCAGTACCGGCGAGCAGGCTGTGGGTTGGCTTCGTGCCGCCCACGTGTGGAGACTACAGCGGTTGAGAGGACCGGGTCGGGTTTGCGAGCAGCGGGCTGCTGGAGGCCCTGCAACAGCTGGGGATCACATGCTGCCAAAGCAACAGGTCGGATGAGAGTGCAGATTGAACGTTGCTGCAGCAGATCGAACGGCAGTGGAGGATATCGACAGCATCACCCCTCAAACCCCGATCCAGGGCTGCCCCGAGGAAAACAGGCCTTTAAGGCCAAGATAAGAGTTTATACATTTAAGAAATTGAAACTTGATGGACACAAGGTGGTACCGCAAACGTGTGAACTCTTCACCCTGCGCTGTTTACTATTATTGCACTGCAATCCTTGCACTTTGGTGTTTATTTATGATTGTACTTATGTACAGTATCATTTTTCTGAATTGAATGCAAATTTCACTGTATCTATGTACATGCGACAATAAAATACCACTGAACCTGCGACTTTTAAAGCAGCATCATGGTGTCGGGGAAGGTTCTGCTATTTCCACAGCCGTACACTATTTCGAATCCGCTATCTTCATTCCGAAGCATAGAACATTGTTGGATAACGGGAAATTATTATATTTGGAGTATGGGATAGCACAGCAAAGGGACTGCCAGTTCGTTTGCTCGTTTAAAAGGCCTCTTAATCGCCACCCTTGTGTCTGATTCCACCCCCCTCTCTTGGCAGCGCATGCCAGGCATGTACAATTGCCTAAAAAACCTATTTTAATATTTCTTTAAAAAATATATATTTTTATTTAATAGAGGTAAATTCATCAGTGTACATCACATATATATTGTTACAATCATTGTACCCCATAATTGTATGGCTTTAAAAAAAAGAAACAAATAGAGTGAAGTAGGTGAAAAGAGTTGTGAAAGTGAAAGGGCTTGCCAAAGGGGAGGAAAAAAACCCTTGGTCAAAGAGTTAGAGAAAGGGGATTAAGAGATAGACCCTAGAAAACAAAAAGAAAGAGAGAGAAAAAAAGCCAGTTACTATATTATATATATCACGCAAAAGGAATTACCAACACGATAGTTTTTCATCCCCCTTTACTAAGGCCCGAGGTACTCTTGCACCCTATCTTGGTAGCAATTCTATAAATGCAGACCACGTCTGATAGAAGATCTGATTTTCCTGCCAGGCGGAGTCTCATATCTTCCAGATGTAGTGTTTGAAACATAGTTGAATACACATATTTAATGTTGGTATAGGGGCATTTTTCCAGAATTTTAAGATGAGCTTTTTCCCTATTATTAAGCCGTAATCAAATAGATTCTTTTGATACACATTTAATTCCGAGCTACCTTCTGTCATTCCGAAAATAATCCATTCTGCCTTTGGTGTCATTTTTATTTTAAACAGTTTTGTGAAC
This sequence comes from Raja brachyura, assembly GCA_963514005.1. The sequence continues at coordinate 46,961,919 of OY740798.1, read as the reverse complement.
ATTTCAAAGATTTCAGTCCAAAACCTTTGTATTTTAATATTTCTGCTTCTCACCTTATGCTACCGAGTATTTCGTATATCGACACAACGGTATTTGACGATCTATCCTATCCCAGTTTGAAGAAGAGTCTCGACTCGAAACGTAACCTATTCCTTTTCTCCAGAGATGCTGACTGACCCGCTGAGTTACTCCAGTTGTAGGCGCTGGAAAGAAAGTAGGCATGCAGGTACAGCAGGCAGTGAAGAAAGCCAATGGCATGTTGGCTTTCATAGCAAAAGGATTTGAGTATAGGAGCAGGGAGGTTCTACTTCAGTTGTATAGGGTCTTGGTGAGGCCACACCTGGAGTATTGCGTACAGTTCTGGTATCCAAATCTGAGGAAGGACATTGTTGCCATAGAGGGAGTGCAGCGAAGATTCACCAGATTGATTCCTGGGATGTCAGGACTGTCTTATGAACAAACACAGGCTAGATGCAGGAAGATTGTTCGCGATGTTGGGGAGGTCCATGACAAGGGGTCACAGCTTAAGGATAAGGGGGAAATCCTTTAGGACCGAGATGAGAAGGAATTTTTTCACACAGAGAGTGGTGGGTCTCTGGAACTCTCTGCCACAGAGGGTAGTTGAGGCCAGTTCATTGGCTATATTTAAGACGGAGTTAGATGTGGCCCTTGTGGCTAAGGGGATCAGAGGGTATGGAGAGAAGGCAGGTACGGGATACTGAGTTGGATGATCAGCCATGATCATATTGAATGGCGGTGCAGGCTCGAAGGGCCGAGTGGCCTACTCCTGCACCTAATTTCTATGTTTCTATGTTGTTTGTGTCTCTCCCCTTACAGCTAATACCATAAACAGGGCAGCATCCTGTGAATCACTTCACTTGATGCGGTGCCAAGAACCATTCAAATATGGCCACGTTCGTTACCCCTCTACTTGTGATGGCATGTTGAAGGAGCTGTAGACTTGTACCCCAAGATCCCTCGTACATCAGTGCACCTCAGGTTCCTGCCAATAACTGTATTTGTCCATTGAGAAAAGCGTCACCCTGCAAATTCACAGGAACATTAAATAATTACTGCAACATTGGGTAGGTGTTCAAAAACAGCAACAAAAACTCAACGGCGTTCACATGATCAGAATGATTTTAAAAATAGTTTGGACAATAAATGGCTAAACATGTGCTTGCATAAATACATTTTCATACATTTGCATACATTTGCACCAAACTCAGTTTCTACCCGAGCCGTGGAATAACCTCCAGTGCGATTTTACCATATCCTTCAATTGTTCTCTGAATTTGCTCTGGGTCAGAGCGTAAATGCAAGTGTTTGAACAGGAACTCATGTACTTTAACATAGCTCCAACTTCCGTGGCAACGTAGGCTGGGTTGTTAAGGTCACCGCGGAAATGATTACCGTTTATCAGCCCGGTGACGCCAAACGTCACGGCCGCTGTAATCCACAACAGCGCGAAACTGCCGGAGATGGCGAATACCAAAATAACGGACTTTCTTCTGTTCGCCTCCTCCGGGTCGGATTGTTTGTCGTTTCTGTTACCCCGCAGCGCGCGGCGAGCTCTACTGGCGGCTAAAATACGCCTGGCTGTCACTAAATTAAAGACGAAAATCAACCCGAAAGGAAGAGCGCCCAAACAGACGGCGTGAAACTTGAGAAAACCCACGCCCGCGGGCGAGGTAAAGAAAGGTATATTTCCCCTGCAGCCCCACTGCACCCCGTCAACGATGTGCATGGGGTCGTATGCAAAGAAAAAAGGGATGTCTTTGGATACGATCAGAAGGGCGAGCGTCGTTAGTACCACAGTCGCCGTTCTCCCGGTGCAATACATGGTTTGTAACTTCCGAGAGCAGATTGCTACACATCTGTCCAACGTGAAGGAGAGGGTGAACCAAACTGACAGGTCCAGAGTGACCGCGATCATGTAAATGATGAACTTACACAGGGGGTAGATTGTCAGGAAGGAATGTGGGTAGTGGTGGGTGAAAATGTAAACCACCACCACATTGAAGACCATGACGAGAAGATCAGCCGAAGCCATGCCCACCATGTAGACAGAGCTGCACTTGGCGAGGCCGCACTTTCCTCGGGAGAGAATTACGATCGTCACCAGGTTTGCTGTAACAGAGAGAGAGAGAGAGGAATGAAAGATTATTGTTTCTGTGTAGACGGGTTATCTTAAACGACACAAAGTGCGGGAGTAACTCAACGGGTCAGAGAGGGTCTCTGGAGAACATGGACAGGTGATGTTTCAGGTCGGGGTCCTTCACACAGATGATGATGGGGTTGCATGGGAAAGGTGGAAGACAGGAGGGACAGGACTAAGGCTGGCGAGTATTGGTTGATACACGCGAGGGTGGGGGGGGGGGGGGGGGGGTTACTCCGACCTTCAATGGACCTCAACTTCATTCACCCAGACTTGCAAAGGACCTGAAATCTAACAAATAATCTGATGGGTCCCTACCCGAAACATCGCATGTCCATGTTCCCCAGAGATGCTGCCTGACCCGCTGAGTTACTCGAGCACTTTGTGGGTTTTTTTGTAAACCAGTATCTGTAGTTCATTGTTTCTGGACAAGTTATCTCGATGCCCTGGTTACATATGTGAAAATTGGAGCTTTAAATGGCTTCGCGCCGACAGAGTCTATGCGATTCCAAGGCCATCGTGTGGGCAATGACATGCTGTTAACGCACCCCAGCCTTTCCCTTCGCTCTGTGAACCTCGGCGCAGTGACCGCGCATTGTGTAGAATCCACTCACCTGGAACACCGAAAATCACCAGAATCGGATAGTAAATATCTTTCACCAGTAGAACGGGAGCCCGCCCCATTTTCTGTCAGTAGAAGGCAGCGGGTGAAATAGCGGATCAATTAAAGACATTCTATTTATACACAGACAAATCTCCTGTGAATCAATCAGTTTACTTATGACATTGGTCGCAGATATTTCATAATCACCTTGTTTACTTTTGTGACACATTGTGTTGTAGATAACCTGTTGTTGCCGAACAGGGACAAATACTTGGATAGGTTCAACTGAGCGGGACAGGCAGCATCTCTGGAGAGAAGGAATGGGTGACGTTTCGGATCGCGACCCTTCTTCAGACCTCTGACTTCTGAAGGAGGGTATCTAACCGAAACGTCACAATTTTTTCTCTCCGGAGATGATGCCTGCCCGCTGAGTTACTCTAGCTCTTTGTGTCTATCTTCGGTTTAAACCAACATCTGCAGTTCCTTCTTATACGTACTTGGATAGGATAACGGCCAAATGAGGGAAAGAGATAGAGGGTTCTTGGAGCGCAAGTCTATAACTGCCCGAAAGCGACAACACAAGGAGACAGTGTGGTAAAGAACGCGTTTGCCTCTGCGGCATCCTGTATAAAAGTCAGCAATATTTCGAGAACATTGGATGTTAAGCGACGTGGAATGTTTTCTATGGAGCCTCAGAGACTGAGTGGAGAGAAGAGGGTTTATAACATCATGACAACATGAGAATCCTGCAGATGAGGTTGACAAAGTTTATGTACAAATTCCAAATTAATTCACAAATTAATAGGAAGATTAAACGAAACCTTACCAGTTTGAAGTTTGATCTTGATTTTATGAGGAGTTACGTTGGGGATTAGGTGAAGAAGGCCCGCCAGGCCACATGCGCACCAAACTTCAAAGCAGCGGAATGAAATCACAAATAAGCAACACCGAAGTACATAGTAAGATCAGTGACTCAAGAACTACCATATGATCCTTTATGAGAGAGGGTTGGGTGTGGGGGGCACATAATCACCAACGTAACTCCTCATAAAATCAAGATCAAACTTCAAACTGGTAAGTTCTCGTTTAATCTTACTATTTTACTTCGGAGTCACGTGAGTGATTCCGTGAAGAGTTCAAAACTTTGTGATTTCATGCCGCAGATTACAAATCTCGGCATCCCACTGCATTGATTTGACTCGAAAGGGAAAATAAATGGATTAGTAGTAACATTGCATTCAATGTAGAAATAGGGTTTATTTAACAATGTAAACAAATAACAGTACCCCTTAAATTTACGTACTTAAAATGGCATTGGCAAAGAGTCCTGGATTGACAATCGGCCGATGATAAAAATTCTGAAACATCAGCTCATTTGTCCATCCGGCGGCCGCTAAAATATGGTCGAAGGGCACATCCTTCGCCTTGGCCGCCGACGTAGCTGCTGCCCCAGTGGAATGAGATGTAAACACACTATCTAAATGATATACTGACGTTGATTCTGAACTGGTGGAATGAGACATACAATCGTCAGTGTTAATACCTGTTGCAGCCACCTTGAAATAGTCTGAACCGACCTTCTTTTGTGTAGTTGTTTGTTAACTAATAAATAGTGCTGATTCCATACTTCTTAGGATTCTGGTGGCCTTGATAACATAGAAGTGAGACCGTGGGGTATTCGAATGATCTGAAATCATGCTACCCTAGTCTACTCTGCTTGTGTAGACCAGAATTTAAAATGTAATGGCACCTGCAGCCAATTCCATCCTATCTAGCCACAGCTTTTGCAATGTTTGTCGTCGTTGTGCTGATATAAGTGTGATAACTAAGGATGTAGCTGGAACCCCTTTGTGAAGTAATGTTCACACATTTTCATTAACCAACTGCTTAATCTTGTAATTGGAGAACTTGTATCAAGATCTTTTACAACTCGATATCCGGGTTGGACCCGACAACGTACTTCCCTTATGTTGCAGCTGTAGTGTCTCTATAACTGAATTATTGTCAAATACCATTTAAGAATGAACTGGAAAATGTAACTTTAACATTTAACAAAACACTTCTGATCCCCTCAATAGACATGTACTGCTTTTTTGGGTGCTATCCCTGCACACTGCAGTGGGCACCCTAATGGCTTGATGTGACAACCTAAGGCATAAGTCAATCCATACAAAATGTGTAAGTTAATAATTGTTTTACTGTGCAAAGGCCGGCCTCCTGAACCACAGTTTGAAACAGCATGTTCCTGTTTTTTGGCATAACCGTATACCGTTTTGTCATAATGCCTGATGAAGCAGGCAACATGGACGCTTGGCCAATCCGACAGTACGAACCCAAGCGAGGTCTTGCTGACTGTTTTAAGTACCGGCTAATGAGACAAAAAATGAGGAAGACATAAAGACCATTCCTCCTATTGAAGCGAGAATGTGTTTCTACGCACTGTTGTGCCACATATTTTTTGCAATCAGTGAAAAACATGCATTAACATGACGAATATTCGATGAAGTATTGAACCATCATATTTTGGATACATCATACTTTGAGTTCCAACACTTATTTTGTGTTATCATCGATCTGAACTGGATGATACACCAGAGGCAAGGAGATTAATTACAGGATATTTTTCCTTGATTACCATGTGACTAACATATGTCACCATCGTAGAGCAGCAACTTGAATTTGAGCATGTAGAATATGTATCTTCGCTCAAAACCCCTTACTCATTTAGTTGATACCAACAACTGAAGAATTGGTAACTCATGCAATCTCCAATCCCTCTGAGTAGGTGATGGTATTTGGAACTTCTCATCTTTGATTTCTAAACATCAGTTCATAATAACTGAATTCAACCGACCACACTAACGTAGCGAATTTTAATTTCAAGTTCAATTCATTATTGTCATGTTCAGCAATGCTGAATACTGTTGTTTCATCATTGTGGCTGAAGTAGCTTCAGCTGACAATAGCACAAGGTTATTAACAATGATCTAATTACTACTTACACAATATCAGTTCCTTGATTTACTCAGCTGCAACATGGCTGCTATATTGCCAATTACTCTTAATGAAAATAACTTAGTTTTGTCACCGATTCTTATAAGTCCAAACACTTGCCCAAGGCGGAGACAACGCTTATAATAATTATAGGTAAATCCCAATGACCAACAAACAGTTTATCCCATACCGCAAAACTTTACTGTTATAGTACAATTATATTGTCTTTGATAACCTTTGTAATGGGATTTGTATAACATGGATCTCTTATGTTATGAATCTGTTGTAGTCAGGAATAGGTTTTTATATTCGGAAAGTTCATATGCCCGATACTTTCTATTCTTCATAATAACATGCCACTCCTGCCTTATTCCATGGGTGGTGTGCATGAGAACTTTTGCCCAATCTCCAACCCTGGCCATGAACCAAATTTACTTGGAATAGAAACATAGAAAAATAGGTGCAGGAGTAGGCCATTCGGCCCTTCGATCTGCACCGCCATTCAATGTGATAAATTGAATGGTGGAATGCTCTGGCTGTGCCTCATCCAAATATTTTTACCCTTTGTGTATTGTACAAAACAATGTAGATATTACAACTTGTGAACGATGCACTACCCAAATTTTGGAAGTGCTAGACCCATTTAGTTGAGTATGATTGGAAGTGCATGGAATTTCTGCGCTATCGTGCTGCCCCAGTTCAAGTGAACCGCTACTGTCGATGAGCGCCTGGGGTGTGTTCTGAACAATGACTTTTGCCCGTCGTTGGCCTAATTAAATCGTCTGCCAGACTCCCTCCCCTGTAGAATAGACCTACCTGAATAACAGATTCAGCGGCTGGTTCTCCCATCCCCCTGTTGGCGTTGTTCACTGACGGCACATATGTGCTTGAGTAAGTTCTATTGACATCTTTAGAGCCTGAACTCATCTTGATCTTTTGCTCTTCCCTCCTCACAGAGGGTGATTCATAGGCAACCCTAACAGGCGCTGCTGCAGGCCCCAGGATACAAATACTGATGCGAACCCATTGGCCTTAACCCAATAGAATATTCCACTGGGATGGCAACTTTGTTGTCAGGAAAAGGTACCTCTGACACGTGCCCTTCATCCCTTCGGGTATGCCATATAGCCATACCCTGAGACTCAGTGTCAGCACTACTGACCCAAATTGGTGTCTGCCTCCAAGAGGGATACCTCGGTAGCACTGTATGCAACAGTTGCTGTATTTGGGATAGTAATTTCAACACATTATCCAGCCCAGGTGAGGAATTCATCCCCCACCACCTTGGCCTTGCTCTCCAGCCCCGGCGGAAAATCATCTCCCGACTCCGTGGGCGAGCAGATATGTGTGAATTTGAGCAACCCTGTCCCAGGCGTTGCTGGCGCTGCCTTTCGTAAAGGCCTGCATTTTTTGACATGAACAGCCCAGCATCAGGCGCTGCTGGCACGTCTCTCCCGTAGGCCGGTACTTCACACATGAAGCAGCCCTGTCAGGCGCTGCTGGCAAGTATCTCCCGTTGGCCGGTAACATGACAAATGAAACAGCCCTGTATCAGTAGCTGCTGGCATGGCTCTCCCGTAGGCCGGTGCTTACATACATGAAGCAGCCCTGTCAGGTGCTGCTGGCATGGCCTGTCCCGTAGGCCCGCACATATTGCACATGAAGCAGCCCTGTCAGGCTCTGCTGGCGCGGCCCGTCCCATAGGCCCACGCTATTGCAGTGTAAGCTCACTAAATCAACATTTTTAGTGTATAGCTTTACCTGTGAAGGGTAAAATAATTCATAGCAACTTGTGCTTAAACAATTAACTTTTTATAATTTTAACTTTTCCTTAAGTATTTAACTTTAATAAAAACACTATAAAATACATACTTTTTATTTTAAGGGGAAACCCTTATAGCCCGACTCACCCGAGTCCAAATAGGGCTGAATGAGTCCTAGTGATTTTTTACCTGGGGACCAACGTCTGCGAGCCACTGACCACACTGTCAGTGACTTTAGCGTTGCTTCCTTGCCTTTCCAACGGCATCCTACAGGCTGGAAGACGCTGACCCCCCCTGTCGGCGACTCTGCTTAATTTCTTTGCCGTTTTTACTGCATCCTTGCAAGCTGGGAGCCGCTGACCCCCCTGTCAGCGACTCTGCTTAAATTTCTTGCCGTTTTAAAGACCTAGATGATCCGGGATCATATAGAGCTATAGCACTCCTAAACACGGATCTAAAGATATTAACTAAAATATTAGCTAAAAGATTAAGTGTAGTGATTAATAAATAATACACCCAGATCAAACAGGATTTATAACAAAACGATATTCATCATATAACCTGAGACGATTGTTTAATATTATATACTCGAAAAGGAGTTATAATAAAGACTTAGTAATAATATCGTTAGACGCAGAGAAAGCCTTTGACCAGGTTGAATGGCCATATTTGTTTGCGGTTATGGAAAAGTTAAATTTGGGCGATAAGTTTATAAAATGGATCAAATTACTATATACTAATCCAACTGCTAGAATCTTAACTAACCAAATGATATCCATCAAATTTAGCTTATTTCGAGGATGCAGACAGGGTTGCCCACTATCACCATTATTATTTCCGCTGGCAATAGAACCGTTAGCCATTCGGGTAAGATTACATCCCGAAATCTTTGGATATGAAACTAATGAAACAAGAAATAAAATTTCCCTATACGCAGATGATGTATTATTATATATTACGAAACCTGAAATTAGTATACCTAATTTATTACATTTAATAACTCAATTTGGCTCCTTTTCTGGATATAGAATCAATTGGAATAAAAGTGAACTCATGCCATTAACACAAGATAATTTAAATGTATTAAAACAATTTCCTTTTAAGATTGTCAATGAACAGATTAAGTACTTAGGAATTCACGTTACAAAAAAACATGATTCTTTATTCAAACATAATTTTTTGCCTCTACTAAATAAATTCTCTAAGAATATTCTATATTGGAGAACACTACCTATCTCAATGATAGGTAGAATTAATGCGATAAAAATGATTTTTCTCCCACAGTTATTTTCCTATTTCAAATGATCCCAATATATCTTTCTAAAAATTTTTTTAAAAAGGTTGACTCTATAGTCACTAATTTGTTTGGGACTATAAGAGCCATAGAATAAATAAAAAATATTTATGCAAATCAAAAATTAATGGAGGTTTAACATTACCTAATTTTATATTTTACTACTGGTCAGTTAGTATTAAGAATATGAACTTCTGGTGGGTGGAACTTGATGAATATCCAAACTGGTTACTTATGGAAAAGGAAGACTGCTTACCGTATGAAATCAGTTCCATATTATTCTCTAAAATTCAAATATTTAAGAAAACTTATCGAGAAAACCCAATAATCAATAGTGGAATTAAAATTTGGAAACAGTTAAAAAGAATGCTAAAACTAGAAGCTACCCCTTTAGTTCTTCCAATTGTTAATAATGTAAGTTTTAAACCATCCCTGGAAAATTTAGGATTCTTACAATGGAAAAATCAAGGTATTAATAAGATCAGTGACCTTTACAGGGACAATCTTTATCTTTCATTTAAAGAAATACAGGAAATATATGGACTGCACTCTAAACACTATTTCAGATATCTACAAATAACAGACTACATTAAAACAACTACACAGGAATATAAAAAGAGAAAGACGGAAATTCTAGGTGAATGCTTGAATAAACACCCAAACACGGAAAAATTAATATCATATATTTATAATATTTTATTAGAAAATGATATACCCAATAACAGACATCTATGGGAAAATGAACTAGGTAAAACAATTGAACCTGATATCTGGGATGAAATTTTACGATATATACATAATTGTTCATTAAATTCTAGACACTCCCTGATACAATTCAAAGTTCTACATAGATTGCATTTTTCAAAATCCAAATTACATAGAATGTTTTCTAATGTATCTCCTATATGTGACAAATGCCAATACCCGGAAGCTAATTTAACACATTCTTTTACAACTTGTATAAAAATTACTAATTTTTGGTTGGAAATATTTAAGGTAATCTCGAATGTTGTAAATAAGAATCTAACTCCAGATCCAAAATTAATAATATTGGGAATATTAGAAAAGGATCAATTAATCATGACAACACAAATAATTTTTATTGATTACAGTTTAATAATTGGTAAAAAAATAATTTTACAATTTTGGAAAGGTCCCACATCCCCCTCAGTCAAATTGTGGATTTCAGGAATGGCGGAGACTTTACACTTGGAAAGAATAAGACTTGCACTTTTGGGCAAGTTAGACCAATTTAATGGGATTTGGTCTCCATTCCTTGAATATCTTAAGGGGTCAACGTGACTCGGTTCGAGGGCCTGACCAAGACCTGAACGAAGGAATGGACGAAGAATAATATATTATTGATCACGGATATATTACTTTATAAATACTGTTTGTATAATACACCACTGTTATTTTATTATTTTTCACATTTTCCTACTTTTCAATTAAAAAAAAATCACAATAAAATCTTTAGAAGGATAAACATGAAATGATGGTAACTTTAAAAAAATACTGGAATGTTTGCAATGAAAATGTTATTCCTACTATCCATCTCTTTCTTAAGAATGTTGTTTTAATATATATCTATACTTCTAATAAAAAATATTTAACAAAAAAAAAAAAAAAAAAATCTTGCCGTTTTTACGGCATTCTTGCAGGCTGGGAAGCCGCTAACTGCACTGTTAGCGGCTCCTTGTCTCGCAACCCGATCAATTTTGCCGGTTATCCGCATTTGCGGTCGGAATGGAGTTTCCCCACAGTCCATAAACGGCAACTTGTCGGGCTGCAAGACTGGCAGGAAAAACCTCTGTAAAGAGCTGCTCCTGCCTGAAAATCCCTGGTAAGCAAAAACCAAACTTACCTTTTATGTTTAACTTGCCACTGGCTGGAGCTCTGTACTGCCAGACTGGTGCTTGTGCCAATGCGTCTGACGTAATGGTGCGCATGCGGCCTGGCGGACCTTTTTCACGGAATCACTCACGTGACTCCGAAGTAAAATTACAAATTCATAAGACATTGTATTAAGGTGAGGGGGGGGGGACAAGCTTCCTTAAACATAATGGGTCAAGTTCTTGTTACACAGAGAATAGTAAGATTGAACGAGAACTTACCAGTTCGAAGGTTGATCTTTATTTCATGAGGAGTTGCGGTGAGGGATTTCGTGAAGAACCCGCCAGCACGCATGCGCGACATTCTTCAAAGTAGCGGTGTGGAATCATAGAAACCAACAACAGAAATGACTTGGCATAGTAAGATTGAAGAGACTCTAATTACCAGTTGAGTATGATCGAGGGTTGGGAGCGGAGGGCACGAAATCCCTCACCGCAACTCCTCATGAAATAAAGATCAACCTTCGAACTGGTAAGTTCTCGTTCAATCTTACTATTTCATTTTGGAGTCACGTGAGTGACTTCGTGAAGACTTCAAAGCTTCTGTGATTACACGCCCTGGACCATGTCCATGCTGACACACCACTAGCAAGGATGGATGGGAGTAAACAAGTTGCTGAAAACCAGGTTATACTGAAAAACAAAAGAATATTTATTAACAACACAGCAAAACCCCCTTATTCGGGGACATCCCCACGTTCTTGCCCTGCGTTCAGCACGGCCTCCGCGAACTGTAGGGGAGCAGCAACAGGCTTATTATAGAATCGCTGGAACACAGCTTCATTCGCCCATCCTGCTGTGGCGAGAATATGGTCCATGGGCACCTCCATGACCCTCGCCGCCGACGTTGATGCAGCCCTGGTGGAGTGAGACTTGAACACATTAGTGTCAATACCTGACTTACCCAAGACGATCCGGAGCCACCTGGATATCGTCTGGACTGTCACTCGATGGTGAGGTCTTTTGTGAGTAACAAGCAGGTATTGCTCCATTCCTCTGATGCTTCTCGTCACTTTGACATAGTAATGGATATGAGTGGCTAAACATAGCCGAGCATCTGCGGGGTATGCCGGGAACTTCAGCTGCAGCCCTGTGCACCCAGGTCTATGCTGCTTAAGTAGCTCATCAACAAAGAAGACTACTTCTCCAGGGGTAGACGTCATCCCGTCAATACGGAGTTTATGGAGCGTCTGTACCCGCTGTGCTGAAGTCAGCGCTAGTAACATCACCAGTTTCATGGTGAGTTTGTCCAGCTGTAACCCTTCCATGGGTGACCACGTCCTGAGCAGGGTTAGTACATCCCTGACATCCCAGGTGGTGTTATACCGTGGTGTAGGCGGATTCATGTTGAATATTCCCCGCATAAGTCTGGACACTAGCCTGTTGGATCCTACCTCAATCTTGAGGTAGAATGACAGCGCACTCCTGGCGCTGTTGATGGCACTGTAACTTAAGTGTTCATCGTGGTGCAACCCCGCGAGGAATTCCAGGACGTCGGCTATGGAGACATCGTCATAGGTGATGCGAGAGCGGCTGCAGTAGGCTTCCCATTTGGCGATGTGGGAGAGGTATCTTCGCCTGGTCGACTCTCGGCATGATGCCCCAATGGGGTTCATAGTTCGGGTGGAGAGGCCATACTGCAGCAATGGCCTGGTTAGAACCTGCAAGCCAGTAAATGTAAATAGCTATGGCAGGGATGTGGCACCCCTGACACAGGGTGAGTAACCAATTGCGGGCAACCCTCTAAAGGGACCCAGGGTTGACTGATCATGTCAAAGACCACCGGATACCAAGGCTGCGTGGGCCAGTCGGGTATAATAAGAATGCCCCGAGCGGCATCCATCTTGATTTTTTGCAATACCCGACTGATGAGGCAAAACGGGGGGAATGCGTAGAAAAACCACTTCCCCCAGTCTAGCGAGAATGCATCCATCGCTAATGCCCCAGGATCTGGTTCCCATGAAACGTATGTTGGTACCTGATGGTTCAACCGTGACGCAAAAAGGTCGATATCCGGTTGACCAAATTTGGCTGCAATTTTGGCAAAAATTTGAGGATGCAACATCCATTCGATATTGTCATTAAACTTGCGTGACCTGGTGTCCGCCACAGTATTAAGCCTACCTGGCAAATAGGTAGCTGAAATCCAAATATCCCTATCAACACACCAGAGCCAAATTGTATTAGCCAATTTATCACATGAAATTGACCTGGTACCGCCCATATGGTTTAAATATGCCACCGCCGTGGTATTGTCTATTTGGATACGGACATGAGCCCCAATGAGATTGGAACAATAAGCCCGAAGTCCGTGAAATGCTGCAAGCAGCTCCAAATAGTTTATCCCTTGTGATAGCAACATGCTAGATTCAAGGGTGTCCCACCTGCCCCCACAACTAGAGCAGTTATCCGTAGCTTCCCAGCCCTGGAAGCTTGCGTCGGTTTGCAAGTATACCATCGGAATGGGCACAATAATGGGTTTGAATGAGCTACCAATATTGCGCACCCACCATTGTAGCTCAACCTTAGCTTTAGGAGGCAGCCGCATTGGTCTGTCGAAATGACCGGCGTTCTGTTTTAACGCGGCAATCTTGGCTCTTTGCAAATTTTGATAATGCAAAGGCCCGTATTGGGCTGCTGGAAACAATGCTATGATTTTGCCAATCACCTTAGCTGTTTGCCTAAGTGATGGTATACTGGCGCAGGCTAGATCCTGACATGCTTGGGTGACATCCCCAACGTTGTTAGTTGGTATGGTGGCCCTCATACGATTGGAATCCACCATGAACCCCAGATAATCCATAACCTGGGAAGGGTAGAACTTTGACTTGTCTGGATGGACAATAAACCCCAGCCGCTGAAAAATCGCGACAGTGGCCGAAACTGCTCGTTCAGCTGCCTCCAGGGTTTTGCCAATAATCAGGATATCATCCAAATAGGCCATTACAATATGCTGCTGCTTTCTTAATTGGGCCATAATAGGCTTGAGCAATTTAGTAAATAGTCTAGGGGCTGTAGTAAGCCCATTTGGCAAAGCCGTGTATTGCCAGAGCTGACCCATCCAAACAAACTTCAAAAACTTCCGGTGATGTTTCCGAATGGATACAGAATAGTACGCATCTTTTAAATCAATGCATGCCATAAAGCAGCCATGTGAAATCAGCGATTTGGCTGTCTCAAAAGTGTCCATTTTAAAATGGGTGTATGTTACAAAAGTATTCAGCTGGGTCAGATCAATAATCACTCGACAACCTCCATCCTTTTTTGGTCTAGTGAAGATATTGGAGACAAATTCAATATGCTCGTGCATAGTTTTTTCTATCACGCCTTTTTGTTCTAATCGTAAAATTTCAGCTGAGCCTGCTGCCTGTTCAACGGCAGACAGGGTAAACTTCTGATTAGGCATATGCTGGGATGGAGGAATGTCCCCGTTAATAAACTCAATAGTATGACCCCGAATATTTTGCAAAATAAACTCATCTGAAGTAACAGTCCCCCATGCCTCAGAAAAGAAACGGAGTCGCCCACCTGTGACGTTAAAGGAACAGAGAAAAGAAAACCAGACCGCCTCACCTCCATGGTTACCGGCGGTCCTTGACATGTTTGGTTGGTCGCGGAGGTGCTGGGTTGGGCTGATATTGGGGTGGCTTCATTTTCCACTGGGGCCGCTGCGGTCCTGACCCCAAAAAAGACCGTTGCTGCTGGCCCTGTTGATAGCGATGTGGCACTGCAGTATATGGTCTGGTTGCTGTAGCGACCGAGCCTCATGGCCGAGCAGGTGGAGCTTTCGGGGCCGACGGCCTGGGGGCGATCTGTGACCGCATGAGTCCCACCGTCTTGGCTACCTCATCGAGCTCTTTGACCCTCATCGGGAGGTCTTCTCCGAAGAGCTGTCGGGGCGGCGGTGACGGTGGTGGTTTGCACAACCCAGCAAACTTTGGGTTGAGCGACGGGCGGATGCTGTGTTTGCGAAAGGCATTGATCTCATGTTGGGTGGCACATAACAGCGCCAATGCATCCTCCTGGTCTAGACTAAGATCTTCCCCATCGACCGACCGCACAAAGGCAGTAATACCGGCCGTGAGAAGTTTCAGAATCCGCTGGAGCTTCAGCTCCTGATGACGGATAGCCACGCCGATGTTGCCCCATATGGGCGTATTGACCACAGGCACATTAAGGGCATTGCAGTTAGACGGAGGTTTGAGGCGATGGATAGCCTGAGAGAGGACTTCCTCCTGGAGCTGATGGTTTGTGAGGAAGTCCATCGTGGCAGCCAGCTTGGGGTTTAGAGGAAGCCCAGTAGTGAGTGGGGCAGCGAACTTCGCCGCCACATCGAGAAGGTCTTCCGGCGGCGGCTCCGACGGAGCTGGTGTAGGGTCAACAAACCCTTCCTCTTCCGGCTGTTCGAAACTGGTGATGGAGGCTGGTGAGACGGCCCTGTGCCTGTCGATGCTCGACGCTTGCTGCTGTTGATTGTGCAGCAGAAGCTCCAGTAGCCGCTCCATCCGGTCAATACGCCCGCCACCCTGAACACTCGGGTGGTCGGAGTCCTCCGGCTCAGAAAGATTGCCGGGGCTCCTGTCATCGGCCCGCACCTCGTCGAGGTGATCTCGGTGCCGGTAGTTGTCGCTGCCAGCCGCCAAAGCGAAACCGCGCGATTCCCGCGCGGGAGATGTGTTCAACCGCCTCCGTTTAGCGGGAGCGGAAGCCACTGCCATGAAGGGCAAAAGCGGCTGGGAGTCGGCTCCAGCAGAAGCATGGAGATCCGACGCCCGCGCGGGCTTGCCGGCTGCCCACATCGTGGACGATGCCGACGCATGGTCTAGTCCTCCCATCCATGGGGGACTCGGCGACCGAGGCGGGACCGTACCCAAGCCCCCCGTCCCGGCGTCGGGGTTTGGGAGTTGGATGCTAGACCTCACCAGAGACCTGGGTCCCGCCGTTGCACCAGACCGCAACTCGGCGGCAGGTGATGCCGTAGCCCGTGAAGGGTTAGGCTTACGGGCTCCTCCCCTGCCCTTCCTCGGAGGGCTAGAGGAGGGGGGCCATGCAGCTGCACGCGACCCCTTCCCCGAGGTCGCCAACGGGCCCGCTGGCGACCTGAATGCTGCAGCAGGGTCCACCTGCTCTGGTGGCACCCCGCTGTCCTCCTCCACGAACTACTCCCCGGAGCTGTGGTGAGTTAGCGGGTCCCGACCTGTAGAAACAGGATGCACCGGTTTCCCCGCCTTTCTCCCGGCCCCAGGTGTAGTTGATAATGAGGGCGCCGGGACAGATGGCCGTCGACTTCGACCGGACATTTTCTTCGTACTCCCAACCACGTCCTTGCTGAAAGAGAACAGACAACAAGGACGAACCAACTGAAGGTTAGTATCACTCACCCAGGTGGTTCCTTATGAAGGGCTGGCGGGGAGCGCACCCCACCGCCAGCCGTCGGCAGCAATGCGTTGCGACGATATGTCGCGCATGCGTGCTGGCGGGTTCTTCACGAAGTCACTCACGTGACTCCGAAATGAAATGGTGGGTGCCCTAAAGATCCTGCCACGGGAGGTGTTGATGGAAGCAGACAATTTAGTGATGTTTAAGAGGCATTTAGCAGGTAAATGAGGAGGAAGGAAATGGAAGGCCTGTAATGCCTGAGCGGGTGATGGGGGGAAAGACTCTCACATTGAAGAGGTTTCTGGACCAGCACACGATAGGCTAGTTGTTAAAGTATTGTACCCGGGATTCAGGATTAAGAGAGGCAATTGGATGCAAAATATGTTTGAAGGGAGGAGATATAGGGTGTTGGTAGAAGGGTGATTTTTCATGCTAGTCTGTAAGGAGTAGTGTGTCAAAGGATTAGTGCTGAGCCTACTTTCATCTATATTCCTGACTTGTAGGGGGTGGTGTGATTAATACGTTTGCAGATGAAAAATAATGTGGTGGTACTGTGGTCAATGAGGAAGGGTATCTGTGATCACAACGGGACCGTGATCAACTGAAGGCGGCACAATGGAGGGTTCAATCCTGACTCAGAATGTTGTCTATGTGGAATATGCATGTTCTCTCTGTATCCGCGTGGGTTTTCTACAAGGGCGTTGGTTTTCTCCCACAATCCAATGACGTGCAGGGCTGTAGATTAATTGGCTTCTGTAAATTGTAAATTGTCCCTCGTGTGTAAGATAGTGTTAGTGTACGAGGTGATCGATGGTCGGCACGGGCTCTGTCGGTCGAAGGGCCTGTTTCCGCGTTGTATCTCCAACGTAGTAAAGGCAAGTAATTGTGCCAATAGGCTGAGGAAATGGCAGATTGATAATTGGGATAAACACTCTGATGGGACAGGATACTGAGTACAGCATTTGCAATAACAAATTGTATGAAATGTTTATGAGGTCACATTTGGAGTTCTAATCAATCCACTATGGGATTGGTGCCATTAAACTGGAAAAGGGGAAAATACTTGTAAGAAAGTTGTTGAGTGTGTAGGGTTCAATTTATAAAGAATGGTAGGATAGGTTGAAACAATTTATGGTGAGTTTCTTTGTGCTGACAAAACAATTTCCTCCAAAGGCGTTCCTGCTGTATATCGGGTGGGCGTTATTTCCTCGTTACAGCCGAGTTGTTGGTAACTATGTAAGTGATACCACTTCGAAATGGCATTGTAAGGGCAACTTTCCCACTCTTCCAGTGTCCAACTTTCCGTTGTCATTACTACCCTGGTAAGTAACAGTGATCTTGCGCATACCAAATAGAACACATTTTTAAGTAGACAGTTCCAGTTTAATTGGTTCTTTATTGAAGTATTTGTACAAACAACGTGATGAACGTGCCAGGCTTTCCTTATTCTGCACACAAGTTGTAGCTGTTCTTCCCATTCTGGTGAACACTGTATGCTCTCCACCCCTGTGCCTGGTCTGCCGCTCCCTGTCCACTTTTCCCATATATATACACGCCCTTCTCTGCATCTAATGACCGCCCGCAAGTGTCCAATTTATGTAGAAACATAGAAACATAGAAATTAGGTGCAGGAGTAGGCCATTCGGCCCTTTGAGCCTGCACCGCCATTCAATATGATCATGGCTGATCATCCAACTAAGTATCCCATACCTGCCTTCTCTCCATACCCTCTGATCCCCTTAGCCACAAGGGCCACATCTAACTCCCTCTTAAATATAGCCAATGAACTGGCCTCAACTACCCTCTGTGGCAGAGAGTTCCAGAGACCCACCACTCTCTGTGTGAAAAAATTCCTTCTCATCTCGGTCCTAAAGGATTTCCCCCTTATCCTTAAGCTGTGACCCCTTGTCCTGGACCTCCCCAACATCGGGAACAATCTTCCTGCATCTAGCCTGTCCAACCCCTTAAGAATCTTGTAAGTTTCTATAAGATCCCCTCTCAATCTCCTAAATTCTAGAGAGTATAAACCGAGTCTATGCAGTCTTTGTTCATAAGATAGTCCTGACATCCCAGTCCTGACATGTACTATATGTTGGCATTTAATCTTCTTTAGTGATTCTTTAATCTTCTTCTCATCCTTTTCTTTGATTGTGCAGGATCTTTTTCAAAGCTACTCACAGCAGTCTGATTCTCCATTCTCTTTCGAGTCAACTGCAAGAGTGTTTTCCTTACTTTAAGAAACCAAGCTACAGCAGTCTTCAGATTCCTCCATGATGACAAATAGGTGATCAGAGAGTTTGTGGGGTTCAATTATCCTTGACAATGACGTTCATTGTGATCTTGTTTGATTTCTGGATTAATAGCAGAGATTGCAGATTCCAAGTGAAGCTTTGGCCATTCTCTGTCTGGCTCACAGAAAAACTCTGGTCCATCGATCCGTCCCTTACAGCTTAATAAGTGGTCTGCTGTTAGTCCTCTGGAGGTTTCATCAGCAGGACTTTCCTTTGTGCGAACAGATCTCCATTGTGACACATCAGTAGCATCCCTTACCAAATTGATCCTGTTTGCTACAAATGTTTGGAAGCGTTTGGTTTCATTGTTAAGCACTGTTGAGCAATCGGTGCAGAAGATGGATTTGTCCAGTTGAAGCTGTAATTCCTTTCACAACATTGTGTCAACTCTAACAGCTTGGACTACAGCTGTAAGCTCCATTCTGGGAATCATCATTTGCTTCACTCTGGCTTTTCCCATTATGAATGCAACATGTACTTCTTTGTTATCATCTTCCAGTCTTAGATCTGAAACAGTGCCGTAGGCACTTTCGTTTGCATCTTAAAAGTGGTGCAGCTGTGCATATCTCATATGATCAATGTTTGCAGGCTACATGCACCGGTCCATTTTATATTTCACCACCTTGTTGAGATCTGCTAACCATCCTGTCGATTGTCGAGAGAAGGTTTGGTGTATAGAAACATAGAAACATAGAAAATAGGTGCAGGAGTAGACCATTCTACTGATAGGTGCAGGAGTAGACCATTCGGCCGTTCGAGCCGGCACCGCCATTCACTATGATCATGGCTGATCATCCAACTCGGTATCCTGTACCTGCCTTCTCTGCATACCCCCTGATCCCTGTAGCCACACGCGCCACATCACACTCCCTCTTAAATATAGCTATGTACTGGCCTCAACTACTTTCTGTGGCAGAGAATTCCACAGATTCACCACACCCTGCGTGAAAAATGTTTTTCTCATCTTGGTCCTAAAAGACTTCCCCCTCATCCTTAAACTGTGACCCCGTGTTCTGGATTTCCCCAACATCGGGAACAATCTTCCTGCATCTAGCCTGTCCAACCCCTTAAGAATTTAGAAAGTTTCTACAAGATCCCCCTCAATCATCTAAATTCTAGCAAGTACAAGCCAAGTCTATCCAGTCTTTCTTCGTATGAAAGTCCTGCCATCCCAGGAATCAGTCTGGTGAACCTTCTCTGTACTTCCACAATGGCAAGAATATCTTTCCTCAGATTTGGAGACCACAAATGTACATGATAATCCAGGTGTGGTCTCACTTAGGCCCTGTACAACCGCAGTAGAACCTCCCTGCTCCTATACTCAAATCCTTTTCATCCCATTCGAATCTTTCCTTGCAAAGCTTCTGTATAATCAGCATGACTGCAGAGCAATTGGTGCGAGAATCCTAAAGGGTGGTATATGGAGCCAACAACGGACAAGATGCCCCGTGTTGTGTGTCCTGGTTCCTGTACAGCAATTCTGAACTTGAACACATCAGGTTCAATGAACCAGTGCAATCCCAGTGCTCTTTCCATTGGCAGATTATCCTTGTGCAAGTGCAACACTCTGGTCGCATTGGTTCTCTTTTCTTGTGAAATTTATGCCAATACAGCATGGCTGTTGCTGATCCACTTTGACAGCACGAATCGTCCAATTTGGCAGAGGGAAGTCAGCTTTCTTGCCATTTGAACTGCTTCCTGTTCCGAAGGTATGGATTTTAAACAATCATCAACATAAAAGTTGTTCTTTACTGTGTTTGTCACCTCTGTTGGAAAGTGAGCTTTGCTGTCCTCAGCAGTCTTCCTTGATGCAGAGTTTGCAAAACTTGGTGATGAGACTGCTCCAAAAAGTTGTAACTTCATCTGGTATTCAAAAAGATCTTGCTGCACATTACATATAAACATATAAACATAGCAAATAGGTGCAGGAGGCCATTCGGCCCTTCGAGCCAGCACCGCCATTCATTGTGATCATGGTTGATCGTCCTCTATCAATAACCCGTGACTGCCTTCTCCCCATATCCCTTGACCCCACTAGCCACTGGAGCTCTGTCTAACTCTCTCTTAAATCCATCCTGTGAATTGGCATCCACTGCCCTCTGTGGCAGGGAATTCCATATATTCACAACTCTCTGGGTGAAAACGTTTTTATCACCTCAGTCTTAAATGACCTCCCCTTTATTCTAAGAATGTGGCCCCTGGTTCTGGACCCGCCCAACATTGGGAACATTTTTCCTGCATCTAGCTTGTCCAGTCCTTTTATAATTGTATATGTTTCTATAAAAACACCCTTCATCCTTCTAAACTCCAGTGAATACAAGCCAGTCTTTTCAATCTTTCCTCACATGACAGTCCTGCCATCCCAGGGATTAATCTCATGCATCTACGCTGGACTGCTTCAATCACAAGGATGTCCTTCCTTAAATTAGGAGTCCAAAACTGTATACAATACTCCAAATGTGGTCTCACCAGAGCTCTATACAACTGCAGAGGAACCTCTTCACTCCTATACTGAAATCCTCTTGTTATGAAGGCCAACATTCCATTAGCTTTCTTCATTGCCTGCTGTACCTGTAAGCCAACTTTCAGTGACCGGTGTACAAGGGCGCCCAGGCCTCGCTGTGCCTCCCCCTTACCTGACCCCATTGAGACAATAATTTGCCCCCTTGATTTAGTCGCCAAAGTGGATAACCTCACATTTATCTATATTATACTGCATCTGCCACACATCTGCCCATTCACTCAACCTGTCCAGGTCACCCTGCAACTTCCTAACATCCTCTTCACAGTTCACACTGCCACCCAGCTTTGTGTCATCCACAAACTTGCTAATGTTGCTCCTAATTCCCTCTTCTAAATCATGAATATATATGGTAAACAGTTGCGGCCGCAACACCGAGCCTTGTGGCACTCCACTCGCCACAGCCTGCCATTCTCAAAAGGACCCGATCACTCCTACTCTTTGCTTCCAGTCTGCCAACCAATTTTCTATCCATGTCAACACCCTACCCCCAATACCATGTCCTCTAATTTTAGACACCAGTCTCCCTTGCGGGACCTTATCAAATGCTTTCTGAAAGTCTAGATACACTACATCCACTGGCACCACTTCATCCATTTTACTTGTCACATCCTCAGAAAAATCCAGAAGGTTAGTCTAGCATGATTTCCCTTTCATAAATCCATGTTGACTTGGACTAATCCATTTACCGCTATCCAAATGCCCCATTATTAACTCTTTAATAATTGACTCCAGCATCTTTCCTGCCACCAAAGTCAGGCTAACTGGTCTGTAATTCCCTGTTTTCTCTCTCGCTCCTTTCTTGAAAAATGGGATAACAATAGCTATCCTCCAATCCACAGGAACTGATCCTGAATATTTTGAACATTGGAAAATGATCACAAATGCGTCCACTATTTCTAGAGCCACCTCCCTGAGGACCCTGGGATGCAGACCATCAGGCCCAGGGGATTTATCATCCTCCAGTCTCATTAGCCTACCCAATACAATTTCTCGCCTAAAGAACATTTCTTTCAGTTCCTCTACCCGCTTAGATCCTCTGTCCATCTGGGAGATTGTTTGTGTCTTCCTCCGGCCGGATTACTATCCGGTCAACACACGAATCGCAGATAGTCAATGTGCTTTTCTGAGACTTTGACTTGATGAAACATTGCTTTGGAATCAGCCATCAAAGCAACTGGTTCTTGTCTGAACCTGATGAATACTCTAATGAGTGAGTTGGTAAAGACTGGATCCTGCAGCAGTTAGCAGTTAAGTGAGGGTTTACACAAAATGCTGGAGAAACTCAGCGGGTGCAGCAGCATCTATGGAGCGAAGGAGATAGGCAACGTTTTGGGCTGAAACCCTTCTTCAGACTGATGGGGGGTATGGGGAGGCGGGGGGGGGGTGGGTAAGAAATGAAAAAGGAGGAGGAGGAGCAAGAGTGCCGAGGGAGAGGAAGGAAGGGGAGGTGACAGCAGTTAATTGATGTTCCTTGGAAGACTGCAGAACAGTCAAAGACCACCCTTAAGGTTCCATTACTTGAGTGATACACCCATGTTGAGGGATGTACCAGAGCTCTCCATCACTTTGATTCATCTGGTTCACTGGTACCATTTCATCATAACCAATGTCAATGATTTCTGTGAGGAAAGATGTATATTCATCATGACATTTCATATTCTTGCCAAACCTGCATTTCAGGTTCTGGATGAGCTGCTCTGCAATGCAACAGTTATTTGGCATGCTGACTCTTTCTTGTTTGAAAGGTAGGTCTAGACAAAAATGTCCATCCATCACCTTTGCTGGGCGATTCATAATATCCAAGAACTTTACATCTTCTCTGGACATGTCCCCTGTTTCCGTGCTGGTTCTTTCATTGAAATCGTGATTGTATCACTTGACCAATAGCTCCTCTAGGTTTACAATGGATGTCCGATTGCGGCAGCAGAGTAGCTATTTTCATCCCTTCTTTTGTTGTCTCTTCTCAGGGAACCATAGGTGACCTACCCCAGTAGGGTCCTCACAGCGTATGATCCATCCTCTTGGCTGTTGACCAGCTACCAATGTTCCAATACCTTTGAAGCAGTTGTCCCTATGAGTAGGTCAGTATCAGAGTCTATTTCAGAAATCTTGTTATTCTTCAAGTAAGGCCACTGCAACAGCTATTCCTGTCTGGGAATGTTTAGCTGAGAATCCGGTATGGTCTTATGTGTGAACACATCAGATAGTTGGATAAAATCATCTTTGTCCAGACTAGATATTTCCAAACCTGAGATATGATGACTGATCACAGGTGCTGGAGTCAATAATTAATGGGGTAATAATGGAGCATGTGGATAGCAGTAAAAGGATTAGTCCAAGTCAACATGGATTTATGAAAGGGAAATCATGTTTGACTAATCTTCTGGAATTTTTTTGAGGATGTGACAAGTAAAATGGATGAAGGGGTGCCAGTGGATGTAGTGTGTCTAGACTTTCAGAAGGCCTTTGATAAGGTCCCGTACGGGAGACTGGTGACTAAAATTAAAGCACATGGTATTGGGGGTAGGGTGTTGATATGGATAGAAAATTGGTTGGCAGACCGGAAGCAAGGAGTAGGAGTGAACGGGTCCTTTTTGGAATGGCAGGCAGTGGCGAGTGGAGTGCCGCAAGGCTCGGTGTTGGGGCCGCAACTGTTTACCATATATATTAATGATTTGGAAGAGGGAATTAGGAGCAACACTAGTACGTTTGCGGATGACACAAAGCTGGGTGGCAGTGTGAACTGTGAAGAGGATGTTAGGAGGTTGCAGGGTGACCTGGACAGGTTGAGTGAGTGGGCAGATGCGTGGCAGATGCAGTATAATATAGATGATTGTGAGGTTATCCACTTTTGCGGCAAAAACAAGGGGGGCAGATTATTATCTCAATGGGGTTAGGTTAGGTAAGGGGGAGGTGCAGCGAGTCCTGGGCGTCATTGTGCACTGGTCTATCAGAACTGAACGAGGAGGAGGACACAAATGCAGGCTCAGACACAGGGCAGATCCGTTTTCAGAGTTTAAGTCGGTACAAAGGTAAGCAAAAACAGAGGCAACAGTATAATCTAGGAGCAGGCAAAAACAGTGGTCGAAAAACAGGCAATGGCCAAGATCACAAGGTCACAAGATTTCTAGAGCTGGAACGAGGTGAGACCAAGTAGCATACACAACGAATTGGCAATGAGAACTAAAACACAACGGGCTTAAATACAGGCTAACAGGGGATAATGAGACACAGGTAAAACACATCAGGGCGGAGCCAACAATCACATGAGGGAAAACGACATGACAGAAAATGGGACCTGAAACAAGAGGAGATGTGAGACACCAAAATAAAACAAGAATGCAAACTCTAATACTAAAAAACAATAAGAAACAGAAACTAAATCAAACGCGAGACCTGACACGGTCACTGAAAGTTGGCTTACAGGTACAGCAGGCAGTGAAGAAAGCTAATGCAATGCTGGCCTTTATAACAAGAGGATTTCAGTATAGGAGTAAAGAGGTTCTTCTGCAGTTGTATAGGGCTCTGGTGAGAACGCATCTGGAGTATTGTGTACAGTTTTGGTCTCCTAATTTGAGGAAGGACATCTTTGTGATTGAGGCAGTGCAGCGTAGGTCCACGAAATGGATCCCTGGGATGGCGGGACTGTCATATGAGGAAAGATTGAAAAGACTAAGCATGTATTCACTGGAGTTTAGAAGGATGTGGGGGGTTCTTATAGAAACATATAAAATTATAAAAGGACTGGACAAGCTAGGAAAAAATGTTCCTAAGGTTGGGCGAGTCCAGAACCAGGAGCCACATGCTCAGAGACTAAATCATCGAAACAAGAAATGCTTTTTATTTGCAAGTCTGCAGAATCGGGTGCCTCTCCAAATTGAGACACACCAAAGTCAGAAATGTAAAGCCCCTTTATACACACAATTCTGCTGGCATAACCTCCCCTTCTGGCTCTCCCCAATCAGAGCACTGAGGTGCACAGTCTATAGGTACGTCCCTCAGTACCTCCCACATCATACATAGCATGTTCATGATAATGAGCAATTTCTCGACTAGGGGTGTGTAAGTAATATTCATTTATTTCATTAAGCATGCCCAGTTGCAATTGACCTGGCCTA
This sequence comes from Raja brachyura, assembly GCA_963514005.1. The sequence continues at coordinate 46,936,902 of OY740798.1, read as the reverse complement.
GTTTTCTCACCTCCAACTGACCTATCTCAGTTTTTTTATATCTGAACTAAAGCTAGTCTCTACTGACAAGGGTCCCTTTCATCCCTAGTCCCTACTGACAAGGGTCCCATCCATCACCCTCCTTCTACGCTATACTATGCCATCCATCCTCACTCAAGGACAGTTCTGATAAACTCATTCCCAGCTGTGTTAGCATCCTCTCCCTGGCCTCTATCGGTTAGAATCCTGTTTACAAGTTAGAATCCTCTCCTGAATCCTTACAATAGTGGGGTTTAATCACTTTATCCCTTACAAGGCCTTTCGGCGCAACCAGCCTACACGATCATAATGTCCTGTCTACGCTAGTCCCACGTGCCTGGGTTTGGCCCATTTTCCTCATGTTTCATCCATGTACCATCGCATGTTTGCTTGTTTATAGTCCTGTATGGTATATCTGATCTGTATGAATGGCATGCAAGCAATGCTTTTCACTGCACCTCAATGCAAGTGTCAATAACTACCCAAAACCTAACATATAGGAAGATAAGTTTAGTTTTGATTATCATTAATGTCACGTGTGCCAAAGTACAGTGAAAATCTTTGCTTGCAGGCTATCCAGTCAAAGAACAGACTATACATGATTACAATCAAGCCGTCCACATTGTACAAATAAAGGATAAAGGGTACCACATTTAGTGCAAGGTAAAGTCCGATTAAAGATAGTTCAAAGTTTCAATGATGCACATTGGAGTTCTGGACCGAATTCTAGGTGGTGAGAGGACAGTTCAGTAGCCTGATGACAGCTCGGAAGAAACTGTCCCTGAATATGTGGGCGGAACAGTGGCGCAGTGTGCGGCAGAGCTTCTGCTTACAGCGCCATAGATCTGAGTTCCAGATAATTACAGATGCTCTCTGTATGGAGTTTCACGTTCCCCATGTGACTGCGTGTGTTTTCTCCAGGTGATCGTTTCTTTCCACATTCCAAAGACTTACAAGTTTGTAGGTTAATGGGTTTCTATAATTTTTCCCTAGAGTGTAGGATAGAATAGAGATCTATGGGTGGCGCCTACCCGGTGGGCCGAACGGCCTGTTGCCACATTAAATCTCTAAAATAACAAAACAAATCTGAAAGTATGCGTTTTCAAACTTCTGTAACACTTGGCTGATGGGGAGGGAAGAAGAGGCAGTGAACGGAGTAAGACTGGCCCTTTGATTAAGCTGGTGGCCTTTGCTGGGGCATCGTGAAGTAGAGATGGAGTCTATGGATGGGATTTCCATTTTTTTTTAATTGCAAAATAGACTTTAATCTATATTAAAAATTCATCCGACATTTTCGGAGGCTATACTAATTGTTCAATACAGTCGACATACATTGCTCAAATTTCACGAATTTATCCCCCAGCCTTGCCACTCATGTGGTCCACCGGCGTGGAATCCCTTCCCATATTTTGAGGGGCGTCGCCACCACACCCTGCCCCCCATGTCCAGCAGTCGAAGGACCCTAGACTGTGGTCCTCCCCCACCGAGCCGTGACGTTTCAGTGCATCAGTGCATCCCTCAGCAAACACTCCTGCAGTTTGCAGCGGGCCAGTCGGCAACATTCCTTGACGGACATCTCGTTCTGCTGGGTGGTGAACAACGCTCGGGCAGACCAAAGAAAGTCTTTCACTGAGTTGATGACCCTCCAGCAGCACTGAATGTCGGTCTCTGAATGCGTCCCAGGGAACAGTCTGTAAATCACAGAGTCCTCTGTGACGGAGCTGTTCAGGTTAAAGTGTGCCAGGGACGCTTGCATACTTCTCCAGACTCCCTTTGCGAATCCACACTCTGCAAAGAGGTGGGCAATTGTCTCCACTCCATAGCAGCCGTCCCGAGGACAGCGTGCGCTGCTAGTGAGGTTCCAACGGCGCAGGAGGGCTCTCCTCACCGCCAGCCAAGCCAGGTCTTGGTGCTTGTTGTTGAGTTCTGACGATGAGGCATTTTGCCAGACAAGCTGGGAAGTCTGCTCTGGGAACCACGTCATCAGATCCATGGAGTCCTTTCCCTGCAGTGCCTGCAGGCCGTTCCGTGCTGACCACTGCCCGAAGGACATGTGGTCAAAGGTGTTGGTCTGGAAGAACCATATAACCATATAACAATTACAGCACGTAAACAGGCCATCTCGGCCTTTCTTGTCCGTGCTGAACACTTATTCTCCCCTAGACCCATCTACCTGCACTCAGACCATAACACTCCATTCCTTTCCCATCCATATACCTATCCAATTTATTTTTAAATGATAAAATCGAACCTGCCTCCACCACTTCCATTGGAAGCTCATTCCACACGGCTACCACTCTCTGAGTAAAGACGTTCCCCCTCATGCTACCCCTAAACTTTTGTCCCTTAATTCTCAAACCTTTCCACAAACGACAGATGGGGCGGCAATATCCTTCGCAGCGCCGGGGACAGGTAGAACCTCAGCAGGTAGTGACATTTGGTGCCCACGTGCCTTGGCTCTACACTCCGCCTCATGCAGCCACACATGAAGGTGTTCACCAGGGTGAGGGCGACGTTGGGCACGTTTTTACACCCTTTGTCTACTGACTTGTGCATTGTGGCCCATCGCACCCGTTCTATCCTCAACCCCCAAATGAACTGGAAGACAGCCCGGGTGATCCATGTGACATAGGAGGGAGGGACAGGCCACATTTGAACCAAGTACTGCAGCCCCGAGAGCACCTCACACCTGATGACCAAATTTTTCCCCCTTATGGCTATCCACTCCAGCCAATTCGTGTCACATGCCTCAGCCCACCTGAACCATCCAAAGTCAGGCTTGATGGTGAAGGGGATGGAAGGTCTGTCGGGCCAGTTGCCAAAGAGCATGGCCTCACTCTTCCTGCAGTTCACCCTGGCTCCCGTGGCCGCCTCAAACTGGTCGCAGATGCTGATGAATCTGCGGACCGACCCTGGATCTGAACAGCAGACGGCGACATCGTCCATGTACAGGGATGTTTTGACCTGAGTGCCCCCACGGCCTGGCAATGTCAATCCTCTTATGCTCGCGTCCTTCCTGATGGACTGAGCAAAAGGTTCAATACAACAAACAAAACAAGACAGGGGAGGGAGGGCAACCCTGCCTGACTCCAGACCTGACGGGGAAGCTGTCTGATTCCCACCCACCTACAGATATTGGTGTAGAGCAGTGTAATCCAATTTCTGATACCCTCCCCAAAACACATTTTGGAGCGCACGTCATTCATGTACCTGTACGATATCCTGTTGAAGGCCTTTTCCAGGTCTCAGCTGACTAGGCAGGCATCCGCCCATTGTCCTGCACGTAGGCAATGGTATCTCTCAGCAGCGCCAGGCTGTCTGAGATTTTCCTGCCAGATTTTCTTGCTTGCACAGGTTTGGTCCAGCCTGCACAGGTGGATCACCCGTCCCAGGGCAGACTTGGCACAGTTGGCAATGTCCTTCGACAGGGTCTTGTAATCGACATTCAACAATGTGAAGGGCCTTCAATTCCTTATGTCCTTCATCTCCCCCTTCAGCTTGTAGATTAGGGTGATGCTGCCCTTCCTCATGGAGTCTGACAGGCTGCTGGCTAGAAAAATGTCGCTATACACTTCCAGCAGGTCCGGGCCCACCCAGTCCCACAGTGCCGAATACAATTTGGTTGGTATGCCATCACTAGCGGGAGTTTTACTCAAGTCAAAGGAATGGATGGAGCCAGTCAGCTCCTCTAGGGTCTGTGGTTGGTCCAGACTCTCCTACTTGCTGTCCTCCAAGACCTCCGTGATACAGGACAGGAAGTTCTTGGTGGCAGTGCTGTCTGTGGCCTTTCTGTCATAGAAATCCGTATAAAAGGGTTTTCAGATCCTCAGCATATCTTTCTGCAAGGATGTTACCGAGCTGTCCTCCTCCCTAATGCTGTTCATCACATTGCTCCCCCTGTGAACCTTATGGAAGAAGAAGCGTGAGTACATCTCATCCTGCTCCACATGGTGGACCCTGGATCAGAAGATGATCTTGGAGGATTCAGAGGGACAAAACTGAGCTTGCTGACCCTTCAACTCTCTAAGTTCCTCCCACACATCCACCTCTCTCGACTGCAGAAGGAGCAGTTGCTGCAAATCTGTCAGGAGTTGACACAATTCCCTCTGACTCTGCCTTGCTCGCTGAACCCCTTTAAGTATGGAGAACCTCTTAATGTTCTCCTTGGTTGCTTCCCACCAGAGTGTAGGCGAGTCAAAGAGGGGCTTCACACTTCTACAACATGCGTAGTCCCTCTTTAGCTCCTCAACATTCTCTGGGGTCAACAGCTACACATTTAACTTCCACGTCCCTCTGGGATTTTCATTTGCATGAAGGTGTGGGCTACGTCCGCAATTTCTCACTGTCTTGATTAGAGCTGTTCTGAAACACAAATCACGTTTAGTTTAGGCTGGTAATTGTAGGAAATTGCTTGTGTGGAGTTTGAATGCTCTCTATGTAATTACATGAGTTTTCTCTGCGTGACTCAGTTTCGTGTCCTGTGGCAAGATAGTAACACCTCAGTTAGTCGAGCAGTATGTGCGGAGAATCAGAAGTGTTGAATTGTAATATACACCGGAACAGAAACATTGAAATTCTTACTTGCTGTAGATTTACAGGCACAATAATGCAACAATACATCAAATTAATGTGCATATTTCAATTATATAACAAATTATCAGTTGTGGCTAGGCCATAATAGCATAAGCCAACATGGATAGTGCAACATTGTCCAATGCACATCGTCATTTGCGTCTGAGGTAGCGTGATGCTTATGATTGTTCATGGCACTTCAAGCGCATTCTGGCTGTTGGCTCGAAGTTATTCTTCAACCTGATGGTCGCAGTTTTCAGGCTCCTGAATTTTACCCCGGTGGTAGTAGCAAGATAAGAATGCGGGAAAGATGGTTTAAGTTCAGAGATACAACATGGAAAGGTGGTGCAAGTAAAAATTTCATTGTTCTATCTGGGACATATGACAATAAAACACTCTTGACTCTTGACTCTCTTGAAATAGGCCCTTAGGCCCACCGAGTCTACGTCATCATCCAATCACATGTTCATGATAGTTCTATGTCATCCTACTTTCCTGTAAACTCCCGACACATTCAGGCCATTTGTTTTACAAAGGCCAATAAACCTGCAAACCTGCACGTCTTTGAGATGTAGGAAGAAACCAGAGATCTGGAAGAAAACCCTTGCGGTCACAGGGAGAGTGTACAAAATCTGGGTCTCCATCGCTGTGGGCAGCTGCTCTACCAGCTGCACCACTGGTGGTGTGGGTCCCTCAATTACAATAATTGCCTATCTGAGGCAGCGCTTCCTGTAGATCCCTTGGATAGTGTTGTCAGGACACAGGATGGACTGAGCATTGTCGACCACTTAATGAATCAGACTATGATGCAACCAGTCAGTGTCGTGCCAAACATATTTGGATAGGGAGAACCAAAATGAATGCGTTAGGTCTATGTCTTCTTCAGAACATCCGGAATATACCAATAACTCTGATGAATCCACTCGAACCCAAATAAGGTTTGCCTGGTACGCATTAATTTCCGTTTATCCCGCTACTTGTTACTGTGTTGAGCAATGTAAATGAATTGAACGGAAATATTTGAACTTCGAAGGCCTCCTATTACCCAATTCCAATTTCCAATGTCAATCTTTGATTCCATTTATTATTCCACAGCTGCTCCCCGTTGCTGGGCTTGAGAATAAACAAATGGTAATGCAACAAAAGATTTAAGTTTGTTTTGTAATCTGCGTTATTTCTCATGTGTTACAAATATCCATTTAACTGATGTTGCATCCACAGTGTCCCTATGGAAACCCAATGGTTCTTAAAATAAAGGCCTCAGGAAGGGAACAAGCTATCAGTGAGTTTCACTCAGAGACTCCATTTGCAGCGTGCGCGGGCGAATCGATTCCTCCAAAACATGCTGGAAACATTTGACAATGTCCCGAGAATATGCGACATGACTCTTCCTGTAATGGGTTTTCCGGGTAAACGACTGCAAACTGCCTTCCCCACTTGCATGAGCCTGCCGCTGCCTTCGCTCTATTTCTGGCATTGTCTAGTGGTTACTCGGAACATGCTTGCTTTATTTCACTATCGCGCCTGAGAATATTCCTGTCTAAAATTGCATTCAATAGAACATTGGTATAACAGAATAAACCCCAATACATGCACATATCTGAAATAGGAAACAGTGATTGCGTTGCAAAATTCATAAATCGGTCTTTATGGTTCTATGGTCTTTTACATACATGCACGTGTGGCAGCCTGGCACCGAGTTTATTCCCATAATTTATTGCATGTAGCCTCACTCTTTTCCATGTTAGCTGGGTGCTATTGCGACCGCATGAGGTTTCTCTGGGTGATCCGGTTTCACCCCCATTTCTCATTCCCTCCCACAGAGGGCAGTAGAGGGTAAGTCACTGGATGGATTTAAGAGAGAGTTAGATAGAGCTCTAAGGGCTAGTGGGGTCAAGGGATATGGGGAGAAGGCAGGTTCGGGTTATTGATAGGGGACGATCAGCCATGATCACAATGAATGGCGGTGCTGGATCGAAGGGCCGAATGGCCTCCTCCTGAACCTATTTGCTATGTTTCTATGTTTTTATGTTTCTATATAATATACAGCAAGATCTTTTTGAATACCAGATGAAGGTACAACTTTTTGGAGCAGTGTCATTACCAAGTTGTGCAAACTTTGCATTAAGGAAGACTGCTGAGGACAGCAAAGCTCACTTTCCAGCTGAGGTGACAAACATAGAAATGAACAACTTTTATTTAGATAATTGATTAAAATCCATGCCTTCGGAACAGGACGCAGTTCAAATGGCAAGAGACCTGACTTCCCTCTGCCAAATGGGACGATACGTGCTGTCAGAGTGGATCAGCAACAGCAGTGCTGTATTGGCATCCATTCCACAAGAAAATAGAACCAAGGCGACCAGAGTGTTGCACTTGCACAAGGATAATCTGCCAATGGAAAGAGCACTGGGATTGCACTGGTGCGTTGAACCTGATGTGTTCAAGTTCAGAATTGCTGTACAGGAACTACCATACACAAGACGGGGCATCTTGTCCATGGTTGGCTCTGTATACGACCCTTTAGGATTCTAGCACCATTTGCTCTGAAGCCACGCTGATTATACAAGGACAAGGACCAATTGGTGTAGTGAAATTTGACTTGCCAATGCAGCACATTAATAATAATACACAACACTAAAGAATTTAACAATAAACATGAAAACATCTCCCCACAATGGTTCCCACTGTGGGGGAAGGCAGCAAAGTCCAGTCCCATCCCCAGTTCACCCATAGTCAGGCCTATTGAGGCCTCAGCAGTCGCCGCAAAAGGCAGCCCGATGCTTCAGGCCCTCTCACCGGATGATAAAGCTCTGGCGTCGGGTGAACACTCTCAGAGGCCCGAAGTGTCTGGAGTGATCGCTTCCTCCCCAGAGTTCGCAGCTTCCGAAGTCCACGGGCCGCGCCGGTCGGACCTCCAACTTTGGCGACCTCGTCATGAGATCCCAGGCTCCGCGGTGTTTAAAGCTCAGCGTCTCCCGACTGCCCCGCGGCTGGAAGCTCCACAGACCGCAGCTCCGCGATGTTGCAGTCGGCGGTCCCAGCCCTCTGGAGCCCACCGCATGGCGACCTGGACAAGGCATCGCCCGCTCCATGATGGCGCCGAAGCTGAAGTCCCGGTGGGTCCCGGCAGGAAACACCGCTCCAGACTGCCGGTCGGCCGCGAGGAAGCGGCGAAGAGACGGCCCGGAGAAAAGCCGCATCTCCGACCAGGTAGGACTGAGAAAAAATAGTTTCCCCCTCCCCTCCCCCCCCCCCCCCACATAAAAGACTAAAAGCCCTCCAAAAACAAACACTTTTAACTAACTAAAAATAAAAAAAGAGGGAAAAGATTAACAGCATACTCGACGGCACCCCTATACAGAAGCTTTGTGAGGAAAGATTCAGATGGGATGAAAAGGATTTGAGTATAGGAGCATGGAGGTTCTACTGTGGTTGTACAGGGCCTAAGTGAGACCACACCTGGAATATTGTGTACAGTTTTCGTCTCCTAATCTGAGGAAATACTTTTTTGCCATTGTGGGAGTACAGAGAAGGTTCACCAGACTGATTCCTGGGATGGCTGGACTTAAATATGAAGAAAGTGGATAGACTCGGCTTGTACTCGCTAGAATTTAGAAGATTGAGGGGGGATCTTATAGAAACTTACAAAACTCTTAAGGGGTTGGACAGGCTAGATACAGGAAGATTGTTCCCGATGTGGGGGAAGTCCAGAACACGGGGTCACAGTTTAATGATAAGAGGGAAGTCTTTTAGGACTGAGATGAGAAAAAACATTTTTCACACAGAGTGGTGTTCTCTGCCACAGAAGGTAGTTGAAGCCAGTGCATTCGCAATATTTAAGAGGGAGTTAGTTGTGGCCCTTGTGGCTAGAGGGATCATGGGGTATGTAGAGAAGGCAGGTACAGTATACTGAGTTGGATGATCAGCCATGATCATATTGAATGGCGGTGCAGGCTCTAAGGCCGAATGGTCTAATCCTGCACCTATTATCGATGTTTCTATGTTTCTATTCCCCAAACCTTCTCTCGACAATGGACAGGATGGTTAGCAGATCTCAACAATATGGTGAAATATAAAATGGACCGGTGCATGAAGCCTGCAAGCTTTGTTCAAATCAGATATGCACAGCTGCACCACTTTTAAGATGCAAACAAAAGTGGCTACGATACTGTTTCATATCTAAGACTGGAAGATGATAACAAACAAGTGCATGTAGCATTCATAATGGGAAAAGTCAGCGTGGCATCATTGAAGCAAACGATGATTCCCAGAATGGAGCTTACAGCTGCAGTCCAAGCTGTTAGAGTTGACACTATGTCGTGAAAGGAATTACAGCTTCAACTGGACAAATCCATCTTCTGCACCGATAGCTCAACAGTGCTTAACAATGAAACCAAACGCTTCCAAACATTTGTACCAAGCAGGATCAATTTGATAAGGGATGCTACTGATAGAAACATAGAAAATAGGTGCAGGAGTAGGCCATTCGGCCCTTCGAGCCTACACCGCCATTCAATATGATTATGGCTGACCATCCAACTCAGTATCCTGTACCTGCCTTCTCTCCATACCCCCTGATCCCTTTAGCCAAAAGGGCAACATCTAACTCCCTCTTAGATATAGCCAATGAACTGGCCTCAACTACCTTCTGTGGCAGAGAATTCCAGAGACTCACCACTCTCTGTGTGAAAAATGTTTTCCTCATCTCGGTCCAAAAGGAATTCCCCCTTATCCTTAGACTGTGACCCCTTGTTCTGGACCTCCACAGCATCGGAAATAATCTTCCTGCATCTAGCCTGTCCAACCACTTAAGAATTTTGTAAGTTTCTATAAGATCCCCCCTCAATTCTAGCAAATACAAGCCGAGTCTATCCAGTCTTTCCTCATATGAAAGCCCTGACATCCCAGAAATCAGTCTGATGAACCTTCTCTGTACCCCATCTATGGCAAGAATGTCTTTCCTCAGATTTGGAGACCAAAACTGTACACAATACGCCAGGTGTGGTCTCACCAAAACCCTGTACAACTGCAGTAGAACCTCCCTGCTCCTGTACTCAAATCCTTTTGCTATGAATGCTAACATACCATTTGCTTTCTTCACTGCTTGCTGCACCTGCATGCCTACTTTCAATGATTGGTGTACCATGACACCCAGGTCTCGATGCATCTCCCCTTTTCCTAATCTGCCTCCATTCAGATAATAGTCTACCCTCATGTTTTTGCCACCAAAGTGGATAACCTCACATTTACGCACATTATGCTGCATCTGCCATGCATTTGCCCATTCACCCAACCTATCCAAGTCACCTTGCAGCCTCCTTGCATCCTCCTCACACCGAACACTACCCCCCAGCTTGGCGTCATCCGCAAACTTGGAGATGTTGCATTCAATTCCCTTGTCCAAATCATTAATATATATTGTAAATAGCTGGGGTCCCAGCACTGAGCCTTGCGGTATCCCACTATTCGCTGCCTTCCATTCTGAAAATGACCCGTTTACCCCTACCCTGTGCTTCCTGTCTGCCAGCCAGTTCTCTATCCACATCAATACTGAACCCCCAATACCGTGTGCTTTAAGTTTGTATACTAATCTCTTATGTGGGACCTTGTCGAAAGCCATCTGAAAGTCTAGATATAACACATCCACTGGTTCTCCCTTATCCACTCTACTAGTTACATCCACGAAAAATTCTATAAGATTCGTCAGACATGATTTACCTTTCATAATTCCATGCTGACTTTGTCAATGATTTCCCCACTTAGCAAATGTGTTGCTATCCCATCTTTAATAACTGACTCTAGCAGTTTTCCCACTACCGATGTTATTTTTTTATTTTTTATTTTTTTGTTTATTTTTGTTAGAAGTACAATAGTGTGGTACTTGAGTACCTAATACATACATACATACATATTTCCATTCTTGTACAACTTTGTATTTTTGATTTAATAATAAAAGAACAGTGGAAGAAAAAATAAATAAAGAGTGTTGGAATAGATAGACAAGCGAGTAGAAACAGATAGCAAAAGAAATAAAGGACATAGAAGAGAAGCTGAAAAGATTGCAATAGAAGGAGAAAGTAAGGAAAAGAGAGATTAGGAGAGATCTACCTATTTCATTTTTTCCCCATCAGTCTCCCGGTTCTAAACCATTTAATTTCTGAGGTTATGTTATGTTGCACCACATGCTTGCAAAAAGTTGATAAAAGGAGACCAAGCCTTTGAGAATTGGTCTACTTTGCCTAGTAGGAGAAATCTCATTTCTTCAAGATGAAGCATTTCAGACATATGTGAAATCCACATTTTGAATGTAGGCATGGTTGCGTTTTTCCAAAATTTGAGTATAAGTTTTTTTGCTGTTATTAGACCGTAATTAAGAAAAGCTTCTTGGAATATAGTTAGTTTACTTCCCTCTTCCATTGATCCAAAGATAATCAATTCTGTATTGGGGTTCAATTTTGTATTAAATAGTTTTGTAAAAATTCCAAAAATTTAATTCCAAAATGTATACAGTTTTATACAAGAGACAAAGGAATGTGCTATAGTGGCATTTTGAGTTAGACATTTGTCACAGATTGGGGAAACATTTGAGAATATTTTATTCAGTCTAGTTTTAGAAGAATATAATCTATGTAAAATTTTTAATTGAATTAGGTTATGTCTTACATTAATTGAACATTTATTTACCTATAATAATTTTTTTGCCCATCTATCATTAGGAAGTTTTATCAATAACTCTTGTTCCCAGTCCCTTCTAATTGCCTCTGTCGTTGGCGTTTCTATATTTAAAATTATATTATATAAGTAAGATATTAAATTGCTTGATTCTGCCTTTCTATTCATTCCTTTCTCCAATAAATCTGGGGTTAGGGTTTGATATCCTTGTATATATTTCTTCAAATAATCTTGAATTTGAAGATATTTGAAATATTGATTATTTTTCACATATTTTAGTTGTAATGTTGGAATGATAAAAGTTTTCCCATATCATACATATCTCCCATTGTTTTAATTCCTAATCTTTCCCAATGGATAAACGTTTTATCAATAATGGATGGTTTGAATGGCGGATTATTAGTTATTGGAGAAAGAAGCGATAATTTTCTTAATTTTAATGATAATTTTATTTGATTCCAAATTCGTATTATACTGTGAATAATTGGTTTCTTCTTATATATTATATTGTTCAGTTTCATCGGGCAAAGAAGGATCGCTCCTATATTATAAGGGGAACAATCCTCTTTCTCCATTCTTATCCAATCTACCTGTTGGGCAGAACTGTCCAACCAATAGATTATATTTTTAATATTCACTGCCCAATAGTAATACAATAAGTTAGGGAGTGTCAATCCTCCTGATTCTTTAGATTTACACAAGTGTTTTTTCTTAATTCTATGTGATTTATAATCCCATATGAAGTTTATAATATCAGAATCTAATTGTTTTAAAAAAATTGTAGGTAAGTATATTGGTATTGATTGAAATAGGCTCAATATTTGTGGTAAGAAGATCATTTTTATCGCGTTTATTCTGCCTATTAAGGACATCGGCAGTGTTTTCCAGAATTTAATAAACCCATTTAATTTAGTTATTAAAGGCATATAGTTTGCGTTGAGTAATGATTTATATTTCCTAGTAATTTGGATGCCCAAATACTTAAATTTTTCTGTTGCAATTCTAAAGGGGAATTTCAACAGATGGAACGGCTCCTGAGGTTTTATCGTCATAATTTCGCTTTTGTTCCAGTTTATTCTATATCCTGAAAAAGAACCAAATTCCTCTATTAAATTTAGTATATTTGGTATGCTAATTTGCGAATTTGTAATATATAATAATATGTCATCTGCATATAATTAAATGTTATTATTTGAGTGTATGGTATTATATCCATGAATATTCGGATGACTTCTTATACTTTCTGCTAAAGGCTCTATCACTAGTGCAAATAGCAGAGGTGATAGTGCGCACCCCTGCCTATTGCCCCTTGCCAATTGGAATTTCGGGGATTATATATTATTAGTCAGTATTCTAGCCATTGGCTTATCGTATAATAATTTTACCCATGAGATAAAATTATTTCCCATGTTAAATTTTTGCAATACTTTGAATAAATATTGCCATTCTACTTGATGGAAAGCTTTTTCTGCATCCAATGAGATAATTGCTAGGTCTTCTTCAGTATTATGTGAGTACTTTATATTAGACAGCCGTCTCAAATTGTTAAATGAGTATCTCCCCACTACCGATGTTAGACTAACTGGTCTGTAATTCACCATTTTCTCTCTCCCTGCTTTTTTAAAAAGTGGGGTTACATTAGCTACCCGCCAATCCTCAGGAACTACTCCAGAATCTAAGGAATTTTGAAAAATGATCACTAATTCATCCATTATTTCTGTGCCTACTTCCTTGAGTACTCTGGGATGCAGACTATCTGGCCCTTGGGATTTATCAGCCTTTAATCCATTCAATTTACCCAACACCACATCCAACTAACCTGTATTTCACTCAGTTCCTCCATCTTATTTGACCCCCGATCCCCTGCTATTTCCGGCAGATGATTTATGTCTTCCTTAGTGAAGACAGAATCAAAGTATTTATTCAATTGGTCTGCCATGTCCTTGTTCTCCATGATCAATTCACCAGTTTCTGACTGCAAGGGACCTACATTTGTTTTAACTAATCTCTTTCTCTTCACAAAATAAAAACGTTTGCAGTCAGTTTTTATGTTCCCTGCCAGTTTTCTTTCATCACCTATTTTCCCTTTCCTAATTAAGCCCTTTGTCCTCCTCTGCTGGACTCTGAATTTCTCCCAGTCCTCTGGTAGGCTGCTTTTCCTGGCTAATTTGTATGCTTCATCTTTTGTTTTTATACTATCCCTGATTTCCCTTGTTATCCATGGATGCACTACCTTCCCTGATATATTATTTTGCCAAACTGGGATGAACAATTGTTGTAGTTCATCCATGCAGTCTTTAAATACCTTCCATTGCACATCCACTGTCAACCCTTTAAGAATCACTTGCCAGTCTATCTTGGCCAATTCACGTCTCATACCTTCAAAGTTACCTTTGTTTAAGTTCAGAACCCTTATTTCTGACTTAATTATGTCACTCTCCATCCTAATGAAGAACTCAACCATATTATGATCACTCTTGCCCAAGGGGCCACGCACAACAAGACTGGTAACTAACCCTTCCTCATTACTCAATACCCAGTCTAGAATAGCCTGATCTCTCGTTGGTTCCTCTACATGTTGGTTAAGAAAACTATCCCACATACATTCCAAGAAATCCTCTTCCTCAGCACCCCTGCCCATTTGATTCAACCAATCTATATGTAGATTGAAGTCACCCATTATAACTGTTTTACCCTTATTGCACGCACTTCTAATTTCCTGTTTGATGCCATCCCCAACTCCACCACTACTGTTAGGTGGCCTGTACACAACTCACACTAGCGTTTTCTGCCCCTTAGACTTTTGCACCTCTACCCAAAACGATTCCACACCCTCCAAGCTAATGTCCTTCCTATTGCATTAATCTCTTCTCTCACCAGCAAAGCTACCCCACCTCTTTTTCCTTTCTGTCTATCCCTGCTGAATATTGAGTATCCCTGGATGTTCAGCTCCCAGCCTTGGTCCACCTCGAGCCATGTCTCTGTGATCCTATCTATAGCATTGTCATTAATAGCTATCTGCACATTCAACTCGTCCACCTTATTACGAATGCTCCTCGCATTGAGACACAAAGCCTTCAGGCTTGTTTTTACAGCACTCTTACTCCTTATACAATTATGTTGACAAGTGGCCCCTTTTGATTTTTGCCCTGGATTTGTCTGCCTGCAACTATTAATTTTCACCTTGCTACCGATTGCTTCTACCCTCATTTTATACCCCTCTTTCTCTCTGCTCACACATTTAAGAAAGTCACCACCTCTTATTCTCTGTTTATTATTTTTTTTCTTCTATCCCCCTACATGTTGGGTCTGAGTGCTTCCATTATATGCCTCCTGTCTCAGACCCTGTCTACTAGCTTTCTCTATTTGAGTCCCTCCCCCCCCAACCATTCTAGTTTAAAGTCCCCCCCAGTAGCCTTTGCAAATTTCCCCACCAGGGTACTGGTCCCCCTCGGGTTCAAGTGCAACCCGTCCTTTTTATACAGGTCACTCCTTCTCCAAAAGAGGTTCCAATGATCCAGAAACTTGAATCCCTACCCTCTGCACCAGTCCTTCAGCCAGGCATTTATCCTCTACCTTTCTCCATTCCTACTCTCACTGTCGCGTGGCACAATGTATCACAATGGAGATCTGTTCGCACAAAGGAAAATCCTGCTGATGAAACCTCCAGAGGACTAACAGCAGACCACTTCTAAAGCTGTAAGAGATAGATCAATGGATTAGAGTTTTACCGTCAGCCAGACAGAGAATGGCCAAAGTTCCACTTGGAATCTGCAATCTCTGCTAATAATCCCGAAATCAAACAAGACATCACACTGAACGTCATTGTCAATGACCAGTGAACCCCACAAACTCTCTGATCACCTATTTTTCGTCATGGAGGTAGCTGAAGACTGCTGTAGCTTGGTTTCTTAAAGTAAGGAAAACACTCTTGCAGTTGACTCCGAAGAGAATGGAGATTCAGACTGCAGTGAGTAGCTTTGAAAAAGATCCTGCACAAACTAAAGATAAGGATAAGACGAAGGAAGGGAAGAAGATTAAATAATCACTAAAGAAGATTAAATGCCAACATATAGTACATACCTTGGACACTTGCGGGCGGTCATTAGATGCACAGAGGGGCGTATATATATATGGGAAAAGTGGACAGGGGTGGAGAGCATACAGTTTTCACCAGAATTGAAAGAACAGCTACAACTTGTACGCAGAATAAGGAAAGCCTGTCACGTTCATCTCTTTGTTTGCACAACTACATCAATAAAGAACCAATTACACTGGAAATGACAACTTGAAAATATATTCTATTTGGTCTGCGTAAGATCACTGTTACTTACCAGTGTAGTAATGCGAATGGAAATTTGGACACTGGAAGAGTCGGAAAGTTGCCCTTACAATGCCATTTCGAAGAGTATCGGTGGCATCACTTATATAGTTACCAACAACTCGTCTGCAACGAGGAAATAACGCCCACCCGAATATACAGCAGGGACGCCTTCGGAGAAAATTGTTATGTCAGCACAGAGAAACTCACCATAAATTGTTTCAACCTATCCTACCATTCTTTATAAATCGAACCCTACACACTCAATAACTTTCTTACAAGTATTTTCCACTTTTCCAGTTTAATGGCATCCATCCTATAGTGGATTGGTTAGAACTATACACAGTGCTCCAAGTGTGACCTCATAAACATTTCATACAATTTGTTATTCCAAATGCTGTACTCAGTACCCTGTCCCATCAGAGTGTTTATCCGAATTATCAATCTGCACTTTCCTCAGCCCATTGGCACAATTACTCGCCTTTACTACACTATTGAAGATACAGCGCGGAAACAGGCCCTTCGACCCACAGAGTCCATGCCGACCATCGATCACCTCGTACACTAACACTATCTTACACGCGAGGGACAATTTACAATTTACAGAAGCCAATTAATCTGCAGCCCTGCACGTCTTTGGATTGTGGGAGAAAACCAAAGCACTCGTAGAAAACCCACGTGGATAACGAGAGAACATACACATTCCACATAGACAACAACCTGAGTCAGGATCGAACACTCCATTGTGCCGCCTTCAATTGATCACGGTCCCGTTGTGATCATAGATACCATTCCTCATTGACCACATTATTTTCATCTGCAAACGTATTAATCACACCACCCCCTACGTCATGAATATAGATGAAAGTAGACTCAGCACTGATCCCTTTGTCACACTACTCTTTACAGACTGGCATGAAAAAGCATCCTTCTACCAACACCCAATGTCTCCTCCCTTCAAACAAAATTTGCATCCAATTGTCTCCCTTAATCCTGGATCCCGTGTACAATACTTCAACAACTAGCCTATCCTGTGCTGGTCCAGAAACCCCTTCAATGTGAGAATCTTTCCCTCCATCA
Organism: Raja brachyura; assembly: GCA_963514005.1. Next base: position 46,920,236 of record OY740798.1, on the reverse strand, counting down.
CCCGCTCAGGCATTACAAGACTTCCATTTACTTCCTCCTCATTTACCTGCTAAATGCCTCTTAAACATTAATGAATGGTCTGCTTCCAACACCACCACCCGTGGCAGGACCTCAAGGGCACCCACCATTCTCTGTGTAACAAGAACTTGACCCATTATGTTTTCGGAAGCTTCTCCCCGCCTGACATACAATGACTTATGAATTTGCAATTCGTTTGTGAATAAATTTGGAATTTGAAAAAAAACGTTATCAATCTCCTCTGCAGGATTGCCTTGTCGTCATGATGTTATAAACCGTCATATCTCCACAGTCTCGCAGGTTCCATAGAAAACATTCCACGTCGCTTTTCCTATCCAAGTACGTGTAAGAAGGAACTGCAGATAACCGAAGATAGGCACAAAAAATTGGAGTAACTCAGCGGGAAGGCATCATGTCCGGATAGGAAAAAATTGTGACGTTTCGGATCGAGACCCTCCTTCAGAACTCAGAGGTCTGAAAAAGGGTCGCGACCCGAAACGTCACCCATTCCTTCGCTCCAGAGATGCTGCCTGTCCCGCTCAGTTGATCCTACCCCAAGTATTTGTCCCTGGTCGGCAACAACAGGTTATTTCCAACACAATGTGTCATAAATGTAAACACGGTGATTATGAAATATCTGCGACCAATGTCATAAGTGTCTGTGATTGAACTGATTGATTCACAGGAGATTTGTGTGTGTATCAATAGACAGTCTTTAATTGAGCCGCTATTTCACCCGCTGCCTTCTACTGGCAGAAAATGGGGCGGGCCCCGTTCTGCTGGTGAAAGAGATTTACTATCCGGTTCTTGCCATTATCGGTGTTCCTGGTGTGTGGATTCTACACAATGCGTGGTCACTGCGCCGAGATTCACCGAGCGAAGGGAAAGGCTGGGGTGCGTCAACGGCATGCCATTGCCCACAAGATGGCCTTAGAAGCGCATAGTCTCTGACGGCGCGTTGCCATCTAAATCTCCAGTTTATAACTACGTAACCAGGGCATCGAGATAACTTGTCCAGAAACAATGAACTACAGATATGGTTTACCAAAAACACCACAAAGTGCTGGAGTAACTCAGCGGGTCAGGCAACATCTCCGGGGAACATGGCCAGGTGATGTTTCGGGTATTTGTTACATTTCAGGTCCTTTGCAGGTCTGGGTGAATAAAGTTGAGGTCCATTGAAGGTCTGAGTATCTCCCCCAACCTCACGTGGATCCACCAATCCTCGCCTTAGTCCTGTCACTCCTATCTTCCACCTTTCCCATGCAACCCCCATCATTATCTGTGTGAAGAAGGGCCCCGACCTGAAACATCACCTATCCATGTTCTCCAGAGATCCTCCCTGTCCCGTTGAGTTACTCCCGCACTTTGTGTCGTTTAAGATAACCCGTCTACACAGAAACAAGAATCTTTCATTCGTCGCTCTCTCTGTTACAACAAACCTGGTGACGATCTTAATTCTCTCCCGAGGAAAGTGCGGCCTCGCCAAGTGCAGCTCTGTCTACATGGTGGGCATGGCTTCGGCTGATCTTCTCGTCATGGTCTTCAATGTGGTGGTGTTTTATATTTTCACCCACCACTACCCACATTCCTTCCTGACAATCACCCCCCTGTGTAAGTTCATCGTATACATGACCACGGTCACTCTGGACCTGTCAGTTTGGTTCACCCTCTCCTTCACGTTCGACAGATGTGTAGCAATATGCCTTTCTTTACCTCGCCCGCGGGCGCGGGTTTTCCCATGTTTCACGCCCTCTGTGTGGGCTGCTCTTCCTTTCGCGTTGATTTACGTGTTTAACTCAGTGACAGTCAGGTTTATTTCACTTCGGAGTCACTTGAGTGACTTCGTGAATCGAGCTATTTACAATATACATTAATGATCTGGATGTGGGAATTGAAGGCAATATCTCCAAGTTTGCGGATGACACTAAGCTGGGGGGCAGTGTTAGCTGTGAGGAGGATGCTAGGAGACTGCAAGGTGACTTGGATAGGCTGGGTGAGTGGGCAAATGTTTGACAGATGCAGTATAATGTGGATAAATGTGAGGTTATCCACTTTGGTGGCAAAAACAGGAAAGCAGACTATTATCTAAATGGTGCCGGATTAGGAGAAAGGGGAGTTGCAGCGAGACCTCGGTGTCATGGTACACCAGTCATTGAAAGTAGGGGTTTGACAGGCTAGATGCAGGAAGATTGTTCCCGATGTTGGGGAGGTCCAGGACAAGGGGTCACAGCTTAAGGATAAGGGGGAAATCCTTTAGGACCGAGATGAGAAGGAGTTTTTCACACAGAGAATGGTGGGTCTCTGGAAATCTCTGCCGCAGAGGGTAGTTGAGGCCAGTTCATTGCCTATATTTAAGAGGGAGATAGATGTGGCCCTTGTGGCTAAGGGGATCAGAGGGTATGGAGAGAAGGCAGGTACAGGATACTGAGTTGCATGATCAGCCATGATCATATTGAATGGTGGTGGAGGCTTGAAGGGCCGAATGGCCTACTCCTGCAACTAATTTCTATGTTTCTATGTCTCTATGTGAAGACCCCCACCAGCATGCATTGCGCGACATATCATCACTTGCTTTGCAGTCCATAAGCTGGGGGGGAACGCAGCTCCTCTGCCGGCAGCTTAAAAGGGCCCTTCTGCTAAGTTTTTACTAACCTTGAGTTGGTTAGTTTTCTGTATTGATTAAATTCCTACAGAAAATTCATGATAGAGAGAAGTAGAAAGGCTGTGTCTAAACATGCCTTTCAAGACCACGGGATTTAAGAGCTAGGTCAGCGGCCAGCATGCCTGGAGCTGACCATAGAGCCAGCAGCACCGGTACCTCGGGCCGGGAAAACAGTGCGGCAGCCGGGGAGCCCCACTCAGTCGGCAGGACCCGACTCGCCACCACAGCAGTTCAGAGAGCTGCATACTGGCGGCAGGACCGCGCGGGAGCAGGGTAGCCAAGACCCCGACCCCCCACCGCTTCATTCTGTATATTATCTGAATGGTGGCAGATTACGAAAGGGGGACATGCAACGAGACCTGGGTGTCATGGTACACCAGTCATTGAAAGTAGGCATGCAGGTGCAGCAGGCAGTGAAGAAAGCAAATGGTATGTTAGCATTCATAGCAAAAGGATTTGAGTATAGGAGCAGGGAGGTTCTACTGCAGTTGTACAGGGTTTTGGTGAGGCCACACCTGGAGTATTGCGTACAGTTTTGGTCTCCAAATCTGAGGAAAGACATCCTTGCCATAGAGGGGGTACAGAGAAGATTCACCAGACTGATTCCTGGGATGTCAGGACTTTCATATGAGGAAAGATTGGATAGACTCGGCTTGTACTCGCTGGAATTTAGAAGATTGAGGGGGGATCTTATAGACTTACAAAATTCTTAAGGGGTTGGACAAGCTAGATGCTGGAAGATTGTTCCCGATGTTGGGGGAGTCCAGAGCAAGGGGTCACAGTCTAAGGATAAGGGGGAATTCCTTTAGGACCGAAATGAGGAAAACATTCTTTACACAGAGAGTGGTGAGTCTCTGGAATTCTCTGCCACAGAAGGTAGTTGAGGCCAGTTCATTGGCTATATTTAAGAGGGCGTTAGATGTGGCACTTGTGGCTAAAGGGATCAGGGGGTATGGAGAGAAGGCAGGTACGGGTGACTGAGTTGGATGATCAGCCATGATCACATTGAATGGCGGTGCAGGCTCGAAGGGCCGAATGGCCTACTCCTGCACCTATTTTCTATGTATGAAAACAGACCAGCGGCAAAAAAGTGCGGAAGACAGAGCCTGGTTTAACGGCACACCCCGACTCTCCACCGCATCAGTTCGCTAGATGGCTGACCGGTGGTAAAACCGTACAAAAGTCGTGTAGCCCCGTTGGAGCGGCAGGCACCGACTCTCCACCGCTTCAGTTCGCTAGATTGCGGACCGGTGGCAAAACAACACACGTCGAGTAGCTCCGTAGGAGCGGCAGGCGCATACTTTGCGCCGCATCAGTCCGGAAGACTTCGGACTAGCGGCAAGTCCAAGCGGATGGCGTGTAGCCCCGCTGGAGCGGCTGGCACCGACTCCACGCCGCCACAGTCGGGAAAACAACGGACAGGCGGTAGATCTACAAAGAAGTCGTGTAGCCCCACAGGAGCGGCATGCACCGACTCTCCACCACTTCAGTCTGGAAGACTGCGGACAAGCGGCAGATCCCTGCGGGAGTCATGTCGCCCCGCAGGAGCGGCTGGCACCGACTATCTACCGTATCAGTCCCATAGACATCACCTCGACGAGGTGCGGACTGGCGGTAAGAGCCCCAAAGATTAAGCAGAATCTGGGGAAGACGACTTGCCATTCGCGGATAGCGACAGCGGTCGCATTGCTTGTATGCAGCGGATGATGGAGCAGCTGCTCCAGAGGGACCTACTCCAGCAGGAGCATGCGTCGCCAAGGATCACGCAGGTCCATGACAGGCCCATTACCAGGACTGTCCAACATCTCTCCCTCCTCAGTTGAGAGCGCAAGAAGTCAGGGATTAGCTGACTTCAAAGAGGGGTTAACTGAAGACCCACAGTTGCAAGGAATGCAAGAAGAGGAACTTCTAGCGATGGCGTCTAAGTTTGCTCAACCATCTCAGAAAGGGCAACCTCTTCAGCCAAGGCTAGCGGCAAGCATAAACTACCTGACATCACACCAATTACAGGAACAGGTAATTTTGGAGACCACAAGCAAGCACATGGCCCCGGAATATTGTGTGTTGCTGAACGTCCCTACCGTGAACACACCCATATGGGGAAGTATAAGCCCTGGGATAAGGGCATAGGAATTAAAAATTCAAAAAATCCTAAAACTACTGACCTCATGCATCACTGCGTTTGCCAGGTCAGTTGATGGTATGGACATGACGGAAGAGAAGCAGGATGCATTAGCCCTGCTCTGTAATACGCAATATGAGATCAATTGCTTCCGGAAAAGCTCTATCTATCCTACACTCAACCCCAAATCTGCGGGTTTGTGTAAGGCCAACGCTACACCACCACCAAGACAGTTGTTTGGTGATGACCTCCCCAAACAGGTGAAAGACCTAGATAAGGTAGCTAAAGCGGTAAAACCACCTTCCTCTGGCAGATCTCCAGCGTATCGTCGGCAGCATCCATATGCAACATCTAACAGGCCCTGGGTTCAACCCGATAGAGTGACGGATGCAAACCCAAAGGTCGCGCCTTATCATCAGGGGCCTTTTTTAGGCCAAGACCCACAGTGACCAGCTTGGAAAATGCGTCAACCCCACACCACAGCACCACAACAACCCAAGAACAAAGGACAGAAGACCAAGCCCCACCGGTAACCATGGAGGTAAGTGGCTCTGTTTCCCTTGGGAATGCTGCATACATAACCTCACAAGTGGGAGGTAGATTGTGTCTGTTTGCGGATGCATGGAGTTCCATAACTTCTGACACCTTTATATGGCATAGTATTCAAAGTTACGAAATTGAATTTATAAACAGACAACTTCCCCCCAGCTCAACATGTACCTAGCCGGAAATGTGTACTTTCTTACAAAGAGAAAGTGGACGGACATGCAGAACTATTAAGGTTATATACCAAGGTGGTAATAGAGAAAACAGTACATGAACCTCTTGAATTTGTATCTAACATCTTTACCAAAACCAAAAAAGATGGTGGATGTCATATCATAATTGATTTAATGACCTGGTCGACTAACATCTCATCAACTGTTAAGAGAGCGCAGCAGCGGTTGCACTTTCTGCGCCGGATGAGACGAGCTCATCTCCCCCATCCCATCCTCACTACTTTCTACAGGGGCACCATAGAGAGTATTCTGACCAGCTGTATCTCTGTCTGGTTTGGGGACTGTAGAGCCTCCGACTGGAAGTCTGTGCAGAGAGTGGTGAGGACAGCGGAAAAAATCATCGGGACCTATCTCCCCTCAATCGGGGATATTGCGACCAAACACTGTGTGTCTAAGGCCAGCAGTATCATAAAGGACCCCACACATCTCCATCACGGACTGTTCACTCTGCTGCACTCGGGAAAAAGATACCGCAGCATAAGAACATCAAGGTTCCGCAACAGCTTCTTCCCACGAGCCATCAGACTCCTGAATGCCATGTAAATGGGCTACCACTAGTGTCTATTTATCCTTTATCCTTTATCCTTTTCATACATACCTATCCTTCGGTTAATTTATTGTGTTGCACAGGGAGCCAAATGCAACGTAATTTCGTTTGGAACTGCATATATCAATGTATTTCTAAATGACAATAAAGTTTGTTTGACTGACTTTAACTCAATTGAATACTTTTGTGCAATATACCCATTTCAAGATGGAAGCATTTGAAACTGCAAGGCAACTGATTACCAGAGGGTACTTCATGGCCTGCATCGACCTAAAAGATGCATACTATTTAGTACCCATACGTAGAGATCACCTCAGATATTTAACATTTGGCTGGATGGGGCAGCTGTGGCAGTATAAAGCATTGCCTAATGGACTTACAACAGCCCCCAGGTTATTTATTAAAATAGTAAAACTAATGCTGGCGTCTCTATGAAGACAAAACCACATAGTCATGGCCTATCTTGATGACATTCTGATTGTGGGGAAAACTTTGGAATTAGCTAAATTAGTTGTGACAGCCACCAAGTCACTATTCCAATAGCTGGGGTTCGTCATCCATCTAGACAAATCTAAGTTAAAACCTTCTGTCATTGTGGACTATGTGGGATTCACGGTTAACACTTATCATATGATTGTCAGAGAACATAGCAACAGATATAATAGAGGCATGTAATAGCCTTGCTTGCGCAAAAAACCCGACTATTCGACATGCTGCCAAGGTGATTGGGAAACTTGTTGCTAAATTTCTAGCTGCACGATTTGGACCATTGCATTATCAAAATTTGCAAAGAGCAAAAATCTCAGCACTAAAAACCAATGCTTGGCATTTTGTCAGACCTATGCAGCTACCAAACAAAGCAAAAGATGAGCTCCAATGATGGATTAGCAGCATTCGAGATTGTTTTAATCCCATCATAGTTACAAACCCTTCAGTCGTGTTGTAAACTGACGCAAGCGTCCACGGCTGGGGAACTACCGACACCACTTCTAGTTGTGGCAGCAGATGGGATTTGCACAAATCTACACTACTCCAAATTTGAGGTATAAACTATTTGGAAATGCTGGGAACATTTCACGGACTGCGGGCTTACTGCACAAATATGCATCACACGCATGTCCGTCTACAGATAGACAATACCACAGTGGTGGCATATTTAAACCATATGGGTGGTATCAAGTCGATATCTTGCGATGAATTGGCAAACATAATTTGGCACTGGTGCATTGAAATAAATGTTTGGATCTCAGCTACATACCTTCCGGGTAATCTTAATACAGTGGCGGACACGAGGTCATGAGTATTCAATGACAACACCGAGTGGATGTTGAACCACCAATTATTTGCTAATATGATAGCTCAGCATGGAACAGCAGATATCTACCTCTTTGCGTCCAGGTTGAACCATCAGATACCAACATATTTCTCTTGGGAACCAGATCCTGGGGCAGCACCGATGGATGCGTTCTCCCTACATTGGGGGGAATTGTTCTTCTATGCATTTCCCCCTTTCTGCCTCATCAGTCGGGTATTGCGGAAAATCCAGTTTGATTCTGCATCAGAGATTCTGATAATACCCGAATGGCCCACACAGCCATGGTTCCCAGTGGTCCTCGACATGGTGAAGGAACCATTGGTGCAGGTTCCTAAATGCCCGAACATCCTGACACATCCCATATCAGGGTAAAGTCATCTGTGCCATGGTCATCTGAACCTGTTGGCTTGCAGGTTCTGAAGAGATCTTTGCTGGACTTCGGGCTGTCGAACAGGACCATGGATATCATCATGGCATCGTGCAGAGAGTCCACAAGGAAGCAATACGTTACCCATGTAAGGAAATGGGAGGCCTTCTGTTCCAGGACTAATATCACCTATGACTCTGCCACCATCACAGATGTGCTGGAACGCATTGCGGGCCTTCACTATGATGAGGGCCTCAGCTATAATGCCCTCATTAGTGCTAGAAGCGCATTATCATCCTACCTCACTATCGGAGTAGGATCCCATCAGTTGGTGTCGAAACTCATGAGGAGTATTTTCAATTCTAACCCTCCAAGAGCACGATGCAATATGACCTGGGATATTGGGGTAATGTTGTCCCTACTCAGGAGTTGGTCACCAGTTTCGGAGCTCCCACTGGCAAAATTCACCTAAAAAGTGGTGATGCTTTTGGCACTTATTACAGCTCAGCGGTTCCAGACCCTCCACAAGCTAAAACTGGACAGGATGGTCTCGACCCCCACCAAGGTAACATTTTTCATTGATGAATTACTTGAACACCATAGACCTGGAACAACCGGTCTTAAATTGGAATTCCATGCATTCCCCATTGATGTACGCCTCTGTATAGCCACCCATCTCTGACATTATATTAATGTCACCCAACATGTTAGGAGAATGGAAACAGGTCTATTCATTGGTTTTAAATGCCCACATCAGAGGGTAACTGTGCAGAGTATTTCCAGGTGGCTTAGGGTGGTGTTGGGTGCAGCAGGGGTAGACACTGATATTTTCAAATCTCATTCTACCAGGGCTGCATCCACATCAGCGGCGAGGACCATGGAGGTACCCATGGACCATGTCCTCACAACAGCGGGCTGGGCCAATAAAGGAACATTTCAACGGTTTTATAATAAACCTGTGGCCGTTCCCGTGATGTTTGCGGATACTGTTTTAAGTTCTGTTCCCTAAACGTTGCCCAAAGTCAGGGGTTTTTGTTTGTATTAATATATACATTATTGTTTTTCAGCTCTGTTTCAAGTCTGAAATACAGTAACATACTTCCTCCATCAGTTATTACGGCAGTGTGTGAGCATGGACATGGTCCAGGGCATGAAATCACAGAGCTTTGAAATCTTCACGAAGTCACTCACGTGACTCCGAACTAAAATAGTAAGATTAAATGAGAACTTACCAGTTTGAAGTTTGATCCTTATTTTATGAGGAGTTACGATGAGGGATTTTGTGCCCTCCGCTCCCAACCCTCTATCATAAGGATAACTGGTATATTACTTCTCTTAATCTTACTATCTCCAGTCAGTGCTACTATCTGTGATTTCACACCGCTGCTTTAAAGAATGTCGCGCATGCGTGCTGGCAGGGTCTTCACGAAACCCCTCATCGTAACTCCTCATAAAATAAGGATCAAACTTTCTAACTGGTAAGTTCTCATTTAATCTTACTATTTTAGCCGCCAGTCGAGCTCGCCGCGTGCTGCGGGGTAACGGAAATGACAAACAATCCGACCCGGAGGTGACGAACAGAAGAAAGTCGGTTATTTTGGTATTCACCATCTCCGGCAGTTTCGTGCTGTTGTGGATTACAGCGGCCGTGACTTTTGGAGTCACCGGGCTGACAAACGTTAATCATTTCCGCGGTGACCTAAACGACCCAGCCTACGTTGCCACGGCAGATGGAGCTATGTTAAAGTACATGAGCTCCTGTTCAAACGTTTGCATTTACGCTCTCACCCAGAGCAAATTCAGAGAACAATTGAAGGATGTGGTAAAATCGCACTGGAGGTTATTCCACGGCTCAGGTATAAACTGAGTTTTGTGCAAATGTATGAAAATGTATTAATGCAAGCACATTTTTAGCCGTTGTTTGTCCAAACTATTTTTTTAAAAACATTCTAAAAATGTGAACGCCGTTGAGGTTTTTTTGCGGTTTTTGAACATATACCCAATGTTGCAGTAATTATTGCACAGTATAAACGGATCTGATGTTATCTCATACCATTCTTTTAGGAACAAGTGTAATCTTCCCCCAACTGATAGGTGTTTTTCACTTAATATGTTCCTATCAGGAACAGACCCACCTACATACCAGTGGAATATGTTGCCCCCGGTTGCTGGTGGGAAAATTCACGTTTGCTCGTGTCCCACTAGCAGTGCGCCAACTACGCACATTCGTAAATGACCGTCTTGTTCCTTGACCGGCCCCGGTCTCTTTAATCCGTCGGTATGGGTACTGCCGCCGAACCGTTCTGCTGACCATCGGTGCTTTAATTACCCCACTGTCTTTGCCTCGTCATCGAGCTCCTTCACTCTCTTTGCGAGGTCGTCCCCAAATAGCAGATTTGACGGCTGAATATTGCTGGGCTTACAGAGCGCCACAAAAGTGTTTCCATTTGCAGACTCTTTGAGCCTTCAATAATGTGACTTGTTAGATAAACTCACTACTGATCTACGGGGAGGGTGGGGGGACTGCTCTGGCTCGGCTCTGCCTGACTCGGCGGGGCGCTAGCCCTTTGCAGTGGCCACCCAGGCCAGCAGGCGGCGCGAAAAACAAGAACCAACTCCAGCTCAACCCCCCCCCCCCCCCCACCCACCCTCCGTCCCGCCAGCGGGACAGGCAGAGTTGAGCTGGGGCCGGCGTCTCTCCCCGTCGCTGACTGCGGGCCTGGACCGACACTCCCGTCCGCGGACCTCAGGATAGAAGACCCTCCTTCAGACTTTCTACACATTAGACTTGTGCGCCGCGGTTGGGATGGATGGGAACGGGGATTCCCACGGGCGCAAGGAACAAATAAGTTACCTAAAGTTTGCGTTTTGTGGGAGTGGTTGGATCCCAGCTTCAGCTCAACCAACGTCGGTTCCATTATCCGCGCAGGCGGCGGCGGATCAGGAGCTGATGTGAGGCATCGGCGATCCTCTGGAATCCTAGTCGGCCGCCGCCGAGCAGCGGGGACGAAGAGGCAGCGTCCGACCCGAGAGTAGAGGTGTTACGCCTCTGTCCAAATTAGGAGACCTAAACAGCAACCTCTGGTGTCCTTGCCCGCCACCTAAAAAAAAGTTCGCGGTGCCCTGCAACCTCCCACCAACCCCCATGCATATGTTGTAAACCTTTCTCGACTATGAAGAAAACCAGCTTCGACTAGACCTGCGACAAAAAAATTTTCGATTTTTAAAACGGCAACCTATTTTTAGTCCAGGCCGGTTTTAAACACGATGAAAAAAGGTGAAGCCTCGACCACGTGGAAACCGCTTTTGACCATTAGGGAGAGTGACCAAAACCTCCGGTGACCTCATGGAGACCTTGGGTGGCAGGCAAGGTCACCATAGTTTGCTGTTAGGTCTCCTAAGTGGGACAGGGGCTTTAGTTCTTCCAGCGGCGATCGAAGAGGTAACAGCTACCGTGGGCGGTGTCTCCTTGATCCCAGGATCCAAACACTCTAAAAAAATGCCGGTGTATACATCAGAAGATAGCCCTGATTTAAATGTGTTTCAAATGACTCTATTTGAATACGGCTTAATAACTGGAAAAAAGCTCATCTTAAAATTCTGGAAAAATAATGCTATACCAACAGTTAATATGTGGATTTAAGGTATGTTCGAAACACTACATTTGGAATATGTGAGACTCCAATTGGCAGGAAAATCAGACTGTTTCTATAAGACGTGGTCTGCATTTATAAATCTACTACAAGGATAAGGTGCAAGAATACCTCAAAAAAGTACCGGTGTCGGGTCTTGGTAAAGGGGGAAGAAAAACTGTCGAGTTGGTAGACTCCTTTTGCGAGATGTTTATAATAAAGTAACTGGCTTTTCTTTTTTCCTTCTCTTTATTTCCCATTTTTATTTCTCCTCTTCAGGGTCAATCTTTTAATCTCCTTTCTCTAACTCGTCCAAGGGTTCCCTTTCCCTCTGCCACGCTTTTTCGCTTTCACAACTCTTTTTCACTCTTCTACTTTCTCTGTTGATATTCCTTTCTCTTTTCTTTCTTTTATAAAGCCTTAAAACATTAAATGGGTACAATGATGGTAATACTATATATGGGATGTACACTGATGTAACGTACGGTACCTCTAATAAATAACAATGTTATTTTTTTTTAATGTCGGTGTATGACGAGGACGGTAAGAACACTCAGTTCTCTCAATGCAAACTTTAGGTAATTTGTTCCTTGCGCCCGTGGAAATCTCCAGCACGGTCGAGATGAGGGTGTTCTGAAGTTGCATTCTCTCGATTGAGGGCATTTTCTAGACTCTCCTAGAAGGAACGAACCATGGCTTTACTAGTGTTTAACTGTAGATGCTGGAAAATCGAAGGTAGTTAAATTGTTGGATAAACTCAGCGGGTGAGGCATCATCTTTGGAGCGATGGAAATAGGCAACGTTTTGGGTCGAGATCATTCTTCAGACTGATGTGGGGATGGTGGGGTGGGAAGAAGAAAGAAAGAGGCGGAGACAGTGGGCTGTTGGTGAGCTGGGAATGGTAGGGAATAGAAGGCGAAAGCAGGGACTACCTAAAATTGGAGGTCAATGTTCATACCTCTGGGGTGTAAGTCCTGGCCTCCTCCATGGCCAGAATGAGGCCCACCATAAATTGGTGGAGCGCACCTCATATTTCGTTTGGGCAGTTTATACCCCAGCGGTATAAACATCGACTCCTTTAAGTCTAGTCTAAAAACCTATCTGTTCTACCAAGCCTTTCCTGACATCCTCTGAGCGAGGGCTATTTTGTATATATATATGTAGCCTGCTTGTGTATACTACTCTTATAACAAAAGTACTTTGGTCAACGAGAGTTGTTTTTTAAATGTGCTATATAAATAAATGTGACTTGACTTGACTTCTCCTATTTTAGATAGTCTCTCCTTTCTTCTTCTTACCCCTCCACTTCCCAGCTCTCCCACACCCCACTGACTCCGCCTCTACCTATCTTCTTCACTCCCCCCCCCCACCCCACCCTCGCATCAGTTCAGCGGCTTCAGTCCAAGGCTCGACTTGCTCGTTCTTTCTGCGTCTTTTGAAAAAAGGGAGGGGGGACGGAGGGGTAGGAGGGTGACATCACTCGCAGCATGAGTAAGACTGCATGCAGACCCATTGTGACATCATCAGCGAAAGACAGTCGTTTTTTAAGTTTTAAAAGTTTTGTCAGATTTTTGAATATTTTTGAACATTTTCAGTAATAACTCGAGAACTTAAGGAACAAATTTCTAGATATGGCGTTTTGGACTCCATGGGAAAAATCTCTACTGGAATATGTCAAAATGGTACCGTTACCACGTCATTTTTTTGACGAAGATGTGATTATACACAAACAAATAAACACACACATCCATGATCATACTTTTAACTATATAGATATGATATGATAGACTCGATCAAGTGGGACCCATTGGGTCTCCCAATGCAATATTGCACCACTCACAAATAGCCCCCATGGGAGGCCTGATCCCCAACGCAACATGCTGCCCTAAGCAGTATTCCACCATTCACTTGTTCACAAAACGGGCCACGTTCCGCCAATGCAATATTCAACCACTCACCCATTCCCCCAATGCAACCCTTGTCAACCACACTCCCGTTCCCCCAACTCAATCCATTTCCACTGCTCACCCGTTCACCCAACACAACCCGTTCCCCCAACGCAATATTCCACCACTCACCTACAGCCCACAACTGCACGGGCACGGCACATTTCCGTTAGAAAAATCCTTGCTGACAGGAATATTTAAAAAAATGCACCGTTAACGTTTTTTTTTAATCCTTGCTGCCAGGAGTATACTTGCTGCAAGGAAGGGAATCTCAAAGAAGATGGATAGCAACATTGTAGCTTGCAATTGCATTTGCTAGTGCTGAAAGGAAGGAGTGTCCCAGGATTACAGCATTGTAGCTCGGGGGCATTTTTTTCTCAAAAATTCCAATCCATTCCATTTCAATTCATGTCAGGTCAAGTCAAATCAAGCCCAGTGAGTGCAGGGCCAACAATCCAATCCATTCCATTCCATTCCAAGTCAAGTCAAATAAGTCACAGTGAGTGCAGGGCCAACAATCCAATTCATTCCATTTCAAGTCAAGTCAAGCACAGTGAGCGCATGGGCAACAATCCAATACATTCCATTTCAAGTCAACTCAAGCACAGTGAGTGCAGGGCCAACAATCCAAACCATTACACTCAATTTCATGTCAAGTCAAGCACAATGAGCGCAGGGCCAACAATCCAATCCATTCCATTTCAAGTCAAGTCAAGTCAAGTCAAGCACAGTGAGTGCAGGGCCAACAATCCTTTCCATTTCAAGTCAAGTCATGCACAGTGAGTGCAAGATCAACAATCCAATCCATTGGAAGTTGTCAAACACAGTGAGTGCAGGACCAACAATCTGATCCATTCAATTTCAATTTGGCAAGTCAAGTCAAGTCAAGTCAAGTCAAGTCAAGCACAATGAGTTCAGGGCCAACAATCCAATCCATTGCAAGTCAAGTCATATCAAGTCAAGTCAAGTCAAGCACGGTGAGTGCAGGGCCAACAATTCAATTTCAAGTCAAGTCATGTCAAGTCAAGTCAACTCAATTCAAGACCAACAATCTGATCCATTCAATTTCAATTTGGCAAGTCAAGTCAAGTCAAGCACAATGAGTTCAGGGCCAACAATCCAATCCATTGCAAGTCAAGTCAAATCAAGTCAAGTCCAGTCAGGCACAGTGAGTGCAGGGCCAACAATCCATACAATTTCAATTAAAGTCAGATCAAGTCAAGTCAAGTGAACTCCAGTCAAGTCCAGTCAAGTCAAGTAATGTACAGAGAGTGCATGGCCAACAATCCAATCTATTGCTAGTCAAGTCAAGTCAAGTCAATCATAGTAAGTGCAGGGCCAATAATCCAATCCGTTCCATTCCAAGTCAAGCACAGTGAGTGCAGGACCAACGAACCAAGTGAAGCCCGTGATAAGTCATCACATCTCAGGTTTGGAAATATCTAGTCTGGCCAAAGATGATTTTATCCAACTATCTGGTGCGTTCACACATAAGACCTTACCGGTTTCTCAGCTAAACATTCCCAGAGAGGAATAGCTGTTGCATTGGCCTTACTTGAAGGATATCAAGATTCCTGAAAGAATCTGGTACAGACCTACTCATAGGGAGAACTGCTTCAAAAATATTGGAACCTTGGTAGCTGGTCAACAGCCATGAGGATGGACCATACCTGTGAGGACCCTACTGGGGTGGGTCACCTATGATTCCCTGAGAAGAGAAAATGAAAGAAGGGATGAAAATGGCCTCTCTGCTGCTGCAATCGGACATCCATTGTAAACCTAGAGGATCTACTGGTCAAGCAATAAAATCACGACTTCAATGAAAGAACCAGCACGGAAACAGGGGACATGTCCAGAGAAAATGTAAAGTTCTTGGATATTATGAATCGCCCAGCAAAGGCGATGGATGGACATTGTTGTCTAGACCAACCTTTCAAACAAGAAAGCATCAGCATGCCAAATAACTGCTGCATTGCAGAGCAGCTCATCCAGAACCTGAAATGCAGGTTTGGCAAGAATAAGAAATATCATGATGAATATACATCTTTCCTCACAGAAATGATTGACAATGGGGGGTTACACAATAAGCTGGAGAAACTCAACGGGTGCAGCAGCATCTAAGGAGCGAAGGAGATAAGCGACGTTTCGGGTCGAGACCCTTCTTCAGGCAATGGTTGACAATGGTTATGCTGAAATGGTACCAGTGAACCAGCTGAATTGAAGTGATGGAGAGCTCTGGTGCATCCCTCACTGTGGGTGTATCACTCAAGTAATGGAACCTTAAGAGAGGTCTTTGACTGTTGTGCAGTCTTCAAAGGAACATCACTTAACTGCTAACTGCTGCAGGGTCCAGTCCTTACCAACCTTGGAGTATTCATCAGGTTCAGACAAGAACCAGTTGCTTTGGTGGCTGATATCAAAGCAAAGTTTCATCAAGTCAAGGTATCAGAAAAGCACATTGACAATCTGCGATTCCTGTGGTGGCCGGAGGGTAATGTGCAGCAAGATATTTTTGAATACCAGATGAAGGTACATCTTTTTGGAGCAGTGTCATGACCAAGTTGTGCAAACTTTGCATTAAGGAAGACTGCCGAGGACAGCAAAGCTCACTTTCAGCAGAGGTGACAAACACAGAAATGAACAACTTCTATGTAGATAATTGTTTAAAATCCATACCTTCGGAACAGGAAGCAGTTCAAATGGCAAGAGACCTGACTTCCCTCTGCCAAATGGGACGATTCGTGCTATCAAATTTGATCAGCAACAGCCGTGCTGTATTGGCATCCATCCGCAAGAAAACAGAACCAATGCGACCAGAGTGTTGGACTTGCACAAGGCCAATATGCCAATGGAAAAGAGCACTGGGATTGCACTGTTGTGTTGAACCTGATGTGTTCAAGTTCAGAATTGTTGTACAGGAACGACCATACACAAGACGGGGCATCTTGACCGTGGTTGACTCTATATACGACCCTGTAGCATTCTAGCACCATTTGCTCTGCAGCCAAGCTGATTATGCAGAAGCTTTGCAAGGAAAGATTCGGATGGGATCAAAACGTACCCCAAACATTTTCTCAACAATGGACAGGATGGTTAGCAGATCTCAACAAGATGGTGTAATTTAAAATGGACCGGTGCATGAAGCCTGCAAGCTTTGGTCAAATCAGATATGCACAGCTACACCATTTTAAGATGCAAACGAAAGTGGCTACGGTACTGTTTCATATCTAAGACTGGAAGATGATAACAAATAAGTGCATGTTGCATTTAAAATGGGAAATGCCAGAGTGGCGTCATTGAAGCAAACAATGATTCCCAGAATGGAGCTTACAGCTGCAGTCCAAGCTGTCAGAGTTGACATAATTTTGTGAAATGAATTACAGTTTCAACTGGACAAATCCATTTTCTGGACCGATACCAACAGTACTTAAATACATCAACAACGAAACCAAACGCTTCCAAACATTTGTAGCAAACAGGATCAATTTGGTAAGGGATGCTACTGATGTATCATAATATAGATATGTTCGCACAAAGGAAAATGCTGCTGATGAAACATCCAGAGGACTAACAGCAGACCACTTATTAAGCTGTAAGGGGTGGACCAGGGTACTTTAGCAACCAGTGTATCGTGTGCTGGCCCAGAAACCTCTTCAATGTGAGAGTCTTTCCCTCCATCATCTGCTCAGGCACTACAGGACTTCCATTTCCTTCCTCCTCATTTACCTGCTAAATGCCTCTTAAACATCACTAAATTGTCTGCTTCCATCAACACCACCCATGGCAGGACCTTGAGGGCACCCACCATTCTCTATGTAACAAGAACTTGACCCATTATGTTTTTGTAAGCTTCCCCCCCCCCCCCTCACATGAATGCAATGTCTTATGAATTTGGAATTAATTTGGAATTTGTAAATACACTTTATCAACCTGATCTGCAGGATTCTCGTGTTGCCATGATGTTATTTATTCGTCATATCTCCACACAGTGACGGAGGTTCCATAGAAAACATTCCACGTCGCTTTACAGCCAATGTTCTCCAAATATTGTTGACTTTTATACAGGATGCCGCAGATGTTAAAGGCAAACGCGCTCTTTACCACACTGTCTACTTGTGTTGTCGCTTTCGGGCAGTGATGGACTTGTGCTCCAAGAACCCTCTATCTATTTCCCTCATTTGGCCGTTATCCTATCTAAGTACGTGTAAGAAGGAACTGCAGTTGTTGGTTTAAACCGAAGATAAACACAAAAAGCTGGAGTAACTCAGCGGGCAGGCATCATCTACGGAGAGAAAACATTGAGACCCTCCTTCAGAAGTCAGATGCCTGAAGAAGGGTCGCGACCCGAAACGTCACCCATTCCTTCTCTCCAGAGATGCTGCCTGTCCCGCTCAGTTGACCCTATCCAAGTATGTGTCCCTGTTCGGCAACAACAGGTTATTTCCAACACAATGTGTCATAAAAGTAAACAAGGTGATTATGAAATATCTGCGACGAATGTCATACGTGTCTGCGATTCAACTGATTGGTTCACAGGAGATTTGTCTGTGTATAAATAGACTGTCTCTAATTGATCCGCTATTTCACCCGCTGCCTTCTACTGACAGAAAATGGGGTGGGCTCCAGTTCTGCTGGTGAAAGAGATTTACTATCCGGTTCTTGCGATTATCGGTGTTCCTGGTGAGTGGATTCTACACAATGCGTGGTCACTGCGCCGAGATTCACCGAGCGAAGTGAAAGGCTGGGGAGCGTTAACGGCTCGTCATTGCTCGCACAATGGCCTTGGAAGCGCATAGTCTCTGACGGCACGATGCCATCTGAAGCTCCAGTTTTTAAATACGTAACCAGTGCATCGAGATAACATGTCCAGAAACAATGAACTATAGAAACTGGTTTACAAAAAATCCCACACAGCAATTCAGCGGGTCAGGCAGCATCTCCGGAGAACAGGTTGATGTTTCGGGTCGGGACCCATCAGATTATTTGTTACATTTCCTTTGCAGGTCTGGGTGAATGAAGTTGAGGTCCATTGAAGGTCTGAGTAACCGCCCCACACTCATATGTATCCACCTATTACTTGCCAGCTTTAGTCCTGTCCCTCCTGTACGTCCTGCCTTCCACCAACCCCCATCATTATCTGTGTGAAGAAGGACCCCGACCTGAAACGCCACCTATCCATGTTCTCCAGAGACACTCTCTGACCCGTTGTGTTACTCCCGCACTTTGAGTCGTTGAAGATAACCCGTCTACACAGAAACAAGATTATTTCATTCCTTGCTCTCTCTCTGTTACAGCAAACCTGGTGACAATCGTAATTCTCTCCCGAGGAAAGTGCGGCCTCGCCAAGTGCAGCTCTCTCTACATGGTGGGCATGGCTTCGGCTGATCTTCTCGTCATGGTCTTCAATGTGGTGGTGTGTTATATTTTCACCTACCACTACCCACATTCCTTCCTGACAATCACCCCACTGTGTAAGTTCATCATATACATGACCACGGTCACTCTGGACCTGTCAGTTTGGTTCACTCTCTCCTTCACGTTCGACAGATGTGCTGCAATCTGCTCTCGGAAGTTACAAACCATGTATTGCACCGGGAGAACGGCGACTGTGGTACTAACGACGCTCGCTCTTCTGATCGTATCCAAAAACATCACTTTTTTCTTTGCATACGAGCCCATGCACATCGTTGACGGGGTGCAGTGGGGCTGCAGGGTAAATATGCCTTTCTTTACCTCGCCCGCGGGCGCAGGTTTTCTCAAGTTTCACGCCGTCTGTGTGGGCGCACTTCCTTTCGCGTTGATTTTCGTGTTTAACTCAGTGACAGCCACGCGTATTTTAGCCGCTAGTCGTGCTCGCCGCGCGCTGCGGGGTAACAGAAACGACAAACAATCCGACCCGGAGGTGGCGAACAGAAGAAAGTCCGTTATTTTGGTGTTCACCATCTCCGGCAGTTTCGTGCTGTTGTGGATGACAGCGGGCGTGACTTTTGCAGTCACCGGGCTGACAAACGCTAATCGTTTCCGCGGTGATCTTAACGACCCAGCCTACGTTGCCACGGAAGTTGGAGCTATGTTAAAGTACATGAGCTCCTGTTCAAACACTTGCATTTACGCTCTGACCCAGAGCAAATTCAGAGAACAATTGAAGGATATTGTAAAATCGGTCTGCAGGTTATTCCACGGCTCGGGTAGAAAGTAAGTTTTGTACAAATGTATGAAAATGTCTTTTTGCAAGCACATTTTTCGCCATTTGTTTTCCAAACTATTTTAAAAATCATTCTCATGATGTGAACGCCGTTGAGTTTTTTTTCTGCTGTTTGTGCAGTAGTTATTTAATATACCTGTGTATTTGCAGGATGACGTTTTTTTCTTTTTTTTTAAATTAAATTTTATTAGAGGCATGTAAATATCATAGTCCGAACCACTTCAGACTTTGTTAAACGGTTACATATCAAATATCCAGGATTCCAGGGACTCCGCTACCAATGTAGCTGGGGTCTTCATTTATCGTTGACCTATTAACATTGACTCTAATTATTATTATTTTTTAAATATAGAAAAAATAAAGAAGAAGAAAAGAAAATTAGAAAAATAGAATAGTGAGATTAAACGAGAACACTGGTTCGAAGTTTGATCTTTATTTTATGAGGAGTTACGATGAGGGATTACGTGAAGAAGCCCCGCCTGGCGCTGGATCGGCATACTTCAAAGCAGCGGCATGAAAAACACAGAACCAATAGCCGGAGTAAAATAGTAAGGTTCAAAATAGACTAGAACTACCAGATGATCATTTACATTATGAGGGTTGGGAGTGGAGCGCACGTAATCCCTCATCGTAACTCCTCATAAAATAAAGATCAAACTTCGAACAGGTAAGTTCTCGTTTAATCTCACTATTTTACTTCGGAGTCACGTGATGACTACGTGAAGATTTTAAAGCTCTGTGCTTTTTATGTCGTAAATTCATTTCATACGACTCTCTGTTTAGTCAAAACAGTAGTGAGTAAATAGTATTTTAAGACATTGTTACAATTTATGTAATAAGTCCTGTAATCATAAAAAGAACAACTTTTTAATAATAACCCCTCTATCGCAGGGGAAAATTACAAAATAAATTGATAATGATGTCAATGGTAACATAAATCGATAATATAAATCGATAATATAAAACAAAGCAAGCATTTAAAGAGAACCCAGTACTGCGTGTCCAAATCCTGGCACCGTGACAACAGGTTTATTGTAGAACTTTGAAAAAATCTCTTCTCTAGACCACCCTGCGGCCTTTAAAATTTGATCGAGTGGTACGTCCTGTACCTTTGCCACGGACGTAGCTGCCGCCCTAGTGGAGTGAGATTTAAACACATCAGTGTCTATTCCTGCTAGATCCAAAACTTGTTTTAACCATCTAGAAATGGTTTGAACTGAAACTTTTGTATGTGGCTTTTTGTGTGTTATCAATAACGCTTTCTCAGAACCTCTGAGATTTTTGGTTACCTCAATGTATTGAGTTAAATGCTTAACTACACACAATGTTTCATCAATAGGATATGCTTTAAACATTACATTCATTCCAGTTCTTCCTGGTCTGCTTTGTTTGATCAAGTCATAAACATAAAACACAATGTTATCTGTAGTCACATGCATGCAATTCAACCATAACAATTGCAAAGTTTGTACTCTTTGAGCTGATACCAATGCCATTAACATTAACACCTTGAATGTTAATTTCTGCAAGACATTGAATTAATTGGAGTCCATTGTTTAAGCAAAGTGAGAACAATGCTAACATCCCAAATTTCTGTATATCTGGGCTTGGGAGGATTTTTATTGAAAATTCCTTTCATGAATCGGGATACTAATGGGTGAGACCCAATGAATCCCGATCCGAAATTTGTCCTAAATAGGATGACAATGCACTACGAGCACAATTAATGGCACTATAACTCAAATGCTCATCAAAGTGTACCCAGCAAGGAACTCCAATACATTTGAAATGTTTGCAGTATGATAAGATATCTTTGACTGTGTACAAAAACTTCCCATTTCCTTATATGCGATATATTGTTTTTTAGTGCTATTCCTCCAAGCTGCATCTATAACATCCATGGTCCTGTCCGACAGTTCAAACTCTTGCAACGGTCTGGTCAGAACCTGCAGATTTACAATTCATATGATCATGCAATGGATGAATTTCTTTTGTTACTGGTTGTGTCACCAGATTGTCGCAACTGGGAATTGTCATACATGGTTCAATAATCATTTTAGCATCAATGGGAACCATGACTGCGTGGGCCAATTTGGCACCACCAAAATGCCTTTGGCAGCGTCTTGCGCTATTTTCTTGAGACATTGCCCAATGAGACAGAATGGGGAAAAGCATAAAAGAACGTATTCCCCCAGTGTAGCGAGAAGCATCCACCGCTACTGCCCCTGGATCGTGTTCCCAAGACATGTATTTGGGCAATTGGTGATTCAATCTAGATGCAAACAGATCAATGTCCGGCACTCCATACCGACTGACAATATTTTTGAAATTTGTGGATTTAACATCCATTCTGTATTGTCTTTAAATATTCTCCGAGAGATAAATAGCTGAAAACCAATATTTTTTGCCATACACCATTGCCACATCTGGTTTACCAGATGATCACATGATATTGATCTGACACCATCCATGTGATTGATATATACCACAGCTGTGGTATTATCTATTTGTACTTGGACATGCAAATATTTTAATGAAGAGCAATAAGCTTTTAATCCATAAATGCTCCCAGTAGCTCCACATATTTAATACCATATGTATGGAGCAAAAAATCCTCTTGGATAGCCCATCTGCCTCCACAGCTGGTCTCATTATTCGTAGCCCCCCATCCGGGAGAACTTGCGTCTTTTTTAGTTTGCAAAAACACTGCTGGCTGATGAACTAATGTTCTTAGCAGCTTGTGGAACATACTCAATCCACCAATGTAATTCTGATAAGCTTGCTTAGGCAATTGCATTGGCCTATCAAAATGGCCTGCTCGCTGAATAAGCGCTTGAATTTTTGCCCTTTGAAGATTTTGGTAATGTAGACGACCAACTCTACTGCTGGAAATGCTGCTACCAATTTACCAATAACCTTGGCAACCTCTCGGATGGAGGGATAAGGTTTGTTAATCAGGTCCTGACACACATTTGTCAAATCCAACACCTTATCCGTTGGTAAAGTTACCAACATGGTAACTGAGTTAATCACAAACCCACAGATATTCAATGGTTTGGGATGGCTGTAACTTAGATTTGTTGGATGGATCAGGAACCCAACTTCTCAAACAAACTTGTAGTTGCTGAGACTGATTTTCCAGCTGACTCCTGATTAGCATTGACAATTAAATGTCATCTAGATAAGCCATAACGATGTGTTTATTTTTTGTGCCCTTAGCAGTGCAAGTGCTGGCTTAATCCATTAGGCAAAGCTTTGTATTGCCACAGCTGTCCCATCCATAGACTTTAATTACCTGCGAAACTATGGTGAATTGGGACCGAAAATATGCACCCTTCAATCTATTGTAGCCATATAACAACCTGTTGATACCAGCTGCATTGCAGTGTTGAATGTGTCCATTTTTAAATGTTTATACTGGACAAATGTATTCAATAGTGTGAGATCTAAATTGATTCTACAACCCCCATCTTTCTTCGGTCTGGGGAAAATATTTGATACAATTGTTGTGGATCCTCTCCTTTTTGTTTTCTCAATAACTCCTTTCTCACACAAATACTTAACCTCTTTTGTCAATTTGAATACTTTCAAGACTGAACATCAAAGAATGATTAGGCTTATTGTGTCCCAATGGATCCATACCTCCCTTTCATTATAACATTCGGAGTCTACCACCAATCTGAGGTTCATCCAAACATCCTTCTTTAATAGGATTAAGTTTTTGTACCTCTCCAACTGGACAAAATGATCTCCTTTCCCAATAATGGGTGTACATTCGGCTGTGCTGGCTGGTATTCTTCCTTATCATACTCTCCTCGGCTCGTTCCAGCTCCAAAATCAAATCCCCTTCTCATATAACCAGCCTTTCTGGCCAAACTGAAGGGTTTCACAAGGCCAACAGTTTTTGCCTCTTCATCCATTTCTTTAATTTGTTTAGACTTCCTCTGAACAAATAACCAAGAGCTTGAACATTGCTTGCCCTGCACAACCCTGAAACACTTGGATGTAAAAGAGGCCGAATGGCAATCTTCCATTTTATATATTTTATCTCAAAATGAGTTGCAGAATAAGCCCAACATATGTTTTTTATTCTGAACTTTGGTCATTCCACAACCTTCCAGCTTGTCTTCCAAAAGACAGTGATGCCAAAATTAGCTTGAGGATTCTTTGAATCGTAATTCCTGCGCCCGCATTATTGCTGATATTGGCGCCCAAAAAAGCTGGATTCATCATAGGTACCTTCTTTGAGGTACAATAATAGGTGTTTTAATCCGATATGCTGTCTCAATCATAACAGCTTTTTTGAGGCAGGTGAGAGACCATATAATTAACATTGGCCGCCAGGTTTCATTCCATGGCCTCACCGCCTCCTCCAGGTATAGTAACTTTGTGCCCCATCAGACACACCTGGATTTGTATTGTGGTGGGTACTTCTGACCACAATAAATAGGTGTTTAAATCCAATTTAGCTGTCTCAACCATAACAGCTTTTTTGAGGCAGGTGAGAGGCCATATAATTAACATTGGCTGCCAGGTTTCCTTCCATGGCCTCACCGCCTCCTCCAGGTATAGTAACTTTGTGCCCCATCAGACACACCTGGATTTGTATTGTGGTGGGTACTTCTGACCACAAACACCACTTTCAGGGTCAGTGTCATACAGCCCTGGTACTCCTGAAACTTGTTCAAGGAGACTTCCTCCAGCCCAATCCCAGGCACTGGAGTTTCAATTCCCAATTCAAACTGGCACCGTATTTTTCATGTATATGGAACCCCCTCAGGGGCTGCCTGGGAATATTCTGGGTACTTAGACCCTTGGTTGATATTTTTCTGGAGTATTTTCTCCATTAGATCCATACTTAGCCAAAAGGCTTTCCTTTCAGGATCTTTCGGAAACCTCAGGCCTTTCAAGCTTCTTTCTTTTACATTTTAGGCACTGGGTTTTCAAAGTTTTTGTTTGTGGAGCAACCAAAGGCTCACTAACGGGTATTTCAACGGCCACCGGTATCGGAACCAGATCCGCAATAATCTGCTGTCCTGACTCTTCTACACCCCGGGACGCACATTTTACCCACGATTTTTTAAAACATTTTTATTTTTATTTCAACTCCTCCTGGTTTACCCACCAGCCTACGGAGTTTTTAGAAAACGCCCTGGAAGTAAAATAATTTTACTTACCTGCGGGCCGTTTCCTTACCGCTGTGTTGGAGCT
This sequence comes from Raja brachyura, assembly GCA_963514005.1. The sequence continues at coordinate 46,895,429 of OY740798.1, read as the reverse complement.
GCGCTCTGCAGCTCTTCCTCTGCCGATAGCGTCGACGTAATGCCGATGCAGCGCCAGGCGGGGCTTCTTCACGTAGTCACTCACGTGACTCCGAAGTAAAATAAACTATCCATAATACAACTTCGGAGATAGGTCCGTTGATAGGAAAACATAACTATTCATCTAGTCCTGGGTTCAAGCTTCCGTCAGGTATCAGCGCCGGCCCATTCTACCCCTTCAAATAATCTATGAAAGGAGACCATACTCTAGTAAATAATTCTGGTTTGTCAATTAAGACAAATCTATTTTTTTTACAGATTTAAGGTATCCAACATCTTCATAATCCACATTTTGATTTTGGGGGATTCCAGGTTTTTCCAAACTTTTAATATTAATTTTTTCCCAGTTATTATACTATAAACATGGAAATTTCTTTGGTTTATTGTAAGTTTTAGATATTGTTCAGATATGCCCAGTATAATTAATTTAGGATCGGGCTCCAGTTGAGTATTAACCACTGGAAATAATTTTAAAAATATCCACCCAAAATGTTTTAATTTTTATGCAATTTACAAAGGTATGAATTAAATTAGCCTCAGAATATTGACATTTATCGCAGATAGCAGAAATATTAGGAAAAATTCTATTTCATTTTGTTTTGGAATAATGCAATCGATGTAATATTTTAAATTGTATTAAAGAATGTCTGGCGTTTAACGAACATTGATGTATATGTTGTAAACTTTCATCCCAAATATCTTTCGTTATGGGTTGAACTAATTCATTTTCCCATGCTTGTCTATGTAATTCCGTCGACGGATTCTCACTATTTAAAAGAATATTATAAATGTAAGATATTAATTTGACTGTGTGTTTATTCAAACATTCATCTAGAATCTCTGGCTCTCTAGTTCTATATTCTTGTGTATGTGATTTAACATAATCTTTCAGTTGTAAATATCAAAAAAATTGTTTGAATGAAATCCATAATTCTGTTGTACCTCCTGAAACGAAAGGAACACACCTTTTCTATAAAGATGTCACATCTTTTTAATTCCATTATGTTTCCATTGTGCAAAACCTTTATCCAATACTGAAGGCTTACATGAAGGGTTATTTGCAATAGGGAGCGAAAGTGATAAATTATCCAATTTTAATGTCTTTTTTATTTGTTTCCAAATTCGAATACCACTATGTATTATTGGATTTTCACTATAGATTTTTTAATTCAATTTTGTAGGAGTTAACAGAATCGGGCCAATTTCAAATAATGTCAGATAATCCTCCTTTTCCATCTTTAACCAGTCTGGTTGTTGATCCATATCTTCCAACCAGAAATTTAAGTTTTTGACATTGACTGCCCAGAAATAAAATAAGAAATTTGGTAAGGCTAATCCTCCATTCGTCTTGGGTTTACGTAAGTGTTTTTTACTTATTCTGTGATTCTTATAATCCCAAATAAAACTTGTTACAATAGAGTCGACTTTTTAAAAGAAATTTCCTGGGAGATATATCGGAATTGATTGAAAGAGGTATAGAAGTTGAGGAAGGAAAATCATTTTAATAGCATTAATTTTACCCAGCTTTGAAAAGGGAAGTGTTTTCCAATATTGAATATTCTTATGCAATTTATTAAGTAAAGGTACGAAATTTGGTTTAAATAAAGACACTTCCGGTGGCGCCAATGGTGGGGTGAGAGGCGCTGCTGTTTCGCTCTGCTCCCAAAGAATGTTTTAATGTGCTAAAATACGAGTTGGAAGATGGGGGAGTTCTAAAAATAACTACCGGAGCTGTTATTTAATTGTGTGTTATCAGAAGTCCTGCTGATAACAGAGAATAACGGCAGTTTTAAATGAAAAAAGTGAAAACTGCTGCAAGACCTGCTACGAGAGCTCATTTGAAAAAAACCTGGAAAGACTCCTCAATCCCCTCAAGCATCAGCTGGAAGCTCAGAAGAAAAGCTGACTTTCGAAATCCTTCTACAGAAATGACTACAATGGAGGAACAAAGGGAACAAATGGAACAACTGGAAAAGTCAGTAACAGCTTCAGTCACTGAAAACATCTCGAAAGCGAGACGAGAGGGGAATGTCGCGCTGGACAAAAGCCTCTCTGAAAAAAAATAAACAAGGTAATGATAAGCTGATGGGGAAAATTGACGACTTAACCAAACGTGTGGTCGAGATTGAGGAGGATTTAAACAATAAAATTAAGCGGGTTGATAAGAACTGTAATAAAAAGCTGGACGCGATGTCAGTCCACTGAAGCGGCTATGGAAGGAATGGATAATACGTTAACTGAGATGGCTAAGGAGATAAAGAGACTAAAAAAGGAACGAGAAAGTACTGGGAGGGAGCTTGCTAAAATGAAGTATAAATGTATGGAATTGGATGCAAGATCGAGGAGGCAGAACTTGAGGATAATTGGAGTAAAAGAAGGAAAGGAGAGTGGACAAAACTTTCAGGAGTTTGCTGCCAACTTACTCAAACATGTACTTAAGCTGCCTGAAGCCCCGAGAATAGATATGGTTCACCGGGTCCGACATAAGGCTCAAGCAAGCTCAAATGCCCCCCCAAGACAGATTATTCTGAAATTCTATGATATTACAACCCTGGAAGGAATTATGAAAAAGATTCCATATGGAGTGAAGTTGATGTTTGGAGAAGACCAACTAAGATTCTTCCATGACTTTCCAGCTGAAGTCATGGAAAAGAGGGACAAGTTTACAAACACGAGAAGGATCTGAAGGAGGTCAAGGGAGTAAGATATGGGATAGTATATCCCGCGAAATTGAGAATTACTTATAACTCTGTCGAACGTGCATTCACGGATCCAGAAGAGGCATTTCAATATGCACAAAGTATCACACAGGAGGCCGACTGATAATTAGGAGTTGGTCTCCCACAATAACACAGAAGAAAGGACTGTGTTTCCCTTTTTTAACACACAAAAAAGACTGCTCTGCTTAAGATGGCGAATTTTCATCTAGGCGTTGTCTAGACATCTTATCTTTGCAATGTTAATTCAATGTCGGATTTTACGTTTCATTTCAACAAAGGATTGGAAAAGAAATAAAACTGTGGCGGGGAAAATAACTTGAGAATATCTAAAAATATTATCAGTGGACTTGTATATAGAAACTTATGATTTAAGGAACACACAATTATATACTGACATAAAATATAATTAATAAAATTGTGTAATATTAAGGCATAGCGTAACAATGGCTGTTGTTTATTTCATGATGTTAATTACTTGCTAAATATAAGAATAACGAGTTAAATATGATTGATAAGTATTAACATTAATTACATACACATCAATTACAAAAACATTAACATACTAACAAATTTTATGGGTATAGTAGATTTAGTTTAAATTGCACGTAAATTGGGAGGGGAGGAGACTCAGATACTTGGAAGTTATCCAAAGGTACTTGGAAGTTATCCGGGCTTTTGTGTTGGACAACAGCAGGTTCCTAGGTTAACCCCTGTCTGATACAAAAGCCTGAGACTTAATTGAAATAGATCTTGGCATATCGATAGATATGGATATATAATTAACTTAATCACTGTTATATCTAAGTATATACTTAATGTTGGAAATTCTCTTTTATTTTGTTTTTCCTCTTTGAAAATACATTTCTAATCTATCTATCAGAGTGCGTTTTATTTTATATATTTCTTTTTAACTTTGTATCGCTCTCCCTTCCAATTAATAATAATTGGTCAAGGAGGCAGAGCGAAACATATAAAAACATCTACGGAAGTCGATAAGAATTTTTCTACCACCTGTTGGTGGTTTGTTTTTAATTATAATATCTTTATTTTTGGATATTATAATATGACTTTTTGTTTGTTAATTATCTTTTCACGACTCTACACTTTCTGGTCTTTTTCAAGGTCTATTCTGAAGGGGAGATGCCAACAAAATTTAACAGCTGGGGATGATCATCCCTCACCTAGAGTAATGAGGTTCTTGATTGCACCATATGAAGTAAAGGTATTAACCTGATCCATAATGCAAGACGATAAACAAAAGAAAACTGGAGGAATCACGTCTGCAGTTGGAATATAAGGGGCGCTAATGAACCAATTAAAAGGGGTAAGATCTTTGCCCAATTAAAAGCTTTAAATAGTGATGTCATTTATTTTACAAGAGACGCATCTGAAATATCAAACACAGATAAGACTGAAGGCAAATTGGATAGGGCAAGCATACTACTCTTCATTTACTTCTAAATCTAGAGGCACGGTGATTATCATTCGTAAAGGTATACCAATTAAATTAAAGAATACGATAGCAGATAAAGAGGGGAGGTACGCCATAGTCACGGGAGAAATTTATTCTACTCCACTTACTTTGATAAATATTTATGCTCCTAATTTTGCCAACCCTCAATTTTTCAGTAAAAGTCTGGATACAATTTCAGAACTTAACTATCAAAATGTGATAATAGGGGGAGATTTGAATTGTTTTTTAGATCCATATCTGGATAAATCTGCAAACCAAAAAAGGATTAACATAAAATCTAAAACTAGTGAACTCCTAAATACATACATGAAAAATACCAATATGACAGATGTATGGAGGATCGCTAACCCAGTAGGTAGAGAATATTCATTTTATTCAATGGTACATAAAACATATTCACGTATTGATTATTTCTTAGTGGGCACAAAATTAATTCCATACACATATAATGCTAAATATCACAATAGTATTATTTCTGATCATTCCCCGTTAACTTTCTCTTTAAAATTAGAAGGAATCCCTGATAAAAATTCGTTTTGGAGGTTTAACCCCCAAATCTTAAACAACTCACAAGCTTGTACATATTTAAAAGAGCAGATGAAATTCTTCTTCGAGATAAATGATACACCAGATATTTCACCCTCCTTATTATGGAAAACTTTTAAGGCATTTATACGAGGAACTATAATCTCATGTCAAGCTCTCCCAAATAAAAAGAATAATACTGAACAATTACAGTTAGAACAAGAAATTAGACAATTAGATTTAGAAAATGCTAAAGAACCAACTATAGATAAACACAATAAGATAACAATACTAAAATAGAAATTAAATTAAATTTTATCGGCCAGAATAATAAGATTATTTCAAATTACAAAACAAGAAAATTTGGAACTCTAAGAGTTTGTGTGGTTTATCATCAAATTCAAAATTTTTCAACTGAAAAAACGGGAAACAGAAAATACAATTACTAAAACTAAATCAGACAAAGGGGAATTACTGACAGTACCTAAAGATATAAATAAAAGATTTGCTCAATATTATCAAAATTTATATACATCGAAAACCTCTGCAAATAATACTCCAATTACAAATTTTTTAGACAATTGTAATCTTCCAAAATTAAATATGGTGGAACAAGAGGGATTAGGAGCTCAGATTACACTTCAGGAAATAGAAGAAACAATAAATTTGTTGAAGAATGGCAAAACGCCAGGACCAGACAGCTTTAGTAATGAATTCCATAAAAGATTGCATGAGATAATTTTTCCACGCTTGCAAGATTTATACATATACGCTTTTAAAGAAAATAAACTACCAGAAACACTTACTGAGTCAACTATTACACTTATACCAAAAAAGGATAAAGATCTAGAAGGTCCACTCTCATATAGAGCTATTGAACCCCTAAATACAGATCAAAAAATATTAGCAAAGACACTAGCTAGAAGATTGAGTAAATATTTTAGCAAACTAATAAACCAGGATCAAACTGGGTTTATACCAAAGAGATACTCATTTAACAATTTGAGACGGCTGTCTAATATAATGTACTCACATAATACTGAAGAAAACCTAGCAATTATGTCATTGAATGCAGAAAAAGCTTTTGATCAAGTAGAATGGCAATATTTATTCAAAGTATTACGAAAATTTAACATGGGAGATAACTTTTTCTCATGGGTAATATTATTATATGATAAGCCGACGGCTAGAATATTGACTAATAATATTTTATCCTCGAAATTCCAATTGGCAAGGGGCAATAGGCAAGGGTGCGCATTATCGCCCCTCCTATTTGCACTAGGGATAGAGCCTTTAGCAGAAAGTATAAGAAGTCACCCGAATATTCATGGATACACTACCAAACACTTAAATAATAAAATTTCATTGCATGCAGATGACATATTATTATATATTACAAAATCGCAAATTAGCATACCAAATATACTAAATTTAATAGAGGAATTTGGTTCTTTTTCAGGATATAGAATAAACTGGAACAAAAGCGAAATTATGATGATAAAACGTCAAGAGCCGACACATCTGTTGAAATTCCCCTTTAGAATTGCAACAGAAAAATGTAAGTATTTGGGCATCCAAATTACCAGGAAATATAAATCATTACTCAACGCAAACTATATGCCTTTAATAACTACATTAAATGGGTTGATTAAATTTTGGAAAACACTGCCGATGTCCTTAATAGGCAGAATAAACGCGATAAAAATGATCTTCTTACCACAAATATTGTACATATTTCAATCAATAGCAATATACTTACCTAAAAAAATTCCTTAAAAAATTAGATTCTGATATTATAAACTTCATATGGGAGTATAAATCACATAGAATTAAGAAAAAAACACTTGTGCAAATCTAAAGAATCAGGGGGACTGACACTCCCTAACTTATTGTATTACTATTGGGCAGTGAATATTAACAATATAATCTATTGGTTGGACAGTTCTGCCCAACAGGTAGATTGGATAAGAATGGAGAAAGAGGATTGTTCCCCTTATAATATAGGAGCGATCCTTCTTTCCTCGATGAAACTGAACATTATAATATATAAGAAGAATCCAATTATTCACAGTATAATACGAATTTGGAATCAAATAAAATTAACTTTAAAATTAAGAAAATTATTGCTTCTTTCTCCAATAACTAATAATCCCTCATTCAAACCATCCATTATTGATAAAACGTTTATCCATTGGGAAAGATTAGGAATTAAAACAATAGGAGATATGTATGAAATGGGAAAACCTTTATCATTCCAACAATTACAACTGAAATATAATTTGAAAAGTAATCAATATTTCAAATATCTTCAAATTCAAGATTACTTGAAGAAATATATACAAGGATATAAAACCTTAACCCCAGATTTTTTGGAGGAAGAAATGAATGGAAAGGCAGAATCAAGCAATTTAATATCCTACTTATATAATATAATTTTAAATATAGAAACACTAACGACAGAGGCAATTAGAAGGGACTAGGAACAAGTTATTGATAAAAATTCATAATGATAGATGGGAAAAAAATGTATTATATGTAAATAAATGTTCAATTAATGTAAGACATAACCTAATCCAATATAAAATGTTACATAGATTATATTATTCGAAAACTAGACTGAATAAAATATTCTCAAATGTTTCCCCCATCTGTGACAAATTTCTAACTCAAAATGCCACTATAGCACATTCCTTTGTCTCTTGTATAAAACTGTATAAATTTTGGAATGACATTTTTGAAATTTTTACAAAACTATTTAACACAAAATTGAACCCCAATACAGAACTGATTATCTTTGGATCAATGGAAGAGGGAAGTGAACTAACTATATTCCAAGAAGCTTTTCTTAGTTACGGTCTAATAACAGCAATAAAACTCAAAGTTTGGAAAAACACGACGACGCCAACATTCAAATTGTGGATGTCAAACATGTCTGAAACGCTACATCTTGAAGAAATGAGACTTCTCCTACTAGGCAAAGTAGACCAATTCTCAAAAACTTGGTCTCCTTTTATCAACTTTCTACAAGCATATGGTGCAACATAACATAACCTTAGAAATTAAATGGTTTAGAACCGGGTGACAGATGGGCAAAAATACGAAATAGGTAGATCTCTCCTAATCTCTCTTTTCTTTACTTTCTCCTTCCATTTCAATCTTTTTAGCTTCTCTTCTATGTCCTTTATTTCTTTTGCTATCTGTTTCTACTCGCTTGTCTATCTATTCCGACACTCCTTATTTCTTTTTTCTCTCATAGAAACATAGAAACATAGAAATTAGGTGCAGGAGTAGGCCATTCGGCCCTTCGAGCCTGCACCGCCATTCAATATGATCATGGCTGATCATGCAACTCAGTATCTCGTACCTGCCTTCTCTCCATACCCTCTGATCCCCTTAGCCACAAGGGCCACATCCAACTCCCTCTTAAATATAGCCAATGAACTGGCCTCAACTACCCTCTGTGGCAGAGAGTTCCAGAGACCCACCACTCTCTGTGTGAAAAAATTCCTTCTCATCTCGGTCCTAAAGGATTTCCCCCTTATACTTAAGCTGTGACCCCTTGTCCTGGACCTCCCGAACATCGAGAACAATCTTCCTGCATCTAGCCTGTCCAACCCCTTAAGAATTTTGTAAGTTTCTATAAGATCCCCTCTCAATCTCCTAAATTCTAGAGAGTATAAACCGAGTCTATGCAGTCTTTGTTCATAAGACATTCCTGACATCCCAGGAATCAGTCTGGTGAACCTTCGCTGCACTCCCTCTATGGCAATAATGTCCTTCCTCAGATTTGGAGACCAGAACTGTACGCAATACTCCAGGTGTGGCCTCACCAAGACCCTATACAACTGAAGTAGAACCTCCCTGCTCCTATACTCAAATCCTTTTGCTATGAAAGCTAACATACCATTCGCTTTCTTCACTGCCTGCATGCCTACGTTCAATGACTGGTGTACCATGACACCCAAGTCGCGCTGCATCTCCCCTTTTCCTAATCGGCCTCCTTTTAGATAATAGTCCGTTTTCCTATTTTTGCCACCAAAGTGGATAACCTCACATTTATCCACATTATACTGCATCTGCCAAACATTTGCCCACTCACCCAGCCTATCCAAGTCACCTTGCAGTCTCCTAGCATCCTCCTCACAGCTAACACTGCCCCCCAGCTTAGTGTCATCCGCGAACTTGGAGATATTGCCTTCAATTCCCTCATCCAGATCATTTATGTATATTGTAAATAGCTGGGGTCCCAGCACTGAGCCTTGCGGTACCCCACTAGTCACTGCCTGCCATTGTGAAAACGACCCGTTTACTCCTACTCTTTGCTTCCTGTTTGCCAGCCAGTTCTCTATCCACATCAATACTGAACCCCCAATGCCATGTTCTTTAAGTTTATATACTAATCTCTTATGTGGGACCTTTTCGAAAGCCTTCTGGAAGTCCAGATACACCACATCCACTGGTTCTCCCCCATCCACGCTACTAGTTACATCCTCGAAAAATTCCACAAGATTCGTCAGACATGATTTACCTTTCGTAAATCCATGCTGACTTTGTCCAATGATTTCACCACTTTTCAAATGTGCTGCTATCCCATCTTTAATAACTGACTCTAGCGGTTTCCCCACTACCGATGTTAGACTAACTGGTCTGTAATTCCCCGTTTTCTCTCTCCCCCCCCTTCTTAAAAAGAGGGGTTATGTTTGCTACCCGCCAATCCTCAGGAACTACTCCAGAATCTAAAGAGTTTTGAAAGATTATCACTATTGCATCCACTATTTCCGGAGCTACTCCCTTAAGTACTCTGGGATGCAGCCTATCTGGCCCTGGAGATTTATCGGCCTTTAATCCATTCAATTTACCGAACACCAGTTCCCGACTACCCTGGATTTCATTCAAGTACTCCTTTGACCCGCGGTCCCCTGCTATTTCCGGCAGATTATTTATGTCTTCCTTAGTGACGACGTAACCAAAGTAGTTTTTCAATTGGTCCGCCATATCCTTGTTCCCCATGATCAACTCACCTGTTTCTGACTGCAAGGGACCTACATTTGTTTTAACTAATCTATTTCTCTTCACATATCTATAAAAACTTTTGCAGTCAGTTTTTATGTTCCCTGCCAGTTTTCTTTCATAATCTATTTTTCCTTTCCTAATCAAGCCCTTTGTCCTTCTCTGCTGGTCTCTGAATTTCTCCCAGTCCTCTGGTATGCTGCTTTTTCTGGCTACTTTGTATGCATCATCCTTTGCTTTGATACTATACCTGATTTCCCTTGTTATCCACGGATGCACTACCTTCCCTGATCTATTCTTTTGCCAAATTGGGATGAACAATTTTTGTAGTTCATCCATGCAGTCTTTAAATGTCTTCCATTGCGTATCCACCGTCAACCCTTTTAGAATTGATTGCCACTCAATCTTGGCCAATTCACGTCTCATACCCTCAAAGTTACCTTTCCTTAAGTTCAGAACCATTGTTTCTGAATTAACAATGTCACTCTCCATCCTAATGAAGAACTCGACCATATTATGGTCATTTTTGCCCAAGGGGGCACGCACAATAAGACAGCTAACTAACCCTTCCTCATTACTCAATACCTAGTCTAAAATAGCCTGCTCTCTCATTGGTTCCTCTACATGTTGATTTAGATAACTGTCCCGCATACTTTCCTAAAAATCCTCTTCCTCAGCGCCCCTGCCAATTTGATTCACCCTCTCACTGTTCTTTTATTATTTAATTAAAAATACGAAGTTGTACAAGAATGGAAATATGTATGTATGTATTAGGTACTCAAGTACCACACTATTGTACTTACTTCTAACAAAAATAAACAAAAACAATAACAATAAAAATAAAGAAGTATATTTCTTGGTCACATAAATTCCTAAGTATTTAAATTTTTCATTCACTATTTTAAAAGGTGATTGTTGCAATATATATAAATTAGGTTCCATTATTGGCATAATCTCACTCATATTCCAATTGATTCTGTATCCCGAGAATAAACCAAATTGAGTTATAAGATTTAACAGGTTAGGGATGCTAATTTCTGGATTTGTAATATATAGTAATACATCATTTACATATAGAGAAATGTTATTAGCTGTATTTTTAGTGTTATAACCATATATTTCTGGATGTGCTCGAACTCTTTCTGCTAGTGGCTCAATAGCAAGGGCGAATAGTAACGGGGATAGCGGGCATCCTTGTCTACAACCTTTAGATAAATCAATTTATTTTGATAACATTTGATTTGTCATTATTCTGGTTGTTGGGTTGGTATATTGAAGCTTAACCCAAGTACAAAACTTCTCACCTAATTGAAATTTTTCCATCATCGAAAATAAATAGGGTCATTCAACTTGATCGAATGCTTTCTCAGCATCTAGCGGAATGACTGCTAAATCTACATTAGCTATTCGATTTGAGTATATAATGTTAAATAATCGTCTCAGATTATAATATGAATAATGTTTTGGAATAAAGCCAGTTTGATCAGGTATTAATTTATAAATCACTAAGCTTAATCTATGTGCTAAATTTTTGGTTAATATTTTCTGATTGGTGTTTAAGAGAGCAATTGCTCTATATGAACCTGGGTCTTCAAGGCCCTTATCCGTTTTTGGTATAAGTATTATTGTTGATTCATTTAAAGTTTCTGGAAGTTTCTGTTGCATGAATGCTTGAGTATATATTGTCTGTAGGCGTGGCGAGATCAAATCATGATTTTTTAATAAAATTCACTATTTAAACCATCTGGGCCAGCGGCCTTTCCATTTTTTAAAGAAATAATAGATTCTTCAATATATTTTACTGATATTTCAGTCCCTAATAATTCCCTCTCTTTCAAGTGTAAACCAGTAAGGTTACAATTCTGTAAGAATAATTCCATTCCTGCAGAACCCACTGCCCTTTTGGTTGAGTAAAGTGGTTGATAGTAGTGAGAGAATCTATCATTAATATCCTTGGGTAGTGTTAATATTTCTCCCATATCTGATTTAATTTTATGTATTGTTTTTTCCCCTTCCTGTTTCCGGAGTGTGTGTGAAAGTAATTTTTGTGGTTTATCACCAAATTCACTGTTTAGTCTTTTGATAAAATTTTATGATTTGGTCTGAGTATATTTGGTTTAACTTACATTTGAGTGCAGCAATTTTATTATGTATTATCATAGAAGGCGCCATTGCATTTTCCATATCTAATAGCCTTATTTCCATTTCCAATACCAGTTGTTTGGCGCGGTTCTCTTTACTACGAAAGGCTTGTGCGGAAATTAACGTTCCTCATATAAATGCTTTAAATGTTTCCCAAAGAAGGGAGGCAGAAATTTCAGGGCAGTCATTTGTCTCAAAAAAACATATTTATCTGTTTGATAAGTTATTCGTAACATGCTTTATCATTTAAAATTTGAGGATTAAGTCTTCAATGTGTCAGCTTCTCAGTCATTCCACTCAGTTTGATCATAAATGTTAAAGGAGCATGGTCCGAAATTGTAATATTATGATATTTCAAATTATAAGTAAATGGGATAAGTTTAGAATCTACTAAAAAGTAGTCTATCCTTGAATAGGTTTTATGTACTGATGAGTAAAATGAATATTCCCTTCCAGATGGGTTTTCAATTCTCCAAACATTCTTGATATTTGGTATTATTAATGAATGAGTTTAATAATTCGCTTGTCTTGGATTTTGCTTTTCTTTGTCTTGATGATCTATCAAGATAGGAATCTAGTGTACAATTTAAATCTCCACCGATTATCAAATTATGTTGTGTGAGCTCCGGTATAGTATTAAGTATATTCTTAAAAAACATAGGATTATCAAAATTTGGTCCATAGACAATGAGAAAAATCTTTTTTTTTAAATATAATTCACCCACTAGTATAATATATCTACCATTGGTGTCCACAATAGTTGATATGTATTTAAAAGGTATACCTTTACGAATTAAAATTGAGACACCTCTGGCCTTATGAGAAAATGAAGAGTGATATGTTTCAGCAATCCATTTTGCTTTCAATCTATAGTGTGCGTTGTTTTTAAGGTGAGTCACTTGAAGAAATGTTATGTCTGCTTTGAGTGATTTTAAGTGTGCTAATACCTTACCTCTCTTGATTCGCTCATTAATTCCCTTAATATTCCAACTACAAAAAGTAATTCCTTGACCCCGGTTTTTTCTATTAACGTCTTGCATCTTGTGGTTAGGGTGGTCTATAAAAGAGCAGATAGCTCAGCACTGTAAACCCGACATTTCACCTGAACACAGGACAGATGAGTTGTAAAACTAATTCAATTAAATCTTCCTCACGGACACATCTCCTCAAATAATATTTGTAAATTAATTTGTTTAAAATTGTAATGAAGTAAAAAATACAAAAAGTAAAAAAATTAAAAATTAATAAAGTGTAAGGAAAAAAAGAAACTACATCTAAATTTAGTGTAGTTAGTGCTAGCCACAGTAACGCGGCTGACCATCTAAGGACTTCCGTAGATTAAAAAAAAATTATTCCTAGCTCCACGCTCTAAAAAAAAAATTTGAATACAAGTAATTTACGGGATTAAATTAAAACTATTTTGGTCCAGAGTGTTAGTAATCATATAGTGAGAGACTATTACTCTCTTAGTTAATTATTAGTCAAGTGTTAGTTTGATGTAAATAAAAGAACATAACAAATTCCAATTAATAAGATATCTAAATTATACCTTTTCTTTTACATTTCATGTTTTTAACTAATTATTCCAATAATAATAATAATAACAAGTGTTTTTAATGATTAGTAATTGTTAGTAAAAATTAATACTAAAATATTAGAATTATATGTCCATAACAGGAGGGACTGCACAGTTATTGTTATCAGCTTTCATTAGTCCTTGAATAAAGCGAATTAAAGTTCCATTTATTCTCAGCAGGATGACTATATTATATTAATGTGATTCAGTCCTCACTTGAATCCACAATCTTCTGGGCATACACCAATGCTTTCTTGTGATCAATGAAAAACTGCTCCTTCTGCAGATAAGTGACTCTCAATCTTGCAGGGTACAGCAAGCCATAGTTCAAGTTGTCTATCTTCTTTAGAATCCCTCTTGTCTCGTTGAATAACGCTCTCCTTCTGACCACCTCTGCAGGGTAATCTCGAAATATGCTTATTTTGTCTCCATCAAGCATAAGATTTCTTGTGCCAGCAATTTTTTTTCATGATATCCTCTAAAACATGATCGTATTGGACCTTCACTATCAGCTGCCTTCGGATCCGAGCAACCTCCACGAACTCTGTGTGCCCGCCCTAATAAAGGCTTTTGATCTAAATTCAAAACTTTTTTTAATAAGTCTGCGGCAAAGTCACGGAGATCTTAATTTCCTTCTTTACCCTCACGAATGCCCACAATTCTTAAATTCTGACGTCTCTGACGACCCTCCAAGGCAATACATTTTTCAGTTACCTTATGCGGTAAATCTGATAAACGCTTGTTCTCGGCAAGGAGTGTGTCTGTAGTTTCTTGCAAGTGAGTTATGGCGTCAGCTTGTTGCCCCAGTTGTTGACCCATTGTAGTGAAGGTCTACTCCAGCTTATCATTAAAGTTGGTTTAATTCGACTTAATTTTCTTGTTTACTTCATTGATTTGTAATTCAAAATTTACTGACATGTCCTCCTTCATATTAGTTAGTTTCATGAGCACAAGATTAGTCATTTTATTTTCAAACTCTAAGAAGCCTTCTTTAATCTCCTTTTTAAGACTTTTCTGTATTTCTTTAATATTCAATTATCTTTTAAAGCTTATCAATTCTTCTTTTATACTTGCAATTTCCCTTGTGATGAGGTTGTGAAGATCCTCCATTTCACTTTTCTTTATCTTTGTCTTCTGGGCCTTTGAGATGTCCTCCTGGGACGACGTTAAAACTGAGCCCGAGGCTTCAGTCCTCCTTCGGTTGTTTTCCTCTTGTAGTTTTTCTTGTGTTGAATATTTTTTTATTAGAAGTATAAGTACAAGTAGAAGTACAAGTATAAGTACATATTAAAACAACATTCTTGATAAGAGATAGGTAGTAATTACCATCTTTTCTTATATATACTTCTAAACATTTTATTATAGTTTTTTTATAGTGAAAAGTAGGAAAACGTGAAAAATGATTAACATAAAGATAGTTATAAAATAACCAAAAGAAAAAAGTAAATAAAATAACAGTGGTATATTATACAAACAGTATTTATATAGTAATATATCCATGATCAATAATGTATTATTCTTTGTCCAATCCTTCGTTCAGGTCTCGGTCAGGTCTTCAAACCGAGTCATATTGATCCCTTAAGATATTCAAGGAATGGAGACGAAATCACATTAAATTGGTCTAACTTGCCTAAAAGTGCAAGTCTTATTCTTTCCAAGTGTAAAGTCTCCGCCATTCCTGAAATCCACAATTTGATTGTAGGGGGTATGGGGCCTTTCCAAAATTGTAAAATTAATTTTTTACCAATTATTAAACTATAATCTATAAAAGTTCTTTGTGCTGTCGTGAATAATTGACCCCTTTCTAATATTCCCAATATTATTAATTTTGGATCTGGAGCTAGATTCTTATTTACAACATTCGAGATTACCTTAAATATTTCCAACCAAAAATTCGTAATTTTTATACAAGTTGTAAAAGAATGTGTTAAATTAGCTTCTGGGTATTGGCATTTGTCACATATAGGAGATACATTAGAAAACATTCTATGTAATTTAGATTTTGAAAAATGCAATCTATGTAAAACTTTGAATTGTATCAGAGAATGTCTAGAATTTAATGAACAATTATGTATATATCGTAAACTTTCATCCCAGATATCAGATTCAATTGTTTTACCTATTTCATTTTCCCATAGTTGTCTGTACTTTTCCGTATTGGGTATATCATTTTCTAATAAAATATTATAAATGTATGATATTAATTTTTCTGTGTTTGGGTGTTTATTTAAGCATTCATCGAGAATTCCCGTCTTTCTCTTTTTATATTCATGTGTAGTTGTTTTAATGTAGTCTGTTATTTGTAGATATCTGAAGTAGTGTTTAGAGTGTAGTCCATATATTTCCTGTATTTCTTTAAATGAAAGATAAAGATTGTCCCTGTAAAGGTCACTGATCTTATTAATTCCTTGATTTTTCCATTGTAAGAATCCTGAATTTTCCAGGGATGGTTTAAAACTTACATTATTAACAATGGGAAAAACTAATGGGATATCTTCTAGTTTTAACGTTCTTTTTAACTGTTTCCAAATATTAATTCCACTATTGATTATTGGGTTTTCTCGATAAGTTTTCTTAAATATTTTAACTTTAGAGAATAATATGGAACTGATTTCATACGGTAAGCAGTCTTCCTTTTCCATAAGTAACCAGTTTGGATTTTCATCAAGTTCCACCCACCAGAAGTTCATATTCTTAATATTAACTGACCAGTAATAAAATATAAGATTAGGTAATGTTAGACCTCCATTAATTTTCGATTTGCATAAATATTTTTTATTTATTCTATGGCTCCTATAGTCCCAAACAAAATTAGTGACTATAGTCAACCTTTTTTAAAAAATTCTTAGAAAGATATATCGGGATCATTTGAAATAAATATAATAGCAGTGGGAGAAAAATCATTTTTATCGCATTAATTCTACCTATCATTGAGATAGGTAGAGTTCTCCAATATAGAATATTCTTAGATAATTTATTTAGTAAAGGTAAAAAATTATGTTTAAATAAAGAAGCATATTTTTTTGTAACATGAATTCCTAAGTACTTAATCTGTTCATTGACAATCTTAAAAGGAAATTGTTTTAATACAGTTAAATTATCTTGTGTTAATGGCATGTTCACTTTTATTCCAATTGATTCTGCATCCAGAAAACGAGCCAAATTGAGTTATTAAATTCAATAAATTAGGTATGCTAATTTCAGGTTTTTTAATATATAATAATACGTCATCTGCATATAGAGACATTTTATTTCTTGTTTTGTTAGTTTCATATCCAAAAATTTTGGGATATAATCTTACCCGAGTAGCTAATGGTTCTATAGCCAACGCAAATAATAATGATGATAGGGGACAACCTTGTCTGCATCCTCGAAATAAATTAAATTTGGTGGATATCATTTGGTTAGTTAAGATTCTAGCAGTTGGATTAGTATATAGTAATTTGATCCATTTTATGAACTTGTCTCCCAAATTGAACTTTTCCATAACCGCAAACAAATATGGCCATTCAACTTGGTCAAAAGCTTTCTCTGCATATAACGATATTATTACTAAGTCTTTATTATAACTCCTTTTCGAGTATATAATATTAAACAATCGTCTCAAGTTATATGATGAGTATCGTTTTGGTATAAATCCTGTTTGATCCGGGTGTATTATTTTATTAATCACTACACTTAATCTTTTAGCTAATATTTTAGTTAATATCTTTTGATCCGTATTTAAGAGAGCTATAGCTCTATATGATCCCGGATCATCTAGGTCTTTATCCATTTTTGGTATGAGTGTTATAATAGATTCGTTTAGTGTTTCTGGTAAACTCTGTCGTGCATATATATATTCATAAAGTATCTTCAAATAAGGTGTTATCAGATCCTTGCATGATTTATAAAATTCCGAACCAATACCATCTGGCCCTGGAGTTTTCCCGTTTTTTAATAATTTAATAGAATCCTCAATTTCTTTAACTGTTATTTCAGCATTTAATAGTTTTGTATCATCTGCATCCAATCCTATTAAATTACAGTCGTTTAAGAATGTATCAATTCCTATCTGATTTTCAGTAATTTTGGATGAATATAAATCTTTATAATATTTAAAAAATCCCTCATTAATATCGTTATTTTGTGTTAGAACTCACCATTTTCTGATTTAATCCGATGTATTATTTTTTCTCCCTCTATTTTTCGTAATTGGCGAGCCAGTAATTTTTGTGGTTTGTCTCCAAATTCAAATTGTATTTGTTTTGTATATTGATATAATTTAACCACTTGGTCAGCATATATCTTATTTAATTTATATTTTAGTGCAGTAATTTTATTATGTTTTATCATTGTAGGGTTGAGAGCGTTTTCTATATCTAATTGTTTTATCTCCGTTTCCAGAATATGTTGTTCCTTCCGCTTTTCTTTATTATAAAATGCTTGTGAAGATATCATAATTCCACGAGTAAAAGCCTTAAAAGTTTCCCATAGTAGGGATGGAGATATTTCTGGTTTATCATTTATTTCAAAAAAAGTCTTAATCTGCTTTATAATATATTCATTGGTTGAGTTATCCTTCAAAATTTGTGGATTAAGTCTCCATTGTCCTCGTTTTTTCATGTTATCATTAAATTTAATATTAAATGTTAATGGAGCGTGATCTGAAATAATAATGTTGTGGTATTTAGAGTTGTAGATGTATGGAATAAGCTTTATATCTACAAGGAAATAGTCAATTCTAGAATATGTTTTATGTACCGAGGAGTAGAATGAGTAATCTCGTCCTGTTGGGTGTTCAATTCTCCAAACATCTCTAACTTTACTAGTATCAATGTATGCATTTATTAAGTCACTGGAGTGTGATTTAAATTTCCTCTGTCCTGACGATCTATCTAAATAAGGATCTAAAGTACAATTTAAATCTCCTCCAATTATTAAATGATGTTGTGCGTGATCAGGAATTGTATTAAATATTTTCTTTTAAAAAAGTGGACTGTCAAAATTTGGGCCATATATATTGGCTAATATTACTTTTTGAGCATATAATTCTCCCGTTACAATAATGAATCTTCCATCTTTATCAATTATAGTTGATGTATGCTTAAATAAAGTACCTTTACCTATCAATATTGCTACGCCTCTGGATTTATGAGTAAAAGAGGAATGATATATTTTGTCAATCCATTTAGCCTTTAATCTATGCTCGGCATCTTTTTTTAAATGTGTCTCTTGAAGAAACGCAACGTCGATTTTGAGTGCTTGCAAATGTGCCAATACTTTGCCTCTTTTAATAGGTTCATTAAGACCTTTAACATTCCAACTGCCGAAGTTTATTCCCTCATTCCCCAAATTCTTTTTTAAGCCCTGCATTTTATTTAAGGTGGTTAAGTGGTTAATGGTTAATGGTTCAAGTGTCTCAGCTCGACATACCCAACCTTACCCCCGAACTCCGAATGGACGAGTTTCAAGATTTTCAAATATCTCGCACGAATATATCTTTTCTGATTGCGAGTCCACTGTGATATAAAAAGATAAAACATGAAGTAATATAAAAAAACAGAAAGTAGAATAGAGGGTTAGTAAATAGTGAAAAGTAGGGGAAAACTACAGCTATAGTAGGTGCAGTTATCTACGGACTTCCAGTGTAGATGATGTTAACTCGCCAGCTCCATAAGTCCTTAAAATTATTATCTTACAAAAGGTATTTTAACGGGAATATATAGTTCTAAAATGTTTCATCAATCCTATAATATATTTAAATGCAAAGATCAAGGAAATCTTAACTATTATAGGTATAATCAAATGTATGGTCTTAGGGAATATATTTACTAATTACTATTTATTTAAATTTTACGTAGATTAGTATTAATTGTTGATGAGTAAAGTATATATATGTGCGAAGTAATAAGGAAATTGCTTATACTTAAGCCTTAGTCATTAGTATTTATTATTGTTTTAGTTAGTAACAAAACTGCGGGTTAAGTTTTAGTATATTAGTATTTTATTATGTATTAATTATTTCTATTAGTATTGTTATTATTCTAATTAATAATATCCATAAGAGAAAATCCAGTCCACGTCTTTGGTGTAGGGACCCAGTCCATTCATTTCTTCATCTTTCTTGATTGTAGCCAGTCTATAACCAGTCCATAATCCGGTAATCCTTTAAACCAAATGCGAACATACAGTTTATTCATTAATATAGTTCAGAAGTGAAATATTATTCAGTCTTCTTCTTGATTCTTAATCCTCTGCGCAAAGTCCAGTGCATTCTGTGGGTTCTTGAAGAAGTGATCTTGATTGTCATGGGTCACCCTCAAGGTAGCGGGGTATCTCAGGGTATACCTTACATCCTTCAATTCTCTCAGAATTCTTTTAGTCTCCCTGAATGCGTTTCGTTTCTTGGAAACCTCAGCAGGATAATCTCGGTAAATACTGATCCGTGCTCCATCAAAAGTAAGATTTTTACTTCTTACAATCTTACCTATCATTTCTTCCAGTACGTAATCATGCTGTACTTTTATTATCATTTGTCTTGGGGAGCACCAAGTCCTGTAAAGCGCCTCTTCACTCTATGTGCACGAGCCAGTAACGGTTTCTGATCCAATGTTAAAACTTGTTGCAGTAAATCTGCTGTAAATTCTCGAGGGTTATTCCCTTCCATGCCTTCCGGAATACCCACAACCCTGAGGTTCAACCTTCTTTGGTGGCCTTCCAACTCCGTGCATTTTTCTGTTATCTTGTCCAGAAGTTCAGATAAGCGTTGTAAATCTCTGTCTGAGTTCCGAGCCGATGTTTCGGCTAAGTCTTTAATAATGCTTATATCTGTTGAGTGTAGATTTAATGCTTCTTCCACTTCAGACAGCTTGTCTTTCACCAGGCCTTCGATTTTAATTTTCATCTGTTTGTTGTGCTCTTTTAATTTGTCCGTTATCACTTTTTTCAGTGCTTAAGCAGATTCGGTGATTTCAGTCTTCGTCTTTTATTTCAGTTTTCAAATCTTTCACTTCTTCGTTCATTCTTTCAACTTCCTCCTTAATATTCAACTTTTTCATATCTTTCTTTAAATTCAATATTTCAGTTTTGATACTTGCCATCTCTTTTTCAATAAGAGTTTTCAATCCTTCCATCTCCAGCTTCGTTTTAAATTCTTCAGCTCCAGAAGGTTTTTTTCCTGCAATGTCTTCCTGGGATCGGGTTCTACCCGATACCGGGGCTTCAGAGCGGCCTACCGGATCCCAGGAGGTTGGTAGCCGGGATTTCCCTTTTTCTTCGGGTGTCCGTTGCATGTTGTCGCAGGGGTGATGACGTCACTCACCAGATAAGTACTGAGACTTCAGATGGCAAGTAAGTCTTTTTTCAGCGTTTTTTACCCCGTTTTCTTCAACCTTCTTATGGAGCTGGCTGACAGGGCGTCTTCACCTCATGATGGCACCACCGGAAGTCGTCTTGTAGTTTTTCTAATCGGTTCCTTTGTGGGGGGATCGAGTTACTGGCATTAGGTCTCCAGAGTCGCGGTCTGATGACGTCACGCAGGCTGCCGGAGCGAATTCTGCAGGTCAGTTCTTTATTTTACTCCTGTTTTTTCTCGCTTTTTTTCATGTGGAGCTAGCTGGCACTCACCCTACTTCACCATTAGCACCACCGGAAGTCGAATGACACTTCTTTCAATGGACAAATACAGTTATTGGCGGGAACCTGTGGTGCACTGATGTACAAGGGATCTTGGGGTGCAAGTCTACAGCTCCTTCAACATGCCATCATAAGGAGAGGGGTAATGAACGGGGCCATATTTGAATGGCTCTGGTCACCGCATCAAGCAGGCACCAACATCGCTATCAACATGTGAGGGGGACCGGGGTACAGGGGGGACAAAATCTCTTGGCCGACACGCGTGCATGTGCACACTCACACACACATGCGAGGCTTCTGAGGCTTCAGACATGGGCCCTGGGAGCGGTAATTACTGCTCAATCCAGCGCTAAATGCAGTTCAACTCTGCCTGTCTCCCCGGGTTAACCTACAACCCTGCCTGGACTGATGGGACGCCAGCCTGGAGTCGTGGAGCTAGGGCTGATTCTCCTCGCTGGCTGTAAACTTGGACCATATTTCCCGGAGGTCCTGGCAGGGCTGTAGGTTAACCTGGTGGGACAGGCAGATTTGAGCTGGGTACAGCGTTGCTTCTCTGCGCTGGCTGTGGTCCTGGGGGCACAGCTCCTGTCTGACCCCCGACGTCTCTGGCCACCGCCGAGCATGGGGACGGGGATGGTCAAGTGGCGGTTCAACAGCGATTGCAGTCGTAGACCCGGGATCGATCCTGGCTGCGTATGAGGTGCAGATGCGTGTCAGGGCTGCCAAGAGTGTGTTGGCACGTCTTCCTCCTCCAATCACCGCGCTCTATCCTTGGTCCCACCCCCACCCCCCTACTCCCGCCACTGACCAACACCTCCCTCCTCCAATCATCATGCTGAGTCATCATGTCCTGCCCCCATTGCCTGCTGACTGACGTCTCCCTTGTCCAATCGGCTCCCTCGATCAGCAATCCCACCCCCACTGTCTCGGGGAAAGCGGAGATGTTACGGGATTTGAAATCCGGATTACAAAAAATGGGGGCGGGGAGGAGGTGGGATTTCCGAACCTGGCATCAAGTGAAGGAATTACAGCCAGCGTATTAGCTGTAAGGAGAGAGACACACAAACTATTGGAGTAACTCAGCGGGTCAGACAGCATCTCTGGAGAAAAGGAATAGGTTACGTTTCGAGTCCAGATCCTTCATTAAACTGGGATAGGATAAATAGTCAGATACCCTTGTGTCGATATACGAAATGCTCGAGAGTATAAGGTGAGTAGCAGAAAGATTAAAATAGTTTTTTTAGGCAAATTTGCTTTTACAGAGTGTAGTATGCCTGGTATGCACTGCCAGGAGAGGGGGTGGATGCAGATACAAGGGTGGCGATTTTAGACGGGAAAACGAACTGGCAGGAAATGAGGGATAGGGTCCATGTGCAGGTAACTACAATTAGTTTAAAGTGGCATCACTGTCGGCACATGCACCGTGGGCCGAAGGGCTAGTCCTTGTGCTGTGCTATCCCATACTCCAAATATGGCATTTTCCCATTCACCAACGGTCTGAACGAAATTTCGTGCCTGTAGTCATACATAGAATAAAAATAACAAAAACACACAATAAACACACACTTAACATCCACCACAGTGAGTTCACCAGGAACCTCGTCACTGAGATGGAACGCAAAAGTCTTAAAGTCTTTGTCTCTTCCCTCCTTGTTCTCCCTCTGCACTGAGGCGATATGCTTCGGAATCTATGCTTCGGAATCAAAATAGTGGATTTGAAATCGTGGACAGCTGTGGAAATAGCATAACCTTCCCCGACACCATGATGCAGCTTTAAAGGTCGTTGGTTCAATTGTATTTTATTATCACATGTATATAGATACAGTGAAAATCTTTATTGCAATACAATTCAGTAAAATTATACTGTACAATCAGAATTATACTGTACAATCAGAAATAAGCACAAAAGTGCAAGGATTGCAGTGCAATGATAGTAAACAGCACCGGGTAAAGAGTCCGTCCGTTAGCGGTACCACCTTGTGCCCTTCAAGTTTCGAGTTCTTAAATGTGTAGACTCTTATCTTGGCCTTAAATGTCGGTTGTCCTCGGGGCGGCCCTGGATCGGGGTTGTAGGGGTCATGCTGTCGATATCCTCCATTGCCGTTCGGTCTGCTGCAGCCGCGTTCAATCTGCACCCTCATCCGACCTGTGGCTTTCGCAGTATGTGATCCCCAGCAGCCCGCTGCTCCCACACCCGACCCGGTCCTTTCAACAGCTGTATAGTCTCCACACGCGGGCGGCACGGAGGCAGCCGACAGCCTGCTCGCCGGCACTGAACCCTTGTGAAGTAAACAGAGACCGAAGATTAGATGTATAGGAAGGGACTGCAGAAGCTGGTTTAAACCGAATATAGACACAACAAGCTGGAATAAATCAGGGGTTCAGGCAGCCTCTCTGGAGAAAAGGAATTGGTGACGTTTCAGGATGAGATACCTCTTCAGATTGCTGTTTTCTCCAGAGATGCTGCCTGGCCCGCTGAGTTGCTCCAGCTTTTTGTCTGTATTTAATCGGGTGATGTTCCCCAGTGTAAGGGTGGGCAGAAAGCTGCACCCAGCACAACCTCACTGGTGCTACAGTGGAGACACAGATCAGCAGCACTAAGACACAATAGAGAATAGACAATAGACAATTAGTGCAGGAGTAGGCAATCAGGCCCTTCGAGACAGCACCGCCATTTAATGTCATCAATGGCTGATCTTCCTCAATCAGCACCCCATTCCTGCCTTCTCCCCATATCCCCTGACACCGCTTTCTTTAAGAGCCCTCTCAAGCTATCTCGAAAGTATCCGGAGAACCAGCCTCCACCGCCCGCTGAGACAGAGAATTCCACAGACACAACTCCGTGAGAAAAAGTGTTTACTCGTCTCAGCCCTAAATGGCTTACCCCTTATTCTTAAGCTGTGTTCCCTGGTTCTGGACTCCCCCAACATCGGGAACATGTTTCCTGCCTCTAGCATGCCCAAACCTTTAATAATCCTATATGTCTCAATAAGATCCCTTCTCATTCTTCTTATCCCCACAGTACACAAGCCCAGCTTCTCCATTCTCTCAGCATATGACAATCCTGCCATCCCGGGAATTAACCTTGTAAACCTATGCTGCACTCCCTCAATAGCAAGAATTTCCTTCCTCAAATTAAGGGACCAAAACTGCACACAATATTCCAGGTGTTCTCTCACTCGTGCCCCATACAACTGCAGAAAGACCTTTTTGTTCCAACACTCAACTCTTCTTGTTATAAAGGACAACATGCCATTCGCTTTCTTCATTGCCTGCTGTACCTGCATGCTTACTTTCATTGCTGATGAACTAGGACTCCCAGATCACGTTGTACTTCCCGTTTTCCCAACTTGACACCATTTAGAATGTAATCTGCCTCCCTGTTTTTGCTACCAAAGTGTATAACCTCACATTTATCCACATTAAAGTACATCTGCCATGCATCTGCCCACTCACCCAACCTGTCCAGGTCACCCTGCATTCCCATAGGACTCTCCTCACAGTTCACACTGCCACCCAGCTTTGTGTCATCTTTTTGCGAATGTAAATTTGAATCCATTCATCTAAATCATTGATGTATATTGTAAATAGCTGTTGTCTCAGCATGGAGCCTTACGGCACCCCACTAGTCACTGCTTGCCATTCTGAAAGGGACCCGTGAATCCTTACTCTTTGTTTTGTGTCGGCCAACTAATTTTCTGCCCATGTCAGCACACTACCCCCAATACAATACGCCATAATTTTGCTCACTAATGTCCTACGTGGGACCTTATCAAATGCTTTACGAAAGTCCAGGTACACTACATCCTCTTGCTCTCCCTTGTATATTTTCCTAGTTACATCCTTAAAAAATTCCAGACCATTAGTCAAGCATGATTTCCTCTTCGTAAATCCAATCAGACTAGGACCTGTTACAGCTATCCAAATGTGCCGCTCTTTCATCTTTTATAATTGACTCCAGCATCTTCCCACCACCGATGTCAGGCTAACTGGTCTCTAATTCCCTATTTTCTCTCTCCCACCTTTCATAAAAACAGGCATTACATTAGCTATCCTCCAATCCACAGGAACTGATCCTGAATCTATAGAACATTGCAAAATTATCACCATGCATCCACAATTGCTAGAGCCACTTCCTTAAGTAGCCTGGGGTGCAGACCATCGGGCCCTGGTGATTTATCAGCCTTCAGTCCCATCAGTCTCCCCAACACCATTTCCTGCTTAATGTGGAATTCCTTCAGTCCTCCGTCATTCAAGATCCTCTGGGCATGAGTATATCTGGAAGATTGTTTGTGTCCTCCATAGTGAAGACAGATCCAAAGTACCTGTTCAACTCATCTGCCATTTCCTTGTTCTCCATAATAAATTCACCTTTTTCCAGTCTTCAAAGGTCCAACTTTGGTCTTAACTATTTTTTCCTCTTCACATACGTAAATAGGCTTTTACTATCCTCTTTTATATTCTTGGCTCGCTTATTTTCATACCTCATCTTTTCTACCCGTATTGCCATTTTAGTTATCTTCTATTGCGCTTTAAACATAACCCAATCCTCTTGCATCCCACTCATCTTTGCTACCTAGTACTTCTCTTTTCTTTTTATACTGTCCCTGACGTCCCTTGTCAGCCACGGTCGGCCCTTACTCCACGCGGAAACACATGTGCTCTACTATATGCAAGGTAACAGAGACATTGACCAGTAATGACATTTTAAAAATATAGAATCCACAAGTAACCATTGAGAATATAAAAATGCTCTGTGTGCTGTGAATCTTTGAATGTTCTCTCTGAATGCTTCCATTTGCAGACTGTCAAGGCCTTCAATAAACTGACTTGTTAGATAAACTCACTACTGATCGACGAGATATTTTATTTTGTGTCTGTACTTAACTGAGCTGGGTCCCAAGTAAAGCAGATTCAGGGTCCAGATATAACATAAAATTCCTTCCTTCAATATGCTAGTTCGGTATTCCGACTGCGCATGCACAGGTCATGTCGCTCGGGCTAAACACTCTCGGCGGCCGTTCCGCTGCATGGGTGCAGACTTGCGTCTCGTCCCTATCCAGCCGCCGCTGAGCCGCCCCCTCCCGAGTGTCCCGTCCGGGGCGGCCCGGGTCGGCGGGAGCTGGACAGGAAGGGCGGAGGAGGGGAGCGCCGGCTCCTGCTCGGCTCTGCCTGACTCGGCGGGGCGCTAGCCCTTCGCAGCGGCCGCCCAGGCCCGCAGGCAGCGCGGAAAAGAAGCACCAACTCCAGCTCAACCCCCCCCCCCCCCCCGTCCCGCCGACGGGACAGGCAGAGTCGAGCTGGGGCCGGTGCCTCTCCTCCTCGCTGGCTGCGGGCCTGGGTCCACACTCCAGTCTGCGGACCTCTGGATAGAAGAGCCTCCTTCAGACTTCTAACACCTTAGACTTGTGCGCCGCGGTTGGGATGGATGGAAGCGGGGATTTCCACGAAGGGGCGCAAGGAACAAATAACCTAAAGTTTGCGTTGAGTGTTCTTAATGTCCTCGCCAACTTGCGCCCGCGGAAATCTCCAACGCGGTCGAGACGAGGAGGTTCTGAAGTTGCATTCTCTTGCATTGAGGACATTTTCTCGACTCTCATACAAGCCACGAACCAGGGCTTTACTAGTGTTTAAGCAGGAACTGCAGATGCTGGAAAATCGAAGGTAGATAGAATTGCTGGAGAAACTATGCGGATGAGCAGCATCTATGGAGCGATGGAAATCGGGACGTTTCGGGTCGAGGCCATTCTTCAGGCTGATGTGGGGGTGGACGGGGCGAGAAGAAGAAAGGAAAAGGTGGAGAAAGTGGGCTGTGGGAGAGCTGGGAAGGGGAGGAGAAAGCAGGGACTACGCACAATTGGAGAAGTAAATGTTAATAACGCTGGGGTGTAAGTCCTGGGCCTCGGCCATGGCCAGAATGAGGCCCACCGTAAATTGGAGGATCAGCACCTCACATTTCGCTTCCCCAACGGTATGAACATCGACTTCTCAAATTTTAGGTAGTCCCTGCATTTTCATTCTTACCCCTCCCCTTCCCAGCTCTCCCACAGCCCACTGCCTCCGCCTCTTCCTTTCTTCTTCCCGCCCCTCCGCCCCTCCGCCCCTCCGCCCCCCTCCGCCCCCCTCCGCCCCCCTCCCTCCCCCCCGCCCCCCTCCCTCCCCCCCTCCCTCCCCCCCTCCCCCCCCTCCCCCCCTCCTCCCCCCTCCTCCCCCCTCCCCCCTACCCTCAGTTCAGCGGCTTCAGTCCAAGGCCTGACTGGCTGGTTCTTTCTGGTCTTTTGAATAAGTGGGGGGGGGGGGGGGGGGGGGAGGGGAGGGGTGACATCACTCGCAACACGAGGAAGACTGCACGCAGATCCATTGTGACGTAATCAGCGAAAGACAGTCGTTTTTGAATTCAAAGTTTTGTCTGATTTTTGAATATTTTTAGTAGTAACTCGAAAAATAAAGCATGACATTTTCAGATAACGCGTTTTGCACTCGACGGGAAAAATCTCTTCCGGAATATGTAATCATTTTACCATTACCCCATCATTTTTTCGCGAAGATGTGATAATACACAAACGAATAAACACACACACATATCCAAGATCAGACTTTTAAGTATATAGATATGATTTAGGAGACTCGACCAAGTGGGACCCATTGGGTCCCTGTCACATGGGAGGCCTGGTCCCCCAATGCAATATTCCACCACTTGCCCATAGCTCCCACAGGAGGCCTAATCCCCAACACAACCCGCTTCACTATGCAGTATTCCACCACTCACCCGTTCACCCAACAGGCCCCATTCCCCCAATGCAATATTCCACCACTCACCCATTCCCCCAATGCAATATTCCACCACTCACCCATTCCCCCAATGCAAACCGTTTCCACCGCGTACCCGTTCCCCCAACGCAATGTTCCACCACTTACCTATAGCCCACAACTGCGCAGACGCGGCTCATATGCCTTGCTGCCAGGAATATTTTAAAAAATGCACCCGAAAATGTTTAAAAATCCTTGCTACCAGGAATGTACTTGCTGCAAAGAAGGGAATCCCCCCCAAAAAGGGCTTGCAACTAGCTAGCTAGTGGGGTTCCAACCCACTGTGAAGTCATAGCTGCAGAGGGAAGATTTTTTAAATTAAATTTAAAATATGAAATAACTTGTGAAATATAAAAAAACTGAACGAAACTTGACGAAAACCACCACAATTGTGAATAAGGTGGTGAAAAGATTTTAGCGCTATCGTGTTCAGAAAACAAGCAAGCAAACAATCAATTAATCAATAAATCTCTGGAGAGAAGGAATGGGTGACGTTTCGCATCAGACCCTTCTTCAGAAGTCGGGGGTTTCAAGAAGGGTCTCGACCCTAAACGTCAACAACAACAACAACAACAACAATCAACAATCAGTTGTATTCGTCACATTGCACACAAAGTGCAAGTGAAATGAATTCGTCAGCAGCGGTACAATGATAAAGAACACACAAAAACACACTAAAAATTGAACACAAGCATCCACCACAGCATTCATCACTGTGGCGGAAGGCAAAACATTTGGCCAGCCCTCCTACATTTTTCACCGTGGTCGGGACCTCAACCCTCCGCAGCCGCCGCTACGGGCGTGCAGATGTACAGATAGGTAAAAGTCCAGGTAAGTCCAGAATCGGCTCTTCCCCACCGGAGACCGTGGCTTCAGGTTGGTGTAGGACGCAGGCCGGCGGTCGAAGCTCTAAAGCCCCCGCCGCGCCGCAGCCAGAAGCACCGCAGATCACAGGTCCGGCAGTCGAAGCTCCCCTCCAGGGGTCCCCGGCGAGGGACCCCGCTCCTGATGGTAAGTCCACGCCGGGCCCGCGGAAGAAGTTGGCCGCGGAAGCTTCTTCTTCTCCCGGGTCCCCAACGGGGGATCCCAGGCTGCGGACTCCGAAACGGAGCGCTCCCCTCCGGCGGAGGTTCACCAGCTCCATGCCGAGAGTCCGCGCTGAAGTCCCGGGCGCGTCTCCGGGAAAGGCTGCTCGATCCTCGTTGTTAGGCCACGGGGGAGGCGACCTGGAAAAAGTCGCCTCCCGCACACCACCACCTCACACAAGACACACAAATAAACATTAAAAACATACTTTAAAACACATTTTTAAAAAAAGTTGAAATGACTAACACACTGCTGACAGGGCTGCCGGCTTGCAGCGCCCCCACCGCCCACAACCATTCCTTCTCTACAGAGATGCTGCCTGTCCCGCTCAGTTGATCGTATCCAAATATTTGTCCCTGTTCGGCATGAACAGGTTATTTCCAACACAATGTAAATATAAACAAGGTGATTATGAAATATCTGCGATGAATGTTGTTGAACTGATTGATTCACAGAAGATATGTCTGTGTATAAATATACTGTCTTTAATTGATCCGCCATTTCACACGCTGACTTCGACTGACAGAAAATGGGGCGGGCTCTCGTTCTGCTCGTGAAATATGTTTACTATCCGGTTCTTGCGATTATCGGTGTTCTTGGTGAGTGGCTGTGCGCGGAATATACACAATGCGTGGTCACCGCGCCGTGGTTCACTGAGCGAAGGGAAAGGCTGGGATGCGTTACGTCATTGCCTAAGATGCGCATTCTCACTGAAAGCTCCAGTTTTACAATATGTGACCAGAGCAACGAGATAAACTGTCCAGAAAGAATGAACTGCAGATACTAGTTTACAAAAACCCCAAACAGTGCTGGAGTAACTCAGCGGGTCAGGCAGCCTCTCCGGAGAACGTGCATTGGTGATGTTTCAGGTCGGGACCCTTCAGACTAATTGTTACATTTCAGGTCTTTTGCAGGTCTGGGTGAATGAAGTTGTGGTCCATTGAAGGTCTGAGTATCTCCCATCCTCGCGTGTATCTACCTATTACTTGCCAGCCTTAGTCCTGTCCCTTCTGTCTTCCACCTTTCCCTGGCAACAACCCCCCCCCCCCCCCCCCCCACCCGCATTATCTGTTTGAGGAAGGACCCCGACCCGAAACGGCACCTATCCATGTTCTCCAGAGATCCTCTCTGACCCGTTGTTACTCCCGCACGTTGTGTCGTTTAAGATAACCCGTCTACACAGAAACAAGATTATTTCATTCCTTTCTCTCTCTCTGTTACAGCAAACCTGGTGACGATCGTAATTCTCTCCCGAGGAAAGTGCGGCCTCGCCAAGTGCAGCTCTCTCTACATGGTGGGCATGGCTTCGGCTGATATTCTCGTCATGGTCTTCAATGTGGTAGTGGTTTACATTTTCACCTACCACTACCCACATTCCTTCCTGGCAATCACCCCCGTATGTAAGTGCATCATATACATGTCCACGGTCAGTCTGGATCGGTCAGTTTAGTTCACCCTCTCCTTCACGTTCGACAGATGTGTAGCAATCTGCTCTCGGAAGTTACAAACCATGTATTGCACCGGGAGAACGGCGACTGTGGTACTAACGACGCTCGCTCTCTGATCGAATCCAAAGACATCCCTTTTTTCTTTGCATACGCGCCCCTGCACATCGTTGACGGGGTGCAGTGGGGCTGCAGGGTAAATATACCTTTCTTTGCCTCGCCCGCGAGGTAAAGAACGGTATATCACGCCCTCTGTGTGGCCGCTCTTCCTTTCGCGTATATTTTCGTGTTTAACACAGTGACAACCAGGCGTATTTTAGCCGCCAGTAGAGCTCGCCGCGCGCTGCGGGGTAACAGAAACGACAAACAATCCGACCCGGAGGAGGCGAACAGAAGAAAGTCCGTTATTTTGGTATTCACCATCTCCGGCAGTTTCGTGCTGTTGTGGATTACAGCGGCAGTAACTTTTGGAATCACCGGGCTGACAACCCCCAATCGTTTCCGTGGTGACCTTAAGGACCCAGCCAACGTTGCCACGGAAGTTGGAGCTATGTTAAACGTACATGAGCTCCTGTTCAAACACGTGCATTTACGCTCCAACCCTGAGCAAATTCAGAGAACAATTGAAGGATGCGGTGAAATCGCACTGGAGGTTATTGCACGGCTCGGGTAGAAACTGAGTTGTGTGCAAATGTATGAAAATGTATTTATGCAAGCCAATTTTTAGCCATTCGTTGTCCAAACTATTTAAAAAATCATTCTCTTGATGTGAACGTCGTTGAGTTTTTTTCTGCTGTTTGTGAACACTTACCTAATATGCAGTAATTATTTAATGTTCCTGTGAATTTGCAGGGAGACGCATTTTTTTCAATGGACAAATACAGTTATTGTTATGAACCTGAGGTGTACTGATGTACGAGGGATCTTGGGGTACAAGTCTACAGCTCTTTCAACATGCCACAATTAGTAGAGGGGAACGAACGGGGCAAATTTGAACGGTTCTTGTCACCGCATCAAGTGAAGGGATTCACAGGATGCTGCCCTGATTAGAGTATTAGCTGTAAGGAGAGAAACACAACAAACTGGAGTAACTCAGCGGGTCAGACAGCATCTTTGGAGAAAAGGAATAGGTTACTTTTCGCGTCGAGACCCATCTTCAAACTGAAGAAGGCTCACGACCCGAGAGGTCACCCATTCCTCCTCTCCAGAGATTCTACCTGTCCCGCTGAGTTATTCCAGCTGTTTGTGTCTATCTTCGGTTTAAACCAGCATCTGCAGTTCCTTCCTAAAGTCGAAAACTGAGATTGAACAAAGCTCAATCTTTTTCTGGAGGCGGAGGAGTACCAGATAAATGTTTATAAAATTACGAACCATGGATAGGGCAGCTGGTCAGATCCCCTTGAGTCGTTATACGAGCATAAAGTGAGTAGCAAAAAGATGAAGAGATGCTTAAACCAAATTTGCTTTCACAGAGTGTAGCATGCTTGGCATGCGCTGCCAGGAGAGTGGGTGGAAGCAGATAAGAGGGAGGCAATTAAGAGGGTTTCAGACGGGCACACGAACTGTTAGGAAATGAGGGATAGGGTCCACGTGCAGGTAAATGCAATTCGTTTAACTGGCATCACGGTCGGCACAGGCACCGTGGGCCGAAGGGCCAGTCCCTTTGCTGTGCTATCCCATACTCCAAATATATAAAATTACCGTTAACCAACAATGTTCCAGGTTTCGGAATCAAGACAGTGGATTCGAAATATTGGACGGCTGTAGAATGTATTGCTCAAGACCTATGGATTACTGCTTTTGCGTTTATGACTTCTTTTATGAATGCTTTGAGAAAATCACAGTGTTTATGTTGTAAAATAACAAGGGATTCAGAACAAGGGGTCACAGTTTAATCCAGAACAAGGGGTCACAGTTTAATCCAGAACAAGGGCTCAAAGTTTAATCCAGAACAAGGGATCACAGATTAACCAGAACAAGGGGTCACAGTTTAATCCAGAACAAGGGGTCACAGTTTAAGGATAAGGGGGATATCTTTTCGGACCGAGATGAGAAAACCATTTTTCACACAGAGAGTGGTGAGACTCTGCAATTTCATTTCGGTGTCACGTGAGTGACTTCGTGAAGAGCCCGCCGGCGCGCATGCTCGACATATCGTCGTATCGCGTTGCTGCGACGGCTGGCGGTGGAGCGCGCTCCTCGCCAGCCCTTCATAAGGGAACCACTGAGGTAAGTATCCTACCTTAAGTTGGTGGTCCTTGTTGTGTTGCTTTGTTTTTTGCAGCAAGGACATGGATGGGAGTTCCAAGGGCCGGAGAACGTCTGGACGAAGTCGCCGGTCAGCAGTCCCGGAGCCATTGATATCGGCGGTACCTGCAGCGCAGGCCGGGACATGGGCGGGAATATCGGTAAGCCCTGTGTTTACAGGTCCGGATCCGCCAGCACACCACAGTTCGGAGGAGTTCGACGAGGAGGAGTGTGGTGTGCCGCCAGAGCAGGAGGACCCTGCCATGGCAGTCAGGTCGTCAGCAGGCTTGCTGGCGACCTCGAGCAGAAGGGTGCGTGTAGTTGCACGGCCCTTTTCACTCAGCCCTCCGAGTAGGGGAAGGGCAGGAGCCCGGAAGTCTAACCCTGTCGGGGCTAAGGCTTTACCTGCCGCCGAGGAGCGGTCAGGTTCCAGGGCGGGACCCGGGGCGGCTGTGAGGTCCAGTCGACGCCCCCCAACTCTCGACGCCGGGACGGGTCGGTTGGGTCGGGTCTCGTCACGGTCGCCGAGCCCCCCATGGATGGGTGGGCGAGACCATGCGTCGGCGAGGTCCACGACGTGGGCAGCCGGCAAGCCCGCGCGGGCATCAGGTATCCATGCTGCGGCTGGTGCCGACACCACGCCGCAAGTGCCCTTAGTGGCAGCGGCTTCAGCTCCCGCTAAACGGAGGCAGTTGAACATGCCCGCGCGGGAATCGCGCAGTTTCGCTTCGGCGGCTCTTAGCGACGACTACCGGCACCGGGTGGGCCTCGATGAGGTGCGGGCCGATGATAGGGGCCCCGGCAATTTCTCAGAGCCGGAGGACTCCGACCACCTGAGTGTTCAGGGTGAAGGGCGTATTGACCGTATGGAGCGGCTGCTGGAGCTCCTGCTTCACGGTCAACAGCAGCAAGCGTCCAGCAGCAACAGGCACAGGGCTGTTTCACCAACTTCCACCATCAGCCTGGAGCAGCAGGATGAGGAGGTTTTGGTCGATCCCATACCACCTCCGTCAGATTTACCAGCGGAGGAACTTCTCGATGTGGCCACTAAGTTTGCGGCCCCACACTCGTCTGGGCTTCCCCTGAACTCGAAATTGGCAGTCACAGTGGACTTCCACAACAACCATCAGCTCCAGGAAGAAGTTCTCATTCAGGCCATGAGCCGTCACAAGGCTCCATCCAACTGCAACTCCCTCAACGTGCCTGTGGTCAATACGCCGATATGGGGCAACATCAGTGCGGCTATCCGTCAACAGGAGCTGAAAATTCAGCGGATCCTGAAGCTCCTCACGGCCGGTACTACCGCCTTTGTGCGGTCGGTTGATGGGGATGAATTAAATTTGGACCAGGAGGATGCTCTGGCTCTATTGTGCGCAACTCAACATGAGATCCATGGGTTCCGCAAAAGCAGCATCCGCCCGGCGCTCAACCCTAAATTTGCAGGGTTGTGCAAACCACCGCCGCCGCCCCGGCAGCTCTTTGGAGAAGATCTCTCTAAGAGGGTCAAAGAGCTTGACGAACAAGCCAAAACGGTGGGACTCATGCGCTCTCACAGTGCCCCCACGCCGTCGGGCTCGAAAGCTCCGCTTGTTCGTCCACGAGGGTCTGCCAGCACCTCTACAAGGACCTACCCTCCAGCTCCACCCCGTTACCAACAGCCCCAGCAGCAGGGGGCTTTTTTAGGACAAGGTCGGCAGAAACCCTGGTGGAAGATGAGGACGCCGCGCCCTCAAGCCAACCCAGCACCTCCACGTCCACCCACACGTGTCAAGGACCGCCGGTAACCACGGAGGTGAGGCGTCTGGTTCTCTCTTTTCTCTTTGTCTAACTTCACATGTTGGTGGGCACCTTCGGTTCTTTTTGGGTGCATGGGGTGATATTACTGGTGATGAGTATGTGTTACAAAATATTCAGGGTCATAAAATTGAGTTTCTTAATGGGGACATTCCTCCATCCCAGCACAGGCCTGGTCGAACATTTAAATTGTCTGCTGCAGAACAGGCAGCAGGCTATAAGGAAATTTTGAGGCTGGAACAGAAGGGAGTGATAGAGAAAACGGTTCATGAGCCAGTTGAATTTGTTTCTAATATATTCACTCGACCCAAGAAGGATGGAGGCTGTCGAGTCATCATTGACCTGACTCGTTTAAATACTTTTGTAACATATACTCATTTCAAAATGGACACTTTTGAAACAGCCAAATCATTGATTTCACATGGTTGCTTTATGGCATGCATTGATTTACAAGATGCCTACTATACTGTATCCATTCAAAAATATTATAGGAGGTTTCTGAAATTTATCTGGATGGGTCAACTCTGGCAATATAGGGCGTTGCCAAATGGGCTTACCACAGCCCCTAGATTATTCACTAAATTGGTGAAGCCAATTATGGCTTATTTACGACAACGACATCATATAGTAATGGCCTATTTAGATGATATCTTAATTGTCGGCCACACCCTGGAATTAGCTCAACAGGGTGTTGAAGCTGCTGTCAATATATTTCAGCAGCTGGGGTTTATTGTCCATCCAGCCAAATCAAAGTTCTGCCCCTCCCAGGTAATTCATTATCTGGGGTTTACGGTGGACTCTATTCGCATGAGGGTCACCATACCAACTAATAAGGTTGAGGAGGTCACCCAGGTGTGTCAAGGTTTAATCAGCACTAGTATACCATCGATTCGACATACAGCTACAGTAATTGGCAAACTTGTAGCATTGTTTCCGGCAGCCCGATATGGGCCTTTGCATTATCAGAATTTGCAAAGGGCCAAGATCGCTGCGTTAAGACAGCACGCTGGTCATTATGATCGACCAATGCAGCTGCCGCCCGAAGCGACGGATGAGTTACGATGGTGGGTGCGTCACATTAGTAACTCATTTAAGCCTATTATTGAGGCTAATCCGGTGGTATACTTGCAAACTGATGCGAGCTCTTATGGCTGGGGAGCTACGGATCATTACTCTAGTTGCTGGGGCAGATGGGATACCCTTGAGGCTACTATGTTGTTGTCACAAGGGATAAACTATTTGGAGCTACGTGCAGCATTCCACGGACTTCGTGCTTATTGTTCCAAGGTTTTTGGAGCACATGTCCGTCTCCAAATAGACAACACCACAGCGGTGGCATATTTAAACCATATGGGCGGTACCAGGTCAGTTTCGTGTGATAAATTGGCTAACTCAATTTGGCTCTGGTGTGTTCAAAGAGACATTTGGATTTCAGCTACCTATTTGCCAGGTGAGCTTAATACTGTGGCGGACACCAGGTCACGCAAGTTTAATGACAATATTGAATGGATGTTGCATCCTGAAATTTTTGCCAAAGTTACAGCCAAATTTGGGAAACCGGATATTGACCTTTTTGCGTCACGGTTGAACCATCACGTACCAACATACGTCTCGTGGGAACCAGATCCTGGGGCTATGGCACTAGATGCATTCTCGCTGGACTGGGGGAATTGGTTTTTCTATGCATTCCCCCCGTTCTGCCTCATCAGTCGGGTATTACGACAGATTCAGATGGATGCAGCCAAGGGCATCCTTATTATACCCGACTGGCCTACACAGCCGTGGTATCCGGTGGTCTTTGACATGCTCAGTGAGCCTTGGGTCCTTTTGAAGGGTTGCCCAGAATTCGTTACTCACCCTGTCTCAGGGGAGCCACATCCCTGCCATGGCTATTTAAATTTGTTGGCTTGCAGGTTTTGAACAGGCCGTTAGTCCAATACGGCCTCTCAACTCGGACCATGGATACCATTGGGGCGTCGTGTCGAGAATCAACAAGGCGAAGATACCGCTCACATATCAAGAAGTGGGAAGCCTACTGCAGCCGCTCTCGCATCACGTACGATGACGTGACTATAACCGACGTCCTGGAATTCCTCGCGGGGTTGCACCATGATGAACACTTAAGTTACAGTGCCATCAACAGCGCCAGGAGCGCGCTGTCATTCTACCTCCAGATTGAGGTGGGATCCAACAGCCTAGTGTCCAGACTCATGCGGGGTATATTCAATATGAATCCGCCTACACCACGCTACAATATCACCTGGGATGTCAGGGACGTATTAACCCTGCTCAGGACGTGGTCTCCCATGGAAGGGCTCCAGCTGGACAAACTCACCATGAAGCTGGTGATGTTACTAGCGCTGACTTCAGCACAGAGGGTGCAGACACTGCATAAACTACGTGTCGACAGAATGATGTCTACCCCTACAGAAGTAGTCTTCTTTGTTGATGAGCTACTAAAGCAGCATAGACCTGGGTGCACAGGGCTGCAGCTGAAGTTCCCGGCATACCCCGCAGATGCTAGGCTGTGTTTAGCCTCACATATCCGTCACTATGTCAAGGTGACGGCATGCATCAGAGGAATGGAGAGATACCTGCTTGTCACTCATAAGAGACCTCATCATCGAGTGACAGTCCAGACGATATCCAGGTGGCTCCGGGTCGTCTTGGGTAAGTCAGGTATCGACATTAATGTGTTCAAGTCTCATTCCACCAGGGCTGCATCGACGTCAGCGGCGAGGATTATGGAGGTGCCTATGGACCATATTCTCGCCACAGCAGGATGGGCTAATGAAGCTGTGTTTCAGCGATTTTATAACAAGCCTGTTGCTGCTCCTCTACAGTTCGCGGAAGCCGTGCTGAATGCAGGTCAAGAACGTGGAGGTGTCCCCGCATGAGGGGTTTTTGATTTGTTGTTAATAAATATGCTCTTGTTTTGCAGTATGAACTATTTGAGCAAGTTTGTTCCTCCCATCCATCCCTGCTAGTGGTGTGTCAGCATGGACGTGGTCCAGGGCGTGTAATCACAGAAGCTTTGAAGTCTTCACGAAGTCACTCACGTGACTCCGAAATGAAATAGTAAGATTGAACGAGAACTTACCAGTTCGAAGGTTGATCGTTATTTCATGAGGAGTCGCGGTGAGGGATTTCGTGCCCTCCACGCCCAACCCTCAATCACCTTCACCTGGTAATTTGAGTCTCTTTCATCTTACTATGCCAAGTCATTTCTGTTACTGGTTTCTGTGATTCCACACCGCTACTTTGAAGAATGTCGAGCATGCGCGCCGGCGGGCTCTTCACGAAATCCCTCAGCGCGACTCCTCATGAAATAACGATCAACCTTCGAACTGGTAAGTTCTCGTTCAATCTTACTATTCTCTGCCACAGAAGCTAGTTGAGGCCAGTTCATTGGCTATATTTAAGAGGGAGTTAGATGTGGCCCTTGTGGCTAGAGGGATTAGGGAGTATGGAGAGAAGGCATGTACGGGATACTGAGTTCGATGATCAGCCACGATCATATTGAATGGCCGTGGGCCTGCACCTATTTTCTGTTTCTATGTTTATAAAATGCAAACGGGCAGCCAGGAGCCTTGTCTCTTGGAATGCAATTGTGTAAGTGCTTGTTCAGCATGTGTCTGATAAAATGCAAATGAGGGTCCGTGCTGTACTGTGCTAGTCGATGACGTCAGACCCTACCTTATAAAAAGGGGATTTGAGGAAACTCTCAAAAGGACGCAAGCAGTCGAGAGGGAACAAGTAGATTGGGAGGACAAATACATTTATGCGTTTGCACCAAACCATGACAGTTCTTCACGAAATTGGGATGCTTAGATTTAACTAAAATCATCCAATTGTACTGCGATCGTGGAAGAGGGTATTAAAAGCAGTAGTACAAACCACGAGGACAGAATTAGGCCAGATGCTATTCAACAAGGCACAGTCCAGTATTAGCTGAGCTGTACTGATGTGCTCAAGCATTCAACGGCAGTGGAAGTCTCAGCACCCATCACACTGAGGGGGATATAATTTTACACTCTGCCCATAATACTGCGTGACTCTTGGAAGCAGGGAGGTTGAGGGCAGTATCAGATAGATGACATATAAAAAGTTGTGTTTAGTCACTTTTACTCACTGGGCAATTCCATGCCAAAATAGTACAGCAATACTCGCGGCATGGAGCCAAATATACCATTCCTTCTCTCCAGAGATGCTGCCTGTCCTGCTGAGTTACTTCAGCATTTTGTGTCTATCTTCGGTGCAAACCAGCATCTGCAGTTCCTTCCTACACAAATAAATAATATATAGGTGCAGAATATATAGGTGCAGGGGCCCTCTTCAGATAAACTCTGATCGGGGAATGTATATCACAAGGAAGGCGATTCACGAGGCTTGTGCCTTGGTAGAAGTGAAACAGCCAATTCAAATTCCCCAACATGCGAAGAGTTCACGATTATTGCAGTGAATGAACAAGACACTTAATCTCTCCAATCTCCCCAATCTCTCCCTCCTCCCCCCCGAATCACTCTAATCTCTCCCCCACCCGAACGTACTGCCATCGACTCACTCTGCAACAACCCAGACTGGGTTATCAAACTCGCCGACAAGGGAGGTGCCGTGGTAGTCTGGCGCGTCGATCTCTACAAAGTTGAGGCCACGCGCAAACTCTCGGACATCTCCTCCTCCTACCCCTGGGCCATGATCCCATTGACGAGCACCAGGCCACCATCTCTAGCACCATCACCGACTTCATCAACTCCAGCTCCCTGCTATCCCGAGCCTCCAACCTCATCGTTCCCCAGCCCCGCAAGGCCCGATTTTACCCTTTCCCCAAAATCCACAAACCTGACTGCCCTGGTAGCCCCATTGTCTCTGCCTGTTCATGTCCCACCGAACTAATTTCCACATACCTTGACTCCTTCCTATCCCCCTTGGTTAAATCCCTCCCCACCTATGTTCAAGAAACCTCAGACACTCTCCATCGTCTCCGCGCATTCCATTCTCCAGGCCCCCATCCTCTCATCTTCACCATGGACGTCCAATCACCTTACACCTTCATCTCCCACCAGGATGGTCTCAAAGTCCGGTTCTTCCTCGACCGGAGGAGCAACCAATACCCGTCCACTGATACTCAGCGGAGTTGGTCCTTACCCTCAATAACTTCTCGTTTGACTCCTCCCATTTCATCCAAATACAAGGCGTAGCTATGGGCACATGCATGGGCCCCAGCTACGCCTGCCCCTTTGTCGGGTACGTTGAACAATCCTTGTTCGCGGCGTACCAGGGCCACATCCCCGACTTCTACCTCTGCTACATCGATGACTGCTTTTATGTCACCTCCTGCACTCACACACAACTGACTGACTTCATCCGTTTCAGCACAAATATTTTTCCCAATAACCACAGCCATGGCAATTATGATTCAACTGAATGTTTTAATGAGAGAAAATCTCACAGAGTGCAGAAGTCTGCATGAGTTTCTCTGCCCAAGCAGCTCCCAATCATGCCCTTCATACAGTGGAGTAAAGAAGGGGGTCTCTGCTACAATCTTCTCATCACGAGGTCAAGCAAAGTAAGAATCCACAGTCAGCACATTTTATCGCACCAGGTTGTACAAAGTGCAAACCACAATCAACACGTAATGTCGGACTTCTGAGATTTGCAGCAAAAACAGTAAGCTATGTCTACGAGATTACAGCTGCTTGTCTTAACCAAATGGTTATTTTTGCAAGGACGGGGTCTGCAGTTACTAGCAATGAGTGATGTCTACAAGTAAGCAAAATGCTTACATAAACATTTTCTTAAAGATACAGTCTCCGATAGCTATAGGAATGAATTTTTCTATCACACGGTGAGTGCAGGTCCAATAATCCAATCCATTCCATTCCATTCCATTTCAAGTCAGGTCAAGTCAAGTTAAGCACAGTGATTGCATCCATTCAATTTCAAGTCAAGTCAAGTCAGGTCAATGACATTGAGTGCAGGGCCAACAGTACAATCCAATCCTTTCCAAGTAAATTCAAGTCAAGTCAAGTGAAGCATAGTGAGTACAGAGCCCAATCCATTCAATTTCACCTCTATTCAAGTCATGTCAAGCACATTGAGTGCAGGGCCGACAAACCAATCCATTCCATTCTATTTCAAGTCAAGTCAAGCAAAATGAGTGCAGGGCCAAAAATCCAATCCATTCCATATCAAGTCCAGTCAAGCCAGTGAGTGCAGGGGCTACAAACAAATCCATTCCATTTCAATTCAAGTCAAGTCAAGTCAAGTCAAGCACAGTCAGTTCAGGGCCAACAATCCAATCCATTCCATTCCATTTCAATTCAATTCAAGTCTAGTCAAGTCAAGTGAAGCCCAGTGAGTGCAGTGCCAACAAACCAATCCATTCCATTTGAAGTCAAGCCAAGTCAAGTCAACTCAAGCACAGTGAGTGAAAGGCCAACAATCTAATCCATTCCATTTTATTTCAAGTCAAGTCAAGTCATGCACAGTGAGTGCAGGGACAACAATCTAGTCCATTCCATTTCAATTCAAGTCAAGTCAAGTCAAGCACAGTGAGTGCAGGACCAAAAATCCATTTGATCCAATTTCAATTGAAGTCAAGTCAAGCAAAGTTAGTGCAGTGCCAACAATCCAATCCATTCCATTTCAGTTCAAGTCAAGTCAAGCAGATTGGGTGCAGGGCCAACAATCCAGCCAATTCCATTACATTTCAAGTCATTTCAAGTTAAGTTAGCCCAAGCACATTGAGTGCAGGGCCAAAAATCTATTCCATTCCATTCCGAGTCAAGTCAAGCATAGTGAGCGCCGGGCCTACAATCCAATCCATTCTATTTCAAGTCAAGTCAAGTCAAGTCAAGCACAGTGATTGCAGAGCCAGCAATACAATACAATACATTCCATTGCAAGGCAAGTCAAGCTAAGTGAGTGCAGCACCAACAATCCAACCCATTCCATTCCATTCCATTTCAAGTCAAGCACAGTGAATGCAGGGCCTACAAACCAAGTCAAGCACAGTCAGTTCAGGGCCAACAATCCAATCCATTCCATTTCAATTCAAGTCAAGTCAATTCAAGCACAGTGAGTGCAGGGCCAACAATCCATTCCATTTCAATTCAAGTCAGGTCAAGTCAAGACAAGCACAGTGAGTGCAGGGCCAACAATCCAATCCATTCTATTTCAAGTCA
This sequence comes from Raja brachyura, assembly GCA_963514005.1. The sequence continues at coordinate 46,853,758 of OY740798.1, read as the reverse complement.
AGTCAAATCAATTCAATTCAAGCACAGTGAGTGCAGGGCCAACCACACACACTGTTGCACACACACTCTCACAGACACTCACACGCACTCACACACCCTCCACCATACACACACACACTCTCCAACTCACACTCACACTCTCTCTCGCGCACACAGTCACACACACACACACACCATATATATGACAGTGAAACACTCTAGTAATCACTCGCACAGCTGAGCATGGCCTCTACACTGCATGCGACTGCCGCAGTGAGGGGCACTTCCACAATCAGCATGTCCTCTGCACTCAGCAGAACTTACGCAATCAATCAATCACTGAGCGGAACTTACCGAATGAGCGGGACATTTGGACTAAAAACTGTGGGCTAACAAATAATTTCTTCCTTCCTAACATAGTGGGGGCTAACAAAGCATTTCTTCCTTCCAAACACAGTGGGCACTAACTAAGCATTTATTCCTTCCAAACACAGTGGGGGCTAACAAAGCATTTATTGCAAGCACATTAAGGGCTAACAAAGCATTTCTTCCTTGCAAGCACAGTGGGGGCTAGCAAAGCATTTATTGCAAGCACATTAAGGGCTAACCAATTATCATTTATTGCAACAACATTGTGGGGTAACAAAGTATTTATTGCATGCACATAAAGGACTAACAAAGCATTTATTAAAAGCATATTAGGCGTTAACCAATCATCATTTGTTGCAACCACATTGCGAGGTAACAAAGCATTAATTGCAAGCAACTTAAGGGCTAACCAATCATTAATGTTTGCAATCACATTGCGGGATAACAAATCATTAATTGCAAGCACATTAAGGGTTAACCAATTATCATTTAATGCAGCCACACCGCGGGGTAACAAATCATTTATTGCAAGCACATTAAGGGCTAAGAAATCATCATTTATTGCAACCACATTGTGGGGTAACACATCGTTTATTGCAAGCACATTAAGAGTTAACGTCATCATTCACTGCAGGCACATTGCTGGCTAACAAATAATTTATTGCAAGCAAATGAAGGGTTAACCAATCATCATTCATTGCAAGCAAAGTGGGGGCTAACAAAGCATTTATTGCAAGCATATTGTAGACTCACAGTTCAGTAGAATAACAGTTCAGTTCACTCACAGCTTAGAATCACTGTTGTGGACTCTCACTCACGATCTTCCAGAGAGACTGAAATCCGGGGCTTTATACTCCCGCCCCCCTCCCCCCCGGATGGGGCTTCATCATGGTGATTGACAGGCGAGAGGACCAATCAGCTGATCTCAAGATTTTTTTTAAACATTCATAACTTATTTATCTTTCAGCGATCGGAAAAATCCTTGTGGCTGCTGCAGCGGAGGATGACTGTGAGTAAGATATCTTAGGGATATAGGTTCGTGTTTTGTTCTAAAATCAATTAGCAACTTAGACAGGAAGTGGTCAAGATGAGATTTTTAGTATAATGATAGATAGACAGCCTCGAGAAACCACTGAGGCAAGCTCCAACTTAAAAGAATTAAAGAATAAAACCTGGGAATGAACACTCCTCTGTGGTTCGGGAACACCTACTTTGCGCCTAAATTTAGCTGTTTGGAATAAATCGACAAATTCTGAATTAGATCTCTAAAATTGTGTGATGTATTGGAAGGACCTTGAAATTTGAGATTTGGAAATGGTTTATGGAATATGCTTAAAAGTATTTCAAATTGGAGAATTAACCTGGTATCTTTTATTGTCTCAACCCCAGACAGACAGCCAGGGATGCGAAGGAATGGTAACAGTGGATGAAGGGAAGAACAGAACTTGGCAGACGTCTGGTATTGTGGAACATGAATGAATATCTAGAGAACGTGAGAGATGGCGTAAAAAGAATAGGAAATGAGGATGTGCAAAGGATAAAGCTTCCCTTCAGGATGTCAAGGCTAACCGCCTAGAGAAGAGTTGCGATAGAAGAAAGAGTTGATCAGTGGGTTACAGAAGGACCAGGTGAGTGGGTACTTGCTGTCAAAGTCGATGTATTGACCGGTGGATCGAAATTCATCCAACCCTTGATAATAAAGCGGCTACTATTATCAAGGTGTAAAGAAATTTGTCCCTAGATTTGGCATTCTTAAATGGCTTGATTTAAAATAATGATCCAAAATATATGGAAATAAATTGATGATATTAAACAGAAATTCCACAGCAATTGAATTGAATTGTGCTTATCGACTGCAAGCTGTGAATTGGAAAGGGGTAAGACAGACCCTGAAATTCAAAATAGTAAATTAAAGGCTGAGTGAATTTGGCTGAATTGAAGCATTCCCCATGGTTGTTTTGAATAGGTTCATGCCTGTAGGGAAATCTGGACTGAAACCAGCTGAAATTTATAAGAGGAACCTTCATTCGAAGTACATTGGAAACCACCATGTGACTGCGGAGATAACTGACTGCATGTTAGTGTTGATTTTAGAATGGGACAGATTATATCATAGCATAGTAATAGTATACAGAGAGAGGTTTTTGTTTGACTGCGGATTACAGGAATGCAGGGGAAAACATCAGTGAAAGTATGGAGTGTAACTTACTTCATCCCAATTTCTCTTAGGAATTATAGATTCAAATATGGATCAAGTACAGAGGGATTGGCAACACAGATAGAGGGGATTTGCACCCACTAAATCTCGGGAGGTGAAGACTCGGCTGACGGGAATCATGAAGCTACGCCCATGAAAACTCGGGAAGCATGATGAGATTCTGGGAAGATACATCATCATCTTGTTGTTAATTTGTTTGATAATGTACCAGTCACCAATGTTCCTTTGGTTATGATATATATGATAAAAGGGAGGAATGTTAATCCTGGCTAAAAAAAGAGCAGCCATAGCATCGCCATTTAGTAAGGACTCATGTATTGTTAGGCCATTTTGTCTGATGTGCTCTGCAGAAATAAGACAAGCTTCTGAATGGTGCCTGTAAGTCTAGGGCCCAGATCAGTGTTGCATATTCAATTGTCAGATTGAATGTGATTTCTGCAGAGGCCCTCCTAGGAAGTGTAAAATGCATGAAGTTGATTGGATTAATGCAAACTACCACCCCTCTGTAGTTCGGCCCCTCAAGGTTCAGCGACCTATAAAATGCAGCCCCCACGAGGTCCTTTGTCGATCATCTGGAAGAGCACTTGAGACTGTGTGACCTTTTGGAGTGTTTCTGCTCGCACGAGGATGAAGGGCGTGGCCAGGCAAATACAAGGATTGAACCTACAATGGTTTAGCTATCATAGTACAGTGGTATAGCTCTCTGCCACAGAGGATAGTTGAGGCCAGTTCATTGGCTATATTTAAGAGGGAGTTAGATGTGGCCCTTGTGGCTAAGGGGATCAGAGGGTATGGAGAGAAGGCAGGTATGGGATACTGAGTTGAATGATCAGCCATGATCATATTGAATGGCGGTACAGGCTCAAACGGCCGAATGACCTACACCTGCACCTAATTTCTATGTTTCTATGTATTGGTGAATTTGTTGTTCTATCCAAAAATAAATATTAGTTGTTCCAGTGCTTGAATCAGTGTTTTATTGACAAAACTGGACTGGGGGGAAGCTTAGAATAACTTATTTCCAGTTGGACACTAGACGAGTCGGAAATTTGCCGTTACATTTGTGAAAACTTGCACTGTGTGTGTAACTGGAGCTCGTGAAAGATTGGGAACAAGGATTGTTTTATTTCACAAGCCTGACGCCGCCATTCCCGCCGCCATGCACAAGGTTGCCACCTGCGCTAATCTGACTAACGGAGATTGGAATCCCCGAAAGTCAACACGCACGGAGATTGAGTATGTATAACATTAGGCTTTATTGGAGAAGCTTTATATGATAAGCTGTATTGGAAAATGGCCATTAACATGGAGAATTGAGAACTGTCCTTGAGAAACAGAATGACATCAGTTGTTTGAGATAACAGCCGCAGGCATGCGGCTTTTACATCAATGAGTCTTAAAGCGGTAGTGAACAAGTATGTCTGTGGTCAAAGCTAAAGCTCAGTCACAAGAAGACAATGTTGGACAGGATTCTGAAAAAGAAAGAATAGTTACTAAACGCACTGACAAAGGCTTGGAATTGTTCAGGGAAAAGTGCCAGAAGACAGGAAACTCGATATGTAAACAGGCTAACAAATTAATTGAAATGCTAAAAGATGAACTCAAAGGAAAATGAAAATGAAGTACAATCTAAACTGGTTCAATTAATCAAGCTCTGATGAAATCATCAAAAACCACGAGTCAAAAGGAGCTTCAAAATCAAAATCAGTGGTTTCAACAACGAATGGAAACCATATAACCATATAACCATATAACAATTACAGCACGGAAACAGGCCATCTCGGCCCTTCAAGTCCATGCCGAACAACTTTTTTCCCTTAGTCCCACCTGCCTGCACTCATACCATAACCCTCCATACCCTTCTCATCCATATGCCTATACAATTTATTTTTAAATTATACCAACGAACCTGCCGCCACCACTTCCACTGGAAGTTCATTCCACACCGCTACCACTCTCTGAGTAAAGAAGTTCCCCCTCATGTTACCCCTAAACCTCTGTCCCTTAATTCTAAAGTCATGTCCTCTTGTTTGAATCTTCCCTATTTTCATAGGGAAAAACTTGTCCACATGAACTCTGTCTATCACTCTCATCATTTTAAAGACCTCTATCAAGTCCCCCCTTAACCTTCTGCGCTCCAGAGAATAAAGACCTAACTTATTCAACCTATCTCTGTAACTTAGCTGTTGAAACCCAGGCAACATTCTAGTAAATCTCCTCTGTACCCTCTCTATTTTGTTGACATTCTTCCTATAATTGGGCGACCAAAATTGTACACCATACTCCAGATTTGGTCTCACCAATGCCTTGTACAATTTTAACATTACATCCCAGCTTCTATACTCAATGCTCTGATTTATAAAGGCTAGCATACCAAAAGCTTTCTTTACCACCCTATCTATATGAGATTCCACCTTCAAGGAACTATGCACGGTTATTCCCAGATCCCTCTGTTCAACTGTATTCTTCAATTCCCTACCGTTTACCATGCACGTCCTATTTTGATTTGTCCTGCCAAGGTGTAGCACCTCACATTTATCAGCATTAAACTCCATCTGCCATCTTTCAGCCCATTTTTCCAACTGGCCTAAATCACTCTGTAGACTTTGGAAATCCTCTTCGTTATCCACAACACCCCCTATCTTGGTATCATCTGCATACTTACTAATCCAATTTACCACCCCTTCATCCAGATCATTGATGTACATTGATGTACATGACAAACAAAACATTTAATGGTTTTATGCAAGATGTAAAGGTGTGGTTATCTGATATTTGACAGCAAACTACACACTCCACAGCTGAAAGTGCCATACAACAGTGTTGTAAACTCAGATGAAATTAGACCTGATGACATTGTTTCAAATGTCTCAACGCCTAAATCAAGCCACACATCTAGTTCTTCATCATGTGTATCTACAATGGTTACTGCTCGTATTAAAGCTCAGGTAGATAAGGCTGCTCTCTTGGAACATCGGTTAGAGCTTGTGATAAGACCCATCTAACTCAATACTCTCTTTAAAGGCAAAATGTACAGACTCATATGAAAAAGGACGTGCAGGGGCATGTCAGAACTAACCCCTCCGTACTGAGTGATGGAAACCAAGGTGATATCAGGAACCTAATGCAGAGGCAAAATGACATCACTGCTCTTCTGACTCAACAAAATCCCTCTTCTACTTTACCACCAAGAGACATTCCTGTTTATGATTGTGATCCTTTGCAGTATGACGTATTCGTTGCAGCATTTGAGAGAGGAGTGGAAAGAAAATCTAATGAAAAGAGTGATTGCTTGCATTTTCTAGAACAATACACAAGAGGGTATCCAAAAGACTTACATTAGTCCGCAGTGCCGACATTTGCCTCCAGCCCAGGGCTATCATGGCAGTTTATCTGCCTTTTGCACAGAAAGCTTGATGAGAAGGCTAACATTACAGGACATACGACTAGTATTCCCTTGCGTACCATGAACCAAGTGAAGCCTGTGATCAGTCATCATATCTCAAGTTTGGAAATATCCAGTCTGGACAAAGATGATTTTATCCAACTATCAGGCGTGTTCACACATTAGACCATACCGGTTTCTCAGCTATACATTCCCAGTCAGGAATAGCTGTTACAGTGGCCTTACTTGAAGGATATCAAGATTCCTGATATAGACTCTGGTACTGACCTACCAATAGGGGCCTGCTTTAAAGGTATTGGAACCTTGGTAGCTGGTCAACAGCCAAAAGGATGGATCATACGCTCTGAGGACCCTACTGGGGGGGGGGGGGGGGGGGCACCTAAGGTTCCCTCAGAAGAGACAACGAAAGACGGGATGAAAATGGCTACTCTGCTGCTGCAATCGGACATCTATTATAAACTTGGAGGAGCTACTGGTCAAGCAATGCAATCACAAATTCAATGAAAGAACCAGCACGGAAACAGAGGGCATGTCCAGAGAAGATGTAAAGTTCTTGGATATTATGAATCGCCCAGCAAAGATGGTGGATGAACACTTTTGACTAGACCTACCTTTCAAACAAGAAAGAGTCAGCATGCCAAATAGCTGTTCCATTGCAGAGTAGCTCATCCAGAGCCTGAAATGCAGGTTTGGCAAGAATAAGACATTTCATGATGAATATAGATCTTTCCCCACAGAAATGATTGACAATGGGTATGCTGAAATGGTACCAGTAGACCAGTTGAATCGAAGTGATGGAGAGCTCTGGTGCACCCCTCACCATCGGTGTATCACTCAAGTAATAGAACCTTAAGGGTAGTGTCTGTGGTGCAGTCTTCAAAGGAACATCACTTAACTGCTAACTGCTGCAGGGTCCACTCCTTACAAACTTGTAGTTTTCATCAGGTTCAGGCAAGAACCAGTTGCTTTGATGGCTGATATCAAAGCAATGTTTCATCAGGTCAAAGTATCAGAAAAGGACATTGACTATCTGCGATTCCTCTGGTGGCCAGAGGGTAATGTGCAGCAAGATCTATTTGAATACCAGATGAAGGTACATCTTTTTGGAGCAGTGTCATCTCCAAGTTGTGCAAACTTTGCATTAAGGAAGACTGCTGAGGGACAGCAAAGCTCACTTTCCAGCAGAGGTCACACAGTAAAGAACAACTTCTATGTAGATAATTGTTTAAAATCCATGCCTTCGGAACATGAAGCAGTTCAAATGGCAAGAGACCTGACTTCCCTCTGCCAAATGGGAGGATTCGTGCTGTCAAAATGGATCAGCAACAGCCGTGCTGTATTGGCATCCATTCCATAAGAAAACAGAACCAATGCGACTAGAGTGTTGGACTTGCACAAGGACAATCTGCCAATGGAAAAGAGCACTGGGATTGCACTGTTGCGTTGAAACAGATGTGTTCAAGTTCAGAATTGCTGTACAGGAACGACCATACACAAGACGGGGCATCTTGTCCGTGGTTGAGTCTATATACGATCCTTTAGGATTCTAGCACCATTTGCTCTGCAGCCAAGCTGATTATGCAGAAGCTTTGTCAGGAAAGATTCGGATGGGATGAAAACATACCCCAAACCTCTCTCGACAATGGACAGGATGGTTAGCAGATCTCAACAAGATGGTGGAATTTAAAATGGACCAGTGCATGAAGCCTGCAAGCTTTGGTCAAATCTGATATGCACAGCTGCACCACTTTAAGATGCAAACAAAAGTGGTTACGGTACTGTTTCATATCTAAGACTGGAAGATGATAACACACAAGTGCATGTTGCATTCATAATGGGAAAAGCCATAGTGGCACCATTGAAGCAAACGATGATTCCCAGAATGGAGTTTACAGCTGCAGTCCAAGCTGTCAGATTTGACACAATGTTGTGAAATGAATTACAGCTTCAACTGGACAAATCCATCTTCTGGACCGATAGCTCAACAGTGCTTAAGTACATCATCAACAAAACCAAACGCTTCCAAACATTTGTAGCAAACAGGATCAATTTGGTAAGGGATGCTACTGATGTATCACAATGAAGATATGTTCGCACAAAGGAAAATCCTGCTGATGAAACCTCCAGAAGACTGACAGCAGACCACTTCTTAAGCTGTAAGGGATGGATCGATGGACCAGAGTACTTTAACAACTAGCCTATCGTGTGCTGGTCCAGAAACCTCTTCAATGTGAGAGTCTTTCCCTCCATCATCCGCTCAGGCATTACAGGTCTTCCATTTCCTTCCTCCTCATTTACCTGCTAAATGCCTCTTAAACATCACTACATTTTCTGCTTCCATCAACACCACCCGTGGCAGGACCTTTAGGGCACCCACCATTTTCTGTGTAACAAGAACTTGACCCATTATGTTTTCGGAAGCTTCTCCCCCTTCACCCTAATACAATGTCTTATGAACTTGTAATTCATTTGTGAATTAATTTGTAATTTGTAAATAAACTTTATCAACCTCATCTGCAGGATTCTCATGTTGTCATGATGTTATAAACCGTCATATCTCCACTCCGTCACGGGGGTTCCATAGAAAACATTCCACGTTGCTTTACAGCCAATGTTCTCCAAATATTGCTGACTTTTATACAGGATGCCGCAGACACTAAAGGCAAACGCGTTCTTTACCACACTGTCTACTTGTGTTGTCGCTTTCCGGGAGCGATGGACTTGCGCTCCAAGAACCCTCTATCTCTTTCCCTCATTTGGCCGTTATCCTATACAAGTGCGCGTAAGAAGGAACTGCAGATGTTGGTTTAAACCGAAGATAGACACAAAAAGTTGGAGTAACTCAGCGGGCAGGCATCATATCCGGAGAGAAAAAAATGGTGACGTTTCGGGTCGAGACCCTCCTTCAGAAGTCAGAGGTGTGAAGAAGGGTCGCGACCCAAAACGTCACCCATTCCTTCTCTCCAGAGATGCTGCCTGTCCCGCTCAGTAGATCCTATCCAAGTATTTGTCCCTGTTCGGCAACATCAGGTTATTTCCACCACAATGTGTCATAAAAGAAAACAAGCTGATTATGAAATATCTGCGACGAATGTCATAAATGCCTGAGATTGAACTGATTGATTCACAGGAGATTTGTCTGTGTATAAATAGACTGTTTTTAATTGATCCGCTATTTCACCCGCTGCCTTCTACAGACAGAAAATGGGGCGGGCTCCCGTTCTGCTGGTGAAAGATATTTACTATCCGGTTCTTGCGATTATCGGTGTTCCTGGTGAGTGGTCACTGCGCCGAGGTTCACAGAGCGAAGGGAAAGGTTGGGGTGCGTTAACGGCACGTCATTGCCCACACGATGGCCTTGGAAGCGCATCGTCTCTGACGGCACGATGCCATCTGAAGCTCCAGTTTTTAAATACGTAACCAACTCATCGAGATAACCTGTCCAGAAACAATTAACTACAGATACTGGTTTACAAAAAAAAACACAAAGTGCTGGAGTCGCTTTAATTCATCGGGTCAGGGAACATGGCCAGGTGATGTTTCGGGTCGCGACCCATCAGATTAACTGTTAAATTTCAGGTCCTTTGCAGGTCTGGGTGAATGAAGTTGAAGTCCATTGAAGGTCTGAGTATCCTCGCCACCCTCGCGTGTATCAACCAATACTCGCCAGCCTTAGTCCTGTCCCTCCTGTCTTCCACCTTTCCCATGCAACCCCCATCATTATCTGTGTGAAGAAGGACCCCGACCTGAAACATCACCTGTCCATGTTCTCCAGAGATCCTCCCTGTCACGTTGAGTTACTCCCGCACTTTGTGTCGTTTAAGATAACCCGTCTACACAGAAACAATAATCTTTCATTCCTCTCTCTCTGTTACAGCAAACCTGGTGACGATCGTAATTCTCTCCCGAGGAAAGTGCGGCCTCGCCAAGTGCAGCTCTGTCTACGTGGTGGGCATGGCTTCGGCTGATCTTCTTGTCAAGGTCTTCAATGTGGTGCTGTTTTATATTTTCACCCATCATTACCCACATTCCTTCCTGACAATCACCGCCCTGTGTAAGTTTATCATATACATGACCACGGTCACTCTGGACCTGTCAGTTTGGTTCACCCTCTCCTTCACGTTCGACAGATGTGTAGCAATCTGCTCTCGCAAGTTACAAACCATGTATTGCACCGGGAGAACGGCGACTGTGGTACTAACGACGCTCGCCCTTCTGATCGTATCCAAAAACATCCCTTTTTGCTTTGCATACGACCCCGTGCACATCGTTGACGGGGTGCAGTGGGGCTGCAGGGGAAATATGCCTTTCTTTACCTCGCCCGCCGGCGTGGGTTTTCTCAAGTTTCACGCCGTCTGTGTGGGCGCTCTTCCTTTCGCGTTGATTTTCGTGTTTAACTTAGTGACAACCAGGCGTATTGTAGCCGCCAGTCGAGCTCGCCGCGCGCTGCGGGGTAACAGAAACGACAAACAATCCGACCCGGAGGAGGCGAACAGAAGAAAGTCCGTTATTTTGGTATTCACCATCTCCGGCAGTTTCGTGCTGTTGTGGATTACAGCGGCCGCGACTTTTGGAGTCACCGGGCTGACAAACGCTAATCATTTCCGCGGTGACCTTAACAACCCAGCCTACGTTGCCACGGAAGTTGGAGCTATGTTAAAGTACATGAGCTCCTGTTCAAACACCTGCATTTACGCTCTGACCCAGAGCAAATTCAGAGAACAATTGAAGGATGCGGTAAAATCGCGCTGGAGGTTATTCCACGGCTCGTGCAGAAACTGATTTTTGTGCAAATGTATGAAACTGTATTTATGCAAGCATATTTTAGCCATTTTTGTCCAAACTATTTAATAAATCATTCTGATAATGTGAACGCCGTTGATTTGTTTTGCTGTTTTTGAACACCTACCCAATGTTGCACTAATTATTTAATGTCCCTGTGAATTTGCAGGGTGACGCTTTTTTCAATGGACAAATACAGTTATTGGCAGGAACCTAAGGTGCACTGATGTACGAAGGATCTTGGGGTATAAGTCTACAGCTCCTTCAACATGCCATCACAAGTAGAGGGGTAACGAACGGGGCCATATTTGAATGGTTCTTGTCACCGCATCAAGTGAAGGGATTCACAGGATGCTGCCCTGATTATAGTACTAGCTATAAAGAGAGAGAAACAAAAAAGTGGAGTATTTCAGCGGGTCCGACAGCATCTCTGGAGAAAAGGATTCGGTTTCGTTTCGAGTCGAGACACTTCTTCAAACTGGAATAGGATAGATAGTCAGATACCCTTGTGTCGATATACGAAATACTCGATAGAATAAGGTGAGTAGCAGAAAGATTAAAATAGATGTTTTAGGCAAATTTGTTTTTACAGAGTGTAGCATGCCTGGCATGCGCTGCCAGGAGAGGGGATGGAAGCAGATACAAGGGTAGCGATTAAGAGGCCTTTTAGACGAGCAAACGAATTGGCAGTCCCTTTGCTGTGCTATCCCATACTCCAACTATAATAATTTCCCGTTATCCAACAATGTTCTATGCTTCGGAATCAAGATAGTGGATTCGAAATAGTGTACGGCTGTGGAAATAGCAGAACCTTCCCCGAAACCATGATGCAGCTTTAAAACTCGCTGGTTCAATTGTATTGTATCATATACATAGCTACAGTGAAACTCTTTTATTAACATTCAATTCAGTAAAATGATACTGTACATAAGTACAATCATAAATAAACACCAAAGTGCAAGGATTGCAGTGCAATAATAGTAAACAGCGCAGGGTGAAGAGTTCACACGTTTGCGGTACCACCTTGTGTCCATCAAGTTTCAATTTATTAAATGTATAAATTCTTATCTTGGCCTTAAATGTCTGTTGTCCTCGGGGCGGCCCTGGATCGGGGTTGTAGGGGTGATGCTGTCGATATCCTCCACTGCCGTTCGATCTGCTGCAGGCGCGTTCAATCTGCACTCTCATCCGACCTGTAGCTTTGGCAGCATGTGATCGCCAGCTGTTGCAGGGCCTCCAGCAGCCCGCTGCTCCCACACCCTGACCCGGTCCTTTCAATCGCTGTAGTCTCCACACGTGGGCGGCACGGAGCCAGCCCACAGCCTGCTCGCCGGCACTGAACCCTTGTGAAGTAAACAGAGACCGATGATCGGATGTATAGGAAGGGACTACAGAAGCTGGTTTCTTGCCTTCGCCCTATATCCCCTGACTTTAAGAGCCATATCCAGCTCTCTCTTGAAAGTATCCAAAGAACCAGCCTCCACTGCACTCTGAGGCAGAGAATTCCACACTCACATCTCTGTGAGAAAAAGTGTTTCCCCGTCTCGGTCTAAATGGCTTACTCCTTATTCTTAAACTGTGCCCCCTGGTTCTGGTCTCCCCCAACATCGGGAACATGTTTCCTGCCTCTAGCGTGTCCAAACCTTTAATAATCTTATATGTTTCAATAAGAACCCCTCTCGTCCTTCTCAATCCCAGAGTATACAAGCCCAGCCGCTCCATTCTCTCAGCAAATGACAGTCTCGGAATTAACCTTGTCAACCTACGCTGCACTCCCTGATAGCAAGAATGTCCTTCCTCAAATTAGGGGACCAAAACTGCACACAATACTCCAGGTATGGTCTCACTAGGGCCCTATACAACTGCAGGAGGACATTTTTGCTCCTGTACTCAACGCCTCTTGCCATAATGCCATTCGTTTTCTTCACTGCCTGCTGCACCTGCATGCTTACTTGCATTGACTGACGAACAAGGACCTCTAGATCCCGTTGTACTTCCCCTTTTCCCAACTTGTCACAATTTAGATAGTAATCTGCCTTCCTGTTTTTGCTAGCAAACCTCACATTTATCCACATTAAACTGCACCTGCCATGCATCTGCCCACTCACCCAAACTGTCCAAGTTACCCTGCATTCTCATAGCATCCTTCTCGCAGTCCACACTGCCAGCCAGCTTTGCATCATCTGCACATTTCAGAATGTCAGCACTACACCCAATATCATGTGCCCTAATTTTGCCCACTAATGTCCTATGTGGGACCTTATCAAATGCTTTCTGAAAATCCAGGTACACCACATCCACTGGCTCTCCCTTGTCCATTTTCAAAGTTACATCCTCAAAAAATTCCAGAAGGTTAGTCAAGCATAAATCCATGCTGTTACTGCTATCCAAATGTGCGGCTATTTCATCTTTTATAATTGACTCCAGCATCTTCCCCACCACCGATGTCAGGCTAATTGGTCTAGTATTCCTTGTTTTCTCTCTCCCACCTTTCTTTAAAACTGGAATAACATTAGCTACCCTCTAATCCACAGGAACTGTTCCTGGATATATAGAACATTGGAAAATTATCAACATACATCCACAATTTCTTGAGCCACTTCCTAAGTAGCCTGGTGTACAGACCATCAGGCCATGGGGATTTATTAGCCTTCAGTCCCATCAGTCTACCCAACATCATTTCCTGCCTAATGTGGATTTCCTTCAGTTCCTCCGTCACCCCAGATCCTCTGGCCACGAGTATATCAGGAAGATTGTTTGTGTCCTCCTTAGTGAAGACGGATCCAAAGTACCTGTTCAACACATCTGCCATTTCCTTGTTTCCCATAATAAATTCACCTTTTTCAGTCTTCAAGGGTCCAACTTTGGTTCTTAAATAATTTTTTCTTCTTCACATACCTCAAGCAGTTTTTTTCTATCCTCCTTTAAATTCTTGGCTAGCTTACTTTCGTACCTCATCCTTTCTACCCGTATTGCCTTTTTAGTTCTCTTCTGTTGCACTTTAAACATTACCCAATCCTCTTGCTACCCACTCATCTTTGCTATGTTGTACTCTTTTCTTTTTATACTGTACCTGACATCCCTTGTCAGCCACGGTCGCCCCTTACTCCACACGGAACCACACGTGCTGTACTGTATGCAAGAGACAATGACCAATAATCACATTTTAAATATATAGATTCCACAAGTAGCCATTAAGAATATAAAAATGCTGTGTGTGCTGTGAATATTTTGAATGTTCTCTCCATTTGCAGGCTGTTTAGGCCTTCAATAATCTGACGTTAGATAAAGTCACTACTGATCTATGAGATGTTTTAGTTTGTGTCTGTGCTTAACTGAGCTGGGTCCCAAGTAAAGCTGATTCATGGTCCAGATATAAAATACAATTCTCTCCTCCAATATGCCAGTTCGGTATTTGGACTGCGCATGCACAGGTCATACGTCGCTCGGGCTAAACACTCTCGGTGGCAGTGCCGCTGCATGGGTGCAGACGTGTGTCTCGTCCCTATACAGCTGCCGCTGGGTCGACACCGTCCCCGCCTGAGTGTCCCGTCCGAGGCGGCCCTGGGCCGGCGGGAGCAGGACGGGATCGGTGGAGGAGGGTAGTGGGGGAGGGGGGGAAGCCTGCTCCAGCTCGGCTCTGCCTGACCCGGCTGGGCGCTGGCCCGTCGCAGCGGTGGCCCATGCCCGCAGTCGGTGCAGAAAAGAAGCACCAACTCCAGCTCACCCCCCCCCCCCGTCCCGTCCCGTCCCCCCCCCCGTCCCGCCGGCAGGACAATCAGAATCGAGCTGGGGCTGGTGCCTCTCCTCCTCACTGACTGCATGCCTTGGCTGACACTCCCGTCCGCGGACCTCTGGATAGAAGACCCTCCTTCAGACTTCCGACACATTAGACGTGTGCGCCACGGTTGGGATGGATGGGAGCGGAGATTCCCACGGGCGCAAGGAACAAATGACCTAAAGTTTACGTTGAGTTCTTAACGTCCTCCCGTTTTGTGAGAGTGGTTGTATCCTAGCTTCAGCTCAACCAACGTCGAACACATTATCCGGACAGGCGGCGGGGAATCAGGAGCTGATGTGAGGCATCGGCGATTCTCTGAAATCCTAGTCGGCCGCCGCCGATTAGCGGGATCGAATAGGCAGCGTCCGACCCTAAAGTAGAGGTGTTAAGCCCCTGTCCCACATAGGAGACCTATACAGCAACCTCTGGTAGCCTTGCACACCACCAAAAAAAAATCAAGGTTGAGGTGATCTGCAACCTCCTACCACCTCCCACGCATATGTTGTAAACCTTCCTCGACTATGAAGAAAACCGGCTTCGACTAGACATGTGACAAAAAAAATATCGATTTGAAAAACGGCAACCTATTTTTAGTCGATGCCGGTTTTAAACATGATGATAAAATATCAGCAACCTAGATGAAGCCTCCACCACGTGGAAACCACTTTCGACCATTAGGGAGAGTGACCAAAATCTCCGGTGAGCTCATGGAAACCTTGGGTGGCGGGCAAGCTCACCAGAGGTAGCTGTTTAGGTCTCCCAAGTGGGACAGGGGCTTTAGTTCTTCCAGCGGCGAGCGAAGAGGTAACGGCTACCGAGGGCCGCCTGTCGGGCGTTATCTCCTCGATGCCGGCATCCAACCACTCTCAAAAAATGCTGGTGTATGGCTCAGTTCACTCAATACAAACTTTAGGTCATTTCTTCCTTGCGCCCGCGGAAATCTCCAGCACGGTCGAGACGAGGGGGTTCTGAAGTTGCATTCTCTCGATTGAGGACATTTTCTAGACTCTCCCAGAAGCAACGAACCATGGCTTTACCAGTGTTTAATAGGGACCTGCAGATGCTGGAAAATCGAATTTAGATAAAAATGCTGGAGAAGCACAGCGAGTAAGGCAGCATCTATGGAGCGGCGGAAATAGGCGACGTTTCGGGTCGAGACCATTCTTCAGACTGATGTGGGGATGGGGGGGCGGGAAGAAGAAAGGAAGAGGATGAGACAGTGGGCTGTCAGTGAGTTGGGAAGGGGAGGCAAAAGAAGGAGAAAGCAGGGACTACCTAAAATTGGGGAAGTCAATGTTCATACTGCTGGGGTGTAAGTCCTGGGCCTCCAGGACTTACACTACAATTTTAGGTAGTCCCTGCTTACTCCTTCTTAGCCCTCCCCTTCCCAGCTCTCCCACAGCTCACCGTCTCCGCCTATTCCTATCTTCTTCACCCCCCCCCCCCCCATGCTCACATCAGTCCAGCGGCTTTAGTTCAAGATCTGACCTGCCCGAACTTTCTGCGTCTTTTGAATAATGGGGGGTGGGGGGGGGGGGGGGGAGGGTAAGGTGGGGGGTGACATCACTCGCAGCACCAGGAAGATTGCACGCAGATCCATTGTGACCTCATCAGCGAAAGACAGTCGCATTTAAATTCAAAGATTTGTCAGATTTTTGAACATTTTCAATAATAACTCGAGAAATAAAGCAACACATTTTCAGATTTGGACTCCACGGGAAAAATCTCTACTGGGATATGTAAAAGTTTTACCATTGCCGCGTCATTTTTTCGCGAAGATGTGATTATACACAAACAAATAAACAAACACATACATCCGAGATCATACTTTTAAGTATATAGATATGATATGATAGACTCGATCAAGTGGGACCAATTGGGTCCCCCAATGCAATATTCCACCATTCACAAATAGCCTCCAATTCTCCGGGGTCAACCAATCCATTTGATGCTAAGTCAAGTCGATTCAAGCATAATGAGTGCAGTGCCAACAATCCAATCCATTCCAAGTCAAGTCAAGTTAAGCCCAGTGAGTGCAGGGCCAACAGTCCAATACAATCCATTCCATTTCAAGTCAAGTCAAGTCAAGCAAAGTGACTGCAGGGCCACAAATCCAATCCAGTCCATTTCAATTCAAGTCAAGTCAAGTCAAGCACAGTGAATGGAGGGCCAAAAGTCCATTCCATTCCAAGTCAAGTCAAGTCCTGTGAGTGAAGGGCCAGCAATCCAATCCATTGAATTCCAATTCAACTCAAGTCAAGCACAGTGAGGGCAGGGCCAACAATCCAATACATTCCATTTTAATTCAAGTCAGGCCAAGTCAAGACAAGCACAGTGAGTGCAGGGCCAACAATCCAATCCATTCCATTTAATTTCATGGCAAGTCAAGTCAAGTCAAGCACCAAGAATGCAGGACCCACAATCCAATCCATTCCATTTCAATTAATTTCAAGTCAAGCACAGTGAGTGCAGGGCCAACAATTCAATCCATTGCATTCCATTTCAATTCAAGTCAAGTCAGGTCAGGCCCAGGGAGTGCAGGGCCAACAATCCAATTCATTCAATTTCATGTCAAGTTAAGTCAAGTCAAGCACCAAGAGTGCAGGGCCCACAATCCAATCCATTCCATTTCAATTAATTTCAAGTCAAGCACAGTGAGTGCAGGGCCAACAATTCAATCCATTGCATTCCATTTCAATTCAAGTCAAGTCAGGTCAGGCCCAGGGAGTGCAGGGCCAACAATCCAATTCATTCCATTCTATTTCAAGTCAAGTCAAGTCATGTCAGGCACAATGAGTGCAGAGCCAACAGTCCAATGCAATCTATTCCATTCCACGTCTATTCAAGCCATGTCAAGCACAGTGATTGCAGGGCCAACAATCCAATCCATTCCATTCCAAGTAAAGACAAGTCAAGACAAGCACAATGAGGGCTGGGCTAACAACACAATCCATTCCATTCCAAGTCAAGTGAAAACCAGCACAGTTAATGCAGGGGAACATTCCACTGCATTCCATTCCATTTCAAGTAAAGTCAAGTCATGTCAAGCACAGGGCGTGCATGGCCAACAATCCAATCCATTCCAATTCAAGTCAAGTCAAGCTCAGTGAGTGCAGGGCCAACAATCCAATCCATTCCATTACAATTCAAGTCAGGTCAAGCCAAGTCAAGCACAGTGAGTACAGGGCCCACATTCCAATCCATTCCATTTCAATTCAAGTCAGGTCAAGTCAAAGTCAAGCACATTGAGTCCAGGGTCATCAATCTAATCCATTTGATTCCAAGTCAAGTTAAGCACGGTGAGTGCAGGGCCAACAATCCAATCCATTCCATCCCATTTCAATTCAAGCCAGGTCAAGCACAATGAGTGCAGGGCCATCAATCCAATAAATACCATTCCAACTTAAGTCAAGTCGAGTCAAGTCAAGCATAATGAGTGCAGAGCCAACAATCCATTCCATTCCCTTTCAAGTCAAGTCAAGCCAAGTCAAGCCAAGTCAAGCCAAGCCCAGTGAGTGCAGGGCCAACGATCCAATACAATCCATTCCATTTCAAGTCAAGTCAAGTCAAGCAAAGTGAGTGCAGGGCTACCAATCCAATCCAGTCCATTTCAATTCAAGTCAAGTCAATTCAAGCACAGTGAGTGGAGGGCCAACAATCAAATCCATTGAGTTCTAATTCAACTCAAGTCAAGCACAGCGAGTGCAGGACCAACAATCTAATCCATTCCGTTTAATTTCATGGCAAGTCAAGTCAAGTCAAGCACTTGGGCCAACGACCCAATCCATTCCATTTCAATTCAAGTCAAGTCAAACACAGTGAGTGTAGGGCCAACAATCCAATCCATTCCATTTCAATTCAAGGCATTTAAAGTCAAGCACAATGAGTTCAGGGCCAACAATCCAATCCATTCCATTTCAATTCAAGTCAAGTCAAGTCAAGGCAAGCACAGTGAGTTCAGGGTCAACAGTCCAATCCATTCCATTTCAATTCAAGTCAAGCCAAGTCTAGCACATTGAGTGCAGGGCCATCAATCCAATCCATTCCATTTCAATTCAAGTCAAGTCATAGAAACATAGAAACATATAAAATAGATGCAGAGGTGGCCATTTGGCCCCTTGAGCCAGCACTGCCATTCATTGTGATTATGGCTGATCATCCCCAATCTATAATCCGTGCCTGCCTTCTCCCCATATGCATTGATTCCACAAGCCCCTAGAGCTCTATCTAACTCTCTCTTAAATCCATCCAGTGATTTGGCCTCCACTGCCCTTTCTGGTAAGGAATTCCACAAATTCACAACTCTCTGGGTGAAAATATTTTTTCTCACCTCATTCTTAAATGGCCTCCACTTTATTCTAAGTCTGTGCCCCCTGGTTCTGGACCCGGCCATCATTGGGAACATTTTTCCTACATCCAGCTTGTCCAATCCTTTTATAATTTTATATGTTTCTGTGAGATCTCCCTTCATCCTTTAATACCAGTCTCCCATGCGGGTGTGTATCTTTGTGTCCCACAAAGACAATCCAACAAAGGCAATCCCACAAGATCGTATCCCACTTTTCAAGAAAGGAGCGAGAGAGAGAAAACAGGTAATTACAGACCAATTAGCATGGAATTAGCCTGGAATTAACCTGGAATTAGCCTGGAAACTCATTCCATTTCAAATCAAGTCAGGTCAAGGCAAGCACAGTGAGTGCTGGGCCTACAATCCAACCCATTCCATTTCAATTCAAGTCAAGTCAAGTGAAGTCAAGCACAGTGAGTGCAGGGGCAACAATCCAATCCATTCCATTCAATTTCAGGTCAAATCATGTCAATTGAAGTCAACTCAAGTCAAGCACAGTGAGTGCAGGCCCAACAATCCAATCCATTCTATTCCAAGTCAAGTCAACTCAAGACAAGTCAAGTCAAGTCAAGCACAATGAGTACAAGGCCAACAATCCAACTCATTCCATTTCAAGTCAAGTCAAGGAAAGCACAGTGATTGCAGGGCCTAAAAATCCAATCCACTCCATTTCAAGTCAAGTCAAGTCAAGTCAAGTCAAGACATGTCAAGTCAAGTCAAGCACAGTGTGTGTTGGGCCAACAATCCAATCCACTCAATTTCAATTTCAATTCAAGTCAGGTCAAGTCAAGTCAAGCACAGTGAGTGCAGGGCCTATAATCCAATCCATTCCATTTGAAGTCAAGTCAAGTCAAGCACAATGAGTACAAGGCCAACAATTCAACCCATTTCAAGTCAAGTCAAGGCAAGCACAGTGAGTGCAGGGTCAACAATGCAATCCATTCCATTCAATTTCAGGTCAAGTCAAGTCAAGTCAACTCAATTCGAGTCAAAGTGAGTCAAGTCAAGTCAAGCACAGTGAGTGCAGGGCCAACAATCCAATCCATTTCATTTAAATTCAAGTCAAGCCAAGCACAGTGTGTGCAGGGCCAACAATCCAATCCAATTCATTTCAATTCAAGTCAGGTCAAGTCAAGTCAAGCACAGTGAGTGCAGGGACAAAAATACAATACATTCCATTCCAAGTCAAGTCAAGCACAGTGGGTGCAGAGCCAACCATCCAATATATTCCATTACAATTCAAGTCAGGTCAAGTCAAGTAAAGCACAGTGAGTGTAGGGCCAGCAATCCAATCCATTCTATTTCAATTCATGTCAAGTCAAGCACAGTGAGTGCAGGTCCAACAATCCAATCCTTTGCATTTCATGTCAAGTCAAGTCTAGTACAGTGAGTGCTGGACTTACAAGCCAATCCATTCTATTTCAATTCAAGTCACGACAAGTGAAGTCAAATCAAGTCAAGCATAGTGAGTGCAGGGCCAATAATCCCATCCATTCCATTCCAAGTCAAGTCAAGCACAATGTGTACAAGGCCACCAATCCAACCCATTCCATTTCAAGTCAAGTCAAGGCAAGCACAGTGAGTTCATGGCCAACAATCCAATCCATTCCATTCAATTTCAGGTCAAGTCGAGTCAAGTCGAGTCAAGTCAATTCAAGACAAGTCAAGTCAAGCACAGTGACGGCAGGGCCAACAATCCAATCTATTCTGTCAATTGATGTTGCATGTTAACCAATCACACACCAGCCAGCATCTCTAACTGTATTCCACTGTAATACTTATACTAACACTGGTTTCCCAGCACCGACAGTTGGAGCAACCAGGATGTACTGACAACTTATCATCCTCCATGCTGTTAAGTTTCAGTGCTGATTTTGCTTCGGGATCACGCGAGTGACTACGTGAAGAAGCCCGCCTGGTGCTTGATCGGCATTACGTCGATGCTGTCGGTAGGGAAAGAGCTGCAGAGCGCAGCTCCACACAGCGGTAAGGAAACGGCCCGCAGGTAAGTGAAATTATTTTATTTCCAGGGCATTTTCAAAACTCCATAGGCTGGTGGGTAAACCAGGAGGAGTAAAAATAAATTGGAAAAAGTTAAAAAATCGCGGGTAAAATGTGCGTCCCGGGGTGGAGAAGAGTCGGGACAACAGATTATTGTGGAGCCGGTCTGATACCGGTGGCCGTTGAAATACTCATTAGTGAGCCTTTGGTTGCTCCACAAACAGAAACTTTGGAGGAAAACCCAGTGCCTAAAAAAAAGTAAAAGAAAAGCTGAAAGGCCTGAGGTTTCTGATGAATCCGATTCGGAACGTCCTCCAGAAAGGAAAGCCTTATGGCTCAGAATGGATCAAATGGAGAAAATGCTCCAAACTATAATCAACCAAGGGTCTAAGAACCCAGAATATTCCCAGACAGCCCCTGAGGGGGTTCCATATAATGAATAAGGTGCCAGTTTGAATTGGGAATTTGAAACTCCAGTGCCCGGGATTGGGCTGGAGGAAGTCTCCTTTGAACAAGTTTCAGGAGTACCAGGGCTGTATGAGACTGACCCTGGAAGTGGTGATTGCGGTCAGGAGTACCCACCACAATACAAATATGTTGATCCAGGTGTGCCTGATGTGGCACAAAGTTTTCCTATACCTGGAGGAGGCGGTGAGGCCATGGAAGAAAACCTGGCGGCCAATATTAATTATATGGTCTCTCACTCGCTTCAACAAGCTGTTATGGTTGAGACAGCAGATTTGTATAAAACACCTATTAATTGTACCTCACTGAAGGTACCTACGGTGAATCCGGCTATTTGGGTGCCAATGTCATCAATGATGCAGGCGCAGGAAATACGATTTCAAAGAATCCTCAAACTGATTTCGGCTGGCATCACTGCCTTTGGAAGACAAGTGGAAGGTTGGGAATGACCAAGGTTCAGAAGCATATGTTGGCATTATTCTGCAACTCATTTTTTGAGATAAGTTGTATGAGGAAGGTTGCCATTCGGCCTATTTTACATCCAAGATTTGCAGGGTTGTGCAGATCAAGCAATGTTCAAGCTCCTGGTTATTTGTTCGGAGAAAATCTGTCTAAACAAATTAAAGAAATTGATAAAGAGGCAAAAACTATTGGCCTTATGAACCCCTTCAATTTTGGCCAGAGAAGGGCCGGTCAAATGAGAAGGGGATTCGATTTTGGAGCTGGAACAAGCGAGGCAGGAGTATGGTAAGGAAGAATTACCAACCAGCACAGCCGAATGTGCACCCATTTGTTGGGAGAAGGAGATCACTACGTCCGGTTGGAGAGGTGCAAAAACTTTATCCTATTAAAGAAGAATGTTTGGATGAACCTCAGATTGGTGGTAGACTCCAAATGTTTTATAATGAATGGGACAGTATAACATCTGATCGTGTTATATTAGATACTGTTTTAGGATCTACCATTGATTTTGTAGAAGGTATGGATCCACTGGGACAGAACAAGCCTAATCATACTTTGATGTTTTCTGTACTTGAAAAAATTCAAATTGATAAAGAGGTTAAGAATTTGTGTAGAAAAGGAGTTATCGAGAAAACAGGAGAGGAGCCACAACAATTTGTGTCAAGTATTTGCCCCAGACCAAAGAAAGATGGGTGTTGTAGAATCATTTTAGATCTCACACAATTGAATACATTTGTCCAGTATAAACATTTTAAAATGGACACCTTCAACATTGCAATGCAGCTGGTATCAACAGGTTGTTATATGGCTACAATAGATTTGAAGGATGCATATTATTCAGTTCCAATTCATCATCACTTTCGCAGGTATTTAAAGTTTAAGTGGATGGGACAGCTGTGGCAATACAAAGCATTACCTAATGGATTAAGCTCAGCACCTAGACTGTTCACTAAATTGTTGAAGCCAGCACTTGCACTGCTAAGGGTACAAAAACACATCGTTATGGCTTATCTAGATGACATTTTAATTGTCAATTATAATCAGGAGTCAGCTGAAAAATCAGTCTCAGCAACTACAAGTCTGTTTGAAAGGCTGGGGTTCCTGATTCATCCAACAAAATCTAAGTTACACCCATCCCAAACCATTGAATATCTGGGGTTTGTGATTAATTCAATTACCATGTTAGTAACTTTACCAATAGATAAGGTGATTGATTTGACAAATGTGTGTCAGAGCCTGATTAACAAACCTTATCCCTCCATCCGAGAAGTTGTTAAGGTTATTGGGAAGTTAGTAGCAGCATTTTTAGCAGTAGAATTTGGTCCACTGCATTACCAAAATATTCAAAGGGCAAAAACTCAAGCGCTTATACAGCGAGCAGGCCATTTTGATAGGCCCATGCAATTGCCAAAGGAAGCCTTATCGGAATTGCATTGGTGGATTGAGAATGTTCCACAAGCTGTTAAGAACATTTTAGTTCAGCAGCCAGTAGTGTTTTTGCAAACTGATGCAAGTTCTCTCGGATGGGGGGCTACGGATAGTGAGACCAGCTGTGGGGGCAGATGGACTGTCCAAGAGTAATTATTGCTCCAAACATATGGTATAAATTATTTGGAGTTACTGGGAGCATTTTATGGATTAAAAGCTTATTGTTCTACTATGAAGGATTTGCATGTCCAAATACAAATAGACAATACCACAGCTGTGGCATATATCAATCACATGGGTGGAGTAAGATCAATATCATGTGATCATCTGGTAAACCAGATGTGGCATTGGTAAAAATATTTGGCTTTCAGCTATTTATCTCCCAGGCAGAGACAATGTTGTGGCAGACAAAAGATCATGAATATTTAAAGACAGTACTGAATGGATGTTAAATCCACAAATTTTCAAAAATATAGTCAGTCGGTATGGATTGCCGGACATTGATCTGTTTGCATCTAGATTGAATCACCAATTGCCCAAATATATGTCTTGGGAACACGATCCAGGGGCAGTAGCGGTGGATGCTTTCTCGCTACACTGGGGGAATACGTTATTTTATGCTTTTCCCCCATTCTGTCTGATTGGGCAATGTCTCAAGAAAATAGCGCAAGACGCTGCCAAAGGCATCTTGGTGGTGCCAAATTGGCCTACGCAGTCATGGTTCCCATTGATGCTAGAAATGATTATTAAACCATGTATGACGATTCCTAGTTGCGACAATTTGTTGACACAACCAGTAACAAAAGAAGTTCATCCATTGCATGATCATATGAATTCGTTTATCTGCAGGTTTTGACCAGCCCATTGCAAGAGTTTGAACTGCCGGACAGGACCATGGATGTTATAGGTGCAGCTTGGAGGAATAGCACTAAAAAACAATATATGTCGCATATAAGGAAATGGGAAGCCTTTTGTAGACAGTCAAAGATATCTTATCATACTGCAAACATTTCAAATGTATTGGAGTTCCTTGCTGGGTTACATTTTGATGAGCATTTGAGTTATAGTGCCATTAATTGTGCTCGTAGTGCTTTGTTGTCCTACTTAGGATAAATTTCTGATCGAGATTTAGTTGGGTCTCACCCAATAGTATCACGATTCATGAAAGGAATTTTTAATAAAAATCCTCCCAAGCCCAGATATACAGAAATTTGGGATGTTAGCATTGTTCTCACTTTGCTTAAGCAATGGACTCCAATTACTTCAATGTCTTTGCAGAAGTTAACATTCAAGGTAGAAATGTTAATGGCATTAGTATCAGCTCAAAGAGTACAAACTTTGCAATTGTTACGGTCAGATTGCATGCATGTGGCTGCAGATAACATTGTGTTTTATGTTTATGATCTGATCAAACAAAGCAGACCGGGGAGAACTGGAGCTAAGGTAATGTTTAAAGCATATCCTATCAATGAAACATTGTGTGTAGTTAAGCATTTAACTCAATACATTGAAGTAACCAAAAATCTCAGAGGTTCTGAGACAGCGTTATTGATAACACATAAAAAACCACATTCAGTTCAAACCATTTCTAGATGGTTAAAACAGGTTTTGGATCTAGCAGGAATAGACAGTCATGTGTTTAAATCTCACTCCACTAGGGCGGCAGCTACGTCCGCGGCGAAGGTACAGGACGTACCACTCGATCAAATTTTAGAGGCTGCAGGGTGGTGTAGAGAAGAACTTTTTTCAGACTTCTGCGATAAACCTGTTGTCACGGTGCCAGGATTTGGACACGCAGTACTGGGTTCTCTTTAAATGCTTGCTTTGTATTATATTATTGATTTATATTATCGATTTATGTTATCATTGATATCATTATCATTTTTTCTTTTGTAAAATTTTCCCCTACGATAGAGGGGTTATTATTAAAAAAATGTTCTTTTTATGATTAAAAGACATTACATAAATTGTAGCAATGTTTTAAAATACTATTTACTCACTACTGTATTGACTAAACAGAGTGTCGTATGGAATGAATCTACGACATAAAAAACACAGAGTTTTAAAATCTTCACGTAGTCACTCACGTGACTCCGAAGTAAAATAGTAAGATTAAACGAGAACTTACCTGTTCAAAGTTTGATCTTTATTTTATGAGGAGTCACGATGAGGGATTACATGCCCTCCGCTCCCAACCCTCATAATATAAATGATCATCTGGTACTTCTAGTCTATGTTGGGCCTTACTATCTTACTCTGGCTATTGGTTCTGTGTTTTTCATGGCGCTGCTTTGAAGTATGCTGATCAAGCGCCAGGCGGGCTTCTTCACGTAATCCCTCATTGTAACTCCTCATAAAATAAAGATCAAACTTCGAACAGGTAAGTTCTCATTTAATCTGACTATTAAAGATGTATTGGAATCACGTACTGAGTCTAGAAGTCATTTAAATGATGTCAAAAGCGATTGGAGCTTTTGTGAGTTTTTATTTTGCTTCATGATGTCCTCTTCCTGTTGAAAGCCTGATCCTCTCGTCTTTGATGCGGATATCAGCGAACGCTGGGCCACGTTTGAAATTGATTACCGACACTATATGAACATTGCGCACCGAAATGAACCTGATGTTGTCAAGGCCTCTCTCCTACTCAACCTTGCAGGCCAAGATGTCCTTCGGCGATCCAAAATGTTCCGCTATTCTCTGGCAGTCCGTGATGCCAATGACCAGGTACTAACCCCAGCTGAATCTCCTGATGACCCCAATGTTCTCATGCGTAAATTTAGCCAGATCTGTGACCTGCCCTCAAATCACATTTTGGACAGGGCTTGGTTTTTCTCTCACCGTCAACTCCCTGGTGAACGAATAGACTTGTTTATCTCAGACTTAATGTATTTAGCCCAGCGCAGCCGATTCCAAAATATGCTGGTTGATCAGCTGACTGATCAGTTAACAAGGGACATTTTAGTGAATGGCATTACTGACCTAAAGCTCAGATCATAGCTTCTGAGATGGCCAGATTTGACACTGGAGGAAGCAGCATGCAGGACAGCAGAATTAATCGACCCTATATACAGTTCGCACAAAACAAAAACCATCAATCTGACGGGCCTCACTAGGCAGCGGACCAACACAGATAACAGGCAATTTATGACCCAAGCTAGTCAGGCGGCTCTTGGCGATCCTCAGAAGAAATACCCAAATTGCAACTACTCACACAGCAGACAATCAGCTGCCCCGCTTTTGGTAAATCATATAATTACTGTAAAGAGTTAAATCACTTTGCCTCTGCATGTCGGGCAGCAAGTCGGACCCGTGGGGAGAATTTGCCTAGCTTCAGGTCTAATCTCATCTTCTTGCTATGAGACAGCGACAATCTCACTCCCCAATTCCAGCTCGAACCTGCCCCCGAACAGACTCCAATTAACTCACAAGAGGACCCGACTGTTTACTTGTTACAGCTTGCTGCTGCTAAGAATTATGATCCGACTGTGACAGTAACTGTACACCATGTCCATTTTGGTGCGAAATTAGACACGGGGGCGAAAGTAAATACTATGTCAATCAACCTCTTCAACAAGATAAGAACTAACGAGCCACTGATCAAGGACAAATCCACTCTACAAGCTTTAGTAGGGGAGGTGCTGGTGCCTCTGGGCAAAACCAACTTGAAATGTGTGCTGAAAAAAACCACAAGTAATTTGACCTTCTATGCCTTGAACTTTAATTCAGTTACTCTGCTTGGCAACTGGGCCTGTCAGGAACTGGGGCTGATCTCCTTTGACAAATCGGTCCACAAGCTGCAAATTTCCCAGGACCCGCTAAGTGAATTCCCTGATCTTTTCGACAATAACCTGGGCAAGTTGCCAATGACTTACAAGATTATTATTAACCCCGAAGTGACACCCGTCATCCGACCTCCACACCGATTGTCATTTGCCATGACTGACAGGGTTCACTCTGCGCTGAAGGACATGGCCTCCACAGGCATAATTGAAGCAGTCAGCGACCCCACTGACTGGGTCTCAACCATGATTGCCGCTGACAAGAAGGGAAAAAATGAAATCCGTTTGTGCATCAACGCGAAAGAACTGAACACTGCCATTAAGCACCCACACCATCCCATGAAGAACTGTCGAGGATGTTGCGGCAAAGGTCGGAACGGCCACCCTATTTTCTGTCCACAATGCAAGGAACTTGTTCTGGCAGACACTGCTGGCCAAGCAGTCATCAAACCTCACCACATTTGCCTCCCCATTCGGCAGATACAAGTTTCTGAGAATGCCATTCGGAATCAACACTGCCAGTGAAGTCTTCTTTTTTTTTTTTTTTTTTTTTTTTTTTTGATGCAACAATAACTTTTATTATTTGGGATAAGTTAATGCATTATATGCACTTTGTAAAAGCAATTTGCTTTTATTCTCATTTTGTTTGTTTTATTTTTTTTTTTTTTTTGTAATATTTTTTTATTTGAAGTAAATAGTTTACAATATATAGCTTACTTTATAAACTAACACCTTAATTCAGTATTACTACAAATAGCATATCAATACATAATATCTTCTATTTTTATGGAAATAAAGAAAAAGATATATAAAAGAATAAAGAAAAAAGGAAAAATAAAAGGGAATAAAAAAAAAATTTTTTTTTCGCACATATATCAATTAAAAATTAAAAAGATAATTTGAAAAACAATAATATTACATATATATATATATATATATAAACAAAAACTAAAGACATTGTACAAGATACTATTTCATTCAGAAATATCTCTAATAAATACACAATATTATCAATTATAGGTAAGTTATTCGCATCGGATCCATAGGGTGCCCGTCGAAGCCGTGATTCCAAGAATAGCTACTTCTCTAAATACTGTATATATGGAGACCATATCAATTCAAAAGAATTATACTTGTCCAAAAGGACAAATCTAATTCTTTCCAAATTCAACGTCTCCAACATCTCTGCTTTCCACATTTTAATTGTTGGGGATAATGTTCCCTTCCAAAATTTAAGTATCATTTTTTTCCCAATTATTAAACAATAATCAAAAAAATTTCTTTGATTAATTGTGAGTACCAAATTTGGCTCCGGGATTCCAAATATTATTAATTTTGGGTCTGGGTCAAGTTTAACCTTAAGGACTTCCGAAATAACTTTAAAAATTTCAATCCAATAAAAATTCAACCGTGGACATGTTACAAAACTATGTATTAAATTTGCTTCAAAATTCTTACATTTATCACAAATAGAGGAAAGGTTAGGAAAAATACTTTTTAATTTGGTTTTCGAGTAGTGTAATCTATATATAACTTTAAATTGTATCAATGTATGTCTGGCATTCAAAGAACACCAATGTATTCTTTGTAAGCTTTCTTCCCAAGTTTCTTTCGTTATAGGTAATCCAATTTCATTTTCCCATGCTTGACGATATGTTTCAGTTGTTGGGTTCTCTTTATCTAAAATAATATTGTAGATATAAGCTATAAGCTTATCCGTATTTGGATGTAAATTAAACACTTCATCTAATAAGCCTGGTCCTTTATTTTTATAGTCGTATGTGTTACATTTAATAAAATCTCTAATTTGTAAATACCTAAAATGATGTTGTGGAGGTAATCCAAAAATATCTTGTAACTCTTCAAATAATAATAATTTTCCATTTCTATAAAGGTGTTCTATTCTTTTAATTCCTAAATCCTCCCACAGTCTAAACCCCGCATCTAAGATTGAGGGTTTAAACAGTGGATTATTCCTAATTGATAACCTAAAAGAAAGATTATCCAGATGTAGGGTCTTAACTATCTGTTTCCAAATACGCCTAATATTATGAATGATAATGTTGTCCCTATAAGTCTTTTTTTGTACTTCCTTTGGTGCGAAAATAATCGACTCTATAGTGAAGGGTAAACAGTCTTCCTTTTCCATTTTTAGCCACATTGGTTCAACATCCATATTTACCCACCAAAAATTCATATTCTTAATCTGGACTGCCCAATAGTAATATAAAAAATTTGGAAGTGCCAGCCCTCCATTTATCTTCGACTTACATAAGTGTTTTTTACCTATTCTATGGCTTTTGTAATCCCAGACAAAATTATTAACTATGGTATCAATTTTTTTTAGAAAACTTTTTGGAAGAAAAAAAGGAATTGCCTGAAATAAATATAACAATTGTGGTAAAAAAATCATCTTTATAGCATTAATTCTACCGATCATAGATATAGGAAGTGTTTTCCAATATAAAATGTTTTTTTTAAGTTTCTCTAATAATTGATAATAATTAGCTTTAATTAATAATTTATAGGATTTAGACACATTAATTCCTAAATATTTAAATTTATCTGTAACTATTTTTAATGGGTATTTTTGTAATATATTTACATTTATACCAGTTATAGGCATTATGTCACTTTTACTCCAATTAATCCTATATCCTGAAAATACACTAAATTCATTTATAACATTGAATAGCTTTGGAATACTACGTTCCGGCTTAGTAATATAAATCAGAATATCATCTGCATATAAAGATATCTTATTATTTGTTATGTCAGTGTTGTACCCATATATTTCGGGTTCTGATCTGATTCTTTCAGCCAGAGGTTCTATCACCAAGGCAAATAATAAAGGGGATAACGGACATCCCTGTCTGCATCCCCTAAAGAGATTAAATTTAGGTGATAATATTTGATTGGTTAAAATTCTTGCAGTAGGGTTAGAATATAATATTCTTACCCATTTACAAAATCCGTCCCCCAGTTGATATTTTTCCATTATATTAAATAAATATGACCATTCCACCTGGTCGAATGCTTTTTCAGCATCCAACGATATAACTGCTAATTCTATATCTCTCCTTCTTCTCGAGTAAATAATGTTAAACAAGCGTCTAAGATTATGTGATGAGTAACGTTTTGGAATAAAACCTGTTTGATCATAATGTATTATTTTGGAAATCACTAAACTTAGCCTCCGAGAGAGTACTTTAGTTAGTATTTTTTGATCAGTATTTAAAAGGGCAATCGCTCGGTATGATCCAGGGTCTTCCAGGTCCTTATCTAATTTAGGAATTAATGTAATTGTAGATTCATTTAAAGAGTCTGGTAATTTTCCTAACTCATAGGTGTGTCTGTACACTGTTTGTAATCTAGGTGAAAGTAGATCGTGAAATTTTTTATAAAATTCTGCATTCAGGCCATCGGGGCCCGCTGTTTTACCATTTTTTAACGATCCAATTGATTCTTCGATATCTATTACAGATATTTCAGCATTTAATAATTGCCTACTCTCAAAATTTAACTTATTAAAATGACATTTTTCTAGAAATGTTTCCATTTCATCTGTTTGCCCTGTTAATTTAGATGAATAAAGATTTTGATAATATTGTAAAAATGTATCATTAATGTCTTTTGGTATAGTCAACGTATTTCCCTGCGCCGATCTAATACTATGTATAGTTTTTTCATCGTCTAATCTTCTGAGTTGTCGTGCTAATAATTTTTGAGGTTTATCACCGAATTCAAAATGAACTTGTTTAGTTTGTTGGTATAATTTTATCACTTGGTCAGCATAAATTTTATTTAATCTATATTTTAATATTGCAATTTTATTACTCAACTCTTTTGAAGGGTGTATTATATTTTCACTATCTAATTGGTTTATCTCTTTTTCTAACTTTTGCTCCATCTTTCGATTTTCTTTATTAAAATGAGCTTGTGCTGATATTATTGCACCACGCATAAATGCTTTAAATGTGTCCCATAATAGTAATGAGGAAGTCTCAGGTTTATCGTTAGTTTCAAAAAATAATTTAATCTGTTTCTCCACATAGTTACAGCAGTCTTTATCCTTTAATATCTGTGTATTGAATCTCCAAATATTAGTTTTATTAACCATATCTTTTAATTTTATCTTAAATGTTAAAGGGGCATGATCTGAGATAATAATATTATGATACTTTGCATCATATGTAAAGGGGAGTAGTTTTGAGTCTACTAAGAAATAATCAATCCTCGAATATGTTCCAAATACCGGCGAGAAAAATGAATATTCCCGTCCGGTAGGATTATCCAATCTCCAAATATCTTTAACATTCAATGTCTTACTAAAGGAGTTTATAAGCTTGCTTGATTTAGAGAGAGCCTTAATTTTTGTAGAAGATCTATCCAGATAATTATCTAAAGTACAATTAAAATCACCTCCAATTATTAAATTATATTGGGTGGATATAGGAATACTATTAAATATTTTCTTAAAAAATAGTGGATTATCAAAATTAGGTGCATATATATTCATAAGAATTACTTTTCTTGAATGTAGTTCCCCTGTAATTATTAAATATCTACCCTCCTTATCCTCTATTAATGAATTAAGTTTAAAAGGTATACCTTTACGAATAATTATTGCAACTCCTCTAGATTTGTGTATAAACGAAGAGTGATATACTTTTGAAATCCATTTCGCGGTTAATCTATATTGAGCATCTTTTTTAAGATGTGTCTCTTGAAGAAACGTA
This sequence comes from Raja brachyura, assembly GCA_963514005.1. The sequence goes on along the minus strand of OY740798.1, from coordinate 46,822,001 downwards.
ACTCCAGATTTCAATCTATTCAACTGAGCTAGTACCTTTCCCCTTTTAATTGGTTCATTGATTCCTTTAACATTCCAGCTACAGAAGGTGATTCCATCATCTCCATTCCTTACATTCATATCCTGCATTTTATTGTTAGGGTGGCTTTTTTTGGAGTAGCCTTCTTGGCTCCTCCAGCCCGACACTACACCCCAACTTCAGTCCGATGCGAATTTCCAATTCCGTTAAACCATATTCATTTAATCTGATTATATAAAATAGATAAAAGTCATAATTATATAATATATAATATAATATCAAGTATGTGTTATGCAAAAAATAACAAAAATAATAACAAATGTGAATATAAAAAAAGTAAAGGGTGAAAAAAAGGTGATCAGAAAAAAAAGAAACTACACTTATATAATGTGTAGTGAGTGCAAGTGAAAGCCACACTAACATGGCTACTAATCTAACGACTTCCGTATTAAAAAAAAAGATGTTAAATATTCCAGCTCTTATTTGAAATACTGTGTATATTGGGGTGGGGGTGCTAACTTTATTTTCTTAATAAATTTTTCTATTATTCATATTACTAATTTTTAGTTGTTAATCTCAGCTATAATTATTATCATAATTAGTAATACTATATGAGGGGAGTAAGGGAAATCAAACTAATTAGTAATTAATAATTAATAATTAAAAATTACAAATTAGTATTTATTAATTAATTAGTAAACATTATAAAACTACAAATCGATGTCCATTATTCCGCCTTTTTCTCAGTAAATGATTCACAGCCACAGGTCCATAAAGTTCATTCATCCACTACCCAGTTGGGTCTACTCCTTCTTCCACAGCGTCTCCTTCTTCTCCTTCTTCTCTTTCTTCTGCCTCCTTCAGTATTTTCCGAGCAAATTCCAGTGCCGCTGTATGTTTGGTGAAACGAAGATCCTTATTCTCGTAGGTAACTCTAAGTATTGCCGGGTACACCAAACCATATCTGATCTCCTTTATTCCTTTTATGTCTCTCAAGATGCGTCTTGTTTCTGTAAATAGAGCTCTTCTTTTAGCCACTTCGGCCGGGTAGTCTCTGAAGATACTGATGTTATCTCCTTCGTATTTCAGATTTCTTTTTCTTATGATTATCTTCATCATATCCTCAAAGACACTGTCATAAACCACCTTTACAATTACTTGTCTTGGTGGCGCACCCCTCCTAGGGACCGGTCTTAAAGCCCTGTGGGCACGGCCCAACAGGGGTTCTTCATCCAAATCCAAAATGTCCTTTAGGAGTTTTGCAAAGAATTTACGTGGGTCATAGTTTCCTTCGCGTCCCTCAGACAGACCTACTATGCGCAAATTCTTACGTCTTTGGCGCCCCTCCAAATCAATACATTTCTCATTAATTTTACGTAATAATTCAGAGAGGCGTTTGTTCTCTTCGTTTATCTTCTCATTCTCTCTCGCAGTTGTTAGAGCAGCATCAGTTAATTCTTTAATCGTATCATTTTGTTGATCCAGTACAGTTGACATAGGGCTTAACCTCGCCTCTATTTTCGCATCCATCATCTCTTCCATCAATCGCTCCATCCCAGCAATCTTATCAGTTGCCTCGATCAGTTGATTGTGTATGTCCTCCTCAATTTCTGTTTTCCAATCCGACATCATGGTTTTTACCATTTCTTTAACTTCTCTTGTTAATTCATCTTTGATATTTCGAATATCCATTTTTAAGGCCTTCATTTCATCCTTAGTTTCTTTATAATCTTTCTTCATTTCTGTTTGTGTTTCCTTCAGCATTTTCTTCATATCTGCCAGTAAAGACTTTTTAAAATCTTCCATTTCAGCTTTTCTTTGTGAAATCTCTTCTTGGGAGGCAGCCTGTCCCGAGCCTGAAGCTTTGGTGGGGCCTGCCTCCCTTCTGGAACTTTTCTTCGGCTGTGTGGGGGAGGAGGGATTCATTTTAAATTTCTTACCGGAGTCGCTAAAGTCGCGCGCCTGATGACGTCACGCAGCTTACAATCGCACCCGGAGCCGTTTAAAATCGATCTCCTGCGGTAAGTAGTGTTAGCAACCTCCTCTAACCCCGTTTTTTTTCCAGATTTTTTAAGAGCTGATCTGACGCTGTTCTCTCCTAGAACATGGCGCCACCGGAAGTCCGAAGTCTTCTAAAGAACTATGGAGCTATTATTCGAGGACCTAACTTACGCCATCATTGTCGACGGTATCCTAGTGTATGGCAAAGATGCAACGGAGCACGACCACAATCTCAGGCTCATCTTGGAGCGTGCACGCAAGATCAACCTCAAGCTCAATCCTGACAAGTGCACGTTCCGGGTTCCTGAGGTTTCCTACATCGGCCACATCTAATTCACTCCTAATGATCTCAAACCCAATCTGAAGAAGGCTACTGCCATCACAGAAATGCCTGCCCCCACAGACATGAAAGGCCTGCCGCATTTTCATGCGCATGGTAAACTATCTTGGCAAGTCCATAGCGAACGTCAGTAAACTATGCCCCACACTGCAGGAGCTGACAAAAAAGGACACATCATGGTCATGGCTCCAGCAACATCAAATTGCTTTTGATGTCTTAAAGTCCAAACTGACCAGCACACTGACCTATTTTTTTTACCTGAAGCGTCCGGTAAAGATCACCTGCGATGCTTCAAACTTCAGGCTTGGCGCAGCCTGCTTGCAACCATCTGCCGAGGGCACTCTACTTCCTGCCTCATTTGCCTCTTGCACCATGACCGACACGGAGCAGCACTACGTGCAAATCGAAAAGGAACTGTTGGCTGTCGTCTTTGCTTGCTCCAAATTCCACGACTTCATCATTGGTAACACCTTCACGGTTTGGATGGACCACCAACCACTGGTGCCAATCCTGAACAAGCTCATCCATGCCGCACCAGCTCGTTTGCAGCATATAATGATGCAGCTGCAGTGGTCCGATTTCTCAATTACCTACACTAAGGGTAAGGATATGCACGCTGACACTCTTTCCCATGCACCTCGGGCATCTTGCGAACAACATCCCTATGAACAGGACATTTTCACGGTCCTCGGTGTTGATTTCGTCTCCAGTAAGCAACTGCGCCACTGACGATATGCTTCAAATCCTCTCCTCCATCATCAAAACAGGCTGGCCAGACAGACAATCCAACATGCCCACAGAGGTGCAGCCTTAAGGGCCTGTCCCACCAGCATGCAACTCGATGCGATTAGCGCGACCTAACGTGGTCGCTTGAGCCGTCCGGCGTCGCGGGGCCGGTCCCACTTCGATCGCCGGAGCCATGCGGAATTGTGCGGAGTTCGTCCCGAGTTCGTCCCGACGCCGCGCGGGGCTCCGAAAAACCGACAATGTCCAAAAATCCCGCGCGGCAACGGTTTGTCGGCTCGCAGTCGCCGCGACATTTACACACCGCCCGGACATCGTGCTTCCGTGAAACTATTTGTAAGTGCCTCCGTGACCCTCTATGTGTGTGGCTCCGTGGCCCTGTATGTGTGTGTGTCTCGGTGCCCCTCTCTGTGTGCCCCTCTAAGTCCTGGCGAACTTACCTTGGACTTGCTTCAAGTTCGCCTCGCTTTGCGCCGCGTTGCGCCACTCACCCAACCTCCGCGCGGCCCCTACTGCCGGTTTAGTTGCGCTTGCCGCATGCAGGCGCATGCTGGTGGGACCGGCCCTGTACAGGGGATCACCCGACCTCCGCGCGGCCCCCGCTGCCGGTTTGATCGCGTTCATCGCATATAGTTGCGTGCTGGTGGGACAGGCCCTTTACTTCCTGGTTCGTGATGAACTGATAGTTCAGGATGGGGTTGTCATCAAGGGTCACAAGTTAGTGATACCCTCATCGATACGAGACGTTTACTTCAAAGAGGCACACAGCGGTCACCCAGGAGCCGACTCCACACTGGCACGCGCCCGTGGTCTGTTCTACTGGCCGGGAATGGCCAGTTAAATCCGGGACGGCGTAGCCTCCTGCCCCGCTTGCAACAGCCTTGCGCCTCATCAGCAGCAGCAGCCCCTTCTGCAACAACCTTAACCAGCTCTGTCCTGGACGTCGCTGGCAGCAGACATTTTCGAATTATGCGGGAAGCACTACCTCGTTCGAGTCGACTCCTTTTCTAATTGGTTTGAACTAGACCAACTGACTTCCCTGATAACTGAGATGATCATCCAGAAGCTGAAAAGACACTTATCTACCTTTGGCGCTCCCGTCAGCCTGAGAACCGACAATGGTCGGCAGTTCCCCAGCCACATGTTCAAGCTTTTCGCAGACCGATGGAACTTCCAGCACATCACGAGCAGTCCCGAGTATCCACAGAGTAATGGACTCGCTGAACGCGCTGTCAGAAGCGCCAAACACTTTCTGGAGCAAGCCCAGATTTTAAAGTCAGACGTTTATCTCAATCTCCTGAATCTCAGAAAGGTTGCCAGGGACGGAACCTTGGGATCGCCAGCACAGCGCCTGATGTTGAGATTGACGAGGCCTCCGGTACCCATCGCACAACAGCAACTGGTTCCTCAGGTGCTGAAGCCTGCCATTATACAGAAATGTCTAAAAGAGAAGCACCATATTCAGAAACGGTCATACGACAGTTCCAGCAGACCACTCATGCCTCTACTTCCGGGTCAGGTCGTCCTCCTGCCTTGCACCCCTCCACGTCCCGCGGTCTCCACTAACCATGGGGCCTCACCCACGGCATGTTTCCCCTTTAGCACACCACAAGCCTCCACCATGTCATTCTTGCATCCAGGCTCTCAGTCTCATCTTTCATGTGGGGGGGGGGGGGGGGAGGGTTTGGTCCGCATGCGCTCGGGCCGTGTTAGTAGACCGCCAGACAGATATGGTGAGTATGTTTAACCCCATGGTATGGGTGCCCTTTCACACTTAATCTTTAGGGGGAAGGATGTAAATTGATGTTGCATGTTAACCAATCACACACCAGCCAGCATCTCTACCTCCACCCCACTGTAATACTTATACTAACACTGGTTTCCCAGCACCGACAGTTGGTGCAGCCAGGATGTACTGCCAACTAATCATCCTCCATGCTGTTAAGTTTCAGTGCTGATTAAAGATGTATTTGAATCACGTACTGAGTCTAGAAGTCATTTACACATTCCATTTAACTTCAAGTCAAGTCAAGCACGGTGAATGCAGGGCCAACAATCCAATCCATTCCATTGCAAATCAAGTCAAGTCAAGTCAAGTAAAGTACAGTGAGTGCCAGGTAAACAATCCAATCCATTCAATTTCAATTCAAGTCAGGTCCAGTCAAGCCAAGCACAGTGAGTGCAGGGCCAACAATCCGATCCATTCCATTTCATTTTAAGTCAAGTCGAGTCAGGTCAAGAATAGTGAGTGCAGGGCCAACAATCTATTTCATTCCATTTCAATTCAAGTGAAGTCAAGCACAGGAAGTGCAGGGGCCAACAGTCCAATCCAATCCATTCCATGTCAATTCAAGTCAAGTCAAGTGCAGTGATTGCAGGGCCAACAATCAAATCCATTCAATTCCAATTCAAGTCATGTCAAGACAAGTCAAGCACAGTGAGTGTAGGGCCAACAATCCAATCCATTCCATTTTAATTAAAGTCAAGTCAAGTTAAGTCAATTAGAGTGAGTGCAGGCCCAACTATCCAATCCATTCCATTTCAATTCAAGTCAAGTCAAGCACAGCGAGTGCAGGGCCAACAATTCAATCCATTCCATTTCAATTCAAGTCAAGTCAAGCATAGTGAGTACAAGGCCAACAATCTATTCCATTCCATTTCAATTCAAGTGAAGTCAAGCACAGTGAGTGCAGGGGCAACAATCCAATCCATTCAATTCCATTTCAATTCAAGTCAAGTCAAGTGAAGCACATTGAGTGCAGGGCCACAAGCCCAATCCATCCCATGTAAATTTAAGTCAGGTCAAGTCATGTCAAGCACAGTGATTGCAGGACCAACAATCAAATCCATTAAATTTCAATTCAAGTCAAGTCAAGACAAGTCAAGCACAGTGAGTGTATGGACAACAATCCAGTCCATTCCATTTTAATTAAACTCAAGTCAAGTTAAGTCAAGTAGAGTGAATGCAGGCCCAACTAACCAGACCATTCCATTTCAATTCAAGTCGTGAAGCATAGTGAGTGCAGGGCCAACAATCCAATCCATTCCATTTCAATTCAAGTCAAGTCAAGCACAGTGAGTGAAGGGCCAACAATCAAAGCTGTATTGGAAAATGGCCATTAAAATGGAGAATTGAGAAGTGACCTTATGAATCAGAATGATATCTGTTGTTTGAAATACCAGCCACAGGCATACGGCTTTTACGTCAATGAGTCTGAAAGGGATAGTGAACAAGTATGTCTGTGGTCAAAGCTAAAGCTCAGTCACAAGAAGATGCTGTTGGACAGGATTCTGAGAAGGAAAGAAGAGTTACTAAACACACTGACAAAGGCTTGCAATTGTTCAGGGAAAAGTGTCAGAAGACAGGAAACTCGATATGTAAACGAGCTAACAAATTAATTGAAATGCTAAATGATTAAATCAAAGGAAAATGAAAATGAAGTACACTCTAACCTGGTTCAATTAATCAAGCCCTGTGATAAAATCATCAAAAACCACGAGTCAAAAGGAGCTTGAAAGGCAAAATCAGTGGTTTCAACAAAGAATAGACACATTTAATGGTTTTACACAAGATGTAAGGTGTGGTTATCTGAAATTGGACAGCAAACTACACAATCCACAGCTGAAAGTGTCATACAACAGAGTGTTGTAAATTCAGATGAAATTGGACCTGATGACAGTGTTTCAAATGTCTCCAAGCCTAAATTAAGCCACACATCTAGCTCTTGATCATGCGTATCTTCAATGGCCTCTGCTCGTATTAAAGCTCAGGCAGGTAAGGCTGCTCTCTTGGAACATCGGTTAGAGCTCAAGATAAGACCCATCTACCTCAATACTCACTAAAGGCAAAATATAGAGATTCATATGATAGGGGCATGCTAGCACTAACCACCCCCCCCCCCCCCCCCCCCACCCCGCGCACTGAATGATGGAAACCAAGGTGATATCTGGAACCTAATGCAGAGGCAAAATGGCATCACCGCTCTTCTGGCTCAACAAAATTTATCTTCTACTTTACCACCAAGAGACATTCCTATTTATGATAGTGATCCTTTGCAGTATTAAGTTTTTGTCGCAGCATTTGAGAGAGGAGTGGAAAGAAAAACTAATGAAAAGAGTGATTGCTTTCTAGAGCAATACACAAGAGGGTATCCAAAAGCCTTACATTATTCCTCAGTTGCTGACATTTGCATCCAGCCCAGGGCTATCATGTCAATTCCACTACCTTTTGCACAGAAACCTTGATGGGAAGGCTGAACATTACAGAACATTACAGGACATAAGACTAGTATTCCCTTATTCCTTGCGATCAGTCATCATATCTCAGGATTGGAAATATTTAGTCTGGCCAAAGATGATTGTAGCCAACTATCTGGTGTGTTCACACAAAGGACCATGCCGGTTTCTCAGCTAAACATTCCCAGACGGGAATAGCTGTTGCAGTGGCCTTACTTGAAGGATATCAAGATTCATGAAATAGACTTTGGTATTCATACTCATGCTACTCATAGGGCGAACTGCTTCAAATGTATTAGAACCTTGGTAGCTGGTCAACAGCCAAGTGGATGGATCATGCACTGCGAGGACCCTACTGGGGTGGGTCTCCTATGGTTGTCTGAGAAGAGACAACGAAAGAAGGGATGAAAATGGCTACCCTGCTGCTGCAATCGGACATCCATTGTAAACCTAGAGGAGCTATTGGTCAAGCAATGCAATGACGACTTCAATGAAAGAACCAGCACGGAAACAGGGGACATGTCCAGAGAAGATGTAAAGTTCTTGGATATTATGAATCACCCAGCAAAGATGAAGGATGGACTCATTTTTGTCTACACCTACCTTCCAAACAAGAAATAGTCCACATGCAAAATAGCTGTTGCAGTGCAGAGTAGCTCATACACAGCCAGAAATGCAGGTTTGGCAAGAATCAGAAATTTCATGATGAATATACCTTTCATCACAGAAATGATTGACAATGGTTATGCTGAAATGGTACCAGTGGACCATCTGAATCAAAGTGATGGAGAGCTCTGGTACATTCCTCACCGTGGGCGTATCACTCAAGTAATGGAATCTTAAGGGTGGTGTGTGACTGTCGTGCAGTCTTCAAAGGAACATCACTTAACTGCTAACTGCTGCAGGGTCCAGTCCTTACCAACCTTGTAGTTTTCATCAGGTACAGACAAGAACCAGTTGCTTTGATGGCTGATATCAAAGCAACTTTTTATCGTCAAGATATAAGAAAAGCACATTGACCATCTGCGATTCCTGTGGTGGCCGGAGGGTAATGTGCAGCAAGATCTTTTTGAATACCAGATGAAGGTACATCTTTTTGGAGCAATGTCATCACCAAGTTGTGCAACTTTTGCATTAAGGAAGATTGCCGAGGACAGCAAAGCTCACTTTCAGCAGAGGTGACAAAAACAGAAATGAACAACTTCTATGTAGATAATTGTTTAAAAATCCATGCCTTCGGAACAGGAACCAGTTCAAATGGCAAGAGACCTGACTGCCCTCTGAAAATGGGAGGATTCATGCTGTCAAAGTGGATCAGCAACAGCCATGCTGTATTGGCATCCATTCCACAAGAAAACAGAACCAATGCGACCAGAATGTTGGACTTGCACAAGGACAATCTGCCAATGGAAAAGAGCACTGGGATTGAACCAGATGTGTTCAAGTTCAGAATTGCTGTACAGGACCGATCATATACAAGACGGGGCATCTTTTCTGTGGTTGGCTCTATAAACGACCCTTTAGGATTCTCGCGCCATTTGCTCTGCATCCAAGCTGATTATGCAGAAGCTTTGTAAGGAAAGATTTGGATGGGATGAAAACATACCCCAAACCTTCTCTCGATAATGGGCTGCAAGGTTAGCAGGTCTCAACAAGATGGTATAATTTCAAATGGACCGGTGCATGAAGCCTGCAAGCTTTGGTCTAATCTGATATGCACAACTTTAAGGTGCAAACGAAAGAGGCTACGGTACTGTTTCATATCTAAGACTGGAAGATGATAACAAATAAGTGCATGTTGCATTCATAATGGGAAATGCCAGAGTTGCGTCATTGAAGCAACGATGATTCCCAGAATGAAGCTTACAGCTGCAATCCAAGCTGTCAGAGATGACACACGTTGTGAAATGGATTACAGCTTCAACTGGACAAATCCATCTTCTGGACCGACAGTTCAACAGCGCTTAAGTACATCAACAATGAAACCAAAACGCTTCCAAACATTTGTAGCAAACAGGATCAATTTGCTAAGGGATGTATCACAATGGAAATATGTTCGCACAAAGGAAAATCCTGCTGATGAAACCTCCAGAAGACTGACAGCAGACCACTTCTTAAGCTGTAAGGGATGAATCGATGGATCAGAGTACTTTAACAACTAGCCTATCGTGTGCTCGTTCAGAAACCTTTTCAACGTGAGAGACTTTCCCTCCATCATCCGCTCAGGCTTTACAGGCCTTCCATTTCCTTCCTCCTCATTTACCTGCTAAATGCCTCTTAAACATCACTACATTGTCTGCTTCCATCAACACCACCCATGGCATGACCTTTAGGGCACCCACCATTCTCTATGTAACAAGAACTTGACCTATTATGTTTTGGGAAGCTTCGCCCCCCCCCCCCTCACCTTAATACAATGTCTTATGAATTTGTAACTAATTTGTGAATTAATTTGGAATTTGTAAATAAACTTTATCAACCTCATCTGCAGGATTCTCATGTTGTCATGATGTTATAAACCGTCATATCTCCACTCAGATTCTTGCGATTATCGGTGTTCCTGGTGAGTGGATTCTACACAATGCGCGGTCACTGCGCCGAGGTTCACCGAGCGAAGGGAAAGGCTGGGGTGCGTTAACTGCACGTCATTGCCCACACGATGGCCTTGGAAGCGCATAGTCTCTGACGGCGCGATGCCATCTAAAGCTCCAGTGTTTAAATACGTAACTAGGGCATCGAGATAACATGTCTAGAAACAATGAACTGCAGATACTGGTTTACAAAAAAACTCACAAAGTGCTGGAGTAACTCAGCAGGGCAGGCAGCATCTCCTGAGAACATGTTGACTTTTCGGGTCGCGACCCATCAGATTATTTGTTACATTACCTTTGCAGGTCTGGGTTGAATGAAGTTGAGGTCCATTGAAGGTCTGAGTAACCGCCCCACCCTCACATGTATCTACCTATTATTTGCCAGCCTTAGTCCTGTCCCTTCTGCCTTCCACCTTTCCCTGGCAACACCCACCTCCACGTGTCCTTATCTGTTTGAAAACGGACCCTGATCTCAAACGTCACCTATCCATGTTCTCCAGAGATCCTCTCTGACCCGTTTTTACTCCCGCACCTTGAGTCGGGATTATTTCATTCCTTTCTCTCTCTCGTTACAGCAAACCTGGTGACAATCGTAATTCTCTCCCGAGGAAAGTGCGGCCTCGCTAAGTGCAGCTCTGTCTACATGGTGGGCATGGCTTCGGCTGATCTTCTCGTCATGGTCTTCAATGTGGTGGTGGTTTACATTTTCACCTACCACTACCCACATTCCTTCCTGACAATCACCCCCGTATGTAAGTGCATCATATACATGTCCACGGTCAGTCTGGACCTGTCAATTTGGTTCACCCTCTCCTTCACGTTCGACAGATGTGTAGCAATCTGCTCTCGGAAGTTACAAACCATGTATTGCACCGGGAGAGCGGCGACTGTGGCACTAACGACGCTCGCCCTTCTGATCGTGTCCAAAAACATCCATTTTTTCTTTGCATACGCGCCCCTGCACATCGTTGACGGGGTGCAGTGGGGCTGCAGGGTAAATGTGCCTTTCTTTACCTCGCTCGCGGGCGCGGGTTTTCTCAAGTTTCACGCCCTCTGTGTGGCCGCTCTTCCTTTAGCGTTGATTTTCGTGTTTAACTCAGTGACAGCCACGCGTATTGTAGCCGCCAGTCGAGCTCGCCGCGCGCTGCGGGGTATTCACCATCTCCGGCAGTTTCGTGCTGTTGTGGATTACAGCGGCCGTGACTTTTGGAATCAACGGGCTGACAAACGCTAATCGTTTCCGCGGTGACCTAACGACCCAACCTACGTTGCCACGGAAGTTGGAGATATGTTAAAGTACATGAGCTCCTGTTCAAACACTTGCATTTACGCTCTAACCCAGAGCAAATTCAGAGAACAATTGAAGGATGCGGTGAAATCGCACTGGAGGTTATTCCATGGTTCGGGTCGAAACTGAGTTTTGTGCAAATGTATGAAAATGTATTTATGCAAGCACATTTCTAGCCATTTGTTGTCCAAACTATTTAAAATAGCATTCTAATAATGTGAACGCCGTTGAGTTTTCGTTTGCTGTTTTTGAACACCTACCCAATGTTGCAGTAATTACTTAATGTTCCTGTGAATTTCCGCGGTATCCATTTCTAGGGTCGAACCCTCTCGGCCGGACTCGTCTGAGTCTATCGGCCGGACAGACTATTGGGTAGCCTCACGCCCCTCCCGGCGTAGGCACAGCGTTCTCCGACACCAAGTCTGTGGTCGTTGGTTTAACACTCAACGATTCCGTTGATGAACTAGACGGCCGCTCGCTACCCGCACTCCCATGGGGTTGAGACATTGTCGGCATGGCTCGCCTCGTTGTTCCGGATCTTTTCATATCTGCACTTGTCCTCCTGCAACAAGAATTCCCAAACACAGAGACCTCGGAGAAGTTAAACACTTACCTGAAGCTTTTAAAAACGTACCGCTGGAGAAGCGCCGCTCCTCCCAGCGGGTCGCTGCGCCATGCCTCAGACGTAATGACGCGCATGCCGATTGGTGGGGTTCTTCACGGAATCACTCATGTGACTCCGAAGTAAAAGAAGAAATCAGACAAGTACTGTGAGGAATATAGAGCGATCAGGAAATAAATCACGCTGGCATTTGGTGAAAAAAAATCACAGGTCTTTGTATACGTCCATGAAAATCAATAGGGTAACAAGGGAAACAGTAGGACTCATCATGGGTTAAGAAGGGAATTTTTGCTTGTAGTCAGAGGATGCAGACGAGGTAGTAGAAACATAGAAACATAGAAAAATAGGTGCAGGAGTAGGCCATTCGGCCCTTCGAGCCTGCACCGCCATTCAATGTGATCATGGCTGATCATCCAACTCAGTATCTCGTACCTGCCTTCTCTCCATACCCCCTGATCCCTTTAGCCACAAGTGCCACATCTAACGCCCTCTTAAATATAGCCAATGAACTGGCCTCAACTACCTTCTGTGGCAGAGAATTCCAGAGACTCACCACTCTCTGTGTAAAGAATGTTTTCCTCATCTCGGTCCTAAAGGAATTCACCCTTATCCTTAGACTGTGACCCCTTGTTCTGGACTCCCACAACATCGGGAACAATCTTCCAGCATCTAGCTTGCCCAACCCCTTAAGAATTTTGTAAGTTTCTATAAGATCCCCCCTCAATCTTCTAAATTCCAGCGAGTACAAGCCGAGTCTATCCAATCTTTCCTCATATGAAAGTCCTGACATCCCAGGAATCAGTCTGGTGAATCTTCTCTGTACCCCCTCTATGGCAAGGATGTCTTTCCTCAGAGTTGGAGACCAAAACTGTACGCAATACTCCAGGTGTGGCCTCACCAAAACCATGCACAACTGCAGTAGAACCTCCCTGCTCCTATACTCAAATCCTTTCGCTATGAATGCTAACATACCATTTGCTTTCTTCACTGCCTGCTGCACGTGCATGCCTACTTTCAATGACTGGTGTACCATGACACCCAGGTCTCGTTGCATCTCCCCTTTTCCTAATCTGCCACCATTCAGATAATAGTCTACCCTCATGTTTTTGCCACCAAAGTGGATAACCTCACATTTATCCACATTATACTGCATCTGCCATGCATCTGCCCATTCACTCAGCCTATCCAAATCACCCTGCAGCCTCCAAGCATCCTCCTCACACCTAACTATACCCCCCAGCTTGGTGTCATCTGCAAATTTGGAGATGTTGCATTGAATTCCCTCGTCCAAATCATTAATATATATTGTAAATAGCTGGAGTCCCAGTACTGAGCCTTTCGGCACCCCACTAGTCACTGCCTGGCATTCTGAAAAGGACCCGTTTACTCCTACCCTTTGCCTCCTGTCTGCAAGCCAGTTCTCTATCCACATCAATACTGAACCCCCAATACCGTGTCCTTTAAGTTTGTATGCTAATCTCTTATGAGGGACCTTGTCGAAAGCCTTCTGAAAGTCTAGATATAACACATCCACTGGTTCTCCCTTATCCACTCTACTAGTTACATCCTCGAAACATTCTATCAGATTTGTCAGACATGATTTACCTTTCGTAAATCCATGCTGACTTTGTCCAATGATTTCACCACTTTACAAATGCGCTGCTATCCCATCTTTAATAACTGACTCTAGCAGTTTCCCCACTACCGATGTTAGACTAACTGGTCTGTAATTCCCCGCTTTCTCTCTCCCTCCTTTTTTAAAAAGTGGGGTTACATTAGCTACCCTCCAATCCTCAGGACATCTACCCAATGTTGTAGTAATTATTTAATGTTCCTGTGAATTTGCAGGGTGACGCTTTTTTCAATGCACAAATACAGCTATTGGCAGGAACCTGAGGTGCACTGATATACGAGGGATCTTGGGGTACAAGTCTACAGCTCTTTCAACATGCCATCACAAGTAGAGGGGTAACGAACGGGGCCATATTTGAATGGTTCTTGTCACCCCACAAGTGAAGGGATTCTCAGGATGCTGCCCTGATTAGAGTGTTAGCTGCAAGGAAGAGAGACACAAAAAAGTGGAGTACCTCAGCGGGTCAGACAGCATCTCTGGAGAAAAGGAACAGGTTGCGTTTCGAGCCCAGACCATTCTTTAAACTGGGATAGGATAAATAATCAGATACCCTTGTGTCTATATACGAAATACTCGAGAGCATAAGGTGAGTAGCGGAAAGATTAAAATAGTTTATTTAGGCACAATTTTTTTACAGGGTATAGCATGCCTGGCATGCGCTGCCACGAGAGCGGGTGGAAGCAGATACAAGGGAGACGATTAAGAGGCTTTTAGACGGGAAAACGAACTGGCAGGAAATGAGCGACAGGGTCCATGTGCAGGTAAATGTAATTAGTTTAAAGTGGCATCACGGTCGGCACAGGCAACGTGGGCCGAAGGGCCAGTCCCTGTGGTGTGATATCCCATACTCCAAGTATGAAAATTTCCCGTTAACGAACAACGTTCTATGTTTCGGAATGAAGATAGTGGATTCGAAATAGTGGACGGCTGTGGAAATAGCAGAGCCTTCCCCGACACCATGATGCAGCTTTAAAGGTCGCTGGTTCAGTTGTATTTTATTATCACATGTATATAGATACAATGAAAATCTTTATTTGCATTCAATTCAGTAAAATGATACTGTACATAAGTACAATCATCAATAAACACCAAAGTGCAAGGATTGCAGTGCAATAATAGTAAACAGCGCCGGGTAAAGAGTTCACACGTTTGCGGTACCACCTTGTGTCCATCAAGCTTCGAGTTCTTAAATGTATAAACTCTTATCTTGGCCTTAAATGTCTGTTGTCCTCGGCGCGGCCCTGGATCTGGGTTGCAGGGGTGATGCTGTCGATATCCTCCACTGCCGTTCAAACCATTCAAATATAGCCGCGTTCAATCTGCACTCTCATCCGACCTGTGGCTCTGACAGCATGTGATCCCCACATCTCCAGCCCGCTGCTCCCACACCCCGGCCCGGTCCTTTCAACCGCTGTAGTCTCCACACGCGGGCGGCACGGAGCCAGCCGTCAGCCTGCTCGCCGGCACTGAACCCTTGTGAAGTAAACCGAGACCGATGATCGGATGTATAGGAAGGAACTGCAGAAGCTGGTTTAAACCGAAGATAGACCAAACAAGCTGGAATAACACAGCGGTTCAGGCAGCATCTCTGGAGAAAAGGATAGGTGACGTTTCAGGATTAGATCCTTCTTCAGACTGCTGTAGAAGGGTCTCCATCCGAAACGTCACCTATTTGTTTTCTCCAGAGATGCTGCCTGGTCCGCTGAGTTGCTCCAGCTTTTCGTGTGTATTTAATCGAGCGATGTTCCCCAGTGTAAGGGTGGGCAGAAAGCTGCACCCAGCACAACCTCACAGATCGGCAGCGCTAAGACACAATAGAGAATAGACAATAGACAATATGTGCAGGAGCAGGCCATTGGGCTCTTCGGGCCAGCACCGTCATTTAATGTGATCATGGCTGATCTTCCTCAACCAGTACCCCATTCCTGCCTTCTCCCCATATCCCCAGATTCCGCTTTATTTAAGAGCCCTCTCAAGCTATCTCGAAAGTATCCAGAGAACCGACCTCCACCGCCCTCCGAGGCAGTAAATTCTACAGACTCACGACTCTGTGAGAAAAGGTGTTTCCTCGTCTCCGCCCTAAATGGCTTACCCCTTATTAGAAACACAGAAACATAGAAAATAGGTGCAGGAGTAGGCCATTCGGCCCTTCGAGTCTGCACCGCCATTCAATATGATCATCCAACTCAGTATCCTGTACCTGCCTTCTCTCCATACCCCCTGATCCCTTTAGCCACAAGGGCCACATCTAACCCTCTTAAATATAGCCAATGAACTGGCCTCCACTACCTTCTGTGGCAGAGAATTCCACAGATTCACCACTCTCTGTGTGAAAAATGATTTTCGCATCTCGGTCCAAAAAGACTTCCCCCTTATCCTTAAACTGTGACCCCTTGTTCTGGACTTCCCCAACATCGGGAACAATCTTCCTGCATTTAGCCTGTCCAACCCCTTAAGAATTTTGTAAGTCTCTATAAGAACACCCCTCAGTCTTCTAAATTCTAGCGAGTACAAGCCAAGTCTATCCAGTCTTTCTTCATATGAAAGGCCTGCCATCCCAGGAATCAGTCTGGTGAACCTTCTCTGTACTGCCTCAATGCCAAGAACGTCTTTCCTCAGATTAGGAGACCAAAACTGTACGCAATACTCCAGGTGTGGCCTCACCAAGTCCATGTACAACCGCAGTAGAACATCCCTGCTCTTATACTCAAATCCTTTTGCTATGAATGCTAACATACCATTCGCTTTCTTCACTGCATGCCTACTTTCAATGACTGGTGCACCATGACACCCAGGTCTTGTTGCATCTCCCCTTTTCCTAATCGGCCACCATTCAAATAATAGTCTACTTTCCTGTTTTGCCACCAAAGTGGATAACCTCACATGTATCCACATTGTACTGCATCTGCCATGCATTTGCCCACTGGGCCACCATTCAAATAATAGTATACTTTCCTGTTTTGCCACCAAAGTGGATAACCTCACGTGTATCCACATTATACTGCATTGCCATGCATTTGCCCACTCACCCAACATATCCATCACCTTGCAGCCTCCCAGCATGCTCCTCACAGCTAACACTGCGCCCCAGCTTCGTGTCATCCGCAAACTTGGAGATATTGCATTCACTTCCCTCATCCAGATCATTAATAGATATTGTAAATAGCTTTATAGTAAATTCCCAGTACTGAGCCTTGCGGAACTCCACTAGTCACTGCCTGCCATTCTGAAATGGACCTGTTTACTCCTACTCTTTGCTTCGTGTCTGCCAGCCAGTTCTTTATCCACATCAATACTGAACCCCCAATACCGTGTGCGTAAAGTTTGTATACGAATCTCTTATGTGGGACCTTGTCGAATGCCTTCTGAAAGTCCAGATACAACACATTCACAGGTTCTCCCTTATCCACTATACTAGTTACATCCTCGAAAAATTCTATAAGATTCATAAGACATGATTTACCTTTCATAAATCCATGCTGACTTTGTCCAATGATTTCACCACTTTCCAAATGTGCTGCTATCCCATCTTTAATAACTGACTCTAGCATTTTCCCCACTACCGATATTAGACTAACTGGCCTGTAAATCCCCGTTTTTCTCTACCTCCCTTTTTAAAAAGTGGGGTTACATTAGCTCCCTCCAATGCTCAGGAACTACTCCAGAATCAAAAGAGTTTTGAAAAATTATCACTAATGCATTCGCTATTTCCGGGGCTACTTCCTTAAGTACTCTGGGATGCTGCCTATCTGGCCCTGGGGATTTATCGGCCTTTAATCCATTCAATTTACCTAGCACCACTTCCCGGCTAACCTGGATTTCACTCAGTTCCTCCATCTCATTTGACCCCTGGTCGCCTGCTATTTCCGGCAGATTATTTATGTTTTCCTTAGTGAAGACAGAACCAAAGTAGTTATTCAATTGGTCTGCCATGTCCTTGTTCCCCATGATCAATTCACCAGTTTCTGACTGCAAGGGACCTACATTTGTTTTAACTGACCTTTTTTTCTTCATATATCTATAAAAACTTTTGCAGTCTGTTTTTATGTTCCCGGCCAGTTTTCTTTCATCATCTATTTCCCTTTCATAATTAAGCCCTTAGTCCTCCTCTGCTGGACTCTGAATTTCTCCCAGTCCTCTGGTAGGCTGATTTTTCTGGGAAATTTGTATGCTTCATCTTGTGTTTGATACTATCCTTGATTTCCCTTGTTATCCACGGATGCACTACCTCCCCTGATTTATTTTTTGCCAAACGGGGATGAGCAATTGTTGTAGTCTTACAACTGTACTGTTGTATTCGTAAACTGTGGGCCCTGGATCTGAACTGCCCAAACATCTGGAACACGTTTTCTGCCTCAAGCGTGTCCAAAACGTTAATAATCTTATATGTTTCAATAACACGCCCTCTCATCCTTCCTAACCTCAGAGTACACAGATGATCCATTCTCTCAGCATATGACAGTCCCGCCATCCCGGGAATTAACCTTGTAAACCTACGCTGCACTCGCTCAACAGGAAGAATGTCCTTCCTCAATTTAAGGGACCAAAGCTGCCCACAATACTCCAGGTGTTGTCTCACTCGTGTCCTAAACAACTGCAGAAGGACCTCTTTGCTCCTATACTCAACGCTTCTTGTTATAAAGGCCAACATGCCATTCGCTTTCTTCGCTGCCTGCTGTACCTGCTGCTTACTTTCATTGCTGATGAACAAGGACCCTCAGATCCCGTTGTATTTCCCCTTTTCCCAACTTGACACCTTTTAGAAAGTAATCTGCCTCCCTGTTTAGGTACCAAAGCGGATAACCTCACATTTATCCACATTAAACGGCATCTGCCATTCATCTGCCCACCTACCCTACCTGTCCAAGTCACCCTGCTTTCCCATAGCATCCTCCTCACAGTTCACACTGCCACCCACCTTTGTGTCATCTACAAATTTGTCAATGTTACTTTGAATCCCTTCATCTAAGTCATTGGTGTGTATCGTAAATAGCTTTTGTCCTTGCACGGTACCTTGCTATCCATGTCAGCACTCTACCCCCAATACCATGTGATCTAATTACATCCTCAAAAAATTCCAGAATATTAGTCAAGCATGACTTACCCTTCGTAAATCCAATCTGACTCGGACCGACCCTGTTACTGCTATCCAAATGTGCCGCCATTTCATCTTTTATAATTGACTCCAGCATCTTCCCCACCACCTATGTCAGGCTAACTGGTCTATAATTCCCTGTTTTCTCCCTCCCACCGTTTCCCCAACGCAATATTCCACCACTCACCTAGAGCCCACAACCGCGCAGACGCGGCTCATATTCCTTGCTGCCAGGAATATTTTAAAAAATGCACCCGAAAATGTTTTTAAAAATCCTTGCTGCCAGGAATATACTTGCTGCAAGGAAGGGAATCCCCCAAAAAAGGATTGCAACATTGTAGCTTGCAATTGCATTTGCCAGTGCTGACAGGACTGAGTGTCCCTGGATTACAACATTTCTAGCTAGTGGGGTTCCAACCCACTGTGAAGTCATAGCTGCAGAGGGAAGATTTTTTTCTCAAATTTGGATTTTTCAAATTTTAAAATGTGAAATAACTTGTGATCTGAGGGAAACTTGACAAAAACCACCACAACTGTGAATAAGGTGGTGCAAAGATTTTAGCGCCATCGTGTTCAGAAAACAAGCAATCAATCAATACATCTCTGGAGAGAAGGAATAGGTGACGTTTTGCATCGAGACCCTTCTTCAGAAGTCAGGGGTTTGAAGAAGGGTCTCGATCCGAAACGTCACCCGTTCCTTCTCTCCAGAGATGCTGCCTGTCCCGCTCAGTTGATCGTATCCAAGTATTTGTCCCTGTTCGGCGTGAACAGGTTATTTCCAACACAATGTGTCATAAATATAAACAAGGTGATTATGAAATATCTGCCACGAATGTTGTTGAACTGATTGATTCACAGAAGATTTGTCTGTGTATAAATAGACTGTCTTTAATTGTTCCGCCATTTCACCCGATGACTTCGACTGACAGAAAATGGGGCGGGCTCCCGTTCTACTCGTGACAGAAATTTACTATCCGATTCTTGCGATTATCGGTGTTCCTGGTGAGTGGCTGTGCGCGGAATATACACAATGCGTGGTCACTGCGCTGTGGTTCACGGAGCGAAGGGAAAGGCTGGGGTGCGTTACGTCATTGCCCACACGATGACCTAAGATGCGCATTGTCCCTGAAAGCTCCAGTTTTACAATATGTGACCAGAGAAACGAGATAAACTGTCCAGAAACAATGAACAGCGGATACTAGTTTACAAAAACCCCCAAAAGTGCTGGAGTAACTCAGCGGGTCAGGCAGCATCTCCGGAGAACGTGCATAGGTGATGTTTCTGGTCGGGACCCTTCAGACTATTTGTTAAATTACAGGACCTTTGCAGGTCTGGGTGAATGAAGTTGAGGTCCATTGAAGGTCTGAGTATCTCCCCCACATTCACGTGTATCTACCTATTATTTGCCAGCCTTAGTCCTGTCCCTTCTGCCTTCCACCTTTCCCTGGCAACACCCACCTCCACTTGTCCTTATCTGTTTGAAAACGGACCCCGATCTCAAACGTCACCGATCCATGTTCTCCAGAGATCCTCTCTGACCCATTGTTACTCCCTCACTTTGAGTCGTTTAAGATAACCCGTCTACACAGAAACAAGATTATTTCATTCCTTTCTCTCTCTCGTTACAGCAAACCTGGTGACAATCGTAATTCTTTCCCGAGGAAACTGTGGCCTCGCCAAGTGCAGCTCTGTCTACATGGTGGGCATGGCTTCAGCTGATCTTCTCGTCATGGTCTTCAATGTGGTGGTGGTTTACATTTTCACCTATTACTACCCACATTCCTTCCTGACAATCACCCCCGTGTGTAAGTGCATCATATACATGTCCACGGTCACTCTGGATCTGTCAGTTTGGTTCACCCTCTCCTTCACGTTCGACAGATGTGTAGCAATCTGCTCTCGGAAGTTACAAACCATGTATTGCACCGGGAGAACGGCGACTGTGGTACTAACGACGCTCGCACTTCTGATCGTATCCAAAAACATCCCTTTTTTCTTTGCATACGACCCCGTGCACATCGTTGACGGGGTGCAGTGGGGCTGCAGGGTAAATATGCCTTTCTTTACCTCGCCCGCGGGCGCGGGTTTTCTCAAGTTTCACGCCGTCTGTGTGGGCGCTCTTCCTTTCGCGTTGATTTTCGTGTTCAACACAGTGACAACCAGGCGTATTTTAGCCGCCAGTCGAGCTCGCCGCGCGCTGCGGGGTAACAGAAACGACAAACAACCCGACCCGGAGGTAGCGAACAGAAGAAAGTCCGTTATTTTGGTATTCACCATCTCCGGCAGTTTCGTGCTGTTGTGGATTACAGCGGGCGTGACGTTTGCAGTCACCGGGCTGACAAACCCCAATCGTTTCCGCGGTGACCTTAACGACCCAGCGTACGTTGCCACGGCAGTTGGAGCTATGTTAAAGTACATGAGCTCCTGTTCAAACACTTGCATTTACGCTCTAACCCTGAGCAAATTCAGAGAACAATTGAAGGATGCAGTGAAATCGCACTGGAGGTTATTCCACGGCTCGGGGAGAAACTGAGTTTTGTGCAAATGTATGAAAATGTATTTATGCAAGCACATTTCTAGCCATTTGTTGTCCAAACTATTTTAAAAATCATTCTCATGATGCGAACGCCGTTGAGTTTTTTTCTACTGTTTGTGAACTACCTAATATGCAGTAATTATTGAATGTTCCTGTGCATTTGCAGGGTGACGCTTTTTTTTCAATGGACAAATACAGTTAATGGCAGGAACCTGGGGTGCATTCATGAACGTGGGATCTTGGGGGTACAAGTCTACAGCTCCTTTAACGTGCCATAGTTAGTAGGGGGAACGAACGGGGCAAATTTAAATGGTTCTTGTCACCGCATCAAGTGAAGGGATTCACAGGATGCTGCCCTGATTAGAGTATTAGCTGTAAGGAGAGAGACACAAACAACTGGAGTAGCTCAGCGGGTCAGACAGCATCTCTGGAGAAAGGGAATTGGTTACGTTTCGAGTCGAGACCCATCTTCAAACAGAAGAAGGCTCACGACCCGAGAGGCGACCCATTCCTCCTCTCCAGAGATTCTGCCTGCCCCGCTGAGTTACTCCAGCTGTTTGTGCCTTTCTTCGGTTTAAACCAGCATCTGCAGTTCCTTCCTATAGTTGAAAAGAGAGATTGAACAAAGCTGAAGCTTTTTCTGGAGGCTGAGGAGTACCAGATAAAAGTTTATAAAATTACGAGGCATGTATAGGATAGATGGTCAGATACCCTTGTGTCGTTATACGAGCATCAAGTGAGTAGCAAAAAGATAAAGAGATGCTTAAAGCAAATTTGCTTTCACAGAGTTTCGCATGCTTGGCATGCGCTGCCAGGAGAGTGGGTGGAAGCAGATGCGAGGGAGGCGATTAAGAGGGTTTCAGACGGGCACACGAACTGGTAGGAAATGAGGGATAGGGTCCATCTGCAGGTAAATGCAATTCGCTTAAATGGCATCACGGTCGGCACAGGCACCGTAGGCCGAAGGGCCAGCCCCTGTGCTGTGCTATCCCATATTCCAAATATATAAAATTACCGTTAACCAACAATGTTCCAGGCTTCGGAATCAAGACAGCGGATTCGAAATATTGGACGGCTGTAGAAGAGATTGCTCAAGAGCTATGGATTACTGTTTTTGCGTTGATGACTTCTTTGATGAATGCTTTCAGAAAGTCACATTGTTTATATTGTAAAATAACAAGGGGTCACAGTTTAAGCCAGAACAAGGGGTCCCAGTTTAAGGATTAGGGGGTAATCTTTTAGGACGGAGATGAGAAAAGCATGCTTCACACAGAGAGTGGCGAGTCTCTGGAATTCTCTGCCACAGAAGGTAGTTGAGGCCAGTTCATTTAAGAGGGAGTTAGATATGGCTCGTGTGGCTAGGGGGACCAGGGAGTATGGAGAGAAGGCATGTACGGTATACTGAGATGGATGATCGGCCATGATCATATTGAATGGCGGTGCAGGCAGGAAGGGCCGAATGACCTACTCCTGCACCTATTTTCTATGTTTCTATTTTTCTAAAATGCAAAAGGGCAGCCAGGAGTCCTGTCTCTTGGAATGCAATTGTGTCAGTGCTTGTTCAGCATGTGTCTGATAAAATGCACATGAGGGTCCATGCTGTACTATGCTGGTCGATTACGTCAGATCCTATCCTATAAAAAAAGGGGATTTGAGGAAACTCTCAAAAGCAGGCAAACAGGCGAGAGGGAAAAAGTAGATTGGGAGGACAAATACATTTATGCGTTTTCAAAAAACAGTCCTTCATGAAATTGGGATGCTTAGATTTAACTAAAATCATCCAATTGTACTGCGATAATGGAAGAGGGTATTAAAAGCAGTAGTAGAAACCACGAGGACAGAATTAGGCCAGATGCTATTCAACAAGGCACAGTCCAGTATTAGCTGAGCTGTACGGATGTGCTCAAGCACTCAACGGCAGAGAGTATGTTACTTGATCATTTTTGAATTGTAGTATTTTGGGTTGACTCACTGGAGATTAAAAGGGAAATAGACAAATACAGTTTGTTATGCCTAGTAGTTGGTCTGACAACCTTATTTATGTAACATGTGGAGGTCAATATTGTCTGGTTATGTTAAATGGGTGTTCAACCTACATACATCTGACCACAACTACCGAGAGCCTCATCCTTTATAATGAGGGTATTAGGATGGTGAATGGACATGGGTTCGCGATGACCCCGAAGGAAGAATAGGTAAACTTTGTTTTATATTATTGTCACATTCAGGTTATATTTAACCTTAAGGGGTTGGATATTCCGGAATGGTGCTCTACACCTACAAGGGAATTGTTCCAATATTTGTTAAGGGAGCAGTTACTAGGAAAAGGGATAAAAACACATAGAATTCAAAGTGGGCGAGTAGGATTTGCAGCAGCGCTATCCAAAATTAAATGGTAGATGTAACAAGACTTAGTGAACAATTAGAACAACTAAGAGAGAAGTTCGTGATGGTACAGAAAATGGCAGCAATGGTATTGAAAGATGCCGAAATGTTGAGTAAGGTAGAGGGGGGAGCAGTGCAAGTATTTCTTAAGGAGGTTAAAATACTCAAACCAGATGACGGGACAATAAATAGAATGTTAGAGTGAGTAATATATCTCACGAAGAGCATAGTGAATACTCATCAAGTATCGTCCAAATTATATCAAATCAATAACTGAAGCAGTGGGGTCAAGAAATCCAACCTGATTGTTACCTATTATCGCTAACGATAGTGAGTCAAGAGGATCAGAAATTGCAAGAAGCTCAGGAAACATATTATTTGAGTTGTTCACCATGTTCCACTCCAGCTGAGGGATAATACTTTTGTCCTGTGCCAGGTGCATAATATTGGACAGTATAAACAGAGAATTTGCATACCAGTGCACAATGCTCCAGACCACGCTATAATACTTACTGAAGAACCAAGGGATGTCAGATTGGACAGATATCATCAAAGAGGGATTCATTAGGCCTGCTTAGAAGAAATATTGAATATGATAGAACCCAGTTGCGGATGTACACATTATTATAATACATATTATTATAATGATAAAGCTTAGTTGTGGATGTACACATTACTATAACGTGTTGCTCTATCACAGGGAAAACATTATGTTTCAATCTCTTCTAAATGGTATGCAAAAAATGGCCAGAGGATGCTATATCTGGGCTTAATCCATGGTCTTAAGAGACAGA
Organism: Raja brachyura; assembly: GCA_963514005.1. The sequence continues at coordinate 46,797,718 of OY740798.1, read as the reverse complement.
ACAATATTGGAGCCAAGGAATTGATGGTACCGTCAGAGGAAAAATTGAATTACAGTAAATTTGTTTCTTGTATAAATTGATTTGAATGAGACATGAAAGTGTCGCCGACGACTCGTTGGGCCGAATGGCCTGTTTCCGCGCTGTAATGGGGAGCGAAGGGGTAAGGGAGGAGAGGGGATGTAGGGGCCGAAGGGGAGCGGGTTACAGAGTCGGGGAGAGGGGGTGTAGATAGGTTGTCGCCGTGCTGACTGGTGAATTCCATTAGCGACACCCCCACACCCCCTCCCTTTTTCACCACGCCCCCCTCGCCCCCTCCCCCCTACCCATTCCAACCCCTCCCCCACACTACCCTCCCACACAACCCCCTCCCCCACACTCCCTCCTCCTGAGATATAATCAACAATTTGGCCTCCACCTCCTTGTAAGATTGACTGTGACAAATTCCGAGTGAGGAAAACAATTCTGGAATCTATCCAAAAATACCTGCAATCACCTCCTACCCATCTGTAACGAACCATCGCTTCCCTCCCACACCTCTCTTCTTTAGTTTTCTCCCCATTACTCCTCAAACTGAAGAAGGGTCCCGACGATGAAACCTCGTCTGACCATTTCCATCCACCGTCGCTGCCTAACCACTTGAATCCTCCACGATATTGTGGTTTGCTTAAGCGGGAAGTAGATTCAGCAATGTTTCTGGTTGCGAAAGTAACAATGATAAAATCTGCAATCTCCCAAGTAAGTCTGGCTCCAAGCCTCGTGTCTTATTTCTGATAGAAACGGGAGTGCGTGGTCGAGGCATTGGAACGTTTTCGAAAAGGGGAAGTAGAACGAGATCTGAGTGTCCTTTTACTGAAAGTAAAAACACACACTTCTTCAGGTTGATTCGTGTTGGGCAGAGTAAACCGGAAAATACAGCTGGGGTAGGACAAAGGCTGTTACTTGATGGGTGGATACAGGTCGGAGGAGGGCGCGGGGGGAGGGTTGATATTGAGAGATTCGTAGAATAGCTTACAAAGGTTGGAAGTGAAAAAAAGGCAGAACGCGAAAGGATCAGATAAAGAAAGAGAATGACTAGCTGCCAGAGGAACTAGTTGAGGCAGAAATAACAAGCCCCATTCCCTCCCCGTCAACTATATCTAATGCAACACGACGATGTACTTGAGTTTATTACGTATTTCACACTCGGTATATTTCCTAACTCGAGAATTATCCTCACCGATAATGTTTTTTTGCAATTTGAAAATAATTCATTAATTTCACAAACAATCGTTGTCGCCCCAACAACTATTTCCATTGATATTTTCGTAGGTTACAACGAAGACAACAAATATTGTTCCTTCATTAACACACCGCGTGCCAGTTGATTAGAACTATTTGTATTTCAACTGACGATTTGATATTGAATTCAAATATGAAACGGCTGCGGTAGAAATAAGCATGAACTGTGCAAAGTGGGGTGACCTTGTTTTAGACTCTCCTGCGTTGGGAGGGATCTAGCCGGGAAGTCCAATTCATACTCTGTTTTCATTAAAGTTGCCGTATCATGGGGAGGCGAATGTTTGTGCGTTTCCGACGCCTGCTCGGACTCGCAGGAAACATAAGATTCGAGATAACTTTGGGGGAAGACAAGAATGAAAGGTTGCAGAGACATTGATCAGTGATGACATTTCACATCCACAAGAAACTATTGTGTCATGAGGATATAAAATTGTGTAGGTACCGTGAATCTTTGAAACTCTTTGTATTTTCTCAGATTGTTCCTCGGTGCGCATTGTCAAGGCCTTCAATAAACTGACTTATTCGATAGACACCACTAATCTACGAGCTGTTTTATTTTGTGTTTGTGCCAATTTGAGTAAAGTCAGAAACAGGCACGGGTATAGCACAAAATAGCACAAAAACCCCTCCTACAGTTCCATAGTAAAGTCAATGTTCACCATGGGGTAGTGATGAATTGGACAGTACCCGAGCTTATTCAAAGACCTTTCAAAGCCTGATAATTGAGGGGGTGGAGCTATTACTAGGTCTGGTGCTGTGCGCGTTCAAACCTATACCTTCTGCCAAACGAGAGCGGGGAGAAGGAGGATTGAGCCGGCTGGGACACGTTTTTGAATATGTTGAACAAAAGACACAAAGTGGTGAAGTAACTCAGTGGGTCAGGTAGCAATTTTGGAGTGCATGACCTTTCGGGTAAGGATCCTCCTTCAGACAGTTTGTTCAGATCATGTTGGCTGGTTTTCCGAGGCAGCATGGTGTCGATAGAATCATTGGTGGAAAAGGACTGCATGATGAACTCTCTGCATCGCTGATGGAACGCGGGAAGGAATTAGCAGAGATCTTGCCCATTACCTTCCTAAAATCTAGTGTACCTGATAAATGGAAAAGGGGTCTGTTGCCGTCATAAAATCAAGATGGAATGTGAGCCTGAGGAATAGATGGTGGTGGTTAATGGTGTAGAGACAAAATTGAAGGATAAAAGGAAATTAAATAATGAAACTCGGGATGGACTTGACTAAAACTAGTGGTTTCTGACAAACTACTTGGTTGACATTGGGTATGGTTGTTTCATAAACACCGCGGGCAGGCTCATCTTTCGGCAGGGTCTATCAATCAGTGGGGCTGGTACACTCGCCTAGACGTCCAAGAGTCAGTGGCAAGAAGTTGTTCCGGCCCTTTCGGAGACCTTTGAATCGTATACATTTAGGCCCCATGAATCAGGCCATGGTTTTGCACATGAGCAATGTGGCGCCGGTAAACTCATTCCCATAATGTAGGTTGTGCGGAATCTGCTCATATTTCCTCATTAAACCCAGAAACCCCGATCCATGGTCCTCACTCACTCACTCACTCACTCACTCACTCACTCACTCACTCACTCACTCACTCACTCACTCACTCACCCACTCACTCACTCACTCACTCACTCACTCACTCACTCACTCACTCACTCACTCACCCACTCACTCACTCACTCACCCACCCACTCACTCACTCACTCACTCACTCACTCACTCACTCACTCACTCACTCACTCACTCACTTTGTGTACGTCAATTGTGCAAATGAAAATAAGTCGGAGTCGTTATGTTTTATTTATAGACGTATCGGTCCGCTTCCAGATCCAATCACCGTCTCCATAACTTTTCACAGGGATGGATTCAGTGAGTGTAGACTGAACTCTCCTCTCCCCTCCACCCCCTCTCCCGCCAACCCCCCCCCCCCCCCCCCCCCCCACCCCCCACCCTCCTTCTCCACTCCTCCCCCCTTCTCCCCTACCCTTTGCCATCTTGTTCTCTTTATTGTATTACTTTTAATATATTATTGTTTCAAATTCATGCATAGAAGGAAGAATATTTTACAGCCCATCTGTGGTCCCTAATGCTAACCAGGCGTCACCCGCATGACAGCATACGTCAGCGTGAATGTCATGCAACCTGACGGTTTCACAGGCGTCAGTCGCTGACGCTCCGCAGTCGCTGAAAAAATAGCAAAGTGGGACAGGCCCTTTAGTTTTAGCAATTTTAATTAAGCCGCGCAACGAAGTCTAAATACATTGACACATCTATTTTTACCGTCCTAACATTCTGTTGTCCATTTACCCCATCATTACCCAGCAAGTGAACTGTAGTATTAAACAGATTATAACCTACTCATCTTCCATGTAACTTTCAAAATTCCCATTAACTTTAACCACAAAATGACTGTGGTCCTCCCCCACCGAGCTTTGGTGTTTCAATGCATCAGTGCGTCCCTCAGCATGTACCCCTGCAGTTTACAGCGGGCCAGTCGGCAACATTCCCTGATGGACATCTCGCTCTGCCGGGTGGTGAGCAAGGCTCGGGCAGACCAAAGAGCATCTTTCACTAAGTTGAGGACCCTCCAGCAGCAATTGATGTCAGTCTCTGAATGCGTCCCTAGGAACAGTCTGCAAATCACAGAGTCCTCTGTGACGGAGCTGTTCAGGATAAAGTGTGCCAGGGTCCCTTGCATACTTCTCCAGACTCTTTGTGAATCCACACTCTGCAAAGAGGTGGGCAACTGTCTCCTCTGCAGGACAGAGGACAGTGTGCAGGACAGAGGACCCTAGGTAGCGCTGGTAGTGAGGTTCCAATGGTGCAGGAGGGCTCCCCTCACCGCCAGCCAAGCCAGGTTTTGGTGCTTGTTGTTGAGCTCTGACAATGAGGCATTTTGCCAGACATGCTGGGACGTCTGCTCTGGGAACCACGTCACCCGATCCATGGAGTCCTTTCCCTGCAGTTCCTGCAGAATGTTCCATGCTGACCACTGCCTGAAGGACATGTGGTCAAAGGTGTTGATCCCGAAGAACCATATAACCATATAACAATTACAGCACGGAAACAGGCCATCTCGGCCCTCCTAGTCCATGCCGAACACTTATTCTCCCCAAATCCTATATACCTACACTCAGACCATAACCCTCCATTCCTTTCCCATCCATATACCTATCCAATTTATTTTTAAATGATTGTAGATGGTTTTTATATGCAACCAATAACATAGTTACCTCAGTACCATTAACCCCGCCTAGTTAATATCGATCATAACGCCTTCCCCTTCCTGGGTACAGTTCAGTAGAAGAATGTAGCCAGTACTTGAGGATGTATGTAATACCTTGTGCTATCATTAAAAGGTGTTGCACACTTTAAGAGTTTGTGAATTGCTTATTTACATGGTGTCAGAAGTGGGATGCGAACCCACGCCTCCAAGTGGAGACCAGAAGTCCACTTGGGTCTTCAAATGAAGACCCAGTCTAAACATGCTGAAACAATTATTTACATGGTGTCGGAGCTGGAAGACACCTGCGTCTCCTGTCTATCGGGTTTTATTTCTTTTTTTTGATTTGTGCCTTTTGTGCTTAATCTCTCTGACAATGCCATCCTCTTGCAGAAAGCCCGCGCAGCTTGTCTTTGATCCTGACATCGCTGAGCGCTGGGCCACGTTTGAATTTGATTTCACCCACTTTGTCAACGTCGCACACCGCACTGATCCTGATTCCCTCAAAGCCTCCCTCCTACTCAACCTTGTCAGACCTGATGCCATGAAGAGAGCCAGAACTTTCACCTATGCTCCAGCGGTCCTGGACGACAACAACGTGGTGATTACTGCAGAATCTGCCAGTGACCCCGCTTGCCTGCTACGTAAGTTCAGGGAGATCTGTGACCTGCCCTCGAACCGCATTCTAGAGAGGGCACGGTTCTTTACAAGGAGACAGTTGCCGGATGAACCTGTTGAGTGTTTTATTGTCGATTTGCGTTATCTCGCCCAGCGGTGCCGTTTTGGTGACATGTCAGACCAGCTCACTAGAGACATTTTGGTAACTGGCATGTGTGACCAGAAGCTGCGATGTGAGCTTCTTAGGGATCCGGATCTAACGTTGGAAAAAGCCATGCATGCCTGCAGATTATCTGAGTTTGTTGTATTGCCAGATGCCAGCCGGGACTCGGGCAATAAATCTGTCAACCTGGCTGGGTTTAGGAGACCACAGCCTCGGATGGAAAACAATGCTTTTCTGCCGCGTGCCAACCTAGGTCCTGATGAAGTGCCCCCAAAAAGGTGCCCAAAAGGTGTGAATTGCTTATTTACAATGATAAAATCGAACCTGCCTCCACCACTTCCACTGCAAGCTCTTTCCACACAGCTACCACTCTCTGAGTAAAGAAGTTCCCCCTCATGTTACTCCTAATCTTTTGTCCCTTAATTCTCAAACCTTTCTACAAATGACAGATGGGGCGGCAATATCCAGCTGACAGGTACATAGCATGGCATCTGCACCAGGCCCATATTTCGCAACGCCGGGGACAGGTAAAACCTCAGCAGGTAGTGACACTTGGTGCCCACATGCCTTGTCTCTACACTCCGCCTGATGCAGCCACACATGAAGGTGTTCATCAGGGTGGGCGACATTGGGCACACTTTTACCCCCTTTGTCTGCTGACTTGTGCGTAGTCTATCGTCGACCCCCAAATGAACTGGAAGATGGCCCGGGTGATCCATGTGGCATAGGAGGGAGGGGCAGGTCACACTTGCATGAAGTACAGCAGCCCTGAGAGCACCTCACACCTGATGACCAAATTGTTCCCCGCTACGGCTATCCACTCCAGCCAATTCTTGTCACATGCCTCAGCCCACCTGAACCAGATCCCCAGCACCTTCAAGAAGTATTAGTGGGCAGGCGCGACTCACGTTGCAGCGGCCCCTACAGCCTGTCTGTCTTTTTTTAAATTTTTTGTCTAGTTAAATGTAGTTGTTCATGTTTTTTTTGTATTGTTTCTAATTGTGTATATGTGGGGTGGGTGGGGGGTGGGGGGGGGAGGGGGAAACTTTAAAATCTCTTCCCTGCACGGGAGACCCGACTTTTTCCGTGTCGGGTCTCGGTTGTCGTTGGAGCCTAGCACCATGGAGTGGCCTCCGACCGGGACGACCTGGGGGCTCCAGTCACTGAGCCTGTGGAGCTGCAAACTCACCGTCGTGGGGCTGGCTGGCCACGGAGCGTGGGGAGCGGTGGTGGCTCGCTGCTGCGGCCCGACTCCGGAACTTCAGCTCCAGCTCCAGCTGCAGACCGGTGGACTGTCGGGATATTGGGAGCTCGCGATCCGGGTGGCTCTCCGGAGCTCCCGCAACACAGCTTCTCCAGCCCGTGTAGTGGGGTTGGAGCGACCCGGAGCGGGGCCATACATCGCCCGGCGCTGCTTTCATGGCCGCGGGACATTCCAGCGGGACATTCCAGCACCCGCCGGGGGCTCCAACGTTGTGACTTGGGCCTAGAGCGGGGCTGTACATCGCCCGGCTGGGGCTTTGACCTCGGGAGAGAAATGGTGCGGGGGAGAGAGAAGACTTTGCCTTCCATCACAGTGAGATTCACTGTGATGTATGTTTGTGTGAATTGAATTGTCTGTGTGTTTTTCAATGAATTGTTCTGTTTGTATAGCTTGTAGAGTTTCGTTTGAGCCTCTCTGAGGTTCGAATGACAAGTAATAAAATCAAAATCAAATCAAGTCAGGCTTGATGGTGAAGGGTTTGGTAGATCGGTCGGGCCAGTGGCCAAAGAGCATGGCCTCACTCTTCCTGCGGTACACCCTGGCTCCCAAGGCCGCCTCAAACTGGTTGCAGATGCTGATCAATCTGTGGACCGACCCTGGATCTGAGCAGAAGACGGCGACATCGTCCATGTACAGGGATGTTTTGACCTGAGTGCCCCCACTGCCTGGCAATGTCACTCCGCTTATGCCCGCGTCCTTCCTGATGGACTCAGCAACAGGTTCAATACAACAGACAAAACAAGACAGGGGAGAGAGGGCAACCCTGCCTGACTCCAAACCTGACGGGGAAGCTGTCTGATTCCCACCCATTGCTTTGGACTGCACTACAGATATTGGTGTAGAGCAGTGTGATCCAATTTCTGATTCCCTCCCCAGAACCCAATTTGGAGCGCACATCCCTCATGTACCTGTACGATATCCTGTTGAAGGCCTTCTCCGTGTCTAAGCTGACTAGGCAGGCATCCGCCCATTTGTCCTGCACATAGGCAATGGTATCTCACAGCAGCGCAGGCCTGCCAGATTTTTCTGCCTGCACAGGTTTGGTCCAGCCTGCACAGGTGGATCACCCATCCCAAGGCAGACTTGGCCCAGTTGGCGATGTCCTTCGACAGGATCTTGTAATCGACATGATCTGCTTGTAGATTAGGGTGATGCTGCCCTTCGTCATGGAGTCTGACAGGGTGCTGGCTAGTAGAATGTCGTTATACACTTCCAGCAGGTCCGGGCCCACCCACTCCCACAGTGCCGAATACAACTCGGCCGGTATGTCATCACTTGCAGGAGTTTTACTCAAGTCAAAGGAACGGATGGAGCCAGTCAGCTCCTCTAGGGTCAGCGGTTGGTCCAGACTCTCCCACTTGCTGTCCTCCAAGACCTCCGTGATAGAGGACAGGAGGTTCTGGGAGGCGGTGCTGTCTGTGGTGTTTCTGTCATGGAAATCCATATAAAAGTATTTGCAGATTCTCAGCATAAGCGTCTGCAAGGATGTTACCGAGCTGTCCTCCTCCCTAAGGCTGTTCATCACAGAGCTTCCCCTGTGAACCTTATGGAAGAAGAAGCGTGAGCACATCTCATCCTGCTCCACATGGCAGACCCTGGATCGGAAGATGATATTCGTGGAATCAGAGGTAAAAAGCCAAGATTGCTGACCCTTCAACTCTCTAAGTTCCTCCCTCACATCCACCTCTCTTGACTGCAGAAGGAGCAGCTGCTGCAAATCAGTCTGGAGTTGACACAATTCCCTCTGACTCTGCCTTACTCGCTGAACCCCTTTAAGTATGGAGAACCTCATAATGTTCTCCTTGGTTGCTTCCCACCAGAGTGTCGAGGAGTCAAAGAGGGGCTTCACACTTCTCAAACATGTGTAGTCCCTCTTTATCTCCTCAATGTTTTCTGGGGTCAACAGCTTCACATTCCCCTGGGATTTTCATTTGCATGATGGTGTGGGCTACGTCCACAACTCTGCAATTTCTCGCTGTCTTGATTGGAGCTGTTCTGAAACACAAATCCTGTTTAGTTTAGGCTGGTAATTGTAGGAAATTGCTTGTGTGGCGTTTGAATGCTCTTTATGTAATTACATGAGTTTTCTCTGCGTGACTCAGTTTTGTGTCCTGTGGCAAGATAGTAACACCTCAGTTAGTCAAGCAGTATGTGCGGAGAATCAGAAGTGTTGAATTGTAATATACACCGGAACAGAAACATTGAAATTTTTACTTGCTGTTGATTTACAGGCACAATAATGCAACAATTCATCAAATTAATGTGCATATTTCAATTATATAACAAATTATCAGTTGTGACTAGGCCATAATAGCATAAGCCAACATGGGTAGTGCAACATTGTCCAATGCACATTGTCATTTGCGTCTAAGGTAGCGTTATGCTTATGGTTGTTCATGGCAGTTCAAGTGCATTCTGGCAGTTGCCTCAAAGTTATTCTTTAACCTGATGGTCGCAGTTTTCAGGCTCCTGAATTTTGTCCCAGTGGTAGCAGCAAGATAAGAATGCGGGCAAGATGGTTTAAGTTCAGAGATACAACATGGAAACATGGTGGAAGTAAGAATTTCATTGTTCTATCTGGAACATAAGACAATAAAACACTCTTGATTCTTGACTCCCTTCAAATAGGCCCTTAGGCCCACCGAGTCTACGTCATCATCCAATCACACATTCATGATAGTTCTATGTCATCCTACTTTCCTGTAAACTCCCGACACATTCAGGACATTTGTTTTACAAAGGCCAATAAACCTCCAAACCCGCACGTCTTTGAGATGTGGGAAGAAACCAGAGACCCTGAAGAAAACCCTTGCGGTCACAGGGAGAATGTACAAAATCTGGGTCTCCACTGCTGTGGGCAGCTGCTCTACCAGCTGCACCACTGGTGGTGTGGGTCCCTCAATGACAATAATTGCCTATCTGAGGCAGCGCTTCCTGTAGATCCCTTGGGTAGTGTTGTCAGGACACAGGATGGACTGGGCATTGTCGACCACTTGCTGCAGTCTTATTCCTTCTTGGGCCTTCAAGTTAACGAAACAGACTATGATGCAACCAGTGGATAGAGAGAACCAGAATGAATGCGTTAGGTCTATGTCTTCTTCAGAACATCCGGAATATACCAATAACTCTAGTTAATCCACTCCAACCCAAATAAGGTTTGCCTGGTACGAATTAATCCTGCTACTTGTTACTGTGTTGAGCAATGTAAATGAATTGAACGGAAATATTTGGACTTCGAAGGCTTCCTATTGCCGAATTCCAGTTTCCAATGTCAATCTTTGATTCCATTTATTATTCCACAGCTGCTCCCCGTTGCTGGGCTTGAGAATAAACAAATGGTAATGGAAAAAAGATTTAAGTTTGTTTTGTATTCCGCGTTATTTCTCATGTGTTACAAATATCCATTTGACTGATGTTGCAATCCACAGTGTCCCTGTGGAAATCAAATGGTTCTTAAAATAAAGGCTTCAGGAAAGGAATGAGCTATCAGTGAGTTTCACTCAGAGACTTAATTTGCAGCGGGCGAATCGATTCACCCAAAACATGCTAGAAACATTTGACAATGTCCCGAGAATATGCGACATGACTCTTCCTGTAATGGGTGTATATGGGTAAACGACTGCAAACTGCCTTCCCCACTTGCATGAGCCTGCCGCTGCCTTCGCTCTATTACTGCCATTGTCTAGTGGCTACTCGGAACATGATGGCTTTATTTCACTATCGCACCTGAGAATAATCCTGTCTGTAATTGCTTTCAATGGGACATTGGTGTAACAGAATAAACCTCAATACATGCAGATATCTGGAATAGAAAACAGTGATTGCATTGCAAAATTCATAAATCGATCTTTATGGTTCTATGGTCTTTTACGTACATGCACATGCGGCGGCCTGGCACCGAGTTTATTCCCATCATTTATTGTGACTGCATGAGTTTTCTCCGGGTGATCCTGTTTCACACACATTTCATATTCCATGTCAGCTGGAGTGTTTGATAGTATGTTGTTATTTTTCTCTGGTGTTTGGGTAAAGGGCGCATGCACTATTCAGGCTTTTCCATTCTCAGAACAAGTGAGGATTAACCTTTGAGATCAGAGGTACGTTTCAAATGTTTCTCTATGTCGATACTTGTTATTGCTTAATCTTCCAGGGTTTCGATGTTCCTGGAATGAACAAGAGGAAGGAAAAAGGGGTGCAAACGTTGCGCGACTAATCAGGGAGACTGCCACAGTGTGACTCAGGGAGGTGAAACAAAGAAACATAGAAAATAGGTGTAGGAGAAGGCCATTCGGACCTTCAAGCCAGCACCGCCATTCATTGCGATCATGGATGATCGTCCCCTATCAATAACCCGTGCCTCCCTTCTCCCCATATCCCTTGACCACTTGCCCCTAGAGTTCTATTTCGCTCTTAAATAAATCCAGTGACTTCGCCTCCACTGCACTCTGTGCCAAGGAATTCCATAAATTCACAACTCTCTGTGTGAAAAAGTTTTTTCTCACCTCAGTCTTAAATGACCTACCCTTTATTCTAAGACTGTGGCTCCTGTCTCTCGATTCGCCCAACATTGGGAACATTTATTCCTAGCTTGTCCAGTCCTTTTAAAATTTTATATGTTTCTATAAGAACCCCCCACATCCTTTTAAACTCCAGTGAATACATGCTTAGTCTCTTCAATCTTTCCTCATATGATAGTCCAGCCATCCCAGGGATCCATTTTGTGGACCTATGCTGCACTGCCTCAATCACAAAGATGTCCTTCCTCAAATTAGGAGACCAAAACTGTACACAATACTCCAGATGTGGTCTCACCAGAGCCCTATACAACTGCAGAAGAACCTCTTTACTCCTACTTTGCTACTTGGTCTCACCTTGTTCCAGCTCTAGAAATCTTGTGATCTTGTGATCTCGACCATTGCCTGTTTTTCGACCACTGTTTTTGCCTGCTCCTAGATTATACTGATGCCTCTGTTTTTGCTTACCTTTGTACCGATTAAACTCTGAAAACGGATCTGCCCTGTGTCTGAGCCTGCATTTGTGTCCTCCTCCTCATTCAGTTCTGATAGACCAGTGCACAATGACGCCCAGGACTCGCTGCACCTTCCCCTTACGTAACCTAACCCCATTGAGATAATAATCTGCCCCCCTTGTTTTTGCCGCAAAAGTGGATAACCTCACAATTATCTATATTATACTGCATCTGCCACGCATCTGCCCACTCACTCAACCTGTCCAGGTCACCCTGCAACCTCCTAACATCCTCTTCACAGTTCACACTGCCACCCAGCTTTGTGTCATCCGCAAACGTACTAGTGTTGCTCCTAATTCCCTCTTCCAAATCATTAATATAGATGATAAACAGTTGCCGCCCCAACACCGAGCCTTGCGGCACTCCACTCGCCACTGCCTGTCATTCCAAAAAGGTTCCGTTCACTCCTACTCTTTGCTTCCGGTCTGCCAACCAATTTTCTATCCCTATCAACACCATACCCCCAAAACCATGTGCTTTAATTTTAGTCACCAGTCTCCCGTGCGGGACCTTATCAAAGGCTTTCTGAAAGTCTAGACACACTACATCCACTGGCACCCCTTCATCCATTTTACTTGACAGATCCTCAAAAAAAATCCAGAAGATTAGTCAAACATGATTTCCCTTTCATAAATCCATGTTGACTTGGACTAATCCTATTACTGCTATCCACATGCTCCATTATTACCCCTTTAATAATTGACTCCAGCACCTGTGATCAGTCATCATGTCTCAGGTTTGGAAATATCTAGTCTGGACAAAGATGATTTTATCCAACTATCTGATGTGTTCACACATAAGACCATACCGGATTCTCAGCTAAACATTCCCAGACAGGAATAACTGTTGCAGTAGCCTTACTTGAAGGATATCAAGATTTCTGAAATAGGCTCTGGTACTGACAACTGACACATAGGGACAACTGCATCAAAGATATTGGAACATTGGTAGCTGGTCAACAGCCAAGAGGATGGATCATACGCTGTGAGGACCCTACCGGGGTAGGTCACCAATGGTTCCCTGAGAAGAGACAACAAAAGAAGGGATGAAAATAGCTACTCTGCTGCCGCAATCGGATATCCATTGTAAACCTAGAGGAGCTACTGGTCAAGCAATACAATCACGACTTCAATGAAAGAACCAGCACGGAAACAGGGGACATGTCCAGAGAAGATGTAAAGTTCTTGGATATTATGAATCGCCCAGCAAAGGTGATGGATGGACATTTTCGTCTAGACCTACCTTTCAAACATGAAAGAATCAGAATGCCAAATAACTGTTGCATTGCAGAGCAGCTCATCCAGAACCTAAAATGCAGGTTTGGCAAGAATACGAAATGTCATGATGAATATACGCCTTTCCTCATAGAAATCATTGACAATGGTTATGATGAAATGGTACCAGTGAACCAGATGAATCAAAGTGATGGAGAGCTCTGGTACATCCCTCACCATGGGTGTATCACTCAAGTAATGGAACCTTAAGGGTGGTCTTTGACTGTTGTGAAGTCTTCAAAGGAACATCAATTAACTGCTGTCACCTCCCCTTCCTTCCTCTCCCTCAGCCCTCGGGCTCCTTCTCCTCCTTTTTCATTTCTTAGCCCCCCCCCCCCCCCCCGCCTCCCCCTACCCCCCATCAGTCTGAAGAAGGGTTTCGGCCCGAAATGTTGCCTATCTCCTTCGCTCCTTAGATGCTGCTGCACCCGCTGAGTTTCTCCAGCATTTTGTGTAAACCCTCACTTAACTGCTAACTGCTGCAGGGTCCAGTCTTTACCAACTCACTCATTATAGTATTCATCAGGTTCAGACAAGAACCAGTTGCTTTGATGGCTGATTCCAAAGCAATGTTTCATCGTCAAAGTATCAGAAAAGCACATTGACTATCTGCGATTCGTGTGTTGACCGGATAGTAATCCGGCCGGAGGAAGACACAAACATTCTCCCAGATGTACTGGAGGACAGAGGATCTAAGCGGGTAGAGGAACTGAAAGAAACGTTCTTTAGGCGAGAAATTGTATTGGGTAGGCTAATGGGACTGGAGGATGATAAATCCCCTGGGCCTGATGGTCTGCATCCCAGGGTCCTCAGGGAGGTGGCTCTAGAAATAGTGGACGCATTTGTGATCATTTTCCAATGTTCAATAGATTCAGGATCAGTTCCTGTGGATTGGAGGATCGCTAATGTTATCCCACTTTTCAAGAAAGGAGCGAGAGAGAAAACAGGGAGTTACAGACCAGTTAGCCTGACTTCGGTGGCAGGAAAGATGCTGGTGTCAATTATTAAAGAGGTAATAATGGGGCATTTGTATAGCGGTAAAAGGATTAGTCCGTCAACATGGAGTTATGAAAGGGAAATCATGCTTGACTAACCTTCTGGATTTTTCCGAGGATGCGACAAGTAAAATGGATGAAGAGGTGCCAGTGGACGTAGTGTATCTAGACTTTCAGAAAGCATATGATAAGGTCCCACATGGGAGACTGGTGTCTAAAATTAGAGGACATGGTATTGGGGGTAGGGTGTTGACATGGATAGAAAATTGGTTGGCAGACTGGAAGCAAAGATTAGGAGTGATCGGGTCCTTTTGAGAATGGCAGGCTGTGGTGAGTGGAGTGTCGCAAGGCTTGGTGTTGGGGCTGCAACTGTTTACCATATATATTAATGATTTAGAATAGGAATTAGGAGCAACATTAGCAAGTTTGTGGATGACACAAAGCTGGGTGGCAGTGTGAACTGTGAAAAGGATGTTAGGAAGTTGCACGGTGACCTGGACAGGTTGAGTGAAAGGGCAGATGTGTGGCAGATGCAGTATAATATAGATAAATGTGAGGTTATCCACTTTGTCGGCTAAAACAAGGGGGCAGATTATTATCTCAATGAGGTTAGGTAAGGGGGAGGCACAGCGAGGCCTGGGCGTCCTTGTACACCGGTCACTGAAAGTTGGCTTACAGGTACAGCAGGCAATGAAGAAAGCTAATGGAATGTTGGCCTTCATAACAAGAGGATTTCAGTATAGGAGTAGAGAGGTTCCTCTGCAGTTATATAAGGCTCTGGTGAGACCACACCTGGAGTATTGCATACAGTTTTGGACTCCTAATTTAAGGAAGGGCATCCTTGTGATTGAAGCAGTCCAGAGTAGATTCACGAGATTAATCCCTGGGATGGCAGGACTGTCATGTGAGGAAAGATTGAAAAGACTGGCTTGTATTCACTGGAGTTTAGAAGGATGAGGGGTGTTTTTATAGAAACATATACAATTATAAAAGGACTGGACTCCCAATGTTGGGCGGGTCCAGAACCAGGGGCCACATTCTTAGAATAAAGGGAAGGTTATTTAAGACTGAGGTGCGAAAACCGTTTTCACCCAGAGAGTTGTGAATTTATGGAATTCCCTGACATAGAGGGCAGTGGAGGCCAATTCATTGGATGGATTTAAAAGAGAGTTAGATAGAGCTCTAGGGGCTAGTGGGGTCAAGGGATATGGGGAGAAGGCAGTCACGGGTTATTGATAGAGGACGATCAGCCATGATCACAATGAATGGTGGTGTTGGCTTGAAGTGCCGAATGGCCTCCTGCACCTATTTGCTATGTTTCCATGTTTCTATGTTCATATGTAATGTGCAGCAAGATCTTTTTGAATACCAGATGAAGTTACAACTTTTTGGAGCAGTGTCATCACCAAGTTGTGCAAACTCTGCATCAAGGAAGACTGCTGAGGACAGCAAAGCTCACTTTCCAACAGAGGTGACAAACACAGTAAAGAACAACTTTTATGTTGATGATTGTTTAAAATCCATACCTTCGGAACAGGAAGCAGTGCAAATGGCAAGAAAGCTGACTTCCCTCTGCCAAATTGGACGATTCGTGCTGTCAAAGTGGATCAGCAACAGCTGTGCTGTATTGGCATCCATTTCACAAGAAAAGAGAACCAATGCGACCAGAGTGTTGCACTTGCACAAGGATAATCTGCCAATGGAAAGAGCACTGGGATTGCACTGGTTCATTGAACCTGATGTGTTCAAGTTCAGAATTGCTGTACAGGAACCACGATACACAAGACGGGGCATCTTGTCCGTGGTTGGCTCTATATACTACCCTTTAGGATTCTCGCACAAATTGCTCTGCAGTCATGCTGATTTTTCAGAAGCTTTGCAAGGAAAGATTTGGATGGGATGAAAAGGATTTGAGTATAGGAGCAGGGAGGTTCTACTGCGGTTGTACAGGGCCTAAGTGAGACCACACCTGGAGTATTGTGTACAGTTGTGGTCTCCAAATCTGAGGAAAGACATTCTTGCCATTGTGGAAATACAGAGAAGGTTCACCAGACAGGTTCCTGGGATGGCAGGACTTTCATACGAAGAAAGACTGGATAGACTTGGCTTGTACTTGCTAGAATTTAGATGATTGAGGGGGATCTTGTAGAAACTTTCTAAATTCTTAAGAGGTTGGACAGGTTGCAGGAAGATTGTTCCCGATGTTGGGGAAATCCAGAAAATGGGGTCACAGTTTAAGGATGAGGGGGAAGTCTTTTAGGACCAAGATGAGAAAAACATTTTTCACACAGAGTGTGGTGAATCTGTGGAATTCTCTGCCACAGAAGGTAGTTGATGCCAGTGCATTGGCTATATTTACGAGGGAATTAGATGTGGCCCGTGTGGCTACAGGGATCAGGGGTTATGCAGAGAAGGCAGGTACAGGATACCGAGTTGGATGATCAGCCATGATCATAATGAATGGCGGTGCAGGCTCGAAGGGCCGAATGGTCTACTCCTGCACCTATTTTCTATTTTTCTATGTTTCTATACCCCCAACCATCTCTCGACAATGGACAGGATGATTAGCAGACCTCAACAAGGTGGTGAAATATAAAATGGACCGGTGCATGAAGCCTGCAAGCTTTGATCATATCAGATATGCACAGCTGCACCACTTTTAAGATGCAAACGAAAGTGGCTACGGTACTGTTTCATATCCAAGACTGGAAGATGATAACAAAGAAGTGCATGTTGCATTCATAATGGGAAAAGCCAGAGTGAAGCAAACAATGATTCCCAGAATGGAGCTTACAGCTGCAGTCCAAGCTGTTAGAGTTGACACAATGTTGTGAAAGGAATTACAGCTTCAACTGGACAAATCCATCTTCTGCACCGATAGCTCAACAGTGCTTAACAATGAAACCAAACGCTTCCAAACATTTGCAGCAAACAGGATCAATTTGGTAAAGGATGCTACTGATGTCTCACAATGGAGATCTGTTCGCACAAAGGAAAATCCTGCTGATGAAACCTCCAGAGGACTAACAGCAGACCACTTCTTAAGCTGTAAGGGATGGATCGATGGACCCAGAGTTTTTCAGTGAGCCAGACAGAGAATGGCCAAAGCTTCACTTGGAATCTGCAATCTCTGCTAATAATCCAGAAATCAAACAAGATCACAATGAACGTCATTGTCAAGGATCATTGACCCCCACAAACTCTCTGATCACCTATTTGTCATCATGGAGGAATCTGAAGACTGCTGTTGCTTGGGTTCTTAAAGTAAGGAAAACACTCTTGCAGTTGACTCGAAAGAGAATGGAGAATCAGACTGCTGAGAGTAGCTTTGAAAAAGATCCTGCACAAACAAAGATAAGGATGAGAAGAAGATTAAAGAATCACTAAAGAAGATTAAATGCCAACATATAGGACATAACTTGGGCACTAGCGGGCGGTCATCAGATGCAGAGATGGGCGTGTATAGATATGGGAAAAATGGACAGGGAGCGGCAGACCAGGCACAGGGGTGGAGAGCATACAGTGTTCACCAGAATGGGAAAACAGTTACAAATTGTGTGCAGAGTAAGGAAAGCCTGGCACGTTCATCTCTTTGTTTGTACTTAAAAATGTGTTCTATTTGGTATGCGTAAGATCACTGTTACTTACCAGTGTAGTAATGTCAACGGAAAGTTGGACACTGGAAGAGTCGGAAAGTTGCCCTTTAAATGCCATTTCGAAGTGGTCTCACTTACATAGTTACCAACAACTCGGCCTTAACGAGGAAATAACGCCCACCCGATATGCAGCAGGGACGCCTTTGGAGGAAATTGTTATGTCAGCACAAAGAAACTCACCATAAATTGTTTCAACCTATCCTACCATTCTTTATAAATCGAACCCTACACACTCAATAACTTTCTTACAAGTATTTTCCATTTTCCAGTTTAATGGCATCCATCCCATAGTGGATTGGTTAGAACTATACACAGTGCTCCAAATGTGACCTCATAAACATTTCATACAATTTGTTATTGCAAATGCTGTACTCAGTATCCTGTCCCATCAGAGTGTTTATCCGAATTATCAATCTGCCCTTTCCTCAGCCTATTGGCACAATTACTTGCCTTTACTAGACGTTTGGAGATACAACGCATAAACAGGCCCTTCGACCCACAGAGTCCGTGCCGACCATCGATCACCTCGTACACTAACACTATCTTACACACGAGGGACTATTTACAATTTACAGAAGCCAATTAATCTGCAGCCCTGCACGTCTTTGGATTGTGGGAGAAAACCAAAGCACTCGTAAAAAACACCCATGCGGATACAGAGAGAAGATGCATATTCCACATATACAACATTCTGAGTCAGGATTGAACCCTCCATTGTGCCGCCTTCAGTTGATCACGGTCCCGTTGTGATCATAGATACCCTTCCTCATTGACCACAGTACCACCACATTATTTTTCACCTGCAAACGTATTAATCACACCAACCCCTACAAGTCATGAATATAGATGAAAGCAGACTCAGCACTGATCCCTTTGCCACACTACTCCTTGCAGACTAGCATGAAAAATCACCCTTCTACCAACACCCTATGTCTCCTCCCTTGAAACAAATTTTGCATCCAATTGCCTCTCTTAATCCTGAATCCCGGGTACAATACTTTAACAACTAGCCTATCGTGTGCTGGTCCAGAAACCTCTTTAATGTGAGAGTCTTTCCCCCCATCACCCGCTCAGGCATTACAGGCCTTCCATTTCCTTCCTCCTCATTTACCTGCTAAATGCCTCTTAAACATCACTAAATTGTTTGCTTCCATCAACACCACCCGTGGCAGGACCTTTAGGACACCCACCATTCTCTGTGAAACAAGTACTTGACCCATTATGTTTAAGGAAGCTTCCTCCCCCCCCACCTTAATACAATGTCTTATGAATTTGTAATTTTACTTCGGAGTCACGTGAGTGATTCCGTGAAAAAGGTCCGCCAGGCCACATGCGCACCATTATGTCGGACGAATTGGCGCAAGCACCAGTCTGGTAGGACAGAGCTCCTGCCAGTGGTAAGTTAAACTTAAAAGGTATGTTTGGTTTTTGCTTACCTGGGGTTTTCAGGCAGGAGCAGCTTTTTACAGAGGTTTTTCCTGCCAGTCTGGCAGCCCGACAAGTTGCCGGTTATAGACTGTGGAGAAACTCCATTCCGACCGCAAATGCAGATACCGGCAAAATTGATCGGGTTGCGAGACAAGGAGCCGCTAACAGTGCAGTTATGCCGTCAAAACGGCAAGAAATTTAAGCAGAGTCGCTGACAGGGGGGTCAGCGGCTCCCAGCCTGCAAGGATGCAGTAAAAACGGCAAAATATTTAAGCAGATTCCCCGACGCAGGGGGGGGGGGGCAGCGTCTTCCAGCCTGTAGGATGCCGTTGGAAAGGCAAGGAAGCAACGCTGGAGTCACTGACAGTGTGGTCAGTGGCTCACAGACGTTAGTCCCCAGGTAAGAAATTACTGGGGCCTATTTGTTGATGTTGACTTTGTTGAGACTCAGTGTCAGCAGGATACCGACCTATCGTGTCTCTGCCTCCTATTCAGCCCTATTTGGACTCAGGTGAGTCGGGCTATAAGGATTTCTCCTTATAATAAAAAGTATGTATTTTATAGTGCTTTTATTAAAGTTAAAAACTTAAGGAAAAGTTAAAATTATAAAAAGTTAATTGTTTAAGCACAAGTTGCTATGAATTATTTTACCCTTCACAGGTAAAGCTATACACTAAAAATGTTGATTTAGTGAGCTTACACTGCAATAGCGCGGGCCTATGGGATGGGCCGCGCCAGCAGCACCTGACAGGGCTGCTTCATGTGGAAAATGTGCGGGCCTACGGCACAGGCCGCACCAGCAGCACCTGACGGGGCTGCTTAATGTATGTAAGCACCAGCCTGCGGGAGAGCCATGCCAGCAGCACCTGATACAAGGCTGTTTCATTTGTAACGTTACTGGCCTACGGGAGAACCATGCCAGCAGTGCCTGAGAGGGCTGCTTCATGTGTGAAGTGCCGGCATACGGGGGAGTCGTGCCAGCAGCGCCTGATGCAGGGCTGTTCATTTACGAAAGGCAGCGCCTGCAATGCCTGGGACAGGGTTGCTCAAATTCACATATATCTGCTCACCCACGGAGTCGGGAGATGATTCTCCACTGGGGCTGGACAGCAAGGCCCACGGTGTTGGGGGATGAATCCCTCACCTGGGCTGGATAGTGCGTTGAAACGACTATCCAAAATACAGCAACTGTTGCATACAGTGCTACCGAGGTCTCCCTCTCTTAGGCAGAGACCAAGATGGGTCGGTATCCTGCTGACACTGAGTCTCAACAACATCAACATCAACAAAGTTGCCATCCCAGTGGAATATTCTATTGGGTTAAGGCCAATGGGTTCGTATCAGTATTTGTATCCTGCGGCCTGCAGCAGAGCGTGTTAGGATTGCCTACGAATCACCCTCTGTGAGGAGGGAAGGGGAAAAGGTCAAGATGACTTTGGGCTCCAAAGATATCAATAGAACATACTCAAGCACATATGTGCCATCTGTGAACAATGCCAACAGGGGGATGTGAGAGCCTGATACAGAATCTGTTATTTAGCTAGGTCTATTCTACAGGGGACAAAGTCTGGCAGACAAATTCAATTAGGCCAATGGCGGGCAAAAGTCATCATTCAGAATGCATCCCAGGCGCTCATCGGCAGTAGCAGTTCACTGGAACTGGGGCAGCACGATAGCTCAGAAATTCCATGCACTTCCAATCATACTCAATTAAATTGGTCTAGCACTTCAAAAATTTGGATAGAGCATCGTTCACAAGTTGTAATATCTACATTGTTTTGTACACACACAAAGGGTTAAAATATTTGGTTGAGGCACAGCCGGAGCATTCCAAGTAAATTTGGTTCATGGTCAGGGTTGGAAATTGGGCAAATGTTCTCATGCAAACCTCCCATGGAATAAGGTAGGAGTGGCATGTTATTATGAAGAATGGAGGGTATCGAGTATATGAACTTTCCGAATATGAAAAACCTATTCCTGACTACAACAGATTCATAAGATAAGAGATACATGTTATACAAATCCCATTACAAAGGTTATCAAAGACAATATAACTGTACTATAACAGTAAAGCTTTGTGGTATGGGATAAACTGTTTGTTGGTCATTTGGATTTACCTTTAATTATTATTAGCCTTGTCTCCGCCTTGTGGCAAGAGTTTAGAGTTATAGCAATCGGTTACAAAACTGAGTTATTTTCATTAAGAGTAATTGGCAATATAGCAGCTGTGTTGCAGCTGAGCAAATCAGGGAACTGATATTGTGTGAGTAGCAAATAGATCATTGTTAACAACCTTGTGCTCCTGTCAGGTGAAGCTACTTCAGCCACAATGATGAAGGAATAGTACTCAGCATTGCTGAACATGGCAATAATTCATTGAACTTGAAATTGAAATTCGCTACAGTAATGTGGTCGGTTGAATTCAGTTATTACGAACTGATGTTTAGAACTCTAGGATGAGAAGTTCCAAATACTATCACCTACTCAGAGGGATTGGAGATTGCATGAGTTACTAATTCTTCAGTTGTTGGTATCAACTAAATGAGTAAGGGGTTTTGAGCGAAGATATATATTCTACATGCTCAAATTCAAGTTGCTACTTTATGATGGTGACATATGTTAGTCATATGGTAATCAAGGGAACATATCCTGTAATTAATCTCCTTGCCTCTGGTGTATCATCCAGTTCAGATCAATGATAACTCAGAATAAGTGTTGGATCTCAAAGTATGTGTATCCAAAGTATGATGGTTCAATACTTCATCGAATATTCGTCATGTTAATGCATGTTTTTAACTGATTGCAAAAAAATATGTGGCACAACAGTGCGGAGAAACACATTCTCATTTCAATAGGAGGAATTTATGTCTTCCTCATTTTTTGTCTCATTAGCCGGGTCTTAAAACAGTCAGCAAGACCTCGCTTGGGTTCATATTGTAGGACTGGCCAAGCGTCCATGTTGCCTGCTTCATCAGGCATTATGGCACAACGGTATATGGTTATGCCAAAAAAACAAGAACTTGCTTGTTCATGAGAATTAAGGGACAGAAGTTTAGGGGTAACATGAGGGGGAACTTTTTACTCAGAGAGTGGTGGCTGTGTGGAATGATCTTCCAGCAGAAGTGGTGGAGGCAGGATCAATTTTAACATTTAAAAGTAAAGTGGATATATGGACGTAAGGGAATGGAGGGGTATTGTCTGAGTGCAGGTAGATGGGACTAGGGGGAAATAAATGCTCAGCACGGATTGGAAGGGCCGAGAAGGCCTGTTTCTGTGCTGTAATTGTTATATGGTTGTTGTATGGTTATTGCTGTTTCAAACTGGGGTTCAGGAGACAAGCCTTTGCACAGTAAAACAATTATTGACTTACACATTTTGAATGGATTGATTTATGCCTCAGGCTGTCACATCTAGCCATGAGGGTGCTCACTGCAGTGCGCAGGGATAGCACCCAAAAAAGCAGTACATGTCTATTGACGGGATCGGAAGTGTTTTGTTAAATGTTAATGTTACATTTAATACGGTACAGATTACTGACATTTTCCAGTTCATTCTTAAATGGTATTTGACAATAATACAGTTATAGACACTACAGCTGCAACATAAGGGAACTACATTGTCGGATCCAACCCGGATATCAAGTTGTTAAAAGATCTTGATACAAGTTCTCCCATTACAAGATTATGCAGTTGGTGAATAAAAATGGGTGAACATTACTTCATGAAGGGGTTCCAGCGATATCCTTAGTTATGACACTTATATCAGCACAACAATGACAGACATTGCAAATGCTGTGGCTAGATAGGATGGAATTGGCTGCAGGTGCCATTACATTTTACATTCTGGTCTACACAAGCAGAGTAGACTAGGGTAGAATGATTTAAGATCATTCGAGTACCCCACGGTCTCACTTCTATGTTATCAAGGCCACCAGAATCCTAAGAAGTATGGAATCAGCACTGTTTATGAGTTAACAAACAACAACACAAAAGAAGGTCGGTTCAGACTATTTCAAGGTGGCTGCAACAGGTACTAACACTGACGATTGTATGTCTCATTCCACCAGTTTAGCATCAACGTCAGTGTATCATTTAGATAGTGTGTTTGCATCTCATTCCACGGGGGCAGCAGCTACGTTGGCAGCCAAGGCGAGGGACAAGCCCTTTGACCATATTTTTTTGCAGCCGCCGGATGGGCAAATGAGCTAATGTTTCAGAATTTTTATGATCAGCCGATTGTCAATCCAGGACTGTTTGCCAATGCCATTTTAAGTACGTAAATGTAAGGGTTACTGTTGTTTGTTTATATTGTTAAATAAACCCTATTTCTCCATTGAATGCAATGATACTACTAATGCATTTATTTTCTCTTTCGCATCAAATCAATGCAGTGGGATGCCGAGATTTGTAATCTGCGGCATGAAATCACAAAGCTTTGAACTCTTCACGGAATCACTCACTTGACTCCGAAGTAAAATAGTAAGATTAAACGAAAATTTACCAGTTTGAAGTTTGATCTTGAATTTTATGAGGAGTTACGTTGGTGATTATGTGCCCCCCACACCCAACCCTCTCTCATAAAGGATCATATGGTAGTTCTTGAGTCACTGATCTTACTATGTACTTCGGTGTTGCTTATTTGTGATTTCATACCGCTGCTTTGAAGTTTGGTGCGCATGCGGCCTGGCGGGCCTTCTTCACCTAATCACCAACGTAACTCCTCATAATATCAAGATCAAACTTCAAACTGGTAAGTTTTCGTTTCATCTCATTATTAATTTGTGAATTAATTTGGAATTTGTAAATAAACATTATGAACCTCATCTGCAGGATTCTCATGTTGTCATGATGTTATAAACGGTCATATCTCCACTCAGTCTCGGAGGCTCCATAGAAAACATTCCACGTCGCTTTACATCCAATGTTCTCCAAATATTGCTGACTTTTATACAGGATGCCGCAGAGGCAAACGCGTTCTTTACCACGCGTTCTTTGCTTTCGGGCAGTGATAGACTTGCGCCCCAAGAACCCTCTATCTCTTTCCCTCATTTGGCCGTTATCCTATCCATGTACGTATAAGAAGGAACTGCAGATGTTGGTTTAAACCGAAGATAGACACAAAGAGCTAGAGTAACTCAGCGGGCAGGCATCATCTCCGGAGAGAAAAAATTATGACGTTTCGGGTAGATACCCTCCTTCAGAAGTCAGAGGTCTGAAGAAGGGTCACGACCCGAAACGTCACCCATTCCTTCTCTCCAGAGATGCTGCCTGTCCCGCTTAGTTGAACCTATCCAAGTATTTGTCCCTGTTTGGCAACAACAGGTTATCTCCAACACAATGTGTCATAAAAGTAAACAAGGTGATTATGAAATATCTGCGACCAATGTCATAAGTAAACTGATTGATTCACGGGAGATTTGTCTGTGTATAAATAGACTGTCTTTAATTGATCCGCTATTTCACCCGCTGCCTTCTACTGACAGAAAATGGGGCGGGCTCCCGTTCTGCTGGTGAAAGATATTTACTATCCGATTCTGGCGATTTTCGGTGTTCCTGGTGAGTGGATTCTACACAATGCGCCGTTACTGCGCCGAGGTTCACAGAGCGAAGGGAAAGGCTGGGGTGCGTTTACTGCACGTCATTGCCCACACGATGGCCTTGGAAGCGCATAGTCTCTGACGGCACGATGCCATCTGAAGCTCCAGTTTTTAAATACGTAACTGGGGCATCGAGATAACCTGTCCAGAAACAATGAACTACAGATACTGGTTTACAAAAAAAACACAAAGTGCTGGAGTAACTCAGCGGGTCAGGCAGCATATCCGGAAAACATGTTGACGTTTCGGGTCGCGACCCATCAGATTATTTGTTACATTTCAGGTCCTTTGCAGGTCTGGGTGAATGAAGGTGAGGTCCATTGAAGGTCGGAGTATCCCCCCCCCCCCCCCCCCCCCACCCTCGCGTGTATCAATCAATACTCGCCAGCCTTAGTCCTGTCCCTCCTGTCTTCCACCTTTCCCATGCAACCCCATCATTATCTGTGTGAAGAAGGACCCCGACCTGAAACATCACCTATCCATGTTCTCCAGAGATCCTCTCTGACCCGTTGAGTTATTCCCGCACTTTGTGTCGTTTAAGATAACCCGTCTACACAGAAACAAGAATCTTTAATTCCTCTCTCTCTCTGTTACAGCAAACCTGGTGACGATCGTAATTCTCTCCCGAGGAAAGTGCGGCCTCGCCAAGTGCAGCTCTGTCTACATGGTGGGCATGGCTTCGGCTGATCTTCTCGTCATGGTCTTCAATGTGGTGCTGTTTCATATTTTCACCCACCACTACCCACATTCCTTCCTGACAATCTACCCCCTGTGTAAGTTCATCATTTACATGATCGCGGTCACTCTGGACCTGTCAATTTGGTTCACCCTCTCCTTCACGTTGGACAGATGTGTAGCAATCTGCTCTCGGAAGTTACAAACCATGTATTGCACCGGGAGAACGGCGACTGTGGTACTAACGACGCTCGCCCTTCTGATCGTATCCAAAGACATCCCTTTTTTCTTTGCATACGACCCCGTGCACATCGTTGACGGGGTGCAGTGGGGCTGCAGGGGAAATATACCTTTCTTTACCTCGCCCGCGGGCGCGGGTTTTCTCAAGTTTCACGCCGTCTGTGTGGGCGCTCTTCCTTTCGGGTTGATTTTCGTGTTTAACTTAGTGACAACCAGGCGTATTTTAGCCGCTAGTCGTGCTCGCCGCGCGCTGCGGGGTAACAGAAACGACAAACAATCCGACCCGGAGGTGGCGAACAGAAGAAAGTCCGTTATTTTGGTATTCACCATCTCCGGCAGTTTCGTGCTGTTGTGGATTACAGCGGCCGTGACGTTTGGAGTCACCGGGCTGATAAACGGTATTCATTCTAGCGGTGACCGTAACAACCCAGCCTACGTTGCCACGGAAGTTGGAGCTATGTTAAAGTACATGAGCTCCTGTTCAAACACTTGCATTTACGCTCTGACCCAGAGCAAATTCAGAGAACAATTGAAGGATGTGGTAAAATCACACTGGAGGTTATTCCACGGCTCGTGTAGAAACTGAGTTTTGTGCAAATGTATGCACATGTATGATATTGTATTTATGCAAGCACATGTTTAGCCATTTTTTGCCCAAACTATTTAAAAAATCATTCTGATCATGTGAACGCCGTTGGAGTTTTTTTTGCTGTTTTTGAACACCTACCCAATGTTGCAGTAATTATTTAATGTTCCTGTGAATTTGCAGGGTAACGCTTTTTTCAATGGACAAATACAGTTATTGGCAGGAGCCTGAGGTGCACTGATGTACGAGGGATCTTGGGGTACAAGTCTACAGCTCCTTCAACATGCCACCACAAGAGGGGTAACGAACGGGGGCATATTTGAATGGTTCTTGTCACCGCATCAAGTGAAGTGATTCACAGGATGCTGTCCTGATTATAGTATTAGCTGTAAGGGAAGAGACACACACATCTGGAGTAACTCAGCGGGCCAGACAGCATCTCTGGAGAAAAGGAATAGGTTACGTTTCGAGTCGAGACCCTTCTTCAAACTGGGATAGGATAGTTAGTCAGATACCCTTGTGTCGATATACGAAATACTCGATAGAATAAGGTGAGAAGCAGAAATATTAAAATACTTAGGTTTTGGACTGAAATCTTTGAAATCTTCACAAAACTGTTTAAAATAAAAATGACACCAAGGCAGAATTGATTATTTTCGGAATGACAGAAGGTAGCTCGGAATTAAATGCGATCAAAATAACCTATTTGATTACGGCTTAATAATAGGAAAAAAGCTCATCTAAAAAATCTGGAAAAATGCCCCCATACCAACGAACTGGCAGTCCCTTTGCTGTGCTATCCCATACTCCAAATATAATAATTTCCCGTTATCCAACAATGTTCTATGCTTCGGAATGAAGATAGCGGATTCGAAATAGTGTCCGGCTGTGGAAATAGCAGAACCTTCCCCGACACCATGATGCAGCTTTAAAAGTCGCTGGTTCAGTTGTATTTTATTATCACATGTACATAGATACAGTGAAAATTCTTTATTTGCATTCAATTCAGTAAAATGATACTGTACATAAGTACAATCATAAATAAACACCAAAGTGCAAGGATTGCAGTGCAATAATAGTAAACAGCGCAGGGTGAAGAGTTCACACGTTTGCGGTCCCACCTTGTGTCCATCAAGTTTCAATTTCTTAAATGTATAAACTCTTATCTTGGCCTTAAAGGCCTGTTTTCCTCGGGGCGGCCCTGGATCGGGGTTAGAGGGGTGATGCTGTCGATATCCTCCACTGCCGTTCGATCTGCTGCAGCAACGTTCAATCTGCACTCTCATCCGACCTGTAGCTTTGGCAGCATGTGATCGCCAGCTGTTGCAGGGCCTCCAGCAGCCCGCTGCTCCCACACCCGACCCGGTCCGCTCAACCGCTGTAGTCTCCATACGTGGGCGGCACGGAGCCAGCCCACAGCCTGCTCGCCGGCAATGAACCCTTGTGAAGTAAACAGAGATCGAAGATCAGATGTATAGGAAGGGACTACAGAAGCTGGTTTAAGCCGAAGAGAGACACAACAAGCTGGAATAACTCAGCTGTTCAGGCAGCATCTCTGCTGTAGAAGGGTGTCTATCCGAAACGTCAGCTAATCGTTTTTTCGAGAGATGCTGCCGGACTCCCTGAGTTGCTCAAGCTTTCTTGTGTGTATTTAATCGGGTGATGATCCCCTGCGTAAGGTTGGGCAGAAAGCTGCACCCAGCACAGCCTCACTGGTGCTACAGTGGAGACACAGATCAGCAGCGCTAAGACACAATAGAGAATAAACTATAGACAATAGGTGCAGGGGCCAGCACCGCCATTTAATGTAATCATGGCTGATCTTCCCCAATCAGTACCCCAATCGTGCCTTCCTATATCACCTGACTCCCCTATCTTTAAGAGCCATATCTAGCTCTCTCTTGAAAGTATGCAGAGAACCGGTCTCCATTGCCCCCTGAGGTAGAGATTTCCACAGACTCACATCTCTGTGAGAAAAAGTGTTTCGTCTTCTCCGTTCTAAATGGCTTACCCCTTATTCTTAAACTGTGCCCCCTGGTTGTTGACTTCCCCAACATTGGGAACATGTTTCCCGCCTCTAGCGTGTCCAAACCTTTAATAATCATATATGTTTCAATAAGATCTCATCTCATCCTTATAAACCACGGAGTATACAAGCCCAGCCGCTCCATTCTCTCAGCATATGACAGTCCCGGAATTAACCTTGTCAACCTACGCTGCACTCCCTCGATAGCAAGAATGTCCTTCCTCAAATTAGGGGACCAAAACTGCACACAATATTCCAGGTGTGGTATCACTAGGGCCCTATACAACTGCAGGAGGACATATTTGCTCCTATACTCAACTCCTCTTGTCATGAAGGCCAACATGCCATTCGTTTTCGTCACTGCCTGTTGTACCTTATGCTTACTCGCATTGACTGACGAACAAGGACCTCCAGATTCCGTTGTACTTCCCCTTTTCCCAACTTGTCACCATTTAGATAGTAATCTGCCTTCCTGTTTTTGCTAACAAAGTGGATAACCTCACATTCATCCACATTAAACTGCATCTGCCATGCATCTGCCCACTCACCCAACATGTCCAAGTCACCCTGCATTCTCATAGCATCCTCCTCACAGTTCACACTGCCACCCAGCTTTGTGTCATCTGCGAATTTGCGAATGTTACTTTGAATCCCTTCATCTAAATCATTGATGTATATTGTATATAGCTGCAGTCCCAGCCTTGCAGCACCCAACTAGTCGCTGCCTGCCATTCTGAAAGGGACCCATAAATCCATACTCATTGTTTCCTGTCTGCAACTAAGTTTCTGTCCATGTCAGCACTCTACCCCCAATATCATGTGTCCTAATTTTGCCCACTAATGTCTTATGTGGGACCTTAGCAAATGCTTTCTGACAATCCAGGTACACTACATCCACTAGCTCTCCCTTGTCCATTGTCCTACTTATATCCTCAAAAAATTCCAGATGATTAGTGTAGTCAAATCCACGCTGACTCAGACAGATCGTGTTACCGCTATCCAAATGTGCGGCTATTTCATCTTTTATAATTGACACCAGCATCTTCCCCACCACCGATGTCAGGCTAACTGGTCTATAATTTCCTGTTTTCTCTCTCCCGCCTTTCCTAAAAAACTGGGATAACATTAGCTACCCTCCAATCCCCAGGAACTGATCCTAAATCTATAGAACATTGGAAAATTATCACCATGCAGCCACGATTTCTTGAGCCACTTCTTTAAGCAGCCTGGGATGCAGACCATCTGGCCTTGGGTTTTTTTTAGCCTTCAGTCCCATCATTCTACCCAACATCATTTCCTGCCTAATGTGGATTTCCTTCCGTTCCTCCGTCACCCCAGATCCTCTGGCCACGAGTTTATCAGGAAGATTGTTTGTGTCCTCCTTAGTGAAGACGGATCCAAAGTATCTGTTGAACTAATCTGCCTTTTCCTTGCTCCCCATAATAAATTCACCTTTTTCAGTATTCAAGGATCCAACTTTGATCTTAACTAATTTTTTCCTCTTCACATAACTAAAGCAGTTTTGACTATCCTCCTTTATATTCATGGCTAGCTTACTTTCGCGCCTCATCTTTTCTCCCCGTTTTGCCTTTTTATTTCTCTTCTGTTACGCATTAAACATTACCCATCCTCTTGCTTCCCGCTCATCTTTGCTACGTTGTACTTTTCTTTTCATTTTATACTGTCCCTGACGTCGCTTGTCAGCCACGGTCGCCCCTTACTCCACACGGAACCACACGTGCTGTTCTGTATGCAAGGTAACAGAGACATTGACCAATAATGACATTTAAAAATATAGAATCCACAAGTAGCCATTAAGAATATAAAAATGCTGTGTGTGCTGTGAATCTTTGATGTTCTCTTGACTGTTTAGGCCTTCAATAATCCGATTTGTTAGATAAACTCACTACTGATCTACGAGATGTGTCTGTGCTGAGCTGAGCTGGTGTCGGTAATTTATTTGCCCGTACCTTATTCCTTATATTAATTAATCAGCAGAGGAGACGGCAGTTCCTTGCAATAGAAGTCATAGAGGGAGAGTCATACAGCAAGCAGGCCAGTGACTAAGAGTCTCTCTGGCTGCCTTGTCCACGCATAGGCTTTTTATACAATGTAAACAGGTCATTGTGTATAAGATATTGCAAACTTCACACACATACAGCTTAATCTTGCAAGCGCCAACTGTCTGTCGGGAGGGTGCGTTTGCTGCTTGTTATGTGTTCTTTGGCACATATTGAATCTTACAATGTTCAGCATGTCTTGGTTACATTTCAAGGCTACATATGCCAATTAGCTAGTACAGTGTTTTACTTTACAATTTATTTCACAGCTGGGTCCCAAGTAAAGCTGATTCAGGGTCCAGATTAAATTCTCTCCTTCAATATGCCAGTTCGGCATATTGCGCATGCACAGGTCATAAGTCGCTCGGGCTAAACACTCTCGGCGGCCGTGCCGCTGCATGGGTGCAGACTTGCGTCTCGTCCCTATGCAGCTGCCGCTGGACCGTACCAGTCCCCTCCCGAGAGTCCCGTCCGGGGCGGCCGGGAGTGGCGGACGAGGGGAGGGGGAAGCCTGGTCTAGCTCTGCTCTGCCTGACCCGGCGGGGCGCTAGCAGGCGGCGAGAGAAAGAAGAACTAACTCCAGCTCAACCCCCCCCCCCCCCCCCCCCAACGTCCCTCCAGCGGGACAGGCAGAATCGAGCTGGGGCCGGCGCCTCTGCTCCTCGCTGACTGCGGGCCTGGGCCGGCATTCCCGACCGCGGACCTCTGGATAGAAGACCCTCCTTCAGACTTCCTACACATTAGACTTGTGCGCCGCGGTTGGGATGGATGGGAGCGGGGATTCCCACGGGCGCAAGGACCTAAAGTTAGCGTGGGTTCTTAAAGTCCTCGCCGCACACCGGCGTTTTGTGAGAGTAGTTGGATCCCAGCATCAGCTCAACCAACGTCGGTCACATTATCCGGGCAGGCAGCGGGGGATCAAGACCTGATGTGAGGCATCGGCGATCCTCATGAATCCTAGTCGGCCGCCGCCGAGCAGCGGGGTCGAAGAGGCAGCGTCCGACCCGAGAGTAGAGGTGTTAAGCCCCTGTCCCAGTTAGGGGACCGAAACGACAATCTCTGGTGACTTTGCCCGCCACCCAAAAAAAATCATGTTCGAGGTGACCTGCAACCACCTACCACCTCCCACGCATATGTTGTAAACCTTCCTCGACAATGAAGAAAACCGGCTTTGACTAAACCTGCGACAAAAAAAAACATCGATTTTTAAAACGGCAAGCTATTTTTAGTCGAGGCCGGTTTTAAACATGATGAAAAAAGAGCAGCAACCAAGATGAAGCCTTGACCACGCGGAAACCACTTTCGACCATTAGGGGGAGTGACCAAAACCTCTGGTGACCTCATGGAAACCTTGGGCAAAGTCACCAGAGGTTGCTGTTTCGGTCTCCTGAGTGGGACAGAGGCTTTCATTCTTCTGGTGCCGAGCAAAGAGGTAACAGCTACCGTGGGCCGCTCACCTATCGGGCGCTGTCTCCTCGATCCTGGGATCCAACCACTCTAAAAAAATGCCGGTGTATGACGAAGACAGTAAGAACACTCAGTGCACTCAATGCAAACTTTAGGTCATTTGTTCCTTGCACCCGCCGAAATCTCCAGCATGGTCGAGACGAGAGGGTTCTGAAGTTGCATGGCTTTACCAGTGTTTAAGAAGGAACTGCAGATGCTGGAAATTCGAAGGTAGATAAAATTGCTGGAGAAACTCAGCGGGTGAGGCAGCATCTATGGAGCGATGGAAATAGGCGACGTTTCGGGTCAAGGCCGTTCTTCAGACTGATGTGGTGATGGTGGGGCGGGCCAAAGAAAGGAAGAGACGGGGTCAGTGGGAGGTCGGTGTGTTGGGAATGGGAGGAAAAAGAATGAGGAAACAGGGACTACCTAAAATTGGAGGTCAATGTTCATACCGCTGGGGTGTAAGTCCTGGGCCTCCTCCATGGCCAGAATGAGGCCCACCATAAATTGGAGCAGTGCACGTCATCATATTTTCCTTGGCTAGTTTATACCCCAGCGGTATGAACATTGACTTCTCCAATATTAGGTAGTTCCTGCTTTCTCCTTACCCTTCCCCTTCCCAGCTCTCCCACAGCCAATTGTCTCCGAAACTTCCTATGTTTTTCGCGGCCCCCCCAACCATCACATCAGTTCAGCGGCTTCGGTCCAAGGTCCGACTTGCTCGTTCTTTCTGTAATGGTGAATAACGGGAAGGGGGAGGGAGGTGTGGGGGCGGTGACATCATTCGCAGCACGAGGAAAACTGCACACAGGTCCATTGTGACGTCATCAGCGAAAGACAGTCGTTTTTAACTTTTGTCAGAGTTTTGAACTTTCAGTAATAACTCGAGAAATAAAGCAACACATTTTCAGATAAGACGTTTTGGACTCTACGGAAAAAATCTCTACTAAAATATGTAAAAATATTACCGTTACTGCGTCATTTTTTCACGAAGATGTGATTATACACAAACAAATAAACACACACACACACACACACATCCAAGATCAATCTTTTAAGTATATAGATATGATATGATAGACTCAATCAAGTGGGACCCATTGGGGCCCCCAATGCAATATTCCACCACGCACATATAGCTCCCAACAAGACCCGCTTCCCAATGCAGTATTCATCCACTCACCTGTTCATTCAACGGGTCCCTTTGTCCCAAAGCAAAATTCAACCACTCAACCATTCCCCCAATGCAACCCATTTCCACCACTCACCCGTTCCCCAACACAATCCATTTCCACTGCTCACCAGTTCCCCCAACACGACCCGTTCCCCCAACGCAATATTCCAGCACACACCTATAGCCCACAACTGCGCAGGGGCGGCTCACTTCCCTTTAAAAATTTCCTTGCTGTTATGAATATTTAAAAAATTGCACCCTAAACTTTTTCTAAATGCTTGCCGCCAGGAGGATATTTGCTGCAAGAAAGGGAATCTCATAGAAAAGGGAATGCAACATTGTAGCTTGCAATTGCATTTGCTGGTGCTAGTACAACATTGTAGCTAATGAGGTTACAATGCCATTGTGAAGTCATAGCTGCAGAGGGAAGGATTTTTTTCTCAAACAATCCAATCCATTCCATTTCAATTCAAGTCAAGTCAAGCCCAGTGAGTGCAGGACCAACAATCCAATCCATTCCATTCAATTTCAAGTCCAGTCAACTCAAGTCAAGTCAAGTCAAGCACAGTGAGTGCAGGGTCAACAATGCATTCCATTTCAAGTCAAGTCAAGTCACGCACAGTGATTGCAGGGCCAACAATCAAATCCATTCAATTTCAATTCAAGTCAAGTCAAGACAAGTCAAGCACAGTGAGTGTAGGGACAACAATGCAATCCATTCCATTTTAATTAAACTCAAGTCAAGTTAAGTCAAGTAGAGTGAGTGCAGGCCCAACTAACCAGACCATTCCATTTCAATTCAAGTCGAGTCAAGACACGTCAAGCACAGTGAGTGTAGGGCCAACAGTATAATCCATTCCATTTCAATTCAAGTCAAGTCAAATCAAGTCAAGTCAAGTCAAGTCAAGTCAAGCACAGTGAGCGCAGAGTCAACAATCCAAGCTTTATTGGAAAATGGCCATTAAAATGGAGAATTGAGAAGTGACCTTATAAATCAGAATGATATCTGTTGTTTGAAATACCAGCCACAGGCACACGGCTTTTACGTCAACAAGTCTGAAAGGGATAGTGAACAATTATGACTGTGGTCAAAGCTAAAGCTCAGTCACAAGAAGACAATGTTGGGCAGGATTCTGAGAAGGAAAGAAGAGTTACTAAACACACTGACAAAGGCTTGCAATTGTTCAGGGAAAAGTGTCAGAAGACAGGAACCTCGATATGTAAACAAGCTAACAAATTAATTGAAATGCTAAAAGACGAAATCAATGGAAAATGAAAATGAAGTACACTCTAACCTGGTTCAATTAATCAAGCCCTGTTATAAAATCATCAAAAAACACGAGTCAAAAGGAGCTTGAAAGGCAAAATCAGTGGTTTCAACAAAGAATAGAAACATTTAATGGTTTTATACAAGATGTAAGGTGTGGTTATCTGATATTGGACAGCAAACGACACAATCCACAGCTGAAAGTGTCATACAACAGAGTGTTGTAAATTCAGATGAAATTGAACCTGATGACAGTGTTTCAAATGTCTCAAAACCTAAATTAAGCCACACATCTAGCTCTTCATCATGTGTATCTTCAATGGCCTCTGCTCGTATTAAAGCTCAGGCAGATAAGGCTGCTCTCTTGGAATATCGGTTAGAGCTCAAGATAAGTCCCATCTACCTCAATACTCTCTTCACAGGCAAAATATAGAGATCCATTTGAAAGGGGCATGTTAGTACTAACCACCCTTCCCCCCCACGCACTGAATGATGGAAACCAAGGTGATATCTGGAACCTAATGCAGAGGCAAAATGGCATCACCGCTCTTCTGGCTCAACAAAATTTATCTTCTACTGTACCACCAAGAGATTTGTTCATTGTAGACATAATAAGAAGCATTTTGTTCATTGTAGACATACATTATCAATATTATTTATATTAACAATTGCATAGTAATTGTACTTCTTTATATTCTTTCAGTTTTTATAAAGATAGAAATTAATAAAGAGAGAGTATTCTTTATCTATTCTTTGATTCAGGTTTCAGTCGGGTTCTCTTACCGAACCAGTTTGCCTCTCCAAATATTCAATAAATGGGGACCATATCATTTTAAATATTTCTTATTTGTCCATCAAGTCAAATCTTAATCATTCCAAATATAGGGTCTCCGACATTTCCATAGTCCACATTTTAATTGTGGGGGTTATAGGACCTTTCCAAAATTTTAATATTAATTTTTTCCCAATTATTAAACTATAATCAATTAAGGTTCTTTGATTCGAAGTAATGAATTGATTTTGTTCTATTATTCCTAATATTATTAATTTTGAATCAGGGACCAGTTTGGTATTGACGACTTCCGAGCTTATCTTAAAAATTTCCATCCAAAAATTATGAATTTTTATACAACTTGCGAATGTGTGCGTTGGGTTAGCCTCTAAATTTTGAGGAGGACCCGGCCGGGAGCCACCCCACAGAGCCCAGTCCCTCCATGCACCCAACCCCTGCAGAGTAGTTATTAAGATGGCTGATCCGTGGGCAGTTGCTGCTGGGACGCAAGTCAGGGCCTGATCAACCCCGGCTGGGTCGCCTGGACGAGGTTGTCTGATGTTGTGAGACCCGAAACACCCGATGACTCCAGGTCACATCACTGAGGATGCGTCCCAGCGCATCTCGAAGATGTATATTTTTCACATTGACATTGATCACAAATAGGGGAAACACTTGGGAAAATTCTATTCAATTTGGTTTTTGAATAATGCAATCTATGTAATACTTTAAATTGTATTAAATAATGTCTAGCATTTAACGAACAGTGATGTATATGTTGTAAGCTTTCATCCCAAATTTCTGGCCTTAATGTTTGACCTAATTCGTTTTCCCATGTTTGCCTATATAAATCCGTCTTAGGTGCATCGTTATCGAATAGAATATTATAAATATAAGATATCAATTTTTCTGTGTTTGGATGTTTATTCAAACATTCATCAAAAATTTCTATCTTTCTAATTCTACAGTCATGTGTGTTTGACTTAGCATAGTCTTTGATTTGTAGATATCTAAAGTAATCCTTTCATTGAAGCCCATAAATTTGTTGTAATTCCTGAAATGAGAGAAATGAATTTTTCCTATAGAGATCACCCATCTTTGTAATTCCATGATTTTTTCCATTGTAAAAAACCCTTATCCATCAATGAGGGTTTAAATGGAGCATTATTTACAATAGGAAGAGATAGTGGTAAATTATCCAATTTTAATGTTTTCTTTATTTGTTTCCAAATGCGTATTCCACTGTGTATTATAGGGTTTTCTTTATAGGTTGTTTTGCCTAATTTAGTAATAGCAAATAGAATCGACCCAATTTCAAAAGGTAAACAATCTTCCTTTTCCATTTTTAACCAATCTTATTGTTTGTCCAATTCTTCCAACCAAAAATTCATATTTTTAATATTAACTGCCCAGAAGTAAAACATAAAATTCAGTAATGCTAATCCTCCATTTATTTTTGATTTACATAAGTGTTTCTTATTTATTCTGTGGTTTTTATAGTCCCAGATAAAAGATTGGTGACTATAGAGTCAACCTTTTTAAAAAAAAGTTTTGGGAGATATATCGGGATTACTTGAAAGAGGTATAATAATTGCGGGAGAAAAATCATTTTTATCGCATTAATTCTATCCAACATTGAAATAGGTTATGTTTTCCAATACAAAATATTCTGATGTAATTTGTTCAGTAAAGGCGGAAAATTAGATTTGAATAAAGAAGTGTATCTCTTTGTTACATAAATATCTTGCAATTTATGTAACAAAGAGATACACTTCTTTATTCAAATCAAACCTCATTGTTCCATTTTTGGCAAGAATCAGAAATTTCATGATGAATATACATCTTTCCTCACAGAAATGATTGACAATGGTTATGCTGAAATGGTACCAGTGGACCAGCTGAATCGAAGTGATGGAGAGCTCTGGTATATCCCTCATCGTGAGTGTATCACTCAAGTAATGGAATCTTAAGGGTGGACATTGACTGTCGTGCAGTCTTCAAAGGAACATCACTTAACTGCTAACTGCTGCAGGGTCCAGTCCTTACCAACCTTGTAGTATTCATCGGGTTCATCTTTTTGCAGTAATGTCATCACCAAGTTGTGCAAATTGTGCATTAAGGAAGACTGCCGAGGACAGCAAAGCTCACTTTCAGCAGAGGTGACAAAAACAGAAATGAACAACTTCTATGTAGATAATTGTTTAAAATCCATGCCTTCGGAACAGGAAGCAGTTCAAATGGCAAGAGACCTGACTGCCCTCTGAAAAATGGGAGGATTCGTGCTGTCAAATTGGATCAGCAACAGCCGTGTTGTATTGG
The DNA here is from genome assembly GCA_963514005.1 of Raja brachyura. The sequence goes on along the minus strand of OY740798.1, from coordinate 46,760,612 downwards.
CATCCATTCCACAAGAAAACAGAACCAATGCGACCAGAGTGTTGGACTTGCACAAGGACAATCTACCAATGGAAAGAGGACTGGGATTGCACTGTTGCGTTGAACCTCATGTGTTTAAGTTCAGAATTGTTGTACAGGAACCACCATACACAAGACGGGCATCTTGTCCGTGGTTGGCTCTATATACGACCCTTTAGGATTCTCGCGCCATTTGCTCTGCAGCCAAGCGGATTATGCAGAAGTTTGTAAGGACAGATTTGGATGGGATGAAAACATACCCCAAACCTTCTCTCGATAATGGACTGGATGATTAGCAGGTCTCAACAAGATGGTGTAATTTAAAATGGACTGGTGCATGAAGCCTGCAAGCTTTGGTCAAATCAGATATGCACAGCTGCACAACTTTAAGATGCAAACTAAAGTGGCTACGGTACTGTTTCATATCTAAGACTGGAAGATGATAACAAATAAGTGCATGTTGCATTCATAATGAGAAATGCCAGAGTCGTGTCATTGAAGCAACGATGATTCCCAGAATGAAGCTTACAGCTGCAGTCCAAGCTGTCAGAGTTGACACAATGTTGTGAAATGAATTACAGTTTCAACTGGACAAATCCATCTTCTGGACCGATAGCTCAACAGCGCTTAAGTACATCAACAACGAAACCAAAACGCTTCCAAACATTTGTAGCAAACAGGATCAATTTGGTAAGGGATGTATCACAATGGAGATATGTTCCCACAAAGGAAAATCCTGCTGATGAAACCTCCAGAAGACTAACAGCAGACCACTTCTTAAGCTGTAAGGGATGAATCAATGGACCAGAGTACTTTAAAAACTAGCCTATCGTGTGCTCGTCCAGAAACCTCTTCAACGTGAGAGACTTTCCCTCCATCATCCGCTCAGGCTTTACAGGCCTTCCATTTCCTTGCTCCTCATTTATCTGCTAAATGCCTCTTAAACATCACTAAATTGTCTGTTTCCATCAACACCACCCATGGCAGGAACTTTAGGGCACCCACCATTCTCTATGTACAAGAACTTGACCTATTATGTTTTCGGAAGCTTCTCCCCCCCCCCCCCCCCCCCCCCTCACCTTAATACAATATCTTATGAATTTGTAATTAATTTGTGAATTAATTTGGAATTTGTAAATAAACTTTATCAACCTCATCTGCAGGATTCTCATGTTGTCATGATGTTATAAACCGTCATATCTCCACTCAGTCTCGGAGGTTCCATAGAAAACATTCCAGGTCGCTTTACAGTCATTGTTCTCCAAATATTGCTGACTTTTATACAGGATGCCGCGGACGCTAAAGGCAAACGCGTTCTTTACCACACTGTCTACTTGTGTTTCGCTTTCGGGGAGTGATGGATTTGCGCTCCAAGAACCCTCTATCTCTTTCGCTCATTTGGCCGTTATCCTATCCAAGTACGTGTAAAAAGGAACTGCAGATGTTGGTTTAAACCGAACATCGACACATAAAGCTGGAATAACTCAGCGGGCAGGCATCATCTCCGGAGAGAAAAATTGTGACGTTTCGGGTCGAGACCCTCCTGAAGTCAGAGGTCTGAAGAAGGGTCTCGACCCGAAACGTCACCCATTCCTTCTCTTCATAGATGCTGCCTGTCCCGCTCAGTTGATCCTATCCTGCTGGTGAACGATATTTACTATCCGGTTCTTGCGAGTATCGGTGTTCCTGGTGAGTGGATTCCACACAAGGCGTGGCTACTGCGCCGAGGTTCAGAAAGTGAAGGGAAAGGCTGGGGTGCGTTAACTGCACGTCATTGCCCACACGATGGCCTTGGAAGCGCATAGTCTCTGACGGCACGATGCCCTGAAGGAAATAATTTTATGTCATATCAGGACCCGGAATCTGCTTTGCTTGGGACCCAGCTCATTTCAGTACAGACACAAAATAAAATATCTCGTCGATCAGTAGTGAGTTTATCTAACAAGTCCTAACAGTCCGCAAATGGAAGCATTCAAAGAGAACATTCACAGATTCACAGCACACACAGCATTTTTATATTCTCGATGGTTACTTGTGGATTCTATATATTTAAAATGTCATTATTGGTCAATGTTTCTGTTACCTTGCATACAGTACAGCACGTGTGGTTCCGTGTGGAGTAAGGGGCGACCGTGGCTGACAAGGGACGTCAGGGACAGTATAAAAATTAAAGAGAAGTACAACATAACAAAGATGAGCGGGATGCAAGAGGATTGGGTAATCTTTAAAGCGCAACAGAAGAGAACTAAAAGGCAATACGGGTAGAAAGGATGAGGTTACGAAAACAAGCTGAATTAGTTGAACAGGTACTTTGGATCCGTCTTCACTAAGGAGGTCACAAACAATTTTCTTGATATACTCGTGGCCAGAGGATCTGGGGTGACGGAGGAACTGAAGGAAATCCACATTAGGCAGGAAATGGTGTTGGGTAGACTGATGGGACAGAAGGCTGATAAATCTCCAGGGCCTGATGGTCTGCACCCTAGGCTACATAAGGAAGTGGCTCTAGAAATCGTGGATGCATGGTGATAATTATCCAATGTTCTATAGATTCTGGATCAGTTCCTGTTAATTGGAGGGTAGCTAATGTTATCCCAGTTTTTAAGAAGGGCGGGAGAGAAAACAGGGAATTATAGACCAGTTAGCCTGACATCGGTGGTGGGGAAGATGCTGGAGTCAATTATTAAAGATGAAATAGCGGCACATTTGGATAGCAGTAACAGGATCGGTCCAAGTCAGATTGGATTTACGAAGGGGAAATCATGCTTGACTAATTTTCTGGATTTTTTTGAGGATGTAACTAGTAAAATGGACAAGGGAGAGCCAGTGGATGTAGTGTACCTGGACTTTCAGAAAGCATTTGATAAGGTCCCAGATAAGACATTAGTGGGTAAAATTACAGCACATGGTATTGGGGGCGGAGTGCTGACATGGATAGAACATTAGTTGGCCAACAGCAAACAAAGAGTAAGGATTCACGGGTCCCTTTCAGAATGGCAGGCAGTGACTAGTGGGGTGCTGCAAGGCTCCGTGCTAGGACCACAGGTATTTACAATATACATCAATGATTTAGATGAAGGGATTCAAAGTAACATTCGCAAATTTGCAGATGACACAAAGCTGGGTGGCAGTGTGGACTGTGAGGAGGATGCTGTGGGAATGCAGGGTGACTTGGACAGTTTGGGTGAGTGGGCAGATGCATGGAAGATGCAGTTTAGTGGGGATAAATGTGAGGTTATCCACTTTGGTAGCAAAAATAGGGAAGCAGATTACATTCTAGATTGTGTCAAGTTGGGAAAAGGGGAAGTACAACAGGATCTGGGGGTCCTTGTTCGTCAGCAATGAAAGTAAGCATGTAGGTACAGCAGGCAGTGAAGAAAGCTAATGGTATGTTGGCCTTTAAAACAATAATAGTTGAGTATAGGAGCAAAGAGGTCCTTCTGCGGCTGCATAGGGCCCTAGTGAGACCACACCTGGAGTATTGTGTGCAGTTTTGGTCCCCTAATTTGAGGAAGGACATTCTTGCTATCGAGGGAGTGTGGCGTAGGTTTACAAGGTTAATTCCTGGGATGGCCGGACTGTCATATGTTGAGAGAATGGAGCGGCTGGGCTTGTATACTCTGGGGTTGAGAAGGATGAGAGGGGATCTTATTGAAACATATAAGATTATTAAAGGTTTGGACACGCTAGATGCAGGAAACATGTTCCCGCTGTTAGGGGAGTCCAGAACCAGGGGGCACAGTTTAAAAATAAGGAGTATGCCATTTAGAACGGAGACGAGGAAAGACGTTTTCTCACAGTCTGTGGAATCCTCTGCCTCAGAGGGCAGTGGAGGCCGGTTCTCTGGATAATTTCAAGAGAGAGTTAGATATGGCTCTTAAAGATAGCGGAATCAGGGGATATAGGGCGAAGGCAAGAATGGGGTACTGATTGGGGAAGATCAGCCATGATCACATTAAATGGCGGTGCTGGCTCAAAGTGCCGAATGGCCTACTCCTGCACCTATTGTCTATTGTCTATTATCTATTTTGCTTTGGCGCTGCTGATCTGTGTCTCCACTGCAGCACCAGTGAGGCTGTGCTGGGTGCAGCTTACGGCCCACCCTTACGCAGGGACCATCACCCGATTAAATACACACAAAAAGCTGGAGCAACTCAGGGTCCGGCAGCATCTCTCGAGAAAACGATTAGCTGACGTTTCGGATAGAGACCCTTCTACAGCAGAGATGCTGCCTGAACAGCTGAGTTATTCCAGCTTGTTGTGTCTATCTTCGCTTGAAACCAACTTCTGCAGTTCCTTCCTATACATCCGATCTTCGGTCTCTGTTTACTTCACAAGGGTTTAGTGCCGGCGAACAGGCTGTAGGCTGGCTCCGTGCCGCCCGCGTGTGGAGACTACAGCGGTTGAAAGGACCGGGTCAGGGTGTGGGAGCAGCGGGCTGCTGGAGGCCCTGCGGCAGCTGGGGATCACATGCTGCCAAAACTACAGGTCGGATGAGAGTGCTGATTGAACGCGGTGCAGCAGGCCGAACTGCAGTGGAGGATATCGACAGCATCACCCCTGCAACACCGATCCAGGGCCGACCCGAGGCCAACGGACCTTTAACGCCAAGATAAGAGTTTATACATTTAAGAACTTGAAACTTGATGGACACAAAGTGGTACCGCAAACTATTATGTTACTATTATTGCTCTGTAATCCTTGCACTTTGGTGGTTTTTTTATGATTGTACTTATGTACAGTATCATTTTACTGAATTGAATGCAAATAAAGATTTTCACTGTATCTATGAACATGTGATAATAAAATACAATTGAACCAGCGACATTTAAAGCTGCATCATGGTGTCGGCGAAGGTTCTGCTATTTCCACAGCCGTACACTATTTCGAATCCACTATCTTGATTCCGAAGCATAGAACATTGTTGGTTAATGGGAAATTATTATATTTGGAGTATGGGATAGCACAGCACAGGGACTGCCAGTTCGTCTGCTCGTCTAAAAGGCCTCTTAATCGCCACCCTTATATCTGCTTCCACCCCCCCCCCCCTCTCTTGGCAGCGCATGCCAAACATGCTACACTCTTTAAAAGCAAATTTGCCAAAAACAATTCGTATTTCGTACATGACACAAGGGTATCGGATTATCTATCCTATCCTAATTTGAAGATGGGTCTCGACTCGAAACGTAACCTATTCCTTTTCTCCAGAGATGCTGTCTGACCCCCTACTCCCGTTTTTTGTTTCTCTCTCTTTACAGCTAGTACTATAATCAGGGCAGCATCCTGTGAATCCCTTCACTTGATGCGGTGACAAGAACCATTCAAATATGGCCCCGTTCGTTACCCCTCTACTTGTGATGACACGTTGAAGGAACTGTCGACTTATACCCCAAGATCCTTCGTACATCAGTGCACCTCAGGTTCCTGCCAATAACTGTATTTGTCCATTGAAAAAAGCATCACCCTGCAACAAAGCATTACATTGCAAGAAAAAGCATCACTGCAACATTGGGTTCAAAAACAGCAAAAATAAAACTCAACGGCGTTCACATCATCAGAATGATTAAAAAAATAATTTGGACAAAAAATTGCAAAAAATGTGCTTGCATAAATACGTTTTCATACATTTGCACAAAATTCAGTTTCTACCCGAGCCGTGGAATAACCTCCAGGTCGATTTTACCGCATCCTTCAATTGTTCTCTGAATTTGCTCTGGGTCAGAGCGTAAATGCAAGTGTTTGAACAGGAGCTCATGTACTTTAACATAGCTCCAACTTCCGTGGCAACGTAGGCTGGGTCGTTTAGGTCACCGCGGAAATGATTAGCGTTTGTCAGCCCGGTGACTCCAAAACTCACTGCCGCTGTAATCCACAACAGCACGAAACTGCCGGAGATGGCGAACACCAAAATAACGGACTTTCTTCTGTTCGCCACCTCCGGGTCGGATTGTTTGTCGTTTCTGTTACCCCGCAGCGCGCGGCGAGCTCGACTGGCGGCTAAAATACGCGTGGCTGTCACTAAGTTCAACACGAAAATCAATGCGAAAGGAAGAGCGCCCACACAGACGGCGTGAAACTTGAGAAAACCCACGCCCGCGGGCGATGTAAAGAAAGGCATATTTACCCTGCAGCCCCACTGCACCCCGTCAACGATGTGCAGGGGCTCGTATGCAAAGCAAAAAGGGATGTTTTTGCATACGATCAGAAGGGCGAGCGTCGTTAGTACCACAGTCGCCGTTCTCCCGGTGCAATACATGGTTTGCAACTTCCGAGAACAGATTGCTACACATCTGTCGAACGTGAAGGAGAGGGTGAACCAAACTGACAGGTCCAAAGTGATCGTGGATATGTATATGATGAACTTACACAGGGGGTAGTTTGTCAGGAAGGAATGTGGGAAGTGGTAGGTGAAAATATAAAACAGCAACACATTGACGACCATAACGAGAAGATCAGCCGAAGCCATGCCCACCATGTAGAGAGAGCTGCACTTGGCGAGGCCGCACTTTCCTCGGGAGAGAATTACGATCGTCACCAGGTTTGCTGTAACACAGAGAAAGTGAGAGTGAGCGAAAGGAAAGATTCTTGCTTCTGTGCAGACGGGTTATCTTAAGATTAGATTAAATTATTTATTTGTCATTCAGACCTTGCGATCTGAACGAAACTTTGTTCCCCACCAGTCATACATATAATTAAATTAATTGAAAATAAATAAATAAAAATGACAGAACACACAATAAACACAAATTTAATAAATTTAAAAAAACAAACACCTCCTCACTGTGATGGAAGGCAAAGTCTTAAAGTCTGTGTCTCTTCCCTCTGTCTTCCCTCTCTGCGCCGAGGCGATCCGGGCTTCAGATGGCATAAAGGACACAAAGTGCGGGAGTAACTCAACGGGACAGGGAGGATCTCTGGAGAACATGGCGATGTGATGTTTCAGGTCGGGGTCCTTCTTCGCACAGATAATTATGGGGATTGCATGGGAAAGGTGGAAGACAGGAGGGACAGGACTCGGGCTGGCGAGTATTGGTGGATACACGTGATGGTGGAGGGAATACTAAGACCTTCAATGGACCTCAACTTAATTCACCCAGACCTGCAAAGGAAATGCAACAAATAATCTAATGGGTCCCGACCCGAAACATCGCCTCTCCATGTTCCCCGGACATGCTGCCTGACCCGCTGTGTTACTCGAGCACTTTCTGAGTTTTTTTGTAAACCAGTATCTGTAGTTCATTGTTTCTGGACAAGTTATCTCGATGCCCTGGTTACGTATTTAAAAACTGGAGCTTTGGATGGCATCGCGCCGACAGAGGCTTCCAAGGCCATCGTGTGGACATGCAGTTAACGCACCCCAGCCTTTCCCTTCGCTCTGTGAACCTCGGCGCAGTGACCACGCATTGTGTAGAATCCACTCACCAGGAACACCGAAAATCGCCAGAACCGGATAGTAAATCTCTTTCACCAGCAGAACTGGAGCCCGCCCCATTTTCTGTCAGTAGAAGGCAGCGGGTGAAATAGCGGATCAATTAAAGACAGTCTATTTATACACAGACAAATCTCATGTGAAGCAATCAGTTTACTTATGACATTGGTCGCAGATATTTCATAATCACCTTGTTTACTTTTATGACACATTGTGTTGGAAATAACCTGTTGAAGCCTAACAGGGACAAATATTTGGCTAGGATCAGCTGAGCGGGACAGGCAACACCTCTGGAGAGAAGGAATGGGTGACGTTTCGAGTCGCGACCCTTCTTCAGTCATCTGAAGGAGGGTCTCGACCCGAAACATCACAATTTCCTCTCTCCGGAGATGATGCCTGCTGATCCAGATATTTGTGTCTATCTTCGGTTTAAACCAACATCTGCAGTTCCTTCTTACACGTACTTGGACAGGATACCGCCCAAGTGAGGGAAAGAGATAGAGGGTTCTTGGAGCGCAAGTCCAGCACTCCCCGAAAGCGACAACACAAGAGCGCGTTTGCCTTTAGCGTCTGTGGCATCCTGTATAAAAGTCAGCAATATTTGGAGAACATTGGCTGTAAAGCGATGTGGAATGTTTTCTATGGAACCTCCGAGACTGATTGGAGATATGACGGTTTATAACATCATGACAACATGAGAATCCTGCAGATGAGGTTGATTAAGTTTATTTACAAATTCCAAATTAATTCACAAATTAATTACAAATTCATAAGGCATTGTATTAAGGTGAGGGGGTGAAAAGCTTCCAAAAAATAATGGTCAGCTTCTTGTTACGCGGAGAATGGTGGGTGCCCCAAAGGTCCTGCCACGGGTAGTGTTGATGGAAGCAGACAATTTAGTGATGTTTAAGAGGCATTTAGCAGGTAAATGAGAAGGAAGGGAATGGAAGGCCTGTAATGCCTGAGCGGTGATGGAGGGAAAGTCTCTCCCATTGAAGAGGTTTCTGGACCAGCACACGATAGGCTGGTTGTTAAAGTATTGTACACGGGATCCAAGATTAAGAGAGACAATTAGATGCAAAATGTGTTTGAAGGGAGGAGACATAGGGTGTTATAGAAGGGTGATTTTTCATGCTAGTCCGCAAGGAGCAGTGTGTCAAAGGGATCAGTGCTGAGTCTACTTTTATCTATATTCATGACTTGTAGGGGGTGGTGTGATTAATATCATTGCAGATGAAAACTAATGTGGTGGTATTGTGGTCAATGAGGAAGGGTATCTCTGATCACAACGGGACCGTGAGGTATTGAAGGCGGCACAATGGAGGGTTCGATCCAGACTCAGGATGTTGTCTATGTGGAATGTGCATGTTCTCTCTTTATCCGCGTGTGTTTCTACGAGTGCTTTGGTTTTCTCCCACAATCCAAAGACGTGCAGGCTGTAGATTAATTGGCTTCTGTAAATTGTAAATTGTCCCGCTTGTGTACGACAGTGTCAGTGTACGAGGTGCGAAGTGGTCTGCTGTTAGTCCTCTGGAGGTTTAATCAGCAGGATTTTCCTTTGTGCGAACAGATCTCCATTGTGATACATCAGTACCATCCCTTACCAAATTGATCCTGTGTGCTACAAATGTTTGGAAGCGTTTGGTTTCGTTGTTGATGTACTTAAGCACTGTTGAGCTACCGGTCCAGAAGATGGATTTGTCCAGTTGAAGCTGTAATTCATTTCACAACATTGTGTCAACTCTGACAGCTTGGACTGCAGCTGTAAGCTCCATTCTGGGAATTGTCATTTGCTTCAATGGTGCCACTCTGGCTTTTCCCATTGTGAATGCAACATGCACTTCTTTGTTATCATCTTCCAGTCTTAGATATGAAACAGTACCATAGCCACATCCGTTTGCATCTTAAAAGTGGTGTAGCTGTGCATACAATGATAAGCTTCATGCACCAGTCAATTTTAAATTCCACCATCTTGTTGAGATCTGCTAACCATCCTGTCCATTGTCGAGAGAAGGTTGGGGGTATGTTTTCATCCCATCTAAATCTTTCCTTACAAAGCTTCTGCATAGTCAGCTTGGCTGCAGAGCAAATGGTGCTAGAATCCTAAAGGGTCGTATATAGAGCCAACCACAGACAAGATGCACCGTCTTGTGTATGGTTGTTCCTGTACATCAATTCTGAACTTGTGGTTCAATGCACCAGTGCAATCCCAGTTCTCTTTCCATTGGCAAATTGTCCTTGTGCAAGTCCAACACTCTGGTCGCATTGGTTCTGTTTATTGTGGAATGGATGCCAATACAGCACGGCTGTTGCTGATCCACTTTGACAGCACAAATCCTCTAATTTGGCAGAGGGAAGTCAGGTCTCTTGCCATTTGAACTGCTTCCTGTTCCGAAGGCATGGATTTTAAACATTCATTTACATAGAAGTTGTTATTTTCTGTGTTTGTCACCTCTGCTGGAAATTGAGCTTTGCTGACCTCGGCAGTCTTCCTTAATGCAAAGTTTGCACAACTTGGTGATGACATTGCTCCAAAAAGATGTACCTTCATCTGGTATTCAAAAAGATCTTGCTGCACATTACCTTCCGGCCACCACAGGAATCGTAGATAGTCAATGTACTTTTCTGATATCTTGACTTGATGAAACTTTGCTTTGATATCAGCCACCAAAGCAACTGGTTCTTGTCTGAACCTGAAGAATACTACAAGGTTGGTAAGGACTGGACCCTGCAGCAGTTAGCAGTTAAGTGATGTTCCTTTGACGACTACCCTTAAGGTTCCATTACATGAGTGATATGCCCACGTGAGGGATGTACCAGAGCTCTCCATCACTTTGATTCAGCTGGTCCACTGGTACCATTTCAGCATAACCATTGTCAATCATTTCTGTGAGGAAAGATGTATATTCATCATGAAATTTCTTATTCTTGCCAAACCTGCATTTCAGGCTCTGGATGAGCTGCTCTGCAATGCAACAGCTATTTGGCATGCTGACTCTTTGAAAGGTAGGTCTAGACAAAAATGTCCACCCATCATCTTTGCTGGGCGATTCATAATATCCAAGTACTTTACATCTTCTCTGGACATGTCCTCTGTTTCTGTGCTGGTTCTTTCATTGAAGTCATGATTGTATTGCTTGACCAGTAGCCCCTCTAGATTTACAATGGTTCTCCGATTGCAGCAGCAGGGTAGCCATTTTCATGACTTCTTTCATTGTCTCTTCTCAGGGAACCATAGGTGACCCGCCCCAGTGGAATCCTCACAGTGTATGATCCATCCACTTGGCTGTTGACCAGCTACCAAGGTTCCAATACCTTTGAAGCAGTTGTCCCTATGAGTAGGTCAGTACCAGAATCTGTTCCAGGAATCTTCATATCCTTTAAGTAAGGCCACTGCAACACCTATTCCTGTCTGGCAATGTTTAGCTGAGAAACCGGTATGGTTTTAAGTGTGAACACACCAGATAGTTGGATGGAATCATCTTTCTCCAGACTAGATATTTCCAAACCTGAGCTATGATGACTGATCGCAGGCTTCACTTGGTTCATGGTACGCAAGGGAATACTAGTCTTTGTCCTGTAATGTTCAGCCTTCTCATCAAGGTTTCTGTGCAAAAGGTAGTTGAATTGACATGGTAGCCCTGGGCTGGAGGGAATGTCAGCAACTGCGGACTAACATAAGTCTGTTGGATACCCTCTTGTGTATTGCTCTAGGAAATGCAAGCAATCACTCTTTTATTCTTTTTTCTTTCCACTCCTCTCAAATGCTGTGACAAAAACTTCATACTGCAAAGGATCACTATCATAAGCAGGAATGTCTCCTGGTGGTAAAGTAGAAGAGAGATTTTGTTGAGCCAGAAGAGCAGTAATGCCATTTTGACTCTGTATTAGGTTCCAGATATCACGTTGGTTTCCATCAATCAGTACGCACGAGGGGGGGGGGGGGGGTAGTGCTACATGCCTCTTTCATAAGAGTCTGTACGTTTTGCCTGTAAAGAGAGTATTGAGGTAGATGGGTCTCATCATGAGCTCCAACCGATGTTCCTAGAGAGCAGCCTTATCTGCCTGAGCTTTAATATGGGCAGAGGCAATTGAAGATACACATGATGAAGAGCTAGATGTGTGGCTTAATTTAGGCTTTGAGACATTTGAAACACTGTCATCAGGTCCAATTTCAGCTGAATTTACAACACTCTGTTGTATGGCACTTTGAGCTGTGGATTGTATAGTTTGCTGCCCAATATCAGATAACCACCGCTTTACATCTTGTATAAAACCATTAAATGTTTCTATTCTTTGTTGAAACTACTGATTTTGCCTTTCATGCTCCTTTTGAAACGTGGTTTTTGATCACAGAGCTTGGTTAATTGAACCAGGTTAGATTGTACTTCATTTTAATTTTCCTTTGATTTCATATTTTAGCATATCAATTAATTTGTTAGGTTGGTTACATATCGAGTTTCCTGTTTTCTGACACTTTTCCCTGAACAATTCCAAACCTTTGTCAGTTCAGTGTGTTTAGTGACTCTTCTTTCGTTTTCAGAATCCTGTCCAACATTGTCTTATTATGACTGAGCTTTAGCTTTGACCACAGACATACTTGTTCACTATCGCTTTAAGACTCGTTGACGTAAAAGCCGTATGCCTATGGCTGGTATTTCAAACACCTAATATCATTCTGATTCTCAAGGTCACTACTTGATTCTCCATTTTATTGGCCATTTTCCAATACAACTTATCATATAAAGCTTCTCCAATGAAGCCTGATGTTGTACGTACTCATTCTCCCTACGCGTTGACTTTCGTGGATTCCAATCTCCATTAATCAGATTAGCGCAGGTGGTGACCTTGTACAGTTGATTGGGAATGGCGGCGTCAGGCTTGTGAAATAAAACAATCCATAATTCCAGCCTTTCACGAGCTCCAGTTTCACTCATGGAGCAAGTTTTCACAAATGTAATGGCAACTTTCCAACTCTTCCAGTGTCCAACTGGAAATAAGTTCTTCTAAGCTTCCCCCCCAGTCCAGTTCAGTCAATATAACACTGATTCAAGCACTGGAACAAATAATATTTATTTGTGGATAGAACAACAAATTCACCTATACAATACCTAAACCACCGCGGGTTCGATCGTAGTATCTGCCTGGTCAAGCCCTTCAGCAAGCAGAAACACTCCAGAAGTTCATGCAGAAACACTCCAAAAGTTCACGCAGTCCCAAGCGCTCTTCCAGGAGATCGACAAAGGACCTCGTGGGGACTGCATTTTATAGCTCCCCAAATCTTGAAGGGCTGAACTACAGAGAGGTGGTCTATTTACAATACAATCAAACATATTAATTGCAACAATACATTATTGACAGGTACACAGACCAATAACAGGATCTCCCTTACATTGTTGCAGGGGAAGCTTCTAGAAGAAGCTAACTTAATTTGAAAAATTTACCCCGGAATCCAAACAAACTTGCCAGGGGCTCAACACTTTAACCAATCAACAAACAGCAGGGTAACTGTCTAACAACATTATTTACAATATGTACAATTAGTTTGCATGAATCCAATCAACTTCATGCATTTTACACTTCATATGAGGTCCTCTGCAGAAATCACATTCATTCTGTCAATGAATATGCAATACTGATCTGGGCCTTAGACTTACTGGCACCATTCAGAAGTTTGTCTTATTTCTGCAGAGCACATCAGACATGACCAAAATGGCCAAACAATACATGAGTCCTTCATAAATTTGGTGCTATGGCTGCTCTGTTTTAGCCAGGATTAACATTCCTCCCTTTTATCATTTATATGATAGCCATCATTTATGATAACCAAAGGAACATTGGTGACTGGTACATTATCACACAAATTAACAACAAGATGATGATGTATCTTCCCAGAATCTCATCATGCTTCTCCAGTTTTCATGGGCATAGCTTCATTATTCCCGCCTGACGAGTCTTCACCTCCCGAGTTTTCATGGGTGCAAATCCCCTCCATCTGTGTTGCCAATCCCTCTGTACTTGATCCATAGTTGAACCTATAATTCCTAAGAGAAATTGGGATGAAGTGAGTTACACTCCATATTTTCACTGATGCTTTCCCATGCATTCCTGTAATCCACTGTCAAACAAAGACCTCTCTCTGTATACTATTACTATTCTATGATATAATCTTTCCCATTCTATTATCAACACTAATATGTAGTTAGTTATCTCCGCAGGCACATGGTGGTTTCCAATGTACTTCGAATGAAGGTTCCTCATATAAATTTCAGTTGGGTTCAGTCGAGATTTCCCTACAGGTGTGAACCTATTCAAAACAACCATGGGGAATGCTTCAATTCAGCCAAATTCACTCGGGCTTTAATTTACTATTTTGAATTTCAGGGTCTGTCTTACCCTTTTCCAATCCACAGCTTGCGGTCAAGAAGCGCAATTCATTTCAATTGCTGTGGAATTCTCAGATGTTTAATATCATCAATTTATTTCCATATGTTGTGGATCATTATTTTAAATCAAGCTAATTAAGAATGCTAAATCTAGGGACAAATTTCTTTACACCTTGATAATAGTAGCCGTTTTATTATCAAGGGTTGGATGAATTTCGATCCACCGGTCAATACATCGACTGACAACAAGTACCCACTCCCCTGGTACTTCTCTAACCCACTGATCAACTCTTTCTTCTCCAGCAATTCTTCTCTAGGCGGTTAGCCTTGACTTCCTGAAGGGAAGCTTTATCCTTTGCACTTCCTCATTCCCTATTCTTTTTACGCCATATCTCACGTTCTCTAGATATTCATTCCATATAACCATATAACCATATAACAATTACAGCACGGAAACAGGCCCTCTCGGCCCTTCCAGTCCGTGCCGAACATCCATATACCTATCCACTTTACTTTTAAATGTTAAAATCGATTCTGACTCCACCACTTCTGCTGCAAGCTCATTTCACACAGCCACCACTCTCTGAGTAAAGAAGTTCCCCCTCATGTTACCCCTAAACTTCTGTCCCTTAATTCTCATGTCATGCCCTCTTGTTTGAATCTTCCCTACCCTCAATGGGAAAAGCTTATCCACGTCAACTCTGTCTATCCCTTTCATCATTTTAAAGACCTCAATCAAGTCCCCCCTTAACCTTCTGCACTCCAAAGAATAAAGACCTAACTTGTTCAACCTTTCTTTGTAACTTAGTAACTTAGAATGTAACCCAGGCAACATTCTAGTAAATCTCCTCTGTACTCTCTCTATTTTGTTGACATCCTTCCTATAATTAGGCGACCAAAATTGTACACCATACTCCAGAATTGGTATCACCAATGCCTTGTACAATTTTAACATTACTTCCCTACTCCTATATTAAATGCTCCGATTTATAAAGGCCAGCACTCCAAAAGCTGTCTTTACCACCCTATCTACATGCGATTCCACCTTCAGGGAACTATGCACAGTTATTCCTAGATCCCTCTGTTCCACAGCATTCCTCAATTCCCTACCATTTACCATGTATGTCCTATTTTGATTTGTCCTGCCAAGATGTAGCACCTCACACTTATCAGCATTAAACTCCATCTGCCATCTTTCAGCCCACTCTTCCAAATGGCCCACATCTCTCTGTAGACTTTGAAAATCTACTTCATTATCCACAACACCACCTATCTCAGTATCATCTGCATACTTACTTATCCAATTTTCCACCCCATCATCCAGATCATTTATGTACATGACAAACAACAGTGGACCCAACGCAGATCCCTGAGGCTTCCCACTGGTCACCGGCTTCCAACCTGACAAACAGCCATCCACCATTACTGTCTGGCATCTCCCATTCAGCCACTATTGAATCCATCTTGGTACTCCGCCATTAACACCCAAAGATTGAACCTTCTTAACCAACCTTCAATGGAGAACCTTGTCAAAGGCCTTACTGAAATCCATATAGACAACATCCACTGCTTTACCTTCATCAATTTCCCTAGTAACCTCTTCAAAAAATTCAAGAAGGTTTGTCAAACATGACCTTCCAGGCACAAATCCATGTTGACTGTTCCTGATTGGACCCTGTTTATCCAGATGCTTATATATATTATCTCTGTATCCTTTCCATTAATTTGCCCACCACTGATGTCAAACTGACAGGTCTATAATTGCTAGGTTTATTCTTTGAACCCTTTTTAAACAATGGAACAACATGCGCAGTACGCCAATCCTCTGGCACTATTCCCGTTTCTAATGACATTTGAAATATTTCCGTCATAGCCCCTGCTATTTCTACACTAACTTCCCTCAATGTCCTAGGGAATATCCTGTCAGGACCTGGAGACTTATCCACTTTTATATTTTTCAAAAGTGTCAGTACTTCCTCCTCTTTGAATCTCATAGTTTCCATAGCTACTCTACTTTATTCATGATCTTCCAAGTTATGTTCTTCCCTTCATCCACAGTTACCAATCCTTCTCATCCCTGGCTGTCTGTCTGGGGGTGAGACAATAAAAGATACCAGGTTAATTCTCAAATTTCAAATAGTTTTAAGCCATATCCCATAAACCATTTCCAAATCTCAAATTTCAAAATCCTCCCAATACATCACCACACAATTTTAGAGATCTAATTCAAAATTTGTCAATTTATTTCAAACAGCTAAATTTAGGCGCAAAGTAGGTGTTCCCGAACCACAGAGGAGTATTCATTCCTAGGTTGTCTTACTTAATTATTATTTTACTTCGGAGTCACGTGAGGTAGGGACCTGCAGGTAGGGAAAAAACTAACCTGCAGTCTTTTTCTTTCAGGTGACTCTGTCGCAGGGTCTCGAGGCCGCCTCGAATCTGACTGCTGCGGCAGTCAGCAGCGGCACCAACAGTCTGGAGTCCGGCAGCCCGTTGACCAGGAGGGTCCGGGCTCACACACTCGCCGGCGGGGCACGGCAGAGGCAGCCCGACTCTACACCGCAGCCCGCAGGGGACACCGTGGGCTGGCGGCATGCATGAAGGAGTGGGGCTTGCAGGCTCGCCATGCGAAGCAAGCGACGGCAGAGCAGCGGGCCCGACTCTACACTGCAGCCAGCAGGGACACCACGGGCTGCTGGCATGTATGAAGGAGTGAGGCTTGCAAGCAACGGCAGAGCGGCAGCCCGACTCTACACCGCAGCCTGCAGGAATACTGCGGGCTGTCTGTATTAAAGGTAATGGTGTTCTCCACTCAGTTTAAGTGAGTGGCTAGTGGCAACCCAGAAATGCCAGTGCCTCTCCTGCATGGATTGAAGGACTGTGCCCACACTCATGGCAAAGACAGCTGCCATGCTACTCCAGGGATTGTGTTGTCTTCAAGAAGCTGAGACTGCCAGCACATAAAGTTTATTAAATCATGAGAGGCTGGTCACCATTGGAGCTGGGGGGGGAGTGTGCTCCTCCACTGGATACTTCTTAAAGACCCTCAGGTAAGATACTAATCTTGAAAAGCTAAGCTTCTGTACTAGACTTTGCTTACAGATGGATGGAGACCAGAATGAAGGCATCGAAGCATGCCTCCAAGGGCCATGGGACTTCAGATGGGAGTCAGCGGCCACCATTCCAGGAGCTGCCCATAACACCGGCAGTACCCGCTCTGCGGACCAGGATAAGAACGCGGAGATCGGGGAGCCCTGCGCAGCCTGGACCCATCTCTCCACCACGGCTGACCATGGGGCCGCAAAGTGGTGGAGCACCGCGTGGGAGTAGGGTAGGCATGACCCTGACTCCCTACCACTGTCACATGAGCATAGTGACAGTGGAGCAAAGGTGCATAAACGTGTGACCCGCTCGGCGGCTCGTTCTGTCTCCCCTACTATGCAGGGGGAGAGTTGCGCCCAGGTCATGCCCCGCTGCAGCGGAAGGCATCGACATGCCGCCGGGGGTAACCTGCTAGATTGCAGGCCGGTGATGGATCTGCTGGAAGTCGGGGAGCCCTGCAGGAGCAGGAGGTACCGGCATACCACCGGAACAGGCTGCCGGAGCGCAGACCCAGTTTTCGGTCAGGCACCCCCGTTGCGACGGGTACAACCGACTCTGCGCCGTCACGGACCCATGTGGTCAAGGGTGACAGCAAGCCTGCACGGACAGCGGGGAGCCCGGCTATGGGAGCCGGCACCGACTCATTCCCTCTGCCTTCCCACCAGGCAGAGGGGCCGCTTATGTCCAAACGACGGCGGACTAGCGGTATGTCCGTGCGGGAGTCGTACAGCCCGCAGGAGTGGCTGCTGATGACAACCTATCAGCGCATTTCGATGAGGTGCGACCCACTGGTAGAAGCCCCAGTGTCTCAGGAGAGCCTGGGGAAGTCGGCTTTTTTCCGCGTGTAGCGGCAGCGGTCGCATGGCTAGGATGGAGCTAATGGTGGAGCAACTATATCAGCGGGACCTGGATATTGGCAAGAGCGGGAGTCTCAGCGGTCTGGGAGTCGGATCATGCCGCCACCTTCAATCTCACCTTCGCCTCTCGGCAGTGCTAGGAGTCAACAGATGGCCGATTTTGGCGAAGAAGCGGCAGCAGAAGAGCCCACTGCTCTAGATCCAGAAGAAGAAATGCTGGAGGTAGTGTCGAAATTTGCAAAGCCTGTATCTTCAGGGGAACCGCTGCACCCTACACTGGCAGTAAGTATCAATTTCCTGACAACACACCAGCTCCAAGACCAGGTACTTTCAGAAACCATGGAGAAGTACAAGGATCCTGGAAATTGTGTAACCCTGAACATCCCGACGGTCAATTCAACCATCTGAGGCAACATCGGTTCAAGTGCGAGGGGACAAGAGGTTAAGATGCAGAAAATTCTGAAGCTGTTGACGTCGGGCATCACGGCGCTCGCAAGGGCCCTCGATGGGGCAGGTGTATCCGCAGAGCAGCAGGATGCACTAGCCCTCCTGTAGCACACTTCAAAATAAACTGTTTTAGTCAGAGCTCCATCCGGCCCGACATGAACCCTGAATTCGCTGGGTTGAGTCGTACCTCCACCACACCACCAAGACAGCTGTTTGGGGAGGACCTGCCCAAGCAGGTCAAAGAACTTGATGAGGAAGCCAAAACCGTGGGGCTGATGAAACCACCATCATCGTCAAAGGTGCAGATTTACCGAAGACAACCTTATCCTCCCTCTGAACCTCGGGGGGGGGGGGGGGGGGGGGGGGGGAGGGGTGCGGCAGCGGCAGCCGGAAAACAATCAAAAACATATCCACCATCAGCTCCCCAACAGCAGAAGCCTTTTTTAGGGCAGGGCCAGCATAGACTACCTCACCACACACCAGCTGCAGGAACAGGGATTTACCGAGGCGATCGAGCAGCACCCAGCAATGATGGAACACCAGAAACCAGAACATCAGGCCCGCCGGTAACCATGGAGGTAAGGGGGTCTGGTTCTATTGTAAGTACTGCATGCATAACCTCACAAGTAGGAGGGAGGTTACATACATTCTGGGGCTCTGTTTTGTCACTATTCCAGGGAACAGAGCAATAGACATAATAGACGCATGTAACAGCCTTGGTTGTGCCAGGGAACCGACTATTAGACATGCTGCTAAGGTAATTGGTAAACTTGTTACACTATCGAAGCTTGAAAAAAGCAAACATCTCGGCATTAAAAGCGAATGCTGGACATTTACGAGCCTATGCAGCTGCCAATCGAAGCATAAATTGAGCTACAGTGGTGGATTAGCAATGGTTGTGATTGTTAAATCCCATCATTACATCAAACCCATTAGTCGTGTTACAAACTGACGCAAGTGCCAAGGGCTGGGGAACTACCAACACCATTCCAGTTGGGGCGGTAGATGGGATTTGCATGAGTCTATTTCTCTTCAATCACAAGGAATAAACTGTTTAGAAATGCTGGGAGCAGGTCAAGGACTGCGGGCTTAATGCACTAATCTGCAGCATACGTATGTTCGTCTGCAAAATAATACCACTGAGGTGGCATATTTAAACCGTATGGGTGGTGTCAAGTCAATATCTTGTGATGAATTGGAAACATTAATTTGGCTCTGGTACATTGAAAGAAATATTTGGGTTCAGCTACGTACCTTCTGGTTAAGCTCAATATAGTGGCGGACACCAGGTCACAAGTATTTAATAACGACATCAAGTCGATTTGAACCTCCAAATATTTGCTAAAATTATAGCCTAATATGGAACACCAGGTATCGATCTCCTTGCGTCCAGGTTGAGCCATTGGATACCAACATATGTCTCTGGAGAACCAGATCCTGGGGCAGTGGCGATGGACGCGTTCTCGCTATATTGGGGGGAAATGCGTTTTTTGCTATGCTTTCCCCATTCTGCTTCATCAGACAGGTGCTGCAGGAAATGCAACCAGGCTCTGCAACATAAAGGACCATGGACGTCAAACAGCATCGTGCAGTGAGAGTCCATTAGGAAGCAGTACCTCACCTACATAAGGATATGGGAGGTTTTCTGTAGTCGGACCTAGACCATCTACATATCTGCTACGATCTCCAAGATGCTGGAATCCTCACAGGTCTTCATTATGATGAGTCCCTCAGTTACAGTGCTGTATACAGTGCCAGGAGTGCACTGCCATCCTATCTCAAGATTGGAGTGGGATCTCACCAGCTGGTATCCAAACTATGAGGGGTATGGTCTATCCATCCCTCCACGACCATGATATTATATTACCTGAGGTAGTGTTAACCCTACTCAGGAGCTGGTCGCCTATGACGGATTTACCACTGGACTTACTCACCTTCAAAGTGGTAATGGTAATGGCACTGAACACAGCACAACGGGTCAAGACTCTACAGGAATTAAACCTGGATAGAATGATCGACCCATAATAAAGTAACTTCTTTATAGAAGAGTTGCTTAAACTACACAGACCTGTGGCTACAGGTCTGAAAATGGGCATCAGGTATATGGAGACGGGTCTGTTTCAGCCATGGAAACCCACATCACGGGGTGATCGTGCAGACTATCTCCAGATGACTCAAGGTGGTATTCGGTGCAGCGGGTAAGACACTAATATTTTAAATGTCATTCTACCAGGGCTGCATCCACATCAGTGGCAAGGACCATGGAGGTGTTCATGTATTATGTCCTCGCAATAGCGAGCTGTGCCAGTGAATCTACATTTCAGCGGTTTTATAACTGACTCGTAACCGCTCCCACAACGTTGGCGGATTCAGTTTTATGTGCTGTTCCCTAAACGTTTGTCCCCGAGTTCAGGGGGTTATTGTTGTATTAACAACTGTTATTATTTTCAGCTTGTTCAAGTCTTAAATACGTTAACATACTTCCTCTATCAGAATTATGGCAGTGTGTGAGCATGGACGTGATCCAGGGCATGTAATCACATAGCTTTGAAATCTTCACGAAGTCACTCACGTGACTCCGAAGTAAAATAGTAAGATTAAACGAGAACTTACCAGTTTGAAGTTTGATCTTTATTTTATGAGGAGTTGCGATGAGGGATTTCGTGCCCTCCGCTCCCAAACCCTCTATCATAAGGTCAACTGGTATGTTAGTTCTCTTAAATCTTACTATCTTCAGTCATTGTTGTTATCTGTGATTCCACACCGCTGCTTTGAAGAATGTCACGCATGAGTGCCTGGTGGGGTCTTCACGAAATCCCTCATCGCAATTCCTCATAAAATAAAGATCAAACTTCAAACTGGTAAGTGCTCGTTTAATCTTACTATTACTCTCTATCTATTATTATACTAAAAGTCTCATCTTGACCACTTCCTGTCTATGGTATTAATTGATTTTAGAAATAACGCGACCCTATATTGCTATGATTTTTTTGCCATCTTCCTCACAGTCCTCCTCCGCTGCAGCATCCGCAAGGATTTTTCCGACCGCTGAAAAATAAATAAGCTATGAATTTTAAGAAAATCTTGCGATCAGCTCATTGGTCCTCTCGCCTGTCAATCACCATAATGAAGGTAACGCCCCTTCCGGGGGGCAGGAGTATGAAGCCCTGGATGTCAGATGTGTGTCAGTTACTCTGGAAGATCATGATTGAGAGTCCACAACAGTGATTCTAAGCTGTGAGTCAGCTGAAATGTGATTCTACTGAACTGTGGTTGCAATAAATGATGATTGATTGGCCCTTAATGTGCTTGCAATAAATGATTTGTTAGCCAGCAATGTGCTTGCAGTGTATGATGATTTGTTAACCCTTAATGTGCTTGCATAAACGATTTGTTAACCCACATTGTGGTTGCAATAAATGATAATTTGTTAGCCCTTAATGTGCTTCCAACAAATGATTTATTACCCTGCAATGTGGTTGCAATAAATGATAATTGGTACGCCCTTAATGTGCTTGCAATAAATGATTTGTTACCCTGCAATGTGGTTGCAATAAATGCTGATTGGTTAACCCCTAATGTGCTTGCAGTAAAGACTTTGTTAGTCTCCACTGTGCTTGCGAGGAAGAAATGCTTTGTTAGTACTTAATGTGATTGCAATAAATGCTTTGTTAGCCCCCACTGTGTTTACGAGGAATAAATGATTTGAATGGATTGGATTGTTGGCCCTGCACTGACTGTGCTTGACTTGACTTGATTTTTCAATGGAATGGATTGGATTGTTGGCCCTGCACTCACTGTGCTCGAAGACTTGAATTGAAATGGAATGGAATGGATTGTTGGCCCTGCACTCACTGTGCTTGGCTTGACTTGAAATGGAATGGATTGGATTGTTGTTCCTGCACGCACAGTGGGGCCCTGTTGGGATTGAAATTCCTTTCCCCTAGAGATAACAGGAGGGGCAGGGTGTAAGTTGCTGGCAGACAGGAAGCAAAGAGTAGGAGTAAACTGGTCATTTTCAGAATGGCAAGCAGTGACTAGTGGGGTACCACAAGGCTCAGTGCTGGGACCCCAGCTATTTAAAATAGTAAGATTAAACGAGAACTTACCAGTTTGAAGTTTGATCTTTATTTTATGAGGAGTTACGATGAGGGATTACGTGACGAGAAGACCCCGCCAGCACGCATGCGCGACATTCTTCAAAGCAGTGGTGTGAAATCACAGAACAAAAAACAGTCTCAATGACTGACATAGTAAGAGAAAAAAAGAGAACTTTCATACCAGGTGATCTTTATAATAGAGGGTTGGGAGCGGAGGGCACATAATCCCTCATCGTAACTCCTCATAAAATAAAGATCAAACTTCAAACTGGTAAGTTCTCGTTTAATCTTACTATTTTACTTCGGAGTCACGTGAGTGACTACGTGAAGATTTCAAAGCTCTGTGATTTCATGCCCTGGAAGCTCCATGCTCACACACCGCTAAAGCTGGGATAAGAGGATGGACGTGATTCAGACAAGACACTGGCTGAAAAACAAAACAGGTATTTATTCATACCAAACACAATATTGTGTCCCAAAAGGGTTATTTAACTGGCAGCACTTAAGATCCTCCCTGCATAATTGTCAGGGGAGGTCACGGGTTTGTTATAAAAGCGGTGGAAGGTTCTCTCATTGTTCCAACCCGCTGTGGCCAGGATGTGATCCAGTGGTACCTCCATCCTTCTAGCCGCCGAGGTGGATGCTGCCCTGGTGGAGTGAGATTTATACACATTAGTATCCACCCCCGCCGCATCCAGTACCACCCTTAACCATCTGGAAATGGTTTGCACCGTGACCCTGTGATGAGGCTTCTTGTGACTGACAAGCAAAGCTGTTTCCGTGCCCCTTAGATCTTTAGTGACTGAAATGTATCGCAGAATCAATGTAACGATACAAAGACGAGTGTCCGCTGGGTAACCCAGGAACTCCAAAGTATGTCCAGACACTCCGGGTCGATCTTGCTTCAATAGTCCCTGCACCTGGAATGTGATTTTCCCACTGGTAATTGCCATGGCATCCAGACTGAGTTTGTGCAGGGACTGGACCCGTCGCGCCGTGATCAGTGCCATTATCATGACCATTTTGTAGGTTAATTTGGCCAAAGGGAGTCCCGTGTTCGGTGTCCATCCTCGCAGCATCGTCAATACCGTGCTGATGTCCCAGGTATGGCTATATCTGGGCCTGGGGGGATTAGAATTAAATATTCCCCGCATAAATTTGGATACCAGGGGATGTGACCCAATTCCCAATTGGTCACTCCCCTTGCCCAAGTAAGACGATAGGGCACTCCTGGCACAGTTAATGGCGCTGTAGCTTAAACCCTCATCGTAATGAAGGGTAGCCAGAAACTCCAGCACTTCCGTGATGGTGGCGGTTTCGTATGTAGTTTTAGTAGTCACGCAGAATCTTTCCCACTTCCTGATGTAGGTCAAGTACTGCTTCCTTGTGGACTCTCTGCAGGCTCCCGTGATAGTATCAATGGTCCTGTTGGAGAGTCCGAGTCCATGAAGTGGCCGTTTTAAAGTCTGCAAATTAACAAATCCATACGATCATGACATGGATGACTTTCTCCTGTAACAGGATGAACAAGCAGGCTTGGTCTTTTATTCACCCTGACACAGGGTTCTGTGGCCATCTTTTGTACCAGAGGGAACCATGGTTGAGTAGGCCAGTCGGGCACTACCAAGATACCCGATGCGGAGTCTTGCCTGATTTTTTGCAAGACCCGACTGATGAGGCAGAAAGGGGGGAAAGCGTAGAAAAACAAATCCCCCCAGTGTAGCGAGAAAGCATCCATCGCTACCGCCCCCGGGTCTGGCTCCCAAGCAACATACGTTGGTAGTTGGTGATTTAGCCTGGACGCGAAAAGGTCGATATCTGGTGTCCCATAACGTTCTACAATATCTGTAAACACTTTCCGATCCAACATCCATTCTATGTTGTCGTTGAATTTCCGTGATCTGGTGTCTGCCACTGTGTTTAGTTTACCTGGTAGGTAAGTTGCAGAGATCCAAATTCCTCTTTGCAGACACCAGTGCCAGATATTGTTGGCCAATTCATCACACGATATCGACTTTACACCGCCCATGTGGTTAATATAGGCTACCACCGTGGTGTTGTCAATCTGTAGTCTAACATGAACTTTGTGCATGTTAGTGCAGTATGCTTTAAGTCCGTGAAATGCTGCGAGCATTTCTGAATAGTTAATCCCTAAGTTTTTAAATAGGGTTAACTCTGGTGCACTCCATCTACCTCCACAGCTAGAGGTAGTGTTAGTAGCTCCCCACCCTTTGGCACTGGCATCCGTTTGTAAGGTGATCGAGGGATTCGCGATAGTCATGGGTTTGGAACAATTTTGGGCATTACCCATCCACCAATATAGTTCAGCTTTTGCCTTTTCTGGAATTTTCATGGGCCTATCAAAATGGCCAGCATGATTTTTGAGCGCCGTAATTTTTGCTCTTTGTAAATTTTGGTAATGTAAGGGCCCATATTGTGCTGCAGGAAATGCAGCTACTATCTTCCCAATCACCCTGGCCACCTGCCGAATGGATGGGACCTTAATGCCAAAGAGGCTCCTGCAAGCCTCTATCAGGTCTTCCACCTTGCTTGGTGGTAACGTGACAGACATTTGCACTGAGTCAATAATGAACCCCAAATATTTCATGGTGGTAGAGGGTTCCAATATTGATTTATCTGGATGTATCGTAAACCCCAGTATCTGAAAAATATGTTTCGTGGCTGTGACTGCCAAAGTAGCCATTTCCAAATTCTCCCCCACTATGAGGATGTCATCAAGATAGGCCATAACAGTATGATTCTGTTTCCTTAAATAGGCCAAAGCTGGTTTCAATATCTTGGTAAACAATCTGGGTGCTGACGATAGCCCATTAGGCAAAGCTTTATATTGCCATAATTGTCCCATCCAGATAAATTTTAAGTATTTCCTATGATCCTTGTGTATGGGTACTGAATAGTATGCATCTTTAAGGTCAACGCATGCCATGTAGTACCTATTGGCTACAAGCTGAGTAGCAGTGTCGAAGGTGTCCATTTTAAAATGAATATACTGGACAGAAGTATTCAGGTCGGTCAAATCTATGATGATGCGGCACCCGCCATCTTTTTTGTTTTTAGTGAATATATTAGACACGAACTCCTGAGGTTCTTTAAAGGCCTTTTCAATTACCCCTTTTTCTATTAACCTGTGTAGTTCAGCATGCCCTGCTGCCTTATCTCTATGAGAAAGGACGAATTTCCGACTAGGCGCATGCTGTACCGGGGTAGGGAGTTCGTGAATAAATTCAATTTTGTAGCCCTGAATACTCCTGAGTATATAAGGATCAGAGGTAAAAGTGAGCCAATTCTCGAGGAACATGTGCAACCTGCCCCCTATGCAGAGTGAATTTAGGTCAGTAGTGTTCTTGGGGATCCCAGACCCACCTACCTCCATGGTTACTGCCGGTGTGGAGGTTTCTGCCCTTGCTTCCTCGGCTGGTTGTAGGTGTTCTGGGAGTGGCGCATCTTCCAAGGAGGCCGGCCTGGGCCTTGGCCTAAAAAAGACCGCTGTGCAGGTATGCCGGCCTTCGAGCTTTCACCACCGGCAGACCTGTTAGGGTAACTCTGCCCGGTGGGTGCGTAGGGGTGCGTTCTGTGTGGGTGATGAGGCTTAGTGTACCCAGGTACTTTAATAAGGCCCAAAGCCTTAGCCTCTTCGTCAAGATCTTTTACCTGTTTGGGGAGATCTTCCCCGAATAACAGGCTTGGAGGCTGCGTCTTCCCAGGCTTGCATAACCCCGCGAACTTGGGGTTAAGCGCCGGCTTTATAATGCTTTTCCTGAAATTGTTAATTTCATACTGTGTATTGCACAGTAAGGCCAAAGCATCTTGCAGCTCTTGCGGCATATCCACTCCCACTGCTGTTCTGGCTACTGCAGTAATCCCTGCGGTAAGGAGCTTCAGGATCTTCTGAAGTTTCATCTCCTGCCCTCTACTTGAGGGGCTCATGTTCCCCCATATCGGGTTGTTCACCGCGGGCACATTTAACGATTTGCAATTTTCTGGCGCCAAATATTTATCTGCTGTGGCATTGATGGCCTGTTCCTGAAGTTGGTTGGTGGCCATATAATCAATGCTGGCAGCCAGCTTGGGGTGGATGGGTAGGCCCTTCTGGTGGGGCATGGCATGTTTGCTCACCACATCCATATAATCTTCACACACCCCTGACGCTGCAGGTGCTTCAGCCAACTCTCCCTCTTCTGGGTCAGCCCAGTTCTGACCCTCAATGCTCCCCTGTATAGAAGGGGATACATTGGGCAGTCCTCGAAAGGAACTTGCCGTGGGCCTACTAGGGGTCCCACTGTGAACCTGCCCCTGCTGTAACAGGTCACGCTGGAGCATCTGCTCCATCAGCCGCTCAATGCGGTCAAGGCGACCTCCGTCGCTACCAGCGAGCGGGGTGCCCTCGGGACCGGACTCCGCTGAGTCCGCCCCGGCCGACTTCCGGGTAGTTTTCCCCGACCGTGGCGTACCAACGGTCTCAAAGTCCGAAAAGTCGGGAGCTGCAGGTGGAACCTGAAGCTCTGGAGAAGCGGTTCTCCGCTGGCTGCTGTCCTTAGCCGCTGATTTGGCCGCCGCTCTCTTACTCTTTCTCCCTTCCATTATGGTCGACTCACTCCTTCGGTGAGACTTACCTGGCGTGAGCTTTTTAAAACTCACGCTGGAGGAGCCCCGCTCCTCCCGACCGTCGCTTCCGCATGCGTACGACGATATGTCGCGCATGCGTGCTGGCGGGGTCTTCTCGTCACGTAGTCACTCACGTGACTCCGAAGTAAAATATATATTAATGATCTGGATGAGGGAATTGAATGCAACATCTCCAAGTTTGCGGATGACACGAAGCTGGGGGGCAGTGTTAGCTGTGAGGAGGATGCTAGGAGGCTGCAAGGTGACTTGGATAGGTTGGGTGAGTGGGAAAATGCATGGCAGATGCAATATAATGTGGATAAATGTGAGGTTATCCACTTTGGCGGCAAAAACAGGAGGGTAGACTTTTATCTCAATGGTGGCCGATTAGGAAAAGGGGAGATGCAACGCGACCTGGGTGTCATGGTGCACCAGTCATTGAAAGTAGGAATGCAGGTGCAGCAGGCTATGAAGAAAGCGAATGGTATGTTGGCATTGATAGCAATAGGATTTGAGTACAAGAGCAGGGAGGTTCTACTGCAGTGGTGCAGTAGTGAGGCCACACCTGGAGTATTGCGTACAGTTTTGGTCTCCTAATCTGAGGAAAGACATTCTTGCCATAGAGGGAGTACAGAGAAGGTTCACCAGACTGATTCCTGGGATGGTAGGACTTCCATATGAAGAAAGACTGGATAGACTCGGCTTGTACTCGCTGGAATTTAGGAGATTGAGGGGGGATCTTATAGAGGCTTACAAAATTCTTAAGGGGTTGGTCAGGCTAGATGCAGGAAGATTGTTCCCGATGTTGGGGAACTCCAGAACAAGGGGTCACAGTTTAAGGATAAGAGGGAAGTCTTTTAGGACCGAGATGAGAAAATCATTTTTCACACAGAGAGTGGTGAATCTGTGGAATGCTCTGCCACAGAAGGTAGTTGAGGCCAGTTCATTGGCTATATTTAAAAGGGAGTTAGATGTGGCCCTTGTGGATAAAGGGATCAGAGGGTATGGAGAGAAGGCAGGTACAGGATACTGAGTTGGATGATCAGCCATGATCATATTGAATGGTGGTGCAGGCTCGAAGGGCCGAATGGCCTACACCTGCACCTAATTTCTATGATTCTATGATTCTAAGTCACAATGAAGCTGAATGTGAGCTTGGCAAGAAACACTTATCGTTAATCAAGGATGAGAGTTACACGAACCTGTGTGTTTGGAGTTATGGGCTGTGTTCGGAGATGAAGTTAGAAACATTATTTTACATTTAATGTTTGTAAGACTTAAGATATATATTTAAGACATTTAATTTTTCTCTAACGATGTAATTTGTAATAAGACCACCTGTGTGAAGTATGTTGTGTTTGAATTAGGATTAGAAATATTAGATCCTGTGCTCAGATTTATAGTTTAAAAGATAACATTCTTCTGCGATAATGGGAAGAATGCGTTTTGTTTTTATAAATTGTGTGACCTCTGTATCATATGTATTTTATTTTGAGGATTGATCTCTGAGAATTGAATCCACTTTTCCTCAGTTTCACTTTGTTAAAACGAAGCAATTCTGAACAAAGAAGGCAAAGTCATGTGGCTAGCAAGCGCTTTAAAAGGGCGACCAAGGGGAATCATAAACTATAGCTGTTGCAAACATGGAAATGTACTGAGAAGGAGGAGATAGGTGTGAGCAAGTGATTGGCTGATGATAGGGGAATGTCGGCAAATGATTGGATATGGAAATGCAATGGGAGTGAAGCATGCAGAGTTGAACATGCTCTAAAAAGAGGCGATCCTTTGTAGGGAGAGCGCTCACATGGGCTGGTGAGGTGACATGCTCCAAAGTTTATTTGCAAATAAAGGTTTAAATTTCTTGAAGAATACTCCGCGTGTTTGAGTTATTTTAGAGTATAGGTAACAACATCACACTCACCGTGTTTGATTTGACTTGACGGAAAGGAATGGATTGGATTGTTGGCCCTGCACTCACTGTGCTTGACTTGAAATGGATGGATTATTGACACTAGACTGGACTGGACTGGACTGGGCTGGGCTAGACTGGACTGGGCAGGGCTAGACTGGACTGGGCTGGGCTAGACTGGGCTGGACTTGACTTGACTTGAAATTGGGGCCCTATTTGAATTGAAATTGAATGGATAGGATTGTTGGCCCTGCACTCACTGTGCTTGACTTGACATTGAATGGAATGGATTGAATTGTTGGCCCTGTACTTACTGTGCTTGACTTGACTTGACTTGAATGAAATGGAATGGATTGGATTGTTGGTCCTGCACTCACTGTGCTTGTCTTGACTTGAATTCAAATGGAATGGATTGGAATGTTGGCCCTGCACTGACTTGACTTAACTTGACTTGACTTGAAAGGGATTGGATTGTTGATCATGCACTAACTCTGCTTGACTTGACTTTACTTGACGACTTGATTTGACTTGAAATTGAATGGAAAGGATTGGATTATTTACCCTGCACTCACTATGCTTGACTTGATGTGGAATTCATTGGATTGCTGGCCCTGCACTCACTGTGCTTGACTTGAAATGTAATGGATTCGATTGTTGGCCCTGCATTCTGCTTGATACAAAGGTCCCGCTCACTCCGGAAGTCCCGCTCAGTGCGGATGTCCCACTCAGTGGAGAGGCTGCGCTCAGCTACGTGAGTAGATTCAAAAGAGTTTTACTGTCATATATATGTTGTGAGTGTGTGAGTGTGTATAAGTGCGTGTGTGTGAGTCAGTGTGTGTGAGATGGAAGGTGGCTGTGTGTGTGTGTGTGTGTGTGTGTGTGTGTGTGTGTGTGTGTGTGTGTGTGTGTGTGTGTGTGTGTGTGTGTGTGCCCACCAGCCATGATTCAACTGCCAGCCCAGCAGCCGTGAGTGAACTGCCAGCCCACCAGCTGTGAGCGAGTCAACTGCCAGCCCGCCTTTGGCCTACGTGAAACAACTCATGTGAAGTCCTTCAACTACGTGAAGTCCCCTGTGAAACCTGTGCTGGTTGAGTCATCGCCTGCTATGAAATTCCCGATGAAGGTTGTACCTATGGCGGCATCACCTGTAAAGAGTACTGCTGAGGGGCTGTACCGAATGCATGCATGTATGTATTCTCATTAAAGTACTTATTATGAAGTTTTATAACTCAGTGTCAATAGTATTTTATACACTGCCATTCACTATAAAGGGCCTGTCCTGGTTTGATTTCCCAAACTGCAACACCTCGCACTTATCTGCATTAAACTCCATTAATCATTCCTCAGCAAATTGCTGCAACAATTTACAAATGCTGCTGTAACTTTCATAACTATCATCATTATCTATAATACTTATCACTTTAGCATCATCTGCAAACATAGTAATCATGCCGTATATTCTTATCCTGTTCATTGATATAAACCACAAACAGCAATGGGCCCAGGCACTCCACGAGTCATGGGCCTCCAGTCCAAAAAACATCATTCCACCATCACCCTCTGCTTGCTGTTGAAGTCAATTTTCTATCCAGTTGGCTAGCTCTCCATGCTATCTAACCTACAAGAGCAGCTGATCACGTGGAACCTTATCAATTACCTTGCTAAAATCCATAGAAACAATGTCTATGACTGCCCTTAAAAACCTTTTTTGCTACATTTTCAAAAATCTTAATCAGATTCGTGAGACATGATCCCCCACGAATAAAGCCATGCTGGCTATTTTTAATCAGCCCAGCTATCCAAATGCATATATATATCATCCGTCAGAATACTCTCCAGTAACGCTCCTGCACAGATTTTAAGCTCACTAGTCCAGGTTCCCTGGCTCTTCCTTGCAGCTCTTCATAAATAGGCATAGAACATTAGCCGTCTTCCTGTCTCCACCCCTTCATGATTCCACAGCAATTGCTACCTCTGGAAATAGGAATACTTTATTGTCACATGTGACTGGGCACAGTGAAATTTGTTGCTTACATACACAATCTATACAATGTATACAAAGGCACTGACAAAGTTTTGTTCCTCCAACAGTTCTCCCCATGCCTCTGCAACTCCTTGGTTTACTCATCCCTTCCCTATCCATCCCTTCCCCAGGTACTTTCCCCTGCAACCGCAGGAGAAGCAACACTTGTCCCTATATTGTACCTCCTCCCTTGCCTTCATCCACACCAGTCTTTCCAATTGAGACAGAGGTTCACGTGCACCTCCTCCAACCTCATCCACTACATATGTTCTTCCCGATGTGGCTTCTTGTACATTGGCAAGAACACGCATAGACTCAGCAACAATCTCGCCGAGGACTTGCACTCTATCTGCAAAGGCCTACGGGAACTCATGATGGCTAATAATTTTAACTCTTTCCCATTCCCCATACTGACCTTTCTGCCCTGGGTCTCCTCCATTGCCAGTATGAGGCCACATGCAAACTGAAGGTGTGGCATCGCATACAAATCCATGCAGACAGCTCTCACAGTCAGGATCAGACCTGGGCCTCTGGAGCTGCACCACATTGCCGCCTTTGCCCATTTTCTTCAGCTCCACACAGAGATCACCAATTTGGTTTCTAAGGGGAACTATTCTCTCTCTCGTTTCTCTCTCTTTCCATTTATGTACTTCCAAAACCGCTTTGGATTTCCCTTAATATCATCTGCCTGAGCTATCTCCCACCACCTTTTTGAGCCCCTCATTTCCTTCTTAAGTAGAAACATGTGACTGCAGATGGTTTACACAAAATGACACAAGTGCTGGAACTCAGTGAATCAGGCAGCATCTCTGAAGAAAAATCTTAATTCATCAGATATTCATGTTCTCCATAGATGCTACCTGACCCACTGAGTTATGTCAGCATTTTACATCCTTACATACTACTCTGTCCCTAAAACTCCTCCAGCGATACACTTGATCCCGGTTGTCTATACCTGCCCTTTGCCTCCATCTTTTTACTGGCTAGAACCTCAATTTCTCTCATCATCCCCACTTTCTTACACCCACCTGCTTGCCTCTCACTCTCACATGAACATGCATGCCTTGAACTCTTGTCATTACACTTTTAAAAGCATCCCACTTATCGGATGTTCGTTCGCCCGTGAACAATCTTCTCTAATCAACTTGAATAAGTTCCTGTATAATACCATCTGTATGTGGAACTCAGCAGTTAAGCAGCATATGTAGTGAGGGGGAAGGTTGATGTTTTGTACCTGCATCAGACCTGAGAGTGGAGGGGGAAGATAGTTAGTATAAAGGAGTGATGGGGTTGGACAGACATGGCCATGGGTGA
This sequence comes from Raja brachyura, assembly GCA_963514005.1. Next base: position 46,728,401 of record OY740798.1, on the reverse strand, counting down.
TTGGTTGACTGAGAAGTGGTGTAGTTATGGTAGGGAAAGGGCTTGATAGAGGAAGGGGAGAGATAGAGTTATGATACAGAGACAGGTGAGATTTTACATCCGATTACGAATGCTCTACGAACATGCAACAGTGAAGCACAAGAAGTGTCTATGCTAAACATTACGCCAATTTAAACTAATTCCTTCTGCGTACAGGTGATCCAATCCCCAAATTCCCTACATATCCATATGTTCAACTGGAAACCTCTTAAACGCCACAATCATATCTACCTCCACCACCATCCCTGGCAGCACATTCCAGACACCAACCACTCAGTATTAAATAACATCTGCTTTAAACTTTGCCCCTCTCACAAATCTATGCCATCTAGAATTCATCTCAGTCTCCAAAGATGCTCCAATGAAGAAAATCCAAGTATGCCCAACCTCACCACATACTGTAGCTGTAACCCATGCAACATTCTGGTAAATCTCTTGTGCGCCCTCTCCAAAGGATACACATTCTCCCTGTAATGAGGTGACTGGAACTGCATGTCATACTCCAAATGCGGCCTAACCCAAGTGTTGTAAAGCTGCAACAGGATTTCCTGACTGCTTTACTCAATGCATGACTGATGAAGGTGAGCACACCATGCACCTTTGCCACTAAATATACTTGCATTGCCACTGTAAGATTAAGAGTGGAACACTACAAAAGGCACAAAGTGCCGGAGTAACTCATCGGGTCAGGCACCATCTCTGGAAGCCAGAGATTAGTGATGTTTCTGGTCAAGACACTTCTTCAAGGAGATGAGTTCTGTGGGGCAGGATCAGGAAGAAATAATGGGTCTTCCAGGGCAGTTTAAAGATCCCTCTGCGCCTCGATACTTTTATGGGTATTGACATTACCAGTGTTCATTTCCCTTCCATTCGATTGCCCAAATTGCAACACCTCACACTTGCTTGGATTGATCCCCTTTGCAATTTCCCCCCCATACCTGTAACTGATCTATATCCCACTGCATCATCTGACAGCCTTCCTCAGTGGCCGCAATTCCACCAATCTTGGTGTCATCCGCAAATTCACTAATCAACCTTTACGTCTAAGATATAGAGATAGATAGATAGATAGATAGATAGATAGATAGATATAAATAAATCACAAAAAAAAGGTCTCAGCACAGATTACAGCTTTGAAGAGCAGAACCAAGGCAAATGGATGGGTGAGGAGGCGACAGAATTATTCATATTTGTGGGTCTATCACACCAACGTAGAAGAATTATTGTCCCTGAGAAGGAGTTTACCCAATGGAGACAAAATCAACCACTAAATTGAAAATGTTTGGGTGAAACAATCTTTTCATGACCATCTATAATGCACTATGGTGCATTTTGTTTGGGTGATGGAGCATGTAGATTCTCTGCCTGAAGGGTCCAGTGACCTGGTCTGATGCTACATGTGTAAAGTGAGCATGCTCTTCTTGTGACCACGTGGGTTTCCTCTACGTTCTCCAGTTTTCTGCCACGTCCCAATGACAAATGGTTTTGCAAACTACCCAAATGGAATACGAGGAGCTGTTCCTGGGACAAATGTAGTTGGGGCATTTTGCTCGGCATGGGCAAGTTGGGCTGAAGTGCCCGTTTCCATACGGTATGGCTCCATGTCTCTATCTCTACCAAGCCCCCAGCAATTTCTTCTCATATCTCTGGGATAGATCCCTTCTAGCACTGGGGTTATCCACTTTAATGTACTTCAACATTAAGAAAATGAATGTTTTTAAAGCACAGTTGAATATGTAGCTCGATGATTCCAGATCACTGGAGCAATGAAGCAGCAGGTTTATCAGCTGCATGGCACTGCAATGTAGACACAAAATGCTGGAGTAATTCAGCGGGACAGGCAGCATCTCTGGAGAGTAGGAATGGGTGACGTTTCGGGTCAAGACCCTTCTTCTGACTGAGTGTCAGGGGAGAGGAAGTGTAGAGATATGGAATTGTTAGATGTGAAAAGGACAGATTAAAGCAGATGAAGGTAAGGAAATGTACAATGGTTCATTGTTAGCGAGGGGAAGGTGACAAGGAGGTGACAAAGGTGACAAATATAATCAGTAAAATTAATCTTTTTAAAAAATGTATATTTTTATTAGAAGCAATGTACAAAAGTATAAACCGTGGCATATGACATAATACATTTATTGTACAGCTTCAATTTTAATTTTAGCAACGATGAAATATAAAAAGCGGGGAAGAGCAAGAAAGAAAACGAAACAGAAAGTGAATGTGTAAGAATAGAACCCCTAAACTACCAAATGAGTGTAGTCGAAGAGTGAGTAAGTAAAAGAAATAGGAAAAACATAAAGAAATAAAAAGACAAAAACGGGGGGGGGGGGGGGAAGAAAAAAAAATGTTATACCTGCTTCATTTCTCTCCGCACCCACAGTAAAATTAATCTGAAAGACAGGGAAACTAGTCAGGGAACTCGGGTGGGGAGACACGGAGAAAGAGGGAAAGCAAATGGTTACTTGGAGTTAGAGAAATCGATATTCATACCATGTATTCTGTGACTCAATAATTACCATGTCTGGCAGGATCTGTGGGGATGAAAACAGCTGCAGACCATTGTTTGCTCACAACCTGTCTCTCATTATGAGCACCAGTTCACTCCTCCATACTGTCCTGGAGTTAGGGTCAGAACCAAAGATACTAGAGGAGCGGATCAAAACACAGAAACAGGACCTTCAGACCACCACACCAACCTGTTGGCCCAGATACACTGATCCCATTTGTTCACATTAAGTTTGTATCCTTCTGTACTTTACCTACTTAAGTTCCTACCTGAACACCTCTTAACATATTTCCTCTTGCAGTAATTTCAGTCCTCCCCTGTGGTTTGAAACATTTTCTTTCCCTTGCAGGATTTGATGCTCCTCAAGGTTCAAAGGATCTTTGATACAAATCCTCCTAAAGATTCCTCGACCCCATCTCTTTCCTCTCGCCTCATGGCCACTTTATATCTTATGGTTTTAGATTCTTACCTCTATAACCCCAAAAATTACTAAATAGGCATGGCAAGACTGCACCATTAAATATGATGATACCTGCATGATCGATTTGAATGGGATTTCTTCAAGACATAAATTGGATCATACAGCATGTTTCCCCTTTGAAGTAGTAATGCATAATCTGAGGCCAGAGTGGAGCTCAGATTAACATCTCACCCACCAGATGACATCACTAACACTGCAACAATACTACATCTGGAGATTATAGTTGAGTTCCGGGAGTGGGACTTCCTTGTCCTTTATTCTTACTAAAGCGCAATCATTTTGGAGATTTCTCAAACAAAACAACTTTTCAAATTTGGTGGATCATCAGCCCTTAATCACTCTCTTTCAGCAGTTTTTTTTATCTAGTTAGAGCTGCAACAAGGTGACTGGTTGAATCCTACCAGTACAGACGCCTCTTCCCAGAGGATGTGCCTCCTCTCCTGATGGCTGAGCCAAGTGCATACCCTTTGAGCAACGTGGTCGTTCCACTACATTGAGTTCTCCTGCTCGTTCTTCATAATCTCTTCACCAACTTGTCCGGCACAGTGAAAACAAATGCTGATACAAATAGAAACTGGCACAATTAGAGTCTCTGCTCTCATAAAATGCAGCTTGCAACAGCTTTAACAGGTGGTTGATGGTTAGTGTAGCCTCGGTGAATCAGGAGGCCTGTCTCTGAACTGCATCTTTCTGAAACCAAACTCTGTCCAGCCCAACTGTGATCATCCCGGTTAGGACACTGTCATGTCTCCTTAGAGTTAGTTCATGCAAAAGCATAAACCAACTGGTGGCCTCCATGTTCCAGCAGCATGTCACTCGATGTCAGTCTCTTATTGCGTCCCTGGGAACAGTCCGTAATTCACAGAGTACTCTGTGACAGAGCTATTCAGAATAAATCTTGACAGGGATCCTTGCAAACCTCGCCAGACTTTCTTTGCAACACTCTGCAAAGAGGTGGGCAACGGTCCCCTCTACATAGCAGCTGCCCTGAAGGCAGCGTGGCCGGTAGTGAGGTTCCAACGGTGCAGGAAGGATTTGTGGGAGGGCTCCCCAAACCAAACAAGGTCCTGGTGCTTGTTGGTGAGTTTTGGCAATGAGGCATTTTGCCAGACAAGCTGTGCAGTCTGGGAAGGTCATCAACTCGGTGAAAGACGCTCTTTGGTCTGCCCGAGCTTTGTTGACCTCCCAACGGAGCGGGATGTCTGTTGGGAAATGTTGCCGACTGGCCCGCTGCAGACTGCAGGAGTACGTGCTGAGGGAAGCACTGAAGCTTGGTGCAGCCAAAATGATGGCTCTGTGTGGGAGGACCAAAGTCTAGGGTCCTTCCGCTGCTGGACATGGAGGTGGTGGAGACGCCCCTCAAAATAAGGGAAGGGATTCCACGCCAGTGGGCCACATAAATGGCAAGGCTGGGGGATAAATTTGACAACATGTGTAAACAGTATTTATTGTTTGTATAGCCTCCGAAAATGTTGGATCAATTATTTGCATGGTTCATGTATTGTATGTAGCAATGTTACAAAACTTTGAGATTTTAAAAATCAAGTCTGTAATTTATCCCATCAGATAAAGCATAAAAAGAAGTTTAATTTGACACCTAATTCACTTTCATATCTTCAGTATTAAGAAAGTTATGACCATTTTCATACTCGGAAATTAGCATCTTGTTCCCCATTGCCTTTCAATTGACTGAACTCAAAAGCTGTAATCTAGAACAGTTAAAAGCCCATAACTTTCTTAAAAATTAAGATAACTCAATGAAATTTTCAGTAATTTAGATTGAAGCATTCTGAAACAAATATGAAACAATCTTACTTGGATGACCTGAAATTAAAGCATATAATTAGTTAGTTATCTAATTGTAACTAATTACAAAATTCAATGATTAGATCTAAACATCTATCCATTTCTTAAGAAAAGATAAACTTTTTTTAAATTGCCTAAGTGTCCAAATAACATTCACACAATAATCCACAATATAACATAAATTTTAAATCTCATTTTCATGAATTTCTGGGCCATATGATTAAAGCCTCCATAAAAACCAACTTTTAATATAAAAATAAACTGTGTACTTTTTTTTCTCCCCTACGCAAAATCCTTCCCGTTGTCGGCGCTCACGGCTTTTGAAGGTGATTTTTAAATTACTCTAGATAATAAATAATCTAGCGTAATTTAAAAATACCTTCATTAATGAAATGTCGGAGCGATTTTTCTTCCGCAACGAAATCGCACGACATGGATCGATTTGCTCAGTCTGCCAAAAAACGGCACTTTAAGCCCGCCACCCCTCTGACAGGCGCCAAAGTCACACACCCGGGGAGCGACAGAACTGCAGCGCTGCTCAAGGTAAGTTTTGTAACATACCTATTGTATATATCTATTACTTGAATAAAGTGTATTTTGAAATTTAAAGAACGGTGTCCTCCATGTTCTGGTACCGGTGGTAACTTTGGTTCTGTCCTCTGCTTTTATTTCAGGATCCAGAGGAAATTGTTACACTTCATTGATGCAATGGGAAACAGTGGATCTCTGCTGCAGTCCTGTATCGCTCATTTGCGGAGGGCGGTCAGTCACTGATGCGCATCCACACCCTAGTTGTGACTCTCCACCTTAGGACCCTGAGAGATACATGTAGTCTGAGAATCCTAATCATTGGCATGCTCAGGCAAAGTACCTTGTTCATTGCCTTCTGAAGAACATGCAGCACCCGGCAGTAGGCATTAGCCACTGAGTTAGTTACCTGTTTTATTTACTGGGACCTACTTGAAGTCTTGAATCTGGTCACCTTCAGCCAACATGTGGCTCCTCTGGGAAGGAGGGTGTTGTGGCTGAGAGCCCGGACCTCATACTGTCGGGGTGGGTGTTTGGGGAGTACCTCATGAGTGGTAGATAAAAATGCTGGAGAAACCCAGCGGGTGAGGCAGCATCTATGGAGCGAAGGAATAGGTGACGTTTTGGGTCAAGACCCTTCTTCAGCCTGTGGGGGTGGTGGAGGCAGGAAGAAGAGCAGAAGAGGCAGAGACAGTGGGCTGTGGGAGAGCTGGGTAGGGGAGGGGAAAGAGGGAGAAAGCAAGGACTACCTGCAATTGGAGAAGTCAATGTTCTTACCGCTGGGGTGTAAACTATCCAAGGAAAATATGAGGTGCTGCTCCTCCAATTTATGGTGGGCCTCACTCTGGCCATGGAGGAGGCCCAGGATGGAAAGATCGGATTCAGAATGGGAAGGGGAGTTGAAGAGCTGAGCCACCGGGATATCAGGTTGGTTATTGTGAAGCTTGGAGGAGGTGCAGATGAACATCTGCCACACCTGGAAAGACTGGTTAGGTCCTTGGATGGAGTCGGGGGGGGGGGGGGGGGGGGGGGAAGCCGAAAGGGGAGGAGATGGGAAGATGTGGCCAGTGGTGGGATAACGTTGGAGATGGCCTGATTATCTGTTGTATGTGACGGCTGGTAAGGTTGAAGGTGAGGACAAGGGGGACTCTGCCCTTGTTCGAGTGGAGGGATGGGGAGTGAGAGCAGAGTTACAGGGTCTTGAAGAGACCCTGGTGAATGCCTCATCTATAGTCGAAGAGGGGAACCCCCGTTCCCTAAAGAATGAGGATATCTCCGATGCCTGGGTTTGGAACACCTCATCCTGGGTGCAGATGCGGCGTAGACGGAAGAATTGAGAGTAGGCGATAGAGTCCTTACAGGAGGCAGGGTGAGTAGAAGTGTAGTCCAGATAGCCATGGGAGTCAGTGGGTTTATAATAGATGTCGGTCAGTAGTCTGTAACCTGCGATGGAGATAGTGAGGTCTAGAAACGGTAGGGAGATGTCGGAAATGGTCGGGAGATGTCGGAAGTTAGAGGTGAAATGAATGAAGTCAGTGAGATCTGCATGGGTGCAGGACGTGCACTTGTCGATGTAGCAGAGGTAGAGTTTGGGGATAGGGCCACGGTACGCCTCAAACAAGGATTGTTCGACATACCTTACAAAGAGGCAGGCATAGCTGGGGCCCATGCAAGTGCCCATAACTATGCCTTGGATTTGGAGGAAATGGGAGAAGTCAAACAAAAGTTGTTGAAGGTCTGCTAGGAGATGTGTATCAGTAGATGGAGATTGGTTGGTTCTGCGGTCGAGGAAGAAACGGAGGGCTTTAAGACCCTCCTGGTGGGGGATGGAGGTGTAGAGTGACTGGACATCCATGGTGAAGATGAGGGAATGGGGGCCTAGAAAACGGAAGTCCTGGAGGAGACGAAGAGCGTGTGAGGTCTCTTGAACATAGGTAGGGAGGGATTTAACCAGGGGGGATAGGATGGAGTCGAGGTATGCGGAAATAAGTTCGGTGGGACATGAACAAGCAGAAACAATGGGTCTGCCAGGACAGTCAGGTTTGTGGATTTTGTGGAGAAGGTAAAATTGGGCTGTGCCGGGCTGGGGAATGATGAGATTGGAGGCTTGGGAGGGCAGGGAGTCGGAAGTGATGAAGCCAGTGATAGTGTTTGAGGCCTGCTGCTCGTCTGTGAGGTCATGGTCCAAGGATAAGTAGGAGGAGGTGTCCGAGAGTTGGCGACTGGCCTCAGACTTGTAGAGATCAGCGCGCCAGACTACCACGGCACCTCCCCTGTCGGCATGTTTGATCACCCAGTCTGGGTTGTTGCAGAGTGAGTGGAGGGCTGTACATTCGGGGGGGGGGAGACGGGACGTTAGAGTGAGAAAGGGGAGTGGAGAAGTTGAAGCGGTTGATGTCCCGCCGGCAGTTTAAAATAAAAAGGTCTAAAGCAGGTAGATGGCCATGAGGTGGAGTCCAATAGGAGGGGGTCCGTTGGAATTGGGAGAAAGGGTCATCACTAGGGGGTGAGGACTCCTTCCCATGGAAAAACACTTGGATGCGGAGGCGACGTGAGAGTGGAGTGATTCCGACTGGGCTTACCCATACTTGGCTGCAATTACTCATAGGACCCAAGCCCTATGATCTTTACCAGGTGGTGGTCCCACACAGCTTATGTCAGCTATGTGTGGGATTTTTCAGAAGTGGAGGAAAGGCTGACCGATGCTGTCAATCAACTAACACCATAGTATGATGAGAATCACCTCCATGCAAACCAGTCTAAGACACAGGTGTATGCCTTCAACTTGAGAAACCGAGAAGCCAAGAGACAACTTCAGGTGAACTGGTCTGGAACAACATTGGCGCACTGTGAGCATCCGGTTCATAGAAACATAGAAAATAGGTGCAGGAGTAGGCCATTCGGCCCTTCGAGCCTGCACCGCCATTCAATATGATCATGGCTGATCATCCAATTCAGTATCCTGTACCTGCCTTCTCTCCTTACCACCTGATCCCATTAGCCCCAAGGCCACATCTAACTCCCTTTTAAATATAGCCAACGAACTGGCCTCAACTACCTGTGGCAGAGAATTCCACAGATTCACCACTCTCCGTGTGAAAAATGATTTTCTCATCTCGGTCCTAAAAGACTTCCCCCTTATCCTTAAACAGTGACCCCTTGTCCTGGACTTCCCCAACATCGGGACCAATCTTCCTGCATCTAGCCTGTCCAACCCCTTAAGAATTTTGTAAGTCTCTATGAGACTTCAATCTTCCCCTCAATCTTCTAAATTCCAGCGAGTACAAGCTGGGTCTATCCAGTCTTTCTTCATATGGAAGTCCTGCCATCCCAGGAATCAGTCTGGTGAACCTTCTCTGTACTCCCTCTATGGCAAGAATGTCTTTCCTCAGATTAGGAGACCAAAACTGTACGCAATACTCCAAGTGTGGCCTCACCAAGACCCTGTACAACTGCAGTAGAACCTCCCTGCTATTGTACTCAAATCCTTTTGCTATGAATGCCAACATGCCATTCGTTTTCTTCACAGCCTGCTGCACCTGCATGCCTACTTTCAATGACTGGTGTACCATGACAGCCAGGTCTCCTTGCATCTCCCCTTTTCCTAATCGGTCACCATTCAAATAATAGTCTACTTTCCTGTTTTTGCCACCAAAGTGGATAACCTCACATTTATCCACATTATACTGCATCTGCCATGCATTTGCCCATTCACCCAGCCTATCCAAGTCACCTTGCAGCCTCCTAGCATCCTTGTCACAGCTAACACTGCCCCTCCGCTTTGTGTCATCCGCAAACTTCAAGATGTTGCATTTAATTCCCTCGTCCAAATCATTAATATATATTGTAAATAGCTGGGGTCCCAGTACTGAGCCTTGCGGCACCCCACTAGTCACTGCCATCCTGAAAAGGACCCGTTCACTTGTACTCTTTGCTTCCTGTCTGCCAGCCAGTTCTCTATCCACATCGATACTGAACCGCCAATACCGTGTGCTTTAAGTTTGTATACTAATCTCTTGTGTGGGACCTTGTCGAAAGCCTTCTGAAAGTCCAGATATAACACATCCACTGCTTCTCCCTTATCCACTCTACTAGTTACATCCTCAAAAATTTTAATAAGATTCGTCAGACATGATTTACCTTTCGTAAATCCATGCTGACTTCGTCCAATGGTTTCACCACTTTCCAAACGTGGTCCTATCCCATCTTTAATAACTGACTCTAGCAGTTTCCCCACTACCGATGTTAGACTAACTGGTCTGTAATTCCCCATTTTCTCTCTCCCACCTTTTTTAAAAAGTGGGGTTACATTAGCTACCCTCCAATCCTCAGGAACTACTCCAGAATCTAAAGAGTTTTGAAAAATTATCACTAAGGCATCCACTATGTCTGGGGCTACTTCCTTAAGTACCCTGGGATGCAGCCTATCTGGCCCTGGAGATTTATCGGCCTTTAATCCATTCAATTTACCTAACACCACTTTCCTGGCTAACCTGGATTTCATTCAGTTCCTCCATCTCATTTGACCCACGATCCCCTGCTAATTCCAGCAAATTATTTATGTATTCCTTAGTGAAGACAGAACCAAAGTAGTAATTCAATTGGTCTGCCATGTCCTTGTTCCCCATGATCAATTCACCTGTTTCTGACTGTAAGGGACCTACATTTGTTTTAACTAATCTTTTTCACTTCACATATCGATAAAAACTTTTGCAGTCAATTTTTATGTTTCCTGCCAGTTTTCTTTCATAATCCATTTTCTCTTTCCTAATTGAGCCCTTTGTCCACCTCTGTTGGACTCTGAATTTCTCCCAGTCCTCTGGTAGGCTGTTTTCTCTGGCTAATTTGTACGCTTCATCTTTTGCTTTGATACTGTCCCTGATTTCCCTTGTTATCCATGGGTGCACTACCTTCCCTGATTTATTCTTTTGCCATACTGTGATGAACAATTGTTGTAGTTCATCCATGCAGTCTTTAAATGCCTTCCATTGCATATCCACCGTCAACCCTTCAAGAATCAATTGCTAGTCTATCTTGGGCAATTCAAATCTCATACCCTCAAAGTTATCTTTCTTTAAGTTCAGGACCCGTGTTTCTGAATTAACAATGTCACTCTCCATCCTAATAAAGAACTCAACCATATTATGGTCACTCTTGCCCAAGGGGCCACGCACAACAAGGCTGCTAACTAACCCTTCCTCATTACTCAATACCCAGTCTAGAATAGCCTGCTCTCTCGTTGGTTCCTCTACATAGAAAACTATCCTGCATACATTCCAAGAAACCTTCTTCCTCAGCACCCCTGCCAATTTGATTCACCCAATCTATATGTAGATTAAAGTCACCCATTATAACGATTTTACCTATGTTGCACGCATTTCTAATTTCCTGTTTGATGCCATCCCCAACTCCACTACTACTGTTAGGTGGCCTGTACACAACACCCACTAGCGTTTTCTGCCCCTTAGTGTTTCGCAGCTCCACCCATATCGATTCCACATCCTCCAAGCTAATGTCCTTCCTTTCTATTGCGTTAATCTCCTCTCTAACCAGCAATGCAACCCCACCTCCTTTTCCTCTCTTTCTATCCCTCCTGAATATTGAATATCCCTGGATGTTCAGCTCCCAGCCTTGGTCACCCTGGAGCCATGTCTCCGTGATCCCAACTATATCATAATCATTAATAGCAATCTGCACATTCAACTCATCCACCTTATTACAAATGCTCCTCACCTTGAGACACAAAGCCTTATGGCTTGTTTTTATAACGCTCTTGCCCCTTTTAAAATTAAGTTGAAAGGTGACCCTTTTTGATTTTTGCCATGGATTTGTCTGCCTGCCACTTTTCACATTGCTACCTATTGCGTGTATCCTCATTTTACGCTTCTGTTTCTCTGCTCACACATTTAAGAAACCCACCACATCTTATTCTGTTTTTTTTTTCTTCTTCCCCCCCATACATGTTGCGTCTGACTGCTTCCCTTCTCTGCCTCCTGACTTACACACGGTCTACTTGTTTTCTCTATTTGAGTCCCTCCCCGCAACCGATCTAGTTTAGTCTCCCCAGTAGCCTTTGCAAATCTCCCCGCCAGGATATTGGTTCCCCTCGGGTTCAAGTGCAACCCGTCCTTTTTGTACAGGTCAAACCTTCCCCAAAAGAGGTCCCAATGATCCAGAAACTTGAAGCCCTGCCCTCTGCACCAGTCCTTTAGCCACGCATTTATCCTCCACCTCGCTCCATTCCTACTCTCACTGTCGCGTGGCACAGGCAGTAATCCTGAGATTGTTACCTTTGCTGTCCATCTCCTTAACTCTCCTCCTAACTCCCTAAATTCTCCTTCCAGGGCCTCTTCTCTTTTTCTACCTATGTCATTGGTACCTATATGTATCATGACCTCTGGCTCCTCTCCCTCCCATTTCAGGATATCTTGGACACGTTCAGTCACATCCCGGACCCTGGCACCAGGGAGGCAAAGTACCATCCGGGTCTCCTGACTGCATCCTCAGAATCGCCTATCTGACCCCCTAACTATAGAGTCCCCTATTACTGCTGCCCTCCTCTTCTTTTCCTTACCCTTCTGAGCAACAGGGCTGGTCTCTGTACCCGAGGCCCGGCCGCTTTTGCTACCCCAGGTAGGCTGTCTCCCCCAATAGTACTCAAACAGGAGTAGTAATTGCCAAGGTGTACAGCGACCGGGGTACTCTCTAGTCCCTGCCTCTGCCCCTTGCCTCTCCGAACCGTGACCCACGTGTCTGCCTTCTGTGGTTTTGGAGTGACTACCTCCCTGTAACTCCTCTCTATGACCTCCTCACTCTCCCTGACCAGACGGAGGTCATCGAGCTGCTGCTCCAGGAACCGTATACGGTCCCTTTGGAGCCCCATCTTGACACACCTGGCGCAGATGTGGATGTCTGGAGAGCTCTGACTGCATGACCTCCCACATCTGACATCCAGAACAGTAAACTGCCCTGGCACTCACACTCCCCGTTATCCTGGCTACAATACAATACAATGTACAATACAATACAGTACAAAGCAAGGATTATAGTTGGAAGAAATCAGCAGGGATCTGACTGCAATCAGCTGCTCCCTCGAGTCCGCTTCCACCAATCAGCGGCTTCCTCAAGCCCACTTGTTTTGAACTGCGAGCTGCAAATGGAACGTTACGGATTTGGGTTCCTCCCTCTGCAACCGCTCCTGGGCCTCTGTGGAAACAAGCCCCGTGATCGAGTTTTTAAACTTACAGCTCGGACGTCGCTCCTCCCACTGCAACCGCTCCTGGGCCTCTGTGGACCAGCTTGTGGGTTCACCTTGGTGTAACCCTTGACCGATAAGATGTCTTACCTTCAAGATCCATATTGAGAAGACAAAGGCGAAAATGAGCACATGCAACAATCACCAACACAAGATAGGGTGCTAGCCCACACACCCTACGTTCTACTGCCTTTAGCCCTCTGCTATTCTGCTGCTGAGTATGGGAAAGATCCACCAATGCCAAGAAGCTGGACCCAGCCCTCAATGCTCCCTGCAGACTTGTCACAGGTTGTCTCAAGCCAACAAATACTGACAGCCTCTACCTCCTGGCAGGCATAACCCCGCCAGACATTAGAAGAGCAGGAGTCATCATGAAGGAGCGCCAGGGGCAGATAACAGATAAACAACATCCAATGTTTGGCCAGGCACCATTTCCGATCTGCCTAAAGTAGAGGAAAAGATTTCTTAACTGTGTGACTCCTCTTGAGGCTGGCATTACAAGTGAAGCACGAGTCTCCATATGGGATGATAGAATATCCACTCTACCTCCCTCAACTACCATGGCACTAACGGCAAGTGAACAACTCCCTCCTGGTGCAGACACAAGTTGGGCCAGATGGAAATGCCTCAATTGATTGAGAATTGGTGTTGGCAGAGCTAACACCTGCTGAAATGCCCTCAACTGGAAAGCCAATGCACGGCTGCCTGCAATGAAGATGCCGAGAAGTGTTCAGCTCTGGCTGAACAATATCTAATCTTGTGTTTTGGACTCTACAAGATGTTACACAATGTAATTTTAACATAGACTTTTTACATAGAACACTGCTGCCCGGGGCAGCAGAGTGGCGCAGCGGTGTAGATAGTGCCTCACAACACCCGAGACCCAGGTTCGATCTTGATTACGGGTGCTGTTGATGCAGTGTTTTCCCGGTGACCGTGTGGATTTTCCCCAGGTGCTCCAGATTCCCTCCAAAGACTTGCAGGTTTGTAGGTTAATTGGCTTCTGTAAATTGCCCCGAGTATGTAGGATGCGAAAGTAGGATAACATAGAACCAGTATGCGGGTGATCAATGGTCAGCATGGATTGACTGAATGGACTGTTTCCACTATGTATCTCTAAACTAAGCACAAGATCAGGCCCTTCAGCCCACCATGTTTGTGCTGAAAATTATGCCAGGTTAAACTGATCTCATTTTCCTGTACGTGATCCATATCCCTCTATTTCCATGTGCCGATCTGGGAAAAAAGATTCTGACTCTCTACCCTATCTGTGCCATATTACAAAAAAGGTGCCAGGGCTCTTATATAAGACATAGATCAGTGCAACACAGGTACAGGCCCTTCTGTCCAGCATGTCCGTGCCGAGCATGATGCCAAGTCAAACTAATCTCTGTTTTCTGCACGTGATCAACATCCCTCTATTCCTTCCATATCAGATCAGGACAGCACACAGAGAAAACCTCCTATAGCAGTGGTGAGCCTCTCGAACAGGTCAGATTATTCAGTCATAGTGTTGTCAAGTCATCAATCATTCTTGTCACAGTGTACACTGCAGAAGCACTGCAATGAGAACTCAGTATTCCATTTCAATCACAACACTAATAGGAATTTATAGCATTTGTGTTTATAACATTCTAATTTATAGTATTCGTGCCTCATCTGTATTTACATTTTTACAAAAATTCATCAGTATCACTGGGTTATACTTTTGGTGTGGACTCGACTGTCACTGGGTAACACAAAAGTACAGTCAAGTACCAAACTGGACCTCCTATTGTAAAATGATGCTGGCCAAGATTGTGATCACGACTCCATAAGTTTTAAGATTATTTTGAATCGGGGTAGTTCTGGATATTAAGGTAAGGTACTTCATTGGGGCAAGGCAAATTACAATGTCACTAGGCAGAAGCTAGGGAGAGTAGATTGGGATCAGTTGTTATTGGATAAGTCCATGGAGTACATATGAGTCCTTTAAAGGCCAGCTGATCAAAGTGCAGGATCAGCATGTTCCAGTAAGGAAGAGTGATAGAACAGCAAGGCATGGGAACTGTGAATGACCAAGGAGATTGCAAACTTGGTTAGGTTTAAAAAGGTCACACCAGACAGGGCTTGAGGAATACAAAGCGAGCAGGAAAGAACTCATAGCGGGTGACTAGAAGGAACTCAAAATGTTCCAGAGCAAGAGAGATTCCAACTGGAGGTACGAGTTCTGGTGGCCCCAGGTGACAACAAGCAGGTTGGATGGGAAGCAATAATGCAATGGCTTCAGGGATATGCCCCCCCCCCCCCCCCCCCACACTGGGGAAAGTTTGCTGCATGTGTGAGAAAGCGTCTGAAGATGTGACCTAGCCTAAGGAATAGTTTCGATCTGTGTTGGCAGAGTATTCTAGTACCGATCTAGGTAATTTTGATACCGGTAACTGCGGGCCTATGAAGTCCACCTTTGTAGCTGGCCTTATCGAAGATGATGGAGGTTACTTTCCCTAACTGGGACAGTATTAACACCACTTTCTGTAGCAGTGAATCCCACAGATTCATCATCCTCAGACTAAAGAAATTCCTGCTCATCTTTCTGAAGGTATGTCCTTTTATTCTGACGCTATGGCCTCTGGTCCCAGACGCTCCTACTATTGGAATATTGATGATATTCTTCTTGCTTCAGTGACCAAGGAGCAGCATGAACAGGAACACCACCATCTCCTCGATTACCTCTCCTCTAGGGGCCACAAAACCAGTCTAGCCAAAGCACAAATTGTGCAGGAAGAAGTTGTTTACCATGGACAGAAAATCTCCCAGGGAAAGAGACCTTACCCAGGATCACACTGCTACCATCCGAGAGGCCAAACAGCCCACTACTATCCAGGAATTTAGATCCTTTCTAGGCCTATGCAACTTTAATCGGCAGTGGATTGATGCATACACTCAATTGGCACAGTGTCTAAATGTCCTCTGCAAAGGAAATCGGGCATTAAGGGAAAAGATTTCCCTTGCTGAGGGACAACAGGACCCTTTGGGCTATGATGAATTGTCATGGTTTTCAACATTTTACTTCGGAGTCACGTGAGTGACTACGTGAAGAAGCCCCGCCTGGCGCCCGATCGGCATTACGTCGACGCTGTCGGTAGAGGAAAGAGCTGCAGAGCACAGCTCCAACACAGCGGTAAGGAAGCGGCCCGCAGGTAAGTAAAATTATTTTACTTCCAGGGCGTTTTCTAAACTCCGTAGGCTGGTGGGGAAACCAGGGGGAGTTAAACTAAAAATGGAGAAAGTTTAAAAAATCGCGGGTAAAACATGCGTCCCGGGGTGGAGAAGAGTCGGGACAGCAGATTATTGCGGAGCCGGTTCCGATACCGGTGGCCGTTGAAATACCCGTTAGTGAGCCTTTTTTTTTTGTAAAATATTTTTTATTAGAAGTAAATACATATTAAGACAAATTAAAATGTGAAAAGAAAAAAAGGAATATATTATTCACCACATACATTCTTAATACTTTTAAAGTTTACAATCATTCTTGTTTTTACTTCTATATTTTTTATTATTTTTAATACAGAAAGAAATTGATAAGAAAGAAATAATAGAGAAAAATAAAATAAGAGTAAAAATAGAAAATCAATAATGCGAGTGGAGTATTAAACAATCTATACTTCATTGGAGATATATCAGTGATCTATTATATATAATTCTTCATCCATTCCTTCGTTCAGGTTTCAGTCAGGCCCTCGAACCGAGCCAATTTGTCCCTTTAGATAATCAATAAATGGAGACCATGTTCCTCTAAACTGGTGTAGCCTGTCCGAGAGGACAAGTCTTAATCTTTCCAAATGAAGTGTCTCCGACATTTCTGTAATCCACATTTTAATAGTGGGGGAGGTAGGACCTTTCCAAAATCTTAATATTAGTTTTTTATCAATTATTAAACTATAATCAATAAAAATTCGTTGTTTTATTGTTAGTGATTGATCAGTTTCTGATATGATTAATTTTGAATCTGGAGTCAAATTTGTATTAACTACCTTCAAAATTATCTTAAAAATTTCTGACCAAAAATTAGTAATTTTTATACATTTGGTAAATGAGCGCGTTAGGTTAGCTTCTAGGTGTTGACATTTATCACATATAGCAGAAACAGTTGAGAAAATTTTGTTTAATTCGGACTTTGAGAGATGTAATCTATGTAAAACTTTAAATTGTATCAAAGAGGCATTAGGGGAAAAGATTTCCCTTGCTGAGGGACAACAGGACCCTTTGGGCTATGATGAATTGCCATCGTTTTCAACATTTTACTTCGGAGTCAAGTGAGTGACTACGTGAAGAAGCCCCGCCTGGCGCCTGATCGACATTTTGTCGACGCTGTCGGTAGAGGAAAGAGCTGCAGAGTGCAGCTCCAACACAGCGGTAAGGAAACGGCCCGCAGGTAACTAAAATTATTTTACTTCCAGGGCGTTTTCTAAACTCCGTAGGCTGGTGGGTAAATCAGGAGGAGTTAAACTAAAAATGGAGAAAGTTAAAAAAATTGCGGGTAAAACGTGAGTCCCGGGGTGGAGAAGAGTCGGGACAGCAGATTATTGCGGAGCGGTTCCGATACCAGTGGCCGTTGAAATACCCGTTAGTGAGCCTTTGGTTACTCTACAAACAAAAACTTTAAAAACCCAGTGCCTAAAACATGTAAAAGAAAAGCTGAAAGGCCTGAGGTTTCTGATGAATTCGAAAGGTCCTGAAAGGAAAGCCTTATGGCTCAGAATGGATCAAATGGAGAAAATACTCCAAACAATAATCAACCAAGGGTCTAAGAACCCAGAATATTCCCAGGCAGCCCCTGAGGGGGTTCGATATCATGAATATGGTGCCAGTTTGAATTGGGAATTGAAAGTCCAGTGCCCGGGATTGGGCTGGAAGTCTCCTTTGAACAAGTTTCAGGAGTACCAGGGCTGTATGAGACTGACCCTGAAAGTGGTGATTGCAGTCAGGAGTACCCACCACAATACAAATATGTTGATCCAGGTGTGCCTGATGTGGCACAAAGTTTGCTATACCTGGAGGAGGCGGTGAGGCCATGGAAGAAAACCTGGCGGCCAATGTTGATTATATGGTCTCTCACCTGCCTCAAGAAGCTGTTATGGTTGAGACAGCAGATTTGTATAAAAACACCTATTAATTGTACCTCAAGGTACCTACGGTGAATCCGGCTATTTGGGCGCCAATGTCATCAATGATGCGGGCGCAGGAATTACGATTCAAAGAATCCTCAAGCTAATTTCGGCTGGCATCACTGCTTTTGGAAGACAAGTGGAAGGTTGTGGAATGACCAAAGTTCAGAACCGTATGTTGGCATTATTCTGCAACTCATTATTTGAGATAAATTGTATGAGGAAGATTGCCATTCGGCCTCTTTTACATCCAAGATTTGCAGGGTTGTGCAGATCATGCAATGTTCAAGCTCCTGGTTATTTGTTCGAAGGAAATCTATCTAAACAAATTAAAGAAATTTGTTGAAGAGGCAAAAATTATTGGCCTCATGAAATCCTTCAATTTTGGCCAGAGAAGGGCTGGTCAAATGAGAAGGGGATTTGATTTTGGAGCTGGAACAAGCCGAGGCAGGAGTATGCTAAGGAAGAATTACCAACCAGCACAGCCGAATGTACACCCATTTATTGGGAGAAGGAGATCACTACGTCCAGTTGGAGAGGTACAAAAACTTTATCATATTAAAGACAAATTTTTGGATGAACCTCAGATTGGTGGTAGACTCCGAATGTTTTATAATGAATGGGACAGTATAACATCTGATCGTGTTATATTAGATACTGTTTTAGGATCTACCATTGATTTTGTAGAAGGTATGGATCCACTGGGACAGAATAAGCCTAATCATACTTTGATGTTTCTGTTCTTGAAAAAATTCAAATTGATAAAGAGGTTAAGAATTTGTGTAGAAAAGGAGTTATCGAGAAAACAGGAGAGGATCCACAACAATGTGTCAAATATTTCCCCAGACCAAAGAAAGATGGGGGTTGTAGATTCATCCTACAAAATCTAAGTTACAGCCATCCCAAACCATTAAATATCTGGGGTTTGTGATTAATTCAGTTACCATGTTGGTAACTTTACCAATGGATAAGGTTATTGATTTGACAAATGTGTGTCAGAGCCTGATTAACAAACCTTATCCCTCCATCCGATTGGGGGGGGGGGGCTACGGTTAATGAGACCAGTTGTGGGAACAGATGGACTGTCCTAGAGGATTTATTGCTCCAAACATATGGTTTAAATTATTTGGAGTTACTGGGAGCATTTTATGGATTAAAAGCTTATTGTTCTACTATGAAGGATTTGCACGTCCAAATACAAATAGACAATACCACAGCATATATCAATCACATGGGTGCTGTAAACCAGCAATGTTGTGGCAGACAAAAGATCACGAATATTTAAAGACAGTACAGAATGGATGTTAAATCCACAAAATTTCAAAAAATATAGTCAGTCGGTATGGAGTGCCGGACATTGATCTGTTTGCATCTTGATTAAATCACCAATTGCCCAAATACGTGTCTTGGGAACACGATCCAGGGGCAGTAGCGGTGGATGTTTTCTCGCTACACTGGGGGAATACGTTCTTTTATGCTTTTCCCCCATTCTGTCTGATTGGGCAATGTCTCAAGAAAATAGCGCAAGACGCTGCCAAAGGCATTTTTGGTGGTCAAATTGGACTACGCGGTCATGGTTCCCATTGATGCTAAAAATGATGATTGAACCATGTATGACGATTCCTAGTTGCGACAATTTGTTGACACAACCAGTAACAAAAGAAGTTCATCCATTGCATGATCATATGAATCTGTTAATCTGCAGGTTCTGACCGGACCATTGCAAGAGTTTGAACTGTCGGACAGGACCATGGATGTTATAGGTGCAGCTTGGAGGAATAGCACTAAAAACAATATATGTCGCATATAAGGAAATGGGAAGCCTTTTGTAGACAGTCAAAGATATGTTATCATACTGCAAACATTTCAAATGTATTGGAGTTCCTTGCTGGGTTACATTTTGATGAGCATCTCAGTTATAGTGCCATTAATTGTGCTCGTAGTGCTTTGTCATCCTACTTATGACAAATTTTCTGATTGAGATTCAGTTGGGTCTCACCTATTAGTATCTCGATTCATGAAAGGAATTTTTAATAAAAATCCTCCCAAGCTCAGATACACAGAAATTTGGGATGTTAGCATTGTTCTCACTTTGCTTAAGCAATGGACTCCAATTACTTCAATGTCTTTGCAGAAGTTAACATTCAAGGTAGTAATGTTAATGGCATTAGTATCAGCTCAAAGAGTACAAACTTTGCAATTGTTACGGTTAGATTGCATGCATGTGGCTTCAGATAACATTGTGTTTTATGTTTATGATCTGATCAAACAAAGCAGACCGGGGAGAACTGGAGTTAAGGCAATGTTTAAAGCATATCCTATCGATTAAACATTGTGTGTAATTAAGCATTTAACTCAATACATTGAAGTAACCAAAAATCTCAGAGGTCTGAGAAAGCATTATTGATAACGCACAAAAAACCACATACAAAAGTTTCAGTTCAAACCATTTCTAGATGGTTAAAATAGGTTTTGGATCTAGCAGGAATAGACACTGATGTGTTTAAATCTCACTCCACTAGGGCGGCAGCTACGTCCGCAGCGAAGGTACAGTACGAACCACTCGATCAAATTTTAGAGGCCGCAGGGTGGTGTAGAGAAGAAACTTTTTCAAAGTTTGCGATAAACCTGTTGTCACGGTGCCAGGATTTGGACACGCAGTACTGGGTTCTCTTTAAATGCTTGCTTTGTTTTATATTATCGATTTATGTTATCATTGATATCATTATCATTTTTTCTTTTGAAAAATTTTCCCCTACGCTAGAGGGGTTATTATTTAAAAAAATGTTCTTTTTATGTTTAAAAGATTTATTACATAAATTGTAGCAATGTTTTAAAATATTATTTACTCACTACTGTATTGACTAAACAGAGTATCGTATGGAATGAATCTATGACATAAAAAACAGAGCTTTAAAATCTTCACGTGACTCCGAAGTAAAATAGTAAGATTAAACGAGAACTTACCTGTTCGAAGTTTGATCTTTATTTTATGAGGAGTTACAATGAGGGATTACATGTCCTCCACTCCCAACCCTCATAATAAAAATGATCATTTGGTAGTTCTCGTCTATGTTGGGCCATACTATCTTACTCCGGCTATTTGTTCTGTGTTTTTCATGCCGCTGCTTTGAAGTATGCCGATCAAGCGCCAGGCGGGGCTTCTTCACATAATCCCTCATCGTAACTCCTCATAAAATAAAGATCAAACTTCGAACAGGTAAGTTCTCCTTTAATCTTACTATTTCTGCTGTGATCTCCTTAATAATTGTTAAATGATGGGCACTAGGACAGCAAATTATGCTTTCCATCTCTTTTCTTCTTCAATTTTCCCAAAATGGGTTACTGTGGATTGCTAGGTAAAAGGCCAACTGGTTGAATGGTGGAGCACGCTTGTAGGCCTGATCAGCCTTATTTTCTAGGTTCCCATTAACTATATAGCCACGCCCTTAAGAGAACAATTGGTAACTTAGCTAGTCTTTTCCTTGGCTGTGCACATGATCACTTGCAAGTGCGTGTGTATAGTGTGTATGTGTGATCTGCGCATGGTCACGTTTGAACACAATACCCCGCACTTTCATGGCCATGAATGCATGCACATGTCCTTGTGCAGCTGTTTCTGTGACAGTGTGGACAACAGCTGATGTGGTGATTGTCCGAGCTGCCTACCATAGTAACATTCCCCACCGACACACATGTTGTTTAAGAGATGAGACTGCATCCACAATGGTGGACAAAGTAACCAGGAACAAGAGTGAGACAGAGACACATGGACTGGTTTTATTGCAACATTCAAGATACTGTACAGTGCTATAAATACATGTAATACTGAATTATGTACACCAGAAATCCCAATCCTATAACAGTAAGCAACACACACAAAGAATACCATCCCTGCTGGCCAAACTAGATCCGAATATCTAACATAAAACACACACAACAAAAAGGAGAAAAGCTGTAAGTTCTATCTTCACATCAAGCTGAAAACCCTGACTTTCGACACACTGCCTGCAGTCAGTGCTCAAAACATACACTGCCTGCTTCACCTCCCATCTCATGTAGTAGGTGGATGAGGAGAAGTCAACAGGATGAGGATGAGGAGAGGTCAAGTGTATTAGGGAGTTATCACTGGGAAATAAGCTAGTCAGAGCCAACTGCAAAGGTAAACAAAATGTGTAGCTGGTTTACATTGAAGATAGACACACAATGCTGGGGTAACTCAGCAGGACAGGCAGCATCTCTGGATAGAAGGAATGGGTGACGATTTGGGTCGTGAATCCTTCTTCAGACAGTCAGGGTAGTGGGAGAAGAGATAAGGAAGGGGGGGTGTGTGAAAATGAGGAATCAAAGGGGATGAGATCAAAGAAAAATGAATAGATCATTGTTAGCTAGGAGGTGACAACGAAGCATACGGAGATAACATTTAATCAGGGGAGAGTCAGACTGTCAGAGAGTCGGAAAACTAGGGAGGAGGAGGAATGGAGAGAGAGGGAAAGCAAGGGTTACTTGAAGTTAAGTCAATATTCATACTGCTGAGGTGTAAGAGGTGGGAACGTTCTCTCGGGATCTACATTGTTCATTTTGGAATGAATGATTACTCATTCTGTGTATGGGTAGGTGACTCCTCTCTCTCTCTCTCTCTCTCTGTATGGGGAGAACTCGTCCTCACTCTCAGAAGGCCTTTGATAAGGTGCCACATGTGAGGCTGTGAAACAAGATAGGGCCCCATGGTATTAGAGGCAAGGTACTAGCATGGATAGAAGAATGGCAGACTGGCAGAAGGCAGAGTGGGAATAAAGAGGGCCTTTTTTGCACGACTGCCGGTGACCTGTGGTGTTTTGCAGGGGTTGGTTGGACCCGCTACTTTTCACATCATATTTTAATGGATCTGGATGAAGGAATTGATGGCTTTGTGGCCAAGTTTGCGGCTGCAGGACTAAGATAAGTTTGGAGAGTGGGCAAAGAATTGGCAAATGGAATACAGCATAGCAAAGTGTAGGGTCATATACTTTGGTAACAGGAATAAAGGCTACTTTACAAATGCATAGCTGATTCAGAAATCAGAGGTGCAAAGGGACGCGAGTGCTGGTGCAGGATTGCCTAAAGGTTAATTTACAGGTTGAGTTGGCGGCAAGGAAGGAAAATGCAATGCTAATATTCATTTCAAGGGGACTAGAATATAAAAGTAATGTGTAATGCTGTGGCTTTATCAGGTGCCACATTTGGATATATCGTGAGCAGTTTTGGACCCCATATCTGAGGAAGGGTGTGTTGGGTTTGAAGAGCGCCCCGAGGGGGTTTACGCGAATGATCCTAGGGATGATTGGGTTGCATACGAGGAGCATTTGAAAGCTCTGGGCCTGCACTCACTGGAGTTTAGAAGGATGAGGGAGGATCTCATTGAAACTTACCGGACGATGAAAGGCCTAGATAGAGTGGATGTGGAAAGGATGTTTCCAGCAATGAGCGAGCCTAGAAGCAGAAGGCACTGCCTCACAAAAAATGGATGTACGTTCAGAATGGAGGCCAAGTCATTAGGTATCTTTAAAGCAAAGATTGGTAGATTCTTGATTAGTAAGGATGTCAAAAGTTATGGGGAGAAGGCAGGGGAATGGGGTTGAAAGTGAAAATTAGATCAGCTGTAATTGAATGGCGGCGTAGATTCGATGGGCTGAATATCCTAACAGTATGTTCTGGCAGCGTGCTTGAAGTGCGTTCTTCCTCGGCACTCTACAGGGACAGGAATATCTCTCCAGCTAAAGGCAACTTGAAAGAAAAGCTGAAAATGCCAGCTGAAAAAGCTGAAAAGCTGAAAATGCCAGCTAGTTACACAACATCCTTGGAGAGAAATAGATTCACCTTCATTCACACCGAGCACAGGGTGCTTCACTGTCTGGTGATGGGGATGGATTTATTCTTCTCTCACTCTGTGTTGGATGAGGATCACGCCTTGGGAGGTGGGGATATAGTGCATTATTCCTCTCCAGAATACATAGAGGTAATTATCCCTCTGTCCCCTGGGCACAGGTCTAATTATTCGTCATACTCAACACCAGGAGGAGTATTCCTCTTTCATTGGTTCCATGAGGGCCCCCCCTTTCATTCTGGGTACTGACGAGATGTCACTGGGCATGAGGAGGGTGGGGGGAGGGGTAAGGACAGATGCTTTGCTTACATTTATGGACAGATTACTCTCAAGTACTCAAGATTCCAGCATCTGCAATTCCTTGTGTGTACTGTTGCTAAATGAGAGTGGATTATTCCTCTGTAACTCTGCATACAGAGAACGGACCCTTGTGTTACTGTGAATAGAGAGGAAATAATTCTTCTGGGTGGATCATTTTGTCTGGAGATGTTTATGCCTCTCACTATGTACAGAAAGAGATCTACTATGTACACCAAGGGATCCCAACCTGGGGTAAATTTTGCCTACCCAGGGGGTAAATTTGTTGATTCTGGATTTGTACATCCTTTTTCTCATTGACTGACTGCGTTTGGTTCTGGTATACCGGTATCTGTTCATCATTAGTTGTTCATAAATAAGTGAAATAACATTGTTAAGTGTTATTAAAGTTGCCAGGGCTAACGGGACAAAAAAGGTTGGGAACCCTTGCCCTAGCCTCTGAATTGCTCTTGAGAACTTTGCAATAAAAACACTTCCTCTAGTTTGACAGGGGACCTACAGTTGTTACAGATCTCCCTGATCCTGCATTCGAGGATGAATAGTAGGGATTGAGATTTGGAAAAGATAGTCATGGGTCTGAAATCAGGTAAGAGTAACGTGGGGTACTGGATAGTGTGACCCTTTCAGATGGTACCCAAGAGGTGGAATATGGAAGTGAACAGTTGATATGGGTAATGCTGTAAGTGTCTGGCTGGGATTGGAATGGTGGCGAGGTGGTGGAGAAGGCAGCCCATGTCTGATGTCAGTGCTGGGAGTACTTTAACCTCTCCCAGTCACCTACAGGCAGTTACATTTAAGTAATCAACTTGGTCAAACATCGCTCAATCCCAACGATCACAAAGGGATCAATGGGCACCTGAATGTGGTCAGTTACTTTCACCGTACAGACTAAGTAGGAGACCGCAGAGCAATAGAGTATGTTGTATAGTCTGGAGAGCTCTATGCACAGTGCAAATCATCTGCCCATAAACAAGGTTGCACCTCACGTCTCACGTGTGATCGGCACAGAGCTCTGGCATGGCGCATGCAGGAAAAGAGCAACGAAAACCACTGGAAACCGAGGAGTGGACCTGACTGCCCACGTAGCTCCGTTAGTCATCATGTATTGTATGTAGCAGACTTATGTCAGTCTGAGCAATGGAATTACAGGAACATTCTTCAAACTGACTGTAGGCAGCCCTGAGAGGATCCCTCCTGTGGTCAGTCCTCAGTGAACCCAAACTGAGATTGCTCCTCAGCTGGCAAATCCAGGGTGCGAAAATCTTTTAAACAGACGCCCCTGCAGTGAATTGACTGATGGGATGATGTTGCAATTAATTAGCAGGGTCTAAACGAGCAACTCTCATCCACGATTCCTTTCAGTGCAGTCATCAGCAGTGATCAGTGGATGAATCTGCAAATATCTGAGTAAATCCTAAATGTGCAAGTGAAATATAAATTGGGTGTAGCAGTCCCAATTGGAGAACATGGAGTGGATTCTGCGCAGAACTAGTTCTCTGCGGGTAAACATCCAGTGATTTCAGTAAACAAAAAGTCCGCAGTGGGTGCACAGGGAATGAATCCAGTGTAGGAACGACATTCAATAGGTAACTTATCAGTGAATTCAGCATAGGAGTGGTTCTCGATGGGTAGATTTGCAGCAAATTCAATGCAGGAGTAGGCTTCGATGGGTAAGCTTGCAGTGAATCCTGTGAAGGAGTGGTCCTCGGGCAGATTTACCTTGAACAGTAGTAGTTCTTGATGGGTAGGTTTGCAGTGAAAACCAATGTAGGAGTGGTCTTCGTCATGTAGGTTTGCCAGTAGAGGAATGGCCCTCAATGTGAAGGTTTATGTGAATCCAGAATAGGAGTGGTCCTCGATGGGCAGATTTACAGTGAATCCAGTATAGGAGTGGTCCTTGATGGGCAGGTTTGCAGTGAATCCAGTGAAAGTTATAAAAACCAGTGTAGAACTAATATTGAAGATTTTGCCCATAGTTTATTGTTACAATGCAGAAGCTAGCATGTAATTACATTGAGTCCAAGTGCTTAAATGTTCTAAACTGGGCAAGCTGTAGGCAAATGGGGTTGGATTGGGGAGGGTGAGTACAAGTTAAGCAGCAGTTATTGCCATGAACCCAAGTGTACTTGCGCTGCAGGAGTGCTGACCTGGATGTTGAGCGATGCGCAGCGGTTGGGATGGCGTGACAAGCTGATGTCTTACCGTGCTGGGGTTACCTTGTTCTTGCTCTCCATCTCTTTCCCTTTTGCTGCAGCCATGTAGGAGAACAGACACAGTACAGAGTAACAGATCTCATGGGCCTGCAACAAGACAAGGGCAGGGGCGATTAAAGCCACCATAAGTCAATCTGCTGTTGCTAACAAGCTGGCAGGCAGAACAGAAACACGCTGTAATAATAGGCCACATTGAAATCAAAATCCCATTGACTCCAACCACTAAAAACTTCAGAGACAAAGCAATATGTTGGAAGGATTGGCATTTCCACATATACTGTTGCTGTGTCAGGGGAAGAGAAATAACTGGGAACGGTGAAGGGTTAATTGGAATCTATTGGGAAAGAAGGTGCAAGGGGACGCAGCACCAGTAACCATGAAAGGGCAAACTAAAATAAGGTATTTTGCCTGAAATCTGGTTGGTGTGCATTTGTTTGGGCACATTTATTTACCTTTGCTTGTGCAATCTTTTGCTTTTAGGGTGAGGAGAAAATCCAGGCTATTTTAGAAGTGATCAAACGCATGGTGATACAGACTGCAGTTGAACAGCGGGAGGGCAGAGTATACTTTCAGATTTCAATCTGACAACTTTGAGTGATTTTAAACCAACTTGTTTATTGTGCTTTATTAGTTATTAAGGGATTCAAAGGTTTATTGTTTAATGCAGGAATATGGTGCTCAGGTAGACAGTCAGCCGTAATGTTGTCGAGTAGTGAAGCTAATGAATGACCTGCTTCCTGCTCCTTTCTTTGACGTTCCTTTCTCTTCTTTGTACTCATCCAGCTCCCCTTTAAACTCCAGCTGTTAAGTCTCAGTTCCCTGTGGCAGTCATATTTGAAACAGAATCACTCTCAAGGATATTTCTCACACGTTTTGTTGATTTATCGTATATGTATGGCTTCCAGATTTAGTTATACCCACTGACGGAAGTATTTATCCTACATCTGCCCAATTAAACTCTTCGAGATTTCCATTTATTTTATTTTTTGAGAAAACCTCAGCCCACACTGTATATCCCAACTGTAATTTGTGTGCAAATCACTAAACCTGTCTGTTCATCTGAAACAATTCACACTTTCATGGTATAAGCAATGTGGTTTCTAATATCTTTATGATGAGCTTGGGGAAAGACACGAAGACTGAGGAACTTGGTGGAACCAAGAGAGCAATGGCGCTGGTACATAGTTCCTTTAAGGTGACATCACAGGTAGATAAGGTGGTAAAAAAGGCTTTTAGCACTTTGGCCTTCATCAGTCAGAGTATTGAGTATAGAAGTTGGGAGGTCATGTGGCAGTTGTATAAGACGTTGGTGAGGCCGCATTTAGAGTATTGTGTTCACTTCTGGGCACCATATTATAGGAAAGATGTTGTCAAGATGGAAAGGGTAGAGGAGATTTAGGAGGATGTTGCCAGGACTGAGTGTCTGAGCTAGTGTCTGAGCTAAAGAGAGAGATTGAGCAGGCTGGGACTATTAAGTGTATAAAATCACGAGACAAATAGATCGAGTGGATGCACACAGTCTCTTGACAATAGGGGAATCGAGAACCAGAGGACATGGGTTTAAGGAGAATGGGGAAAGGATTTAATAGGAATCAAAGGGGTCATTTTTTCACAGAAAGGCTGGAGGTTAAATGAAACATGCTGTCAGAGGAAGTAGTTGAGGCAGGGACTATTGCAACGTTTGAGAAACAATTAAGACAGGTACATGGAGAGGACAGGTTTAGAGTATTATAGGCCAAATGCAGGCATGTGGGACGAGGGGTCTGAAGAAGGGTCTCGACCCGAAACGTCGCCTATCTCCTTCGCTCCTTAGATGCTGCTGCACCTGCTGAGTTTCTCCAGCTTTTTGTGTAACCCCTGTAGATGAGACTTGTTGGTCAGTGTGGGCAAATTAGGTTGAAGAGCCTGTTTCCACGCAGTGTGACTGTGTGGAAAAGCCTGGGAACTACAGGCTAGTGATCTTAACTTCTATGGTCAGAAAGGGGCAAAAGATTATTCCGAGATAAGATACACATGCATTTAGATGGACAAGGGGTGATTAGGGGGATCTTGATCGGTTGAGCAAGTAGGCTGAGGAATGATTGATGGAATTTAATACAGAGAAATGTGAGATGTTGTATTTTTGGAAGTCTAACAAGGGAAGGACCGACACAGTGAATAATGGGGCTCTGGGAAGTGTTGCAGAGCAAGGGGACCTAGGAGTGCAGGTACCGAGTTCAATGAAAGTTTCATCACAGGTAGATAGGGTGTTCAAAAAAGCTTTTCGCACATTGGGCTTCATCAGTCAGAGTATTGAGTATAGAAGTTGGGAGATCATGTTGCAGTTATACAAGACATTGTTGGTGAGGCCACATTTAGAATATTATGTTCAGTTTTGGGAACCATGTAGTAGGAAAGATGTCAAGCTGGAAAGGGTGCAGATAAGATTTATGAGCATGTTGCCGGGAATCGAGGACCTGAGCAATAGGGAGAGATTGAGCAGGCTAGGACTCTATTCCATGGAGCGCAGGAGGATGAGGGTGAAATTATAGAGGTGTACAAAAACATGTGAGGAATAGATCAGGTAAATGCACAAAATGTTTTGTTCAGAGTAGGGGAATCGAGACCAGAAGACATAGGGTTAAGGTGAGGGATAAAAAATTTAACAGGAAACTGAGGGGAAACTATTTTACACAAAGGGTGGTGGGTGTATAGAACGAACTGCTGGAGGAAGTAGTTGAGGCAGGTACTATCACGTGTTTAAGAAACATTTGCACTAATACATGGATAGGATAGCTTTAGTGGGATATGGGCCAAATGAGGTCAGGTGGGACTAGTGTAGATGGGGCATGTTCGTCGGCGTGGGCAGGTTGGGTTGAAGGGCCTGTTTCCATGCTGTGTGACTATGAACTCTCATCTATATATAATCTGGCACCAATTCCCTGTAAAATAACATCCCAATAATTGGTAAACTGAACCGCAGTTTTTAGTTCTATAGTCAGCATGCTATTTATTCTACTGTCTATGTCATGCATCTATCATTCAGTACTTTAGAAAATTCACTGTTGAATAGTATCAATTATGATATCCAATGTTTTTTTTGTTATATTGTACAATTCATCAAGCAGGGCTTCCTTTTTGTAATCCATGTTGGCTGTATTTCACGATAGTTTCGACTCTATTAAACTTCTAAGTGAAAAGGGCAAGATCCCAATTAATAGGCAGGGACAGCTGCAAACGCAGAGCTAAGTGGAGTGTTACATCACCCTCCTTTGTGCACCGCTAAAATTCATTGAATGTTTAATTGGAGTGAGAAGGGCAGAATCACATGATCAGTAACACCAGATAAAGAGCTTACTCACCATTGGGGTCTTGTACTTGTGAGTCACCACTTCGTTAGTTTGTGGAACTAAAACCAGACGAGCAAAAGACAAAACAGAAAGTTTAACCCAGGAACAAAGCATGCAATGCAATGCAAATGGAAACTGTGTGGACACAGACAGGCACATCGTTTTTCACACGTACAGATACACATACACACTGCATTCACAGTCCGCTGCATGTGAACACACACATTTGCCTCTGTCCCCTACACTAATACAATATCACAAAAAGAAACAGAAACAGATACAAGCACGCAAACCAGGACAGAATGTAGAAACATGCACATACAGTGCCCTCCATAATGTTTGGGACAAAGACCCAATCATTTATTTATTTGCCTCTGTACTCCACAATTTGAGATTTGTAACAGAAAATCATCACATGCGGTTAAAGTGCACATTGTCAGATTTTATTAAAGGGTATTTTGGAGACACATGGCTTCAGAGGTGTTTGTAATTGCTCAGGTGTGTTTAATTGCCTCGTTCATGCAGGTATAAGAGAGCTCTCAGCACCTAGTCTTTCCTCCAGTCTTTCCATCACCTTTGGAAACTTTAATTGCTGTTTATTAACAAGAGGACCAAATTTGTGCCAATGAGAGTCAAATAAGGCATTATGAGAGTGAGAAACAAGATTAAAACTGTTAGAGACATCAGCCAAATCTTAGGCGTTCCAAAA
The DNA here is from genome assembly GCA_963514005.1 of Raja brachyura. The sequence goes on along the minus strand of OY740798.1, from coordinate 46,698,204 downwards.
TCAACCATTTGGAACATCATTAAGAAGAAAGAGAACACTGATGAGCTTACTAATCGCAAAGGGACTGGCAGGCCAAGGAAGAATTCCACAGCTGATGACAGAAGAACTCTCTCTATAATGAAGAAAAATCCCCAAACACCTGACCGACAGATCAGAAACACTCTTCAGGAGTGGATTTGTCAATGACCACTATCCATAGAAGACTTCATGAACAGAAATACAGAGGCTACACTACAAGATGCAAATCACTGGTTACCCACAAAAATACGATGGCCAGGTTATAGTTTGCCAAGAAGTACTTAAAAGAGAAACCACAGTTCTGGAAAAGGGTCTTGTGGACAGATGAGATGAAGATTAATTTATATCAGAGTGATGGCAAGAGCAAAGTTTGGAGGGAGAAGGAACTGCCCAAGATCCAAAGCGTACCACCTCATCAGTGAAACACGGTAGTGTGGAGTGTTATGGCCTGGGCATGTATGGCTGCTGAAGGTACTGGCTCACTTATCTTCATTCATGATACAACTGCTGACGGTAGTAGGATAATGAATTCTGAAGTGTATAGACACATCCTGTCTGCTCAGGTTTAAACAAATACCTGAAAACACATTGGCCGGCGGTTCATTCTACAGCAAGACAATTATCCCAAATATACTGCAAAGGCAAAAAAGGAGTTTTTAAAACCTACAAAATTGTCAATTCTTGAGTGGCCAAGTCAATCACTCGATCTGAACCCAATTGAGCATGCCTTTTATATGCTGAAGAGAAAACTGCAGGGGACTAGCCCCCAAAATAAGTATAAGCTAAAGATGGCTGCAATACAGGCCTGGCAGAGCATCACTAGAGAAGACACCAAGTAACTGGTAATGTCCATGAATCGCAGACTTCAAGCAGTCATTGCATGCAAAGGAGATGCAACAAAATACTAAACATGACTACTTTCATTTACATGACACTGCTGTATCCCAAACATTCTGGGTGCCCTGAAATGGGGGAGGGGGGGAACTATGTATAAACACTGCTGTAATTTCTACATGGTGAATCCAAAATGTATACAAATGGCCTTTATTAAAATCTGACAATGTGCTCTTTAACCACATGCGATTTTTTTCTATTACAAATCTCAAATTGTGGAGTACAGAGGCAAATAAATAAATGATGGGTCTTTGTTCCAAATATTATTGAGGGCACTGAATACCCCACTACCTATGAACACTGCATACCAGCACTCACTAAAGACTGTGATACACAGCAGATGGTAACACTGTAGCTATTTTACTGTTTGTAATCCAAAGAATTGAAAGTAGATCTGTACAAACCATGACTGCAACTGAAGAATTTATAACCATATAAACAAATCAATAAATTAAAAAACCCAGCAATAGTGCCTGTAAGTCTGCCAAAAGCCTATTTAGCTCACCCGTGCCTCAGCAGACTCTGGTAAAATAAAAACTCAAAATGTCGGAAATGCTCAGAGGGACAGACAGCATCTACATAGAGAGAAATTGAATCAAAGTTTCAGGTCAACGACGCTTCGTTGGAACTGAAAAAGTGAGACAAAAGTACATGTTAGCAGAGAGAATAAAAGGGTGGAGACAACACTGTCATGACTGAGGATCAGCACCTCATCTTCTATCTGACATCGTCGTTCCGGGCACAATATTGAACTGAGTAGGGGCGGCACAGTGGCGCAGCAGTAGAGTTGCTGTCTTACAGCACCAGATACCTGGGTTCGATCCTGAATATAGGTGCTGTCCGAATGGAGTTTGCACGTTCTCCATGACTGGATAGGTTTTCCCCGGATGCGCCGGTTTCCTCCCACATTCCAAATACGTACAGGCTTGTAGGTTAACTGACTTCTGTAAATTGTCCCTAGTGTTAAATTATCCTCAGAGTAGGATGGAACTAGTGTATAGGTGATTGCTGGTCGTCGTGGACTTGGTGGGCTGAAAGGCGTTTCCAAGCAGTATCTCTAAAACTAAACAATTTTACTTGTGTCAGAAGTAAAATCGCTCATGCATCACCCTTTCTTTACAGACCTCCAGATAAAACAACTTATTAACAGGCAGCCATCACTCTGAGAGGGCATGTAAAGCATCCATATCATTAGGATCACCCTGGTCTTCACCCTACCACAGTTTGGTGTTCTCCACCAATCCCCTGCTCTGAGGCTTAAAGCACACTATTTTCACACTGTTCATGTTCTGGTGAAGGGTTACCGATTTGAAAGATTAACCCTTGTTTCTTTCTCCACAACGTTGGATGATTTTTCAAGTATCTCCAACAATTTCTGTTATGAAATGCAGGAGTTTCTCAGAGCAATATCCCAAAGCAGTATTCAGCTGTTTCTTCAATGACCCTCTACACAGGTCACAAGTGTGTTCATTGATAAACCCACAATATTGACAACGCCTCACAATATGAAAGAGACCACATCTGCACGTGGGAAGACCTCAATACATTCAAGTGTGGTAAATTAGTGAGTGATGTCTGCATCACATAAACGTCAGTAAGAAAGTCTGGCAAGAATAGAATTCAACCACAATATCCATCAGCTGTACAATTTACTAGTATATATCCATCAAATAAATACCACTGGGCAAAGGCCAATTTTCCAAAATCCCCTAGCTATTCCATCATCTTAAAGGTAAAGTAAGAATGGATTGGTATCTTCTCCACTTGCCATGGCAGCCAATTTTATCTAGAATGAAGCAGTACATGGGTGTCCCCACATCCACCACTCTAAAGATGAACTCCCTTCACACCAGTGCACCATGGCTCTAGTGTGAAATATCTACAGTGTGCATTGCAGCAATTCACCAAGGCTTCATTATCACCGTGAAATGTGAGAGAACACCATGCTCAGAAACAGAATGTAATCTCTGTTCCATCATTGTTACTGTATCACCTCGTATTTTCTCAGGACAGCAGACAATCGAGAAGGGGATTTACTGCAACCTGGTCAAAGTCAATATGGACAGACATATTCTCACTCCATTTTAACCACTATGGCTATGTGTTCTACCAGATGCGGGATGCACTGCTCAGAGCCATATGCATTGAAATGAGTTATCCTGTGAGTTCCAGATTTATTGTGATGCCAACATCTACATGATAGTATGGATGATTACCCAAATATATCCAATCTGTATAATCCAATAGGACTAATTACTTTTACCTTTGCTACCAACTGTGTTCACATCATACAAATAAATAAAAAAGTGGAAGAAACCAAAATAAAATACATACTTGCATATCAAGACCAAAATATTCCACACATGCACATGGAGATTCCACACATGCACATGGATAGAGGCACATAGTCTGGTTTGCCCAAAATGAGACTCTGGACTGAAGCTGTGGAACCAGACTCGATAAAGGGGAACAGATGTGTGGTTACAGCTATGTTTCAACCTGTCCCGGACTGAGAGACGGGAGCAGTCCTGCTAAAAGGAAAAGTCAAAAGTGGACAATAAAGGGGGCAGTTACAAATAAAATTTAGAGCAGTTAGTGCGAGTACTTCAGTGCAAGAATAACATGTTATAAGTAGTTGCAGGGAGGAAGAGTGCAGGGTCTTGGAGGGGCAAGGATAGGGGGTGGAGGGAAGGAGAAAGGTCGTGGGGTCCAGATGGAGACAGCGGGACACAAGGAGGAATCAAGGTTGTGGGTATCAGAAGTAGCGGGAGAATGAGGTCATGGGTGCAGGTGGCGAGGGAGAAAGGTTGTGGATGTAGGAGGGAGCGAATGATTAAGCAACCGGAGGGATCAAAAGAGTGTACGATGAAAGGAGGAATAGTGTGAGGAAGAGGAGGGAGAGTGCAAGGAAAACAGAGAAAAGTGGGAATGCTCAAGAGAGCCATAGGAGGGAGGGAGGGAGAGAAGCATGTGAGTGGGAGGTCGCGGGCATAGAAGGGAGTGGCTGTGCGAGAAAGCGGATGCAGGAAGTTTCGAGGGAGAGAGGGAGCGAGGCCGCAGGCACCAGAGGGAGTGAGCATGGTAGCAGGCGGCGAAGGGAGTGAGCAGACAGCAGAGGGATGAAACAGCGCACAGGATGAGGGCACCAGGGGAGGGAGGAAGGTTGCTGGTGACAGAGGGAAGGGAGCCGAGGTCACAGGCGTTAGAGGAAGGGAGGGAGCTGGTGCCGAAGGAAGGGAGGGATGGAGAGAGTAAAGTGATGGAGACCTGTAGGATGGAGGAATCTAGATTGGGGGGAGGAGCAGAGGTAGGGCGGGAGTGAGGTCAGGCATCCCAGCACGAGTGAAAGAGCGAGGTTGCAGGCACCAGAGGAAAGGAGGAAGCAAGGTCGTGGGCACAAGAGTAATGGAGGGAGTTGGTCACTGGTGCCAGAAGTAGGGAGGAAGTGAGTTTGCAGGAACCAGAGTGAAGGTGGAAGTGTGTTTACAGATGCCAGATGGAGTGAGGGAAGGAGTGGGTGCTATTGGTGGGGATGAAGGGAGTTTGTGGGCACCAGACAGAGGAATAGAACAACGTTGTGGATGCCAGTGGGGGGGAAGGAGTGAGGATACAGGCGCAGGGAGGAAGGTTGATGGGATCATGTGAACGAAGTTGTGGAACAAGAGCGAGGGAAGAAAAGTTCAAGGGTGTCAAAAGGAAAGAGAGAGCGAGGTCAAGGGCTCCAGATGGAGGGAGTGAGGGACCGAGCACCAGAGGGAGCGAGCAAGTTCGAGGTTCATAAGGAAGCTGGAGGGAGCAAATTTGTTGGTGCCAAGAGAGGGTGAGAGGTCTTGAGCCTAGAGGAAGAGAGGGAAGGAGTGAGGTTGCGGGATCCATGGAGAGGAAAGGACGAAGGGCGCTAATTTGCGGGTGCATGGGGAGATTCAGATGGTAAGCAGGTTGCGGGGGTCAGAGAGAGGTAGTGAGGAGGGTCGGTCGGGGGGGGGGGGTCTAAGGGAGCGAGGGTGGGAGGGAGCAGGTTTGCAGGCGCAAGAGGTAGAGAGGGACGTTGCAGGGAGTGTGGGGTGAAGGAGATTGAGGTTGCAGGAGACAGGTGGAGGGAGTGAGAAAAAGAAAGAGGTCGCAGGTGCAAGATGGAGTGAGAGAGGGAGCGAAGTCGTGAGGAGGGAGCGAACCACAGTGAGAGTAGCAGCTGCCAAAGGAAGGGAGGGAGGGAGAGTGCGACGAGGTCATGAATGCCAGAGGTAGGGAGGAAGAAAACAATGCTGCAGAGGTGAGATCGGGAGGGAGTGCGCAAGGATGCAGGCACCAGAGGGCGGGAGAGACCGCGCACCATCACGGGCATCATAGGCAGGGAGAGTGGGAGCAGAAGGTGCAGGTGCCAAATGGAGGGAGTGAGCGAGGAAGCGGATACCAGAGATTGGGCACGCGTGCCAGAGGGAGGGACCCCTCTGAACCTGACAGGGGGGGAATTAGGTGCGGGCGCTAGAGGTGAGCGAGGGCGAGGATTCCAGAGGGTGGAAGCAAGGTTCAAGGTGACAGGAAGAGGGTGGGTGGGGGGGTGAAGGTGCCAGCAAGAGGGAGGAAGTGAGATTGTGGGCGCCAGACGGAGCTAGTTAGTGAAGGAGTTAGACCATGGGCAGCAGAGGAAGTGAGCAAGGGAGCTTGTAGATAAAGGAGTTTGGGAAGGAGCAATGTCTCAGGAGCCAGATGGAGGCATTGGGCACAAGCACAAACGTCAATGGGATGGACGGAGCGAGCGAGATTGCAGGAACCACAGGGAGGGAGGGGCGTCGCAGTCCTGAAGGGAGGTCGAGGGGGCCAGAGGGGGGGGGGGGGGGGGGGGGGGGAGTCGAGGGGGCCAGAGGGTCACGGGGTCAGAGGTGGGGGGGGGGGGGGAAGGGGGGGGGGGGAGGTCGCAGTGGCCAGAGGGGGAGGGCGCGAGGGCCAGAGGGAGGGAGGGCGCGGGGAGGAAGAAAAGTGTCAGATCATTGGGTTCAGTAGAGAGGGAGTGGGATCGCGCATCAGATTTTAAATACAGGTGCACCACTGCTTTTCCGGCAACTGGTGAACCGGACCCCCACTGTAATCTGGACAAAATCCTCCCTCCCCACCGGGGAGTCCTCTCGAAAATGTTGCGCCTAGGCCTGTTGAGGCGGAGATCCCGACCTCATCGGGACTTACACAACAATCCGTGGGTCAGATAGGCTGTCTGAGGCCGGGACTCTGGAAATCCGGCCTGGCCAAAGTCGGCAGATCCATTCCCATAGTCGACGTCTACGGCCGACTTTGCAGGCCAGTATCTCTGCCCTCCAAAGCCTTGACCTCTGTTAGTCCGACAAAACAAATAATCCAGACAGGATCTGAAACCAAGGGTGCCAGAAAATCGGTGGGACAAGCTGAGAGCAGGAGCTAAGTTATGAATTCCACTATAAAATCAAAGAGTCCAAGATATTAAAAGGCCAAACAAAAGTGCTGGAGAAACTCAGCGGGTGCGGCAGCATCTACGGAGCAAAGGAAATAGGCAAAGTTTCGGGCCGAAACCCTTCTTCTCCATTTGGCTCTGCAGTTGTACCACCATTGCATAAGATTACGGATGAACGTCATGGTCATTATCTATTTCCTGCAGTTATCTCACACTCTTCAGTTTCCGTCACATCCAGAAATCTGTCGTTCATCGAACGACTAAGTTTCCAGAACTGACCAGGGTTGATAATTGCTAACAATCACCACCCTCTCTCGTGGATTATCTATCTCTGGTCCAAAAGCTGCGATGACTGTTTCATCCCTTCAGCATCCATCTGCTACGGCCTTGCACTTGTTCTCCGTTTCAATTCAAAGTGAGTTTTCTCAACCTCTCCTCATATGACAGTCTCACCATCTTGGGAACCATTCCAAAGAGGTTCTGCTGTACTATTTGTATCACGTATTTCTGTTTTTAAGTAGGTCGTACACAATTCTCCAAGTGTGGTCTCATCATTGTCTTGTGTCGGTCCAGTATGGACAGGTGCAGAATATGATTTGAGAAACCCAACAATACAGAAATATACAATATAAATACCATAATCAAGAATGAATTGAAAAAGCTTTCATGCTTAATTCCCTTCAAGTAAACCAATTGAACCAGTCTGAAGAAGGGTCTCGACCCGAAGCGTCACCCATTCCTTCTCTCCATAGATGCTGCCTCACCCGCTGAGTTTCTCCAGCATTTTATGTCTACCAACCTGCCTCTCCATTCTGCGCTGCACCGTGCATACTTTGGAGAGCTATTACTATGAGGCAAGAAATTTGGGGCAATTTGAGGAAGAGCTTTTTCAGGCAGATAGTAGCAGAAGGAATAGTAAGATTGAACGAGAACTTACCAGTTCGAAGGTTGATCATTATTTCATGAGGAGTCGAAGTGAGGGATTTCGTGAAGAGCCCGCCGGCGCGCATGCTCGACATACTTCAAAGTAGCGGCGTGGAATCACAGAAACCAACAAAAGAAATGACTTCGGATAGTAAGATTGAAGTGACTAAGATTACCAGATGAAGGTGATTGAGGGTGGGCGAGGAGGGCACGAAATCCCTCACTTCGACTCCTCATGAAATAATGATCAACCTTCGAACTGGTAAGTTCTCGTTCAATCTTACTATTTCATTTCGGAGTCACGTGAGTGACTTCGTGAAGACTTCAAAGCTTCTGTGATTACACGCCCTGGACCACGTCCATGCAGACACACCACTACCAGGGATGGATGGGAGGAACAAACTTGCTCAAATAGATCATACTGCAAAACAAGAGCATATTTGTTAATAACAAATCAAATCCCCTCATGGGGACATCTCCGCGTTCTTGACCTGCATTCAGCACGGCTTCTGCGAACTGTAGAGGAGCAGCAACAGGCTTGTTATAAAATCGCTGACACACAGCTTCATTAGCCCATCCTGCTATGGCGAGGATCTGGCCCATAGGCACCTTCATAATCCTTGCCATTGATGTCAATGCAGCCCTGGTGGAGTAAAACTTGAACACATTAGTGTCGATACCTGACTTACCCAAGACGATTCGAAGCCACCTGGATATCGTCTGGACTGTCACTTGATGATGAGACAAGCCGGTATCTCTCCATTCCTCTGATGCGTGCCGTCACCTTGACATAGTGATGAATACGTGAGGCTGAACACAGCCTAGCATCTGCGGGGCATGCCGGGAACTTCAGCTGCAGCCCTGTGCACCCAGGTCTATGCTGCTTTAGTAGCTCATCAACGACGAAGACTACTTCCATAGGGGTAGATATCATCCTGTCAACACATCGTTTGTGTAGTGTTTGTACCCTCTGCTGAAGTCAGCGCTAGTAACATCACCAGTTTCATGATGAGTTTGTCCAGTTGGATCCCTTCCATGGGAGACCACGTCCTGAGCAGGTTTAATACGTCCCTGACATCCCAGGTGATATCATAGCGTGGTGTAGGCGGATTCATATTGAATATACCCCGCATGAGTCTGGACACTAGCCTGTTGGATCCTACCTCAATATTGAGGTAGAATGAGAGCGCACTTCTGGCGCTGTTGATGGCACTGTAACTTAAGTGTTGATCATGGTACAACCCCGCGAGGAATTCCAGGACGTCAGTTATTGTCACGTCATCGTACGTGATGCGAGAGCGGCTGCAGTAGGCTCCCACTTCTTAATCTGCGAGCGGTATCTTCGCCTTGTTGACTCTCGACATGACGCCCTGATGGTATCCAATGGTCCGAGTTGAGAGGCCGTATTGGACTAACGGCCTGTTCAGAACCTGCAAGCCAACAAATTAAATAGCCATGGCAGGGATGCGGCTCCCCTGAGACAGGGTGAGTAACCAATTCTGGGCAACCCTTCAAAAGGACCCAAGGTTCGATTGAGCATGTCAAAGACCACCGGACACCAAGGCCGTGTAGGCCAGTCGGTTATAATAAGGATGCCCTTGGCAGCATCTGCCTGAATCTTTCGCAGTACCCGACTGATGAGGCAAAACGAGGGGAATGCATAGAAAAACCAATTCCCCCAGTCCAGCGAGAATGCATCTAGCGCTATTGCCCCAGGATCTGGTTCCCATGAAACGTATGTTGATACCTGATGGTTCAACCGTGACGAAAAAAGTCAATGTCCGGTTTACCAAATTTGGCTGTGACTTTAGCAAAAATTTCAGGATGCAACATCCATTCAATATTGTCATTGAATTTGCGTGACCTGGTGTCCGCCACAGTATTAAGCTCACCTGGCAAATAGGTAGCTGAAATCCAAAATCTCTTTGACTACACCAGAGCCAAATTGAGTTAGCCAATTTGTCACATGAAACTGACCTGGTACCACCCATATGGTTTAAATATGCCACAGCTGTGATGTTGTCTATTTGGAAACGGACGTGTGCTCCAACAAGCTGGGAACAATACACACGAAGTCCGTGGAATGCTGCCAGCAACTCCAAATAGTTAAACCCTTGAGTCAAGAACATCGTTGACTCAAGGGTGTCCCATCTGCCCCCACAACGAGAGCAATTATCTGTAGCTCCCCAGCCATTGGAGCTTGCATCAGTCTGCAAATATACCACCGGATTAGCCTCCCTGATGGGCTTGAATGAGCTGCTAATGTGACACACCCACCATTGCAACTCATTTATTGCTTCGGACGGCAGCTGCATTGATCGATCATAATGACCAGCGTTCCATTTTAACGCAGTAATTTTAGCTCTTTGCAAATTCTGATAATGCAAAGGTCCATATCGTGCTGCCGGAAACAAAGCCACTAGCTTGCCAATTACTGTGGCTGTATGCCGAATCGATGGTATATTGGTGCCAATTAAATCTCTGCACACCTGAGTGACCTCCTCAATTTTGTTAATTGGTATGGTTTCCCTCATGCTCATTGAGTTCACCGTGAACCCTAGGTAATTAATTACCTGGGCAGGGCAGAACTTCGATTTCTCTGGATGGACAATGAATCCCAATTGTTGAAATATATTGACAGCAGCTGCAACACCCTGTTCAGCCAATTCCAGGGTGTGGCCCACAATAAAGATATCATCTAAATAGGCCATTACTATATGATGTCGTTGTCTCAAATAAGCCATGATTGGCTTCACCAATTTAGTGAACAATCTAGGGCTGTAGTGAGCCCATTAGGCAAAGCCTTATACTGCCAAAGTTGCCCCATCCAGATAAATTTCAAACACCTTCTATCATATTTCTGGATGGATACTGAATAATATGCATCCCTCAAATCGATGCATGCCATAAAGCAACCATGAGAAACCAATGATTTGGCTGTTTCAAACGTATCCATTTTAAAATGAGTATATGTTACAAGCGTATTCAAACGGGTTAGATCAATAATAACACGACAGCCTCCATCCTCCTTAGGTCTAGTGAATATCTTCGAAACAAATTCAACTGGCTCATGCACCATTTTCTCAATCCTTAAAATTTCCTTGTAACCTGCTACCTGTTCTGCAGCATATAATTTAAACATTCGACCGGGCATGTGCTGGGATGGAGGAATGTCGCCATTAATAAACTCAATTTTATGCCCCTGAATATTCTGCAACACACACTCGTCACCAGTAAATTTACCCATGCACCCAAAAACAACCGAAGGCGACCACCAACATGTGAAGTTAAACAAAGAGAAAAGAGAGAACCAGACCCCCTCACCTCCGTGGTTACCGGCGGTCCTTGACATGTGTGGGTGGCCGTGGAGGTGCTGGGTTGGCTTGAGGGCGCGGCGTCTTCGTTTCCCACCAAGGTCTCTGCCGACCCTGTCCTAAAAAAGACCCTTGGTGCTGGTCTGGTGTTGTTGTCGTTGTGGAACTAGAGGGTGGGTCCTCCTCGAGGTACTGGCAAACCCTCATGAGCGAATGTATGGAGCTTTTGAGCCTGACGGTGTGGGGCACTCTGAGAGCGCATGATCCCCACCGTCTTGGCTTGTTCGTCAAGCTCTTTGACTCTCTTCGAGAGGTCTCACCAAAGAGCTGACGGGGCGGCGGCGGCGGCGGTGGTTTGCACAATCCTGCAAACTTCGGGTTGAGCGCTGGGCGGATGCTGTTCTTGCGGAACCCGTTGATTTCGTGCTGGGTCGCGCACAATAAGGCCAGAGCATCTTCCTGGTCCAAATTCAGTTCGCCCCCGTCCACCGACCGCGCAAAGGCGGTAATACCGGCCGTGAGGAGTTTCAGGATCCGCTGCAATTTTAGCTCCTGTTGACGGATAGCCGCACTGATGTTGCCCCATATTGGCGTATTGACCACAGGCACGTTGAGGGAGTTGCAGTGTGATGGAGCCTTGTGACGGCTCATAGCGTGGATGAGGACTTCTTCCTGCAGCACCTGATTATTAAGAAAGTCCACTATGGCTGCCAGTTTTGTATTTAGAGGAAGTCCAGATGAATGTGGAGCCGCGAATTTGGTCGCCACATCCAAGGGTTGCTCCGCTGGCACCTCCAACGGAGGTGGTACGGGATCCACCAGAATCTCCTCGTCCTGCTGCTCCCGGCTGATAGTGGATGTTGGTGAAGACGCCCTGTGCCTGTTGCTGCCCTGCTGTTGTTGACGTTGAAGCAGGAGCTCCAGCAGCCGCTCCATACGGTCAATACGCCCTTCACCCTGAACACTCAGGTGGTCGGAGTCCTCCGGCTCTGAAAAGAAAACCGGGCTCCTGTCATCGGCCCGCACCTCGTCGAGGCCCTGCCGGTGCCGGTAGTTGTCGCTGACAGCCGCCGAGGCGAACTGCGCGATTCCTGCGCGGGTGTGTTCAACCGCCTCCGTTTAGCGGGAGCTGAAGCCGCTGCCACTAAGGACACTTGCGGCGTGGTGTCGGCACCAGCCGAAGCATGGCTGCCTGGGGCCCGCGCAGTCTTGCCGGCTGCCCACATCGTGGACCTTGCCAGCGCATGGTCTCGCCCACCCATCCATGGGGGGCTCGGCGACCGTGACGAGACCCGACTCAACCGACCCGTACCGGCGTCGAGAGTCGGGGTGTGCCGGCTGGACCTCACAGCCGCCCCGGGTCTCGCCCTGGAACCTGACCGCTCCTCCGTGTCAGGCAATGCCTTAGCCCTAACAGGGTTAGGCTTCTGGGCTCCTGCCCTCCCCCTTCTCGGAGGGCTGAGTGGAACGGGCCGTGCAGCCGCACGCACCCTGCTCCAGGTCGCCAGCGAGCCCGCTGACGACCTGACTGCCATGGCAGGGTCCCCCTGCTCTGGTGGCACACCACACTCCTCCTCTGGAACTCCTCCGAGCTGTGGTGTGCTGGCGAATCCGGACCTGTAAAACAGGGCTTACCCCAGTCTCCGCCTGAGTCCCGGCCTGCGCTGCAGTCGGAACTGTTGACCGGGGACTTCTCCAAACATCCTCCGGTCCATCGATCTCCCATCCATGTTCTTACTGCAAGAAAACATCGCATAGCAAGAACCACCAACTTAAGGTAAGATACTTACCTCCGTGGCCCCTTGTAAAGGGCTGGCGAGGAGCGCGCTCCACCGCCAGCCGTCGCAGCAACGCGGTACGACGATATGTCGAGCATGCGCGCCGGCGGGCTCTTCACGAAGTCACTCACGTGACTCCGAAATGAAATTAACATTTCAGGTTCTAATCAAGGGTCATTGATCTCACATGTTAACTCTGCTTCATTCTCCATGGATACTGCCTGGCCTGCGAGTGTTTCATTGCCTTTAATATACTCAACTCTCAGAAACTCAGCAAACTTCAATATTAATATATTGAATATTAATAACTTGGCACATTGTTTATTTTTTGTTGTAGAAAGTGACATATTCTGGATCTCTTCTGAAGAAATGTTTTCTACTTGCTATCCTGAATTTTAAAAGCAGGTTCTTTAGTCTTAGACTCCCACTCTAACAGAAATATAATTTAAAATTCCTTCAATTCTAAATCAAAGCAACTACTTATATTGTCAGAATGCAATCCTAATTTAACTAACTCTGATGAATCTGCCTTGATGAATCCCCTTAGGTCCTTTTTTGTGCCATCTAGAAATACACACCAAATTCCAGATGAGCCTTTAAAGCAGCACTTTACTTCACAAGAGCACGACTTTCTCCCCTTTAATTGGCCAACTGGCAGCAGCAGCAGTCTATTGTACAACCACCAAAGCACAGCAATGATTTTCTTCACCCTCAAATACCTAAATGGAGCAAACCTTAAGAACATATATCAGTCCATGTATCGACTCAATCTCAATGATGTACAATAAAAAGAACGTCATTAAGCTGGAACCATAGAAACATAGAAAAATAGGTGGAGTAGGCCATTCGGCCCTTCGAGCCTGCACCGCCATTCAATGTGATCATGGCTGATCATCCAACTCAGTATCCCGTGCCTGCCTTCTCCCCATACCCCCTGATCCCTTTAGCCACAAGTGCCACATCTAACGCCCTCTTAAATATAGCCAATGAACTGGCCTCAACTACCTTCTGTGGCAGAGAATTCCAGAGACTCACCACTCTCTGTGTAAAGAATGTTTTCCTCATCTCGGTCCTAAAGGAATTCCCCCTTATCCTTAGACTGTGACCCCTTGTTCTGGACTTCCCCAACATCGGGAACAATCTTCCAGCATCTAGCTTGTCCAACCCCTTAAGAATTTTGTAAGTTTCTATAAGATCCCCCCTCAATCTTCTAAATTCCAGCGAGTACAAGCCGAGTCTATCAATCTTTCCTCATATGAAAGTCCTGACATCCCAGGAATCAGTCTGGTGAATCTTCTCTGTACCCCCTCTATGGCAAGGATGTCTTTCCTCAGATTTGGAGACCAAAACTGTATGCAATACTCCAGGTGTGGTCTCACCAAAACCCTGTACAACTGCAGTAGAACCTCCCTGCTCCTATACTCAAATCCTTTCACTATGAATGCTAACATACCATTTGCTTTCTTCACTGCCTGCTGCACCTGCATGCCTACTTTCAATGATTGGTGTACCATGACACCCAGTCTCGTTGCATCTCCCCTTTTCCTAATCTGCCACCATTCAGATAATAGTCTACCCTCAAGTTTTTGCCACCAAAGTGGATACCCTCACATTTATCCACATTATACTGCATCTGCCATGCACCTGCCCATTCACTCAGCCTATCCAAATCACCCTGCAGCCTCCAAGCATCCTCCTCACACCTAACTATACCCTCCAGCTTGGTGTAATCTGCAAATTTGGAGATGTTGCATTGAATTCCCTCGCCCAAATCATTAATATATATTGTAAATAGCTGGGGTCCCAGCACTGAGCCTTGCGGTACCCCACTAGTCACTGTCTGCCATTCTGAAAAGGACCCGTTTACTCCTACCCTTTGCTTCCTGTCTGCTAGCCAGTTCTCTATCCACATCAATACTGAACCCCCAATACCATGTGCTTTAAGTTTGTATGCTAATCTGTTATGCGGGACCTTGTCGAAAGCCTTCTGAAAGTCTAGATATAACACATCCACTGGTTCTCCCTTATCCACTCTACTAGTTACATCCTTGAAAAATTCTATCAGATTTGTCAGACATGATTTACCTTTCGTAAATCCATGCTGACTTTGTCCAATGATTTCACCACTTTCCAAATGCGCTGCTATCCCATCTTTAATAACTGACTCTAGCAGTTTCCCCACTACCGATGTTAGACTAACTGGTCTGTAATTCCCCGCTTTCTCTCTCCCTCCTTTTTTAAAAAGTGGGGTTACATTAGCTACCCTCCAATCCTCAGGAACTACTCCAGAATCTAAGGAATTTTGAAAAATTATCACTAATGCATCCACTATTTCTGTGGCTACCTCCTTGAGTACTCTGGGATGCAGACTATCTGGCCCTGGGGATTTATCGGCCTTCAATCCGTTCAATTTACCCAACACCACCTCCCGGCTAACCTGGATTTCACTCAGTTCCTCCATCTTATTTGACCCCTGTTCCACTGCTATTTCCGGCAGATTATTTATGTCTTCCTTAGTGAAGACAGAACCAAAGTAGTTATTCAATTGGTCTGCCATGTCCTTGTTCCCCATGATCAATTCAAAAGAGTGCAGAAAAGATTTATGAGGATATTGCCAGGATTAAAGGGTCTGAGTGATAGGGAGAGGCTGGCAAGCTAAATTTTTTTTCCTTGGAGGCTGAAAAGCCATCTTATAGAGGTGGGAAGTCATGATGGGAATTGATAGGGTTAATGCATTGTTTTTTACCCACGGTAGGGGAATCAATAATGAATGGACATTGATTTAAGATGTAATAGGAACTTGAGGGGAAACCTTTTCACTCAGAGAGTGATGGGTGTGTAGAATGAGCTGTCAGATGAGGTAGTTGAAGCACGTGGACAGGTAAGTTTTATAGAATATATGGGCCAAACCTTCCATGAAGCCAATTCTTTATCATGTCAGCTCTGTCCTATTGAATCCCAAGTGATCTAACCTTCCAGAGTAGCTACCACGTTAAACTTTATCAAAAAGTTGATAAAGTTGACTTGCTGAAATTCATATAGACAATGTCTACAATCTTGTTCACATCAAGCTTCTTGTTACTTCTGAAAAACACTGAATCAAATTCCCGTGACAAAATCTCCCACATACATAACCATGCTGACCATCCCTAATTAGCCCCTGACTATTCAAATGTGTATATATTTTATCCCTCAGAATGCTCTCCAGTAACTTAGCTACTAAAGACGTCAAGTTCACTGCTCTATAGTTCCCAAATATTTCCTAGCAACCCTTCATAGAAGGAGGCAGAACATTAGCCATCCTCAGGTCATTTGGCACTTCAACCATGTATAACTATGATTCATATAGCACAGCCAGGGCTCCTCCAATTTCTTCTCTAGCTTCCCGTAACGTCCTCAGATATATCTGATCAGGCCCGGGTGATTTATCTAGTGTCAAGTAACTGAGAATGTCTGGTATATCCTTGTCTTAAACAACTTAAATGTAGATGGGCAGGAAGGACTGCAGATGCTGGTTTAAACCGAAGATAGACACAAAAAGTTGGAGTAATTCAGCGGGTCAGACAGCATCTCTGGAGAAAAGGAATAGATGACGTTTCGGGTTGAGACCCTTTTTCAGATGGGTTGGTTAATAAGTTTTCTGGGGACACAAAATTGGTGAACTTGGAGACAACAAGGTTGGTTGTGAAAGGGCACTCCGGGATATAAATCAGCTAAAGAAATGGGTAGAGAAATGACAGATGGAGTTTAATCCGAGCAAGTGCCAGTTGTTGGACCTTTTGAGCTGGAATGTAAGGATTTACTATGTGTTTTTTTTGTGAACCAATTAGGAGAGAAAATTGAAAGCATAGTTGATTATTTCACGACGGAGGGACAAGATGGGAAAGAGTGTTCGCCACTCACAATGCCATTCGTGGCCGGTCAGGAATTTCAACTGAGCTCTTGTAATTTGGTCCGGATTATAGGGGTGAGCGGACCATCAGCTGCTGGAAAATCGGTGTTCAACCGGTATATAAAACTACAAGAGAAGACACAGACCTTTTTCTCACGATGGAAATGTTAAATATACGTGGCCCTTGCTTCAAATTTTAAGGAACTATCTGGGGCATGTTTTATTCTCCAATAGAGAGCGGTGTGTGCCTGGAACGAGTTTCCCGCCGCACACATGGAAGCAGATATGCATGTTGCATTTCAGAGTCTTTTAGAAATTACAGGGAGGGCAGGCAGAGATTAACCTGGTAACATGATAGGCATAGACCTTATGGGCCAAAGGTCCTATTCCAGTGCTGTACTGTTCTACATGAGGGGCACTACACTCGAAATGGAATATTCCATTCCTCCTCTTGTGGAAAGGGTGTATGCAAGAGGTAGATAGAACTTCATCACTTCAAGTGGTTCCCACTTGCCAACAACATGCATTCCTTTACAACAGAGATGTGAGGACCAAGTTGCATTGTGGGCTCTTCCCATTTGGACCATATCCGTTTCAACCCTTTTTATCCATTTATATGTCCAAATATCTCTTTAAAGTCGTATTTGTATCCACTTCTATATCTTCCACAGCCAGCTCATTCCCCTTACTTTTCAGTGATAAAGTTGCCTGAGGTTCCTCTTAAATCTCTTCCCTTTTACCTTAAGCCTACACCTCTAGTTTTAAAATCCTCTACTCTGGGGGAAAAAGATTGGCGAGTGTTCACTTTATCCATGTCCGTCATGATTTTAGACACAAAATGCTCAAGTAATTCAGCGGGACAGGCAGCATCCCTGGAGAGAAGGAATGAGTGACGTTTCGGGTTGAGATCCTTCTGTCTGAAGATGGACTCGACCCGAAAACGAGTGTTCGCTTTATCCATGTCCGTCATGATTTTAGACACAAAATGCTAGAGTAATTCAGCGGGACAACCAGTATCTTTGGAGAGGAGGAATGAGTGACGTTTCGGGTCGAGATCCTTCTGTCTGAAGAAGGGACCTGATGCGAAACTTCACCCATTCTTTCTCTCCAGTTTGCTCCATAAGTCACTCTGACATTTTGTTTCTAACTTCAGTTTAAACCTGCAGTTCTCTCCTGCACTCCTTCATGATTTTGTACACTTCAATAAGGTCACCCTGCAGCCTCCTACACTCCAAAGAAAAAAGATTCCAGCCTATCCAACTGCTCCCTATAATTCAAGCCCACAAGTCCAAGTAACATCCCGGTGAATCTTATCTGCACTCATTCCAATTTAACACTATCCATCCTGTAGTCGGGTAACGAGAATATGAGGAATGGCAACACTCATCACCGTACCACTAGTCACTGGAATAAAACAAAACTCGCTGATGATAGAAGACTTGTAAAAGAGAAAGGACTGAGGTATACAGTGAGCAGACAGACTGAAGAGTGAAATGGTACGTTTATTTGTTGTGAAAGATTAGTGCAAACAATATGTCAGTCTCTGAGCTGGGAGAAAACTACATTCCTCTTTTTTAATTCTGAACTTGTTGGAATACTCTAATTTTTCCATTTTGTACTCTTGTACATTCCTCCTAATGAACTCACGAAAATTTGGACCAGAGATGCTATTTTGGAGGATCCACTGTCATTGCATAATATTGATCTTGGAGTCTGCTTCTATTATTGGGATTGAAACATTAAAACTATCAAGCAGATCCTACCCAAAGCAGTTACTAGTCAAACGGTACACCCACTCACCACATGCTGATCTCACTGAGAACTCTCCAAACATCCGAGAGGCTCTGAACCTAAACTTCCCACAGCATGCGTGTAAAGTCCATCTCTTATGGCTGTGGCTGCACGTCTCTCCATGCTTGCTCCCACCCTTCTGAAGGAGTGCCTCTGCCACTTTCATGTTTGCGTGATGATTGTACCTGGCATGGAGCCAATATTAAACATTTAATTACCAAATTCTTCCAGGACAAAGACTCCTCTGACTGTATTGCACTTTTTAATGTGACTCAGTTCAATGAAAACCTGAAAATAAACAAAAAGGAAAGGCCATTAGCCAAGATGCTAACCAAAATCCAGGAAAAAAATGTATATATATATTAATATTATATATATAATATATATTATATATATATAAATTAAAATGTTTAATGTCACAGCAGATCTAGCAGAGCATGTAATAAATAAAAAATACAAATCCCACAATCTGCTGCCACAAAGCAAAACTAAAAGTATGAGAAATTATCGCTAAGAAGCAAAGACAGCAGTAGACTGGTACCTTCCACTCCTTGCAGGAGGAGAAAGCATGGAAGAGAAATGGTCGGAATTAATATTGGGCACATCTAGGAAACACTCACCCACGCACTGCACTCTCCTACTCTCGTTCATGCTGTGACAAGCACAGTGAGAGTGTAATACCAAGTGTTGAATGCCAATATACTAACCCCTCCCATGTTATATTTATGTATAGTCCTGTCCATTTGGCATCAGCTGTGTGAATATGCATCCATATCCCATCGTAAGGAAAGCATACACAACCATGCCAAAATGTTATGTTTAACCGCATAGTACAGGTACAAATGTAGAAAGACACTACACATTTTTCCACCAGGTGGCGCCAGCAACGGCTGCCTCGCCAACAGTCTGTCTGTCCATTCCTTCTTTGTTGTTTCAATAGTATGTGTTAAATGTATGTTTTAGAGTTCTTTAGCTTGTTTTATGTGGGGGTTGTGGGTGGGGGAAACCTTTTTAATCTCTTACCTCGACGGATATGCGTTTATCGAGAAGTTGGCGGCCTCTTGCCGGAGATCGATTTGCGAGCTCCAACCGTGGGGGCCTGCGGACTTTAACATCGTGGAGCTCGCGGTCCCTGGTTAGAGACCGACTTCGGGAGCTCTAGCCGAAGGAGCTTCAACCGCCCCGGCGGGGGGGGCTTCAATCGCCCCGACGCAGGGGCTTCGACCACCGGCTGCGGGAGCTTCAATCGGCCTGACGGTTCGACTGCCCCGACCGCAGGAGAATAAAGAGGGATGAAGATTGGACTTTATTGCCTTCCATCCCAGTGAGAAATGTGGGGAATCCGCTGTGGTAGATGTTTATGTTCACTTTTATGTAGTTGTGAGTCTTGTTGCTATTTTATTAAATTTGGCTGTATGGTAATTCGAATATCACTGTACCTTAATTGGTATACGTGACAATAAAAGACCTTTAATACCTTATAAACATCACATCTGCCTCTCCATGTCAAGTGATATCAAAGTGTGTTATAAGCCCTTTAAACCATGCTGCTTTCTCTTGATGGATGATCTATCCAGTTTCCCCAATCTTGCAGCATCGCTCCACATCTAATCACCCCTGCTATCTTTATACTTGCATCCAGGAGCTACTTGAAGGACGAGCAGTACAATGCACATAAATCACCTGGTCCAGATGGGATGTATCCAAGCTTGGCAAGGGAAGTGAGAGGGGAAAGTAGCAGAGGCCCTGGTCACAATCTTCCAGGCAGCTATAGCTTCAAGATTAGTACCTGGGGACTGGAAAACTGCAAATTTTACACCCTGGCTCAGAAATGGGTGGAGGAATAAGCCATGTACATTATTTAGGACAAAATAAGAATTTACAGCCACTGGATATATGGACTGCTTCGATAACCCAGTATGGAAGTTAATGGCAAATTGTGCCCAATAATTGAAGAAATTTGTGATAAAGTTAACACAAAGAGTCAATGGGAAATGCAGCTGAAGTGGTACATATAGATTTGCAGATCTCCTAGTGGCGGCATGCTGTAAAGGTTGCAAATTTGTTTGCTCCCTTAACTTTTAACTTTTACTTACCACTCTTTCAATGTTACTTGTTATTACTTGATTTCAAGGCACGGTCTAACTTTTCTTAAAGTGTTGATAACACTTTTACACGCTTTAATCGTGTGAAGGATGGAGACAAGAGGAAAAGGAGCTTCTCCAAGGAAGGAGCATGGGAAAGGCACAGCTTCTGACTCTGGTGTCTTAAAAGCAATATCAAAATGAACGATGAACTGAAAAATGAAATAAAACAAGATTTTGAAGTTTGGAAGAAATGGTGAAAGGAATTTCGAGCAAATTGAAGGAAGTTCAAGACAAGCTGATTATGTTACAAGATGAATCTCGTGAACAGAAGGAACAAATTGATAACTTGCAAACCCTGGGGCAGGAGAAAGATTTGAAGATTGAAAAACTGGAATGGAGAATGAATGAAAATACTCGGGCACTCCAGCAATACAAGATTAAAAATATGATCTGGAAAACAGAAGCCGTCGACTGAATTTGCGAGTTGTTAGTTTGCCGGAAGGTCAAGAAGGAGATAATGTTATAAAATATGCTTCTAAAATGATAAAGGAGACTTTCAACTTCGAGCATTATGAAAATCTTCCAATTTTGGATAACGCCCACACGATCATGAAAAAATTTGGTCCCCAAGATAAACCGAGACATTTGATTGTTCGGTTTCACTTCTTGCAGATGAAGGAGAATATTCTCCAGGCAGCAAAAAAGTTGGGCGTGGTTGAATATGAAGGATGCAAGTTTCGGTTTGTTCCTGATTACAGTCATGAGCTTTTAGAATTAAGAAAGTTTTTCCATAATGTAATGTCTGAATTGTTTAAGAAAAAGTTGCGCCCTGCCTTACTTTATCCAGCTAGACTGCGTATACGACTCTTTAATGGTAACATTCGATTTTTTAACAATCCTCAAGACGCTTCCAGCTTTCTGGAGGCTTTTGAGGGTGAAGCCACGACTGGGAGCTACTGATAGCTGATTAACGATATACTTGGAGATTTACTGTTCCTATTTTGACAACATATCGTTTTGTAATGATTAAGAATTTAATTGGATGAGTTGTTTTTTTTTTAAATTTACTTTTTAGAATCTTAGTATGATGGTATCAAACAACAACTTTTACCTTCTCTAAGATACTGTTAATTTAATGTAATGGTATTATATATTAATGTTAAAGATTTTCTTTGTTAACCTTTCCATTTAAAAAATTGAAAGATTCCCCCCCCCCCCCCCGTCTTTAGACAATCCAAGTGAATGCAGTTCTTGATTTTCATATTTTGACCTTGGATAAATAATATGAAGTAGCTCTTGTGTTCCACAGTTAACGCATACTTTTTAACCATAACATTAATTTTGTTTTGGCCATTGAGTGCTAAATATGCCTTCTTTTTATGTTGGGTGCTGTCGTTTGGAGAGATGGGGATAGGGAAGGGATTAGGTTGCGAACTGGCTGTCTACTGGTCAGTTTCGGGCTTTGCATGGGTGGGGGGGGGGGTGGTCCTTCCGCTTCTAGCTTAGTTTTTATTATCTGCGCAGAATCTGAACTACAAAAATGTCTGAAACTTCTGGCTCCGCCCTAAATTTTTCTCCTTCCAGTATATTGAACTATTATACTTTAACAAATTAACCCTTTACACTCCACATGATTTTTACAAACAATATGGATAAAGTTATTAACTTTCTTTCATGGAATGTGAATGGTTTGAACCATCCCATTA
The DNA here is from genome assembly GCA_963514005.1 of Raja brachyura. The sequence goes on along the minus strand of OY740798.1, from coordinate 46,676,375 downwards.
AGAGGGAAAAAAGTTCTTTGTAGACTAAATGCTCAGATTATCTTTGTTATGGAAACCCATGTAAGGCAAGACGATTATCAATGATTTTTCAGGTTTAGGAGAGGACAGCAGTTTAATTCAAATTCACAGGCTAAGGTGAAATGAGTCTCTATTTTTATTGACTCCTCAATTCCGTTTGTTCATTATGAAACAATTTCTGATCCATACGGTAGATTTTTGGTGATTACTGGAGTTCTTTATAACCAAAAAGTTGCTATGGTGAATGTTTATGCACCTAATATTGATCACCCTGAGTTTTGTAAACAGATAATTGCATCCTTTCCTAATTTAAATTAACATTTTTTTAATAATGGGTGGAGATTTTAACTGCTGTTTGAACCCCTCGATGGACAGATCTGCATCAGATCATGTGCTTTCAATTTAATCAGCTAGTTTTATCAATGCTTTTTTACTTGACTCTGGAATGTTAGAAGTCTGGAAATTCTTACATCCAAATGACACAGAATTTTCTTTATGCTCTCATGTATATCATAGATACTCTAGAATTGACTACTTTATAATAGATTCTCAGCTAGTTTCATCAGTCACTGCATGTGAATATGATGCAATTGCTATTTCTGATCATGCACCATTGAAACTATCAATCAAACTACCTGATTCCAAGTTTAGTGCTAAACAATGGCAATTTAATGCTACTTTGCTGCAAGATCTATATTTTGTTAATTTAATTAAAGATTAGATTGCCTTTTACTTCTTAACAAATTCTACTGAAGAAATATCCAATGGTGCAGTCTGGGATGCTTTTAAGGCATATATTTGTGGACAAATTATTTCATACTCCGTGGGATTAAAAAAACAAATTCAAAATGAAATACGTATATTGGCTGATGAGATTAAAGAAATTGATTAAAAATATTCAAAAGCTCCTAGTTTAGAGCTCTATAAGAATAGAGTTGAACTTCAATTGAGACATGATCTGTTATTAGTATTACCGATTGAGAATCAGCCACTTAAAACCAAAAGTCAATTTTATAAAATCTGGTAAATTACTCGCTAATCAGTTGAAAGCGGTGTTGGACAAACGTCAGATTGCTAAAGTGAGTAAATGTGATGGTACACTGACTGTAGACCATGATGAAATTAATAAATCCTTTCAGGAATTCTATACTTCCCTATACCAATCAGAATTTCCTACTGATTCCAATATAATGCATGAGTTTTTAAAGAAACTGAACTTGCCAAATTTACCACATGAGTCTCTGTTGTTAGATGAACCCATCACGGAGGAAGAAATACAGAAAGCAATCCTTTTGATGAATTCTGGTAAAGTTCCTGGGTTAGAGAGGTTCACATTGGAATTTTTAAAGTATTTCTCAAGTTTACTGTCTCCCTGGCTATGCAAGGTTTTTAAATAAGCCTTTTTAATGAATAGATTAATACAATCCTTTTATGAAGCATCTATTTCTTTAATTCATAAAAAAGACAAGATCCTATAGAAGTGACATCATATAGACCTATATCGCTGTTAAATGTAGATCACAAAATTATTTCCAAAATATTAGCTATGAGATTAGAAAATATTTTACTGCAAATTATTTCCGAAGATCAGGCAGGTTTTATTAAAAATCGTTACTCGTACTTTAACGTTAGGAGATTAATGAAGATCGTATATACAGCATCAAATAAAACTTCAGAATGTGTCATTTCACTTGATGTTGAGAAGGCGTTTGATAGAGTAGAATGGGAATACTTATTCAATACACTTGAAAAATTTAAGATTGGCCCAAAATGTATTTCTTGGATCAAGCTGATATATCATATACTTCAGGCTTCTGTACTTACCAATAATCAGCGATCCCCTTTTTTCAGGCTCTTTTGAGGTACTAGACAGGGCTGTCCTTTAAGCCCTTTACTATTTGATATCGCTTTGGAAAGAAACTCTGGCCACCGCTATTAGGGAGTCCCCTAATATTTCTGGTATTGTCCGTGGGAATAAGACACATAAGCTATCTCTTTCTGCAGATGATCTGTTATTATTCATTTCTAACCCTGAGAAATCTATTCTGGCAATAGTAGCTTTACTTAATCAATTTAGTAGTTTTTCTGGTTATAAACTAAATCTTAGTAAGAGTGAGCTCTTTCCATTAAACAATCTAGTTTCGAATTATGGACAGTTTCCATTTAGATCGACTACCAAATTTATTCAGGCATTAAGATTACCAAGAAACACAAGGATTTATTTAATTCCAATTTTACGCCTTTAATTGACCACATCAAACAGCAGTTCACTAAATGGCCACCAATGTCCTTATCTCTAATAGGCTGAATCAATGCTAGGACATTGATTCGAATATAATTTCAATTTTTAAGTTTTTTTAATTGAATGATTTTATTTTATCGAGTCCTTTCATATCTAATTTTTTCTTCCAACCTTGTAGTACTGATCAAGCCTTTCGGTTATGGAAGAGGAAGGGATTAGTAGCTTTTCATAATTTGTTTTCGGGTGGTTGTTTTATGTCTTTTGAACAACTCTCCAATAAATATAATTTACCTAACTCACATTTTTTTAGATATTTACAAATTAGACTTTTTTGAGGGGTACTCTACCCTTTTTTCCGTTACCACATCAAACCAATTTCTTGGATTTTTAAAAATATTTGAACCCTTATCAGAAGGGTTTATTAACGACTATTTAGGAGTTGATTTTGAAATTAAAAAATGATACATTTGATAAAATTAAGAATGACTGGGAAAGAGAACTTCAAATTTCTTTATCTATAGAGAAATAGGAGAGGATTCTTCAATTAGTTAATACTTCCTCAATGTGTGCAAAACACGCTTTGATACAATTCAAGGTGGTTCACAGAGCACATATGTCAAAAGGTAAGTTAGCTCATTTTTATCGTCAAATAAATCTTACCTGTGACAGATGTAATTCTGAAGTGGCCTCATTGACTCATATGTTTTGGTCCTGCCCACTTTTGGAAAAATATTGGAAAGACATTTTTGATACTATCTCTGTAGTTTTAGGTATTGATTTACAACCTCACCCCATTATTGTAATTTTTGGGCTACCAATATTAGATTCTATCCATCTGTCCCGTTCCGCCCATCAGCTGATTGCTTTTACCATGTTAATTGCCAGAAGATCTATTTTATTTAAATGGAAAGATTCCAATCCTCTGACCACACTCCATTGGCATTCTGAAACGGTATCATGTTTAAATTTAAAAAACATTAGGAGTCACATTGTTGAACCCTTGGTTAAATTTGATAGAACTTGGGGAAGATTTATTCAACATTTTAATACGACATAAACTGTCCCTTATCCAACTCCAATTTTTTTTACTGGTATACGGTGGAATGAACTTGACGACAAACAAGGACTTAAATTGTTGAAACTCTTTGCAGCCCAGATTCTATTTTTATTTTTTTTAATTTTTCTTCTTTAGTTTAGGGCGTTTTTTTTTTGTTTCTAATTTTTTCTCTTTTTTTTCTTTTTCTTCTTATCTCTTTGTTTTTATACATATAAGTTCTCTTTTAAACACTTAACTATATTTACATAAAGACCCGGAGATCTATATTTAATGTGTATGTTGACACTGGACCCATATTTAGGTTTTACCTGCCATTAATGTAACCCTGAATCCTATGTATCAATATCACTGTTATGTTTATCATTACTTTTTTGTTCTTTTCTTTTTGCTTTAGAAAGAAACTAATAAAAAGATGTTAAAAGAAAGAAAGGAAAAGATTTGCCGAAGTCATTAGAAAAGAGTCCTGTCATCAAGATTGAAGGCCGTGGAACAAATGGGGCACAAACAGCATAGATAGAAAATGGGCTAAGTGACAGGAATTTGCATAATAGTCCAAGGTTGTTTTCAGGGTTGGTGGGAAGTGTATACTGGAGTTTCCCCAGGGACCAGTACTTTCCTTCATATATATTGATGTTGGACTTTAGAGTAGATGGTACAATATTTAAATCTTGCAAATGACTAAAAGATATCAAACTTCACAGATACTAAAAAAGCCTTGTGGAATGGATGGATAGGTGGAAAATGAAATTTAATGCTAAGAAATACAAGTGGTTGGAAGTTTGCTATGAAGAATGAAACGCTGAATAAACAAGTGAGCACAAGAACAGAGGCAACATGCTCACAGTTTCTTTAAAGTGCAGAACAGGTGGAGAAAGTAAAAGCAAACAGGATCCTAGGCTTGGTAAATAAAGCCATAAGAATACACAAGTAATGAATTCATGATGAACCGTCATAAAACACAGGCCCAGCCACATCTGATGTATCGTCTCAATTTCTACACACCACAATTCAGGGAAGACATGGAGGCTTCGGAGAGGTTGTAAAAAATAATTTAGAATTATAGAGCCAGAGTTGTGTAGCAGAGAGACAGGCTCTTCAGCCTACTGCGTCTATGCCGGCCATCACCCCTATTTGATCCCACTTGCCTGCAATAATTCCAAATCCCTCTATGCCATGCCCATTTAAGTACCTGTAAAAATGGCACATAAATGGTGTTACTATTCCGGCCTCCACCATCTTCTCTGGCAACTTATTCATGATAGTCACCACTCTCTATGTGAACATTTACCCCTTAGATCACCTCCCTTTCACCTTATATCATCGCACTTTAATTTTAGACACTCTCACCGTGTGAAACATACTATCTATCTACCCACTTGAAGCCTCCCATAATTTAATATACTTCAACTATGTCATCTCTCAACCACCCTTGCTCCAGTGAAAATAGACCTAGTCAGTCCAACGATAAACACAAAATGCTGAAGTAACTCAGTAGGTCAGGCAGCATCTCTGGAGAAAATAGATAGGTGACGTTTCGAGTCGGGACCCTTCTTCAGACTGATTATAATAGGGAGAGTGGGGGGAGAAAAAAACTGGAAGCGATGAAAAAAACAGGACAAATCCCAGCCGGCAACAGATGCACTCAGGCAGGGAGGTTCCCTGATAGGCTACCTCGCTCCATTCTTTCATCATATGAGAGTCCCGCTGTCCCAGGAATTAATCTTGTGAACCTGCACTGCATTCCCTCAAATAGCAAGAATGTCCTTCCTCAAATTTGAACACCAAAACTGCACACAATACCACAGGTGTGGTCTCACCAGGGCCTTGTACAACTGCAGAAGGACCTCTTTGTTCCTATACTCAACTCCTCTTGTTATGAAGTCCAACATGCCATTAGCTTTCTTCATTACCTGCTATGGGGAGGGGGTGGTTTGAATAGTAAGGGATGAGTAAACAAATGAATTGTGGAAGGAGCGGTCTCAGCAGATGAGGGAAAGGGGTGAGGATGGGAAGATGTAATTAGTGATGCCATGACATTGGAGGTGACGGAAATGTCAGAGGATGAGGTGTTGGATGTAGAGGCTGGTGGAGTGAAAGGTGAGGTGAGGGCAGTTCTGCTCCTCTTATGTCTGTGGAGAGAGTACGTCACACACTGGCGACACATATGAGGGACCCATCTATGACAGAAAGGGGAGACCCACATGTACTAAACAATGAGAACATCTCAGATGTATTGAAATCCTCATCTTGGGAGCAGATGCAGCAGAAACAGAAAAATTGAGAGTAGGGAATGGAGACAGATAGATCAAGAAAGGGGAGAGAGGTGTTCGTGGTATTCCAGATTAATTTTAGGGCAGGGTGGAAGTTCATGGTGAAGTTAATAAAGTCCATGAGTTCTGCACGGGTACAGGAGGTAGAACTATAGTGAAGAACGAGTTGGGGGATAGGGCCAGTGTCATTTGGAACAAGGACTGTTCGTAGTAACCAACAAAAAGGCAGGCATAACTAGGGTCCATGTGTGTCCCCATGGCTACACCTTTAATGGAGAAAGTGGGAGGAGTAGAAAGTGGTACCTTTTTCCTGCAAACAATGGAGTTGTAACATCTGCAACTTCACCTCCATCAAGGGACTCCAGCAGTCCTTCCAGGTGAGACCGAGGTTCTCATGCACTTCCTCTAATCTCATCTACTGCATCTGGTATTCTGATGTGGTGTGATTTGGTTTGGTTTATTGTCAGGTTTACCAAGCTACAGTGGTGACAAGCTTTCTGTGGCGTGCTGACCAGTCAGTGGAAAGACTATACATGATTACAATTGAGCTGTCCACAGTGTACAGATACATGATGAAGGGAATAATGTTTAGTGCAAGATAAAATCCAGCAAGGTCCGATTAAAGATCTCTAATGAGGTAGCAGCAGTTCAGGACTGCTCTCTAGTTGTTGATAGGATGTTTCAGTTGCTCATAACAGCGGGAAAGAAACTATCCCTGATTCTGGTGGTGTGTGTTTTCACACTTATGTGTATCTCTTGCCCAATGGGAGATGGGAGAAGAGGAAGAGGAGGCTTGGATGGAGCTGTTCCCAAACCATGCCGTCATACCTCCTGAAAAAATGCTTTTTACAGCGCATCTGTAGAAGTTGGTGAGAGTTGTTAGGGACATGTCAAATTTCCTAAGCCTTCGATGGAAGTAGAGGCTTAGGTGTGCTTTCTTGGCAATTGCTTCGATGTGGCTAGTCCAGGACAAGTTACTGGTGATATTTACTTCTAGGAACTTGAAGCTTTCAACCATCTCTACTTTGGCCCCCATCAATGCATACAATGCATGTGTACCACTTTGGCGACCGTTTTGCTGAACACATGAGCTCACGGTTGCTAACTACTTTTAACTCCCCATCCCATCGCCTTTCTGTCCTATGCCTCCTTTATTGCCAGAGTGAGGTCGGACACAAATTGGACAACAGCACCTCATATTTCACTTGAGTTGATTGCAACCCAGTGGTGTGGACGTTGAATTCTCTAATTTTAGGCAGCTTCTGTAAACACCTCCCGCCCCCTTCCTCCACTAAAAGTTAGTTAAGCAAAACAAGAATTTCATTGTCCTATCTGGGACATATGAGAATAAACTCTCTTGAATCTTGAGTTAACTAGTTCTATAGTTTGCAACAATGTATGCCTCTTGGATTCAAGCAAACATGCAGCCTATCAGGGAACCTTCCTGCCTAAGTCATCTGTTGTTGGCCGTGATTTGTTCAGTTTCTTCTCTTCGCTTCCAGTCCCTCTTTCCCCCCACCCCACCACTCTCCCAACTTCAATCAGTCTGAAGAAACGTCACCTATGTATTTACTCCAGAGATGCTGGCTGACACGCTGAGTTACTCAAGCATTTTGTGTCTTTCTTTGGTTTAAACCAGCACTTGCAGTTCCTTTCTGTTACATCTGGTCTATACAATCTCTCTCAACTCAAATCCACCAAATCTGTCAACATGCTGAGAGAATGGTGCTGACCTGAAATATCATCTGTTCATTTCCTCCATAGATACTGACTGACCGGCTGAGTTTCTTTAGTAATTTGTTTTTTGCTCTTGTATTGATTGAGCTAATGAAGGCAAGCATGCCATACACCTTCTTAACCATCCTGCCTAACCGTGTTGGAACTATGCACATATCTCCCTGTTTAACAACACTCCCCAGAGCATATGCTTTATACTGGTTTAACTTTCCAAAATCCCTTGTTTCTCACCACTCTGATTTAAATTCCACCTCTATTCCCTTGTCCACTTTACCAGTTGTTCAAGATCCAGGTGTAACCTTTGACAATTCTCCACTGTTCACTAGGTCATCATTTGCAATTGTACTAATCGAACAAATGGACACAAGTGCTGGGTAAGTCAGCAGGTCAGGCAGCATCTCTGGAGAGCATAGATAGGTTATGTTGCAGGTCGAGACTCTACTTCAGGCTGATTGCAGGTGGGAGGGAAGGGGCGAGGAAATTGGAAAAGGGGAGAGGCCGGACAAAGCATGAAAGATAATGTCAACACAAGCAAGGGTATTTTTTTTGACAGGCATATGGTTGCAACAAAGGCCAGGGATAAGAGCCAAGGGTCAGTCGGGTTTGAAGAGTTGTGGACTGTGAAGCCAAGGGGAGGAAATTAACAGAAGTGGTGGAGAGAGGAAGGGAGAAATATGTGGGAGTCCAGGTGGGGTCACAGGGGAGGGATGGGTGATAGGAAAGGTGTAGGGGTTAAGTGATGGGGGCTAGTTAGAGGATACCTAAAGTTGGAACATTCAACATTCATGCTGTTGGGTTGTAAGCTCCTCATGCGGAATATGAGGACTTGTTCCTCCAGGTTGCATGTGGCCTCACTCTAGCAATGAAAGAAGCCCAGGACAGTGTTGGAATGGGAAGTGGAGCTCACTCCTTTGGCTCTTATCTTTGGCCTTTGTTCCAACCATCTGCCTGTCAAAAAAAATCCTTGCCTGTGTCGACCTATTACCTGCCGTGCTTTGTCCTGCCTCACGCCTTTTCCAGCTTTGAAAAGGCCACAATGACCAGCTGAATATGAACTCAAGGTAAACTAATCTTCTCTGCTTGTATGTGATCCATATCCTTCCACATCCACGTGCCTATCCAAAATCCCCAAATGTCACTATCGCATCTGTCCCCGCTACCACCCTTGGATCTATTTCCTACTGTATACTTTGGCAGCCGTCCTCGCTGTCCACAACTCCAACAATCTGAGTGCTGTATACAAATTTACTAACTAACCCATCTACATTTATATCCGTCATTTATATACATCAGAAACAACAGATGCCCCAGTACGCACCCCTGTGGACCTCCACTGGTCATAGACCTCCAGCCAGAATATTGTACTTCCACCACAGGCCTGTGCCTATGAGTAAGCCAGTTCTGAATTTATACCAACAAGTCACCGTGAACCCCACCATGGGAGACATTAAGCAGGGTGGGTGAGAACCCCTCTGAAGGTTGGCTCCAAGATGAAATCCTTTCACTGCGTCAGTCTAAGCTTGCAACCCATATGTCTGTACGGCTGCAAGGCAATTCCGCTGTGTGCCACACTCATGTAGTGAAGGGTGCAGAGCTTCTTCTCATAATCCCAATCGTCACCAAAACGAAGCTGCATCAGTGCTCAGCAGCAGCATCTCTACCAGAGGGATTTAAAGGGAGCCACGATCAGAAGTTTCACAGAAATCTAGCAGTTAATTCGCAAGACTTTTCGATGGTTGAGGAACAAAATTATGTATTATTACATATTTTAAGAAGAAACGTACCCTTTTGCCAATCTCAACTATGAGACAAAATAATCAAATTAACAAAGCGCTGTGAACTACAGAGGGGCGGCACAGCGGTAGAGTTGCTGCCTTACAGTGCCGGAGACCCGGGTTTCATCCTGACTATGGGCGCTGTCTGTACGGAGTTTGTACGTTCTCCCTGTGACTGCGTGGGTTTTCTCCGAGATCTTCGGTTTCCTCCCACACTCCAAAGATGTACAGGTATGTAGTTTAATTGGCTTAGTGTATGTTTAAATTGTTCCTAGTGTGTGTAGGATAGTGTTCATGTGCGGGGATCGCTGGTCGGCACGGATTCGGTGGGCCGAAGGGCCTGTTTCCACGCAGAATCTCTAAAAACAATCTAAAACTAACCCTGGACAAATGGAGGCCACAGGGCAGCTCACGGAGGATTCAGAATGTTACATGCATGCATACAGAGCATACTAATTCTATAGCACTGCACCTCACAACGTCAAAACCTCTCTGTTCATACAGCAACAGAAATAAAAAAGGGAACACCGAGCAAATAAAACTGATCAAGGACACAGACACTCGCTCGGTTGCCCAGATGAAGCCTGAAGCTGGTACCATTCCCCACACTAATGTCTCTCTCTGCAGTAAAAGTCTCTACCTGGCTCTGCATGAACTTCAAATTGATCCCTTCCAGGGTCACCTGCAGCAGGCCTCCATCTCCAGTCTTCATATCCTGTACCGGGAACTCACCTCCAAGCTCAGGACCTGAAATACAACATTGAAGGTAATGGTGAAAAGTATAGCTACAGCCATTGAAACACATCACAATTAATCTATTGAGTGCCTTTCACAACCTCAGGTCATTCAAAATCAATTGTGTTTTTAAAGCATAGTTGGTGGTTCAAGGTAGAAATTGCAGCAAGATCTCACAATCAGTTATGTCATTAAAAGTAATTTACTCCTTGGTGCAAATTAAATACAAGACCAGTTTCATTTTTATCAACCGAAGCCCATTTCCCACAACTGTAAAGTGCAGCATTACTTCAAACACTGCCTTCCATTGACAGAGCAATGTTGCCATAGTACTGCATTAGATATTAGACTAAACTCTGTAGAAGATCAGAATTAATGATGAGCAAGAATCATAAATAAAGGAAACATTTTGATGAGGGAACACCTAATTGAAACAAGTTCAGTGTGCGCGTTGAGTGGGAAAAACACACGCAAAGGATTTAAATTTAAGTAAGGGACTTGCATCTTGTGGAACTACTGAAGCATGATGCGGGAGATGAATATGGGAGTTCATTGTTGTTCAAAGAACTTTGCAGATTCCAAGACCCTTGTACACCCAAAGACAAAGCTCCATGCAAAAATAACTTTGAGAGGATCATATGATTAAAAGAATGTAGGTATTCTTGAAAAATGGGAAAGATGGTGAAGGGAGGAAAGGGTACTAACGCATTATAAGAGAGGCAATACAGAACAAGTAAAAAGATTTGTCTGAAGGGTCTCGACCCAAAACGTCACCCATTCCTTCTCTCCAGAGATGCTGAGTTACTTCAGCTTTTTGTGTCTATCCAAGGAATTAGATCTGGGATATGTTGCTGAATAAGACTGATTCGAGTCCCTTAAATGAAAGCAGAGGTGATATTGTAAAGGAAAACTGAGCAACATCGGACTTGTTCTTATTGAAATAAAATCTGGAAATACTGGAAACAGCTGGATAAGCAGCATTGGTGGAAAAAACACAATTAACATTTCGGTCCTTTTACTCTTTGCTAAAATATAGTCCTACTGAGGAGGTAAGTGGGGATGGGATAGACAAAGTGAGACGGGTGGGTTTAGAGGGAAGAGAGGATGCAGAATTGAGCAAAATGAAAGAGGACAGGGGCAGAAAGAATGCATGGAGGGAGAGATTAATTGACATTGGATATTCCTAATCTTTACCAAAAATGTTCAGGAATATCAAGGATGGCAGTTATGTTAAAAACGTTTTAAACTGTTAGATCTTATTCAGGCTACTGCATCTTTTTTGGCCACTAAGATTATAACTAGCACAAATTAACCCGACTAACACAGAGGCCCAGTTATATATTTTGAATGAAAAGGATTAAAAGAGTGCCATTGTTATTTACCACACCAAAGGATTTAATAGTCAGAAATAAGACGATGAAGAATCCCGGAGGAGTCAGTAACACCTGAGCTCGGTTCTACAGGAAAGAAGAATACTTATCAGGATACTTATTGCTGAACATTAGTTGTAGAATTCTGCAACTTTCCATCAAATTTCTACAAAGCAATAGCAGTTAAAGTTTTGATGATTCAGGTAGATTAAATTTTAAGTGAAAGAGCATCTAGGTAGACACCACAATGCCCCAACTGGCTCAAGAGGTAAAATGGCCTCCTCATGTTGCTATGTAACGATGTTCCATTCTCTGCACTGTGTCTACTTCAGAGTGCAATTGTGTTTAAATATTACAATAATACGCTTGAGTGGGCATTGACATGCTTACTCACAGAATGCAACAGTCAACATCTTTTGTTTTGGTTGCACACACACTGGCAGTGCAACGCATCTGGATCTGTTGGTGTTTTTACACTAATGCATACCAGTACATTGTTTACTCATTAATTACCTGGTTTGATGCTCTGTTGCCTTGCAGCTGCACGCTCCATGCTGTCCTTCACACAGTAGTATAACTCACGACACTGTCAAAAAACAATGCAATACGGTTTTAGATGCATTGGTTTGGGCATGTCAAAGAGGGGTTGGAATAAATTGCCTGAGAGATTAAAGGGCCTGTCCCACTTATTTGGCACGCAAATTACACAACCTTGTGGTCACATTGAGGCGCATGGGCATCGTATGGCCACGCGGGGCCGGCCCCACTGAGAAGCGCAGAGGGGTATGTAATTGTGCACGACATCGCGCGGGGCTCTGAAATTTTTGTAGCGAACAAAATCGTCGCGCGCCAATGGCCTGTCGCGTAACTGACGGCCAAAGTGGGACAGGCCCAAGACCCTGGCGTGACGCAACGTCTCACCTCTAACAGCAGCAGAAGCAGGCAAACGATCGCCAAGCTCGGCCTGAGGCTCACGGCTGTTGCGGTCTGGATCCGCCCCCACTTCTACTCCCAGAGCGGGGCCAAGAAAATTGAAGATAGACTCAAAATGCTGGAGTAACTCAGCGGGACCGGCAGCATCTCTGGAGAGAAGGAATGGATGACGTTTCGGGTCACGACCCTTCTTTCAGAATGAAACGTCATCCATTCCTTCTCTCCAGAGATGCTGCCGGTCCCACCGAGTTACTCCGGCATTTTGTGTCCATCTTCAAATGACGTCACGTGCTCCAGACGGCTGTGCGTACGCATGAAATGGCGCGCGACCTTCGCGGGACCGTCGCAGCCAAGGACACGTAAGTGGGACAGGTCCTTAAGAGCTTCAGCAGCACAGGGAGGTGGAAGGGGCAGTGAAAGAAACCGAGCATAAAGTTTGCGTGTGGAGGAAAGCATAAGAGCAGGAGATGAGGCAAGGGCTCAGTCGATGCACACTGATCTGGAAAATGGTTTGACCTGTACCTTCTTAGTGTAGAATTTGTTGAGTTGAGTCTCCTGCCCGTTACGTCTCCAGAGACATAGAACTTTTGTTTTGGGACAGTACGTCATGTTGATGAGTTTCTCATACCACCATCGCTCGTAGACTGTCCCAATGTTACTGCGGAGAACTATGCAGTCATCGCATACCTAATGCCAAACACACAAAGCAAGATCATCGATGGCAGTCAATATCCACATGACATATCAACAAGTCTCCAATAAACCAACCAGGCCATAGCCCCAACATACATAAAGAAGGGTCTCGACCCGAAACGTCGCCCATCTCCTTCGCTCCTTAGATGCTGCTGCACCCGCTGAGTTTCTCCAGCTTTTTGTGTAACCCTCGATGCTCCAGCATCTGCAGTTCCTTCTTTAATACATAAAGGTTTCATTAGGTAGACAAAATTGCTGGTGAAACTCAGCGGGTGCAGCTGCATCTATGGTGCGAAGGAAATGGGCAACGTTTTGGGCCGAAATGTTGCCCATTTCCTTCGCTCCACAGATGTTGCTGCACCCGCTGAGTTTCTCCAGCACTTTTGTCTGCCTTCGATTTTCCAGCATATGCAGTTCCTTGTCTGCTAATGAAATCTTTAAGGATTTCATTAGCAGACTGCACCACAAGTAAGAGGAGCACAATGCCAGAAATTAGAACCGCGAGTGGGAAAAGCCCAAGCAGATTTCCAGGTGCTGCTTTGTATGGGACATAGTGGACAGCTCCACAAAGTAGCATAAATTCCTGACTATATTTCAATGGTGCTTTTATTGTCCATGTAAAGTGCAAACACACAGTGAAATTATTTTCTTACAAAAAGTCCAGTCCAACTGGACTAGTGCATGAGAACTATCCATTTTTATTTTAGAGCATAGTGGTGATCTTATTGCATAATCGTTATTAAATATACAAAATCTTGAGGGGCATCGATAAAGTGAACACCCACTGACTTTTTCCCCAGGGTAGACAACTCTTAAAACAAGTTGGCATAGGCTTAAGGTGACAGGGGACAGATTTAGTTGGAACCTCAGAGGCAATTTCTTCACTCAAGAAGGTAGTCCGTATTTGGAATGAACTGTCAGTGGAAGCTATAGAAATAGATACAATTATGACTTTCAAAAGTGGTATGAACAGATATACGGATAGGTTGGATTTGGAGTGGTATTGGCCAAATGCAGACAAATTGGACTAGCTTAGAATGCTAACTTGATCAGCTTGTATAAGGTGGAACAAAAGGCCTATTTCCACTCTGTATAGCTATACGATCAGGAGAAAACTCTTTGCTCCTCTCTCACAGGAAGATGTTCAGCCTACCCAGGTGACCATGATGTATCTCATACCTCCATGAAGAAGATTTCACCATTGGTGTCGGTTCCTGCGTGCACCACAAAGGTCTGCTTCTTGATGTGACGACTGCCACAGGGTCGGATGTGGAGATCGTGGCTCTCCTGCAGAAAAAATGCATGGCTGTTAAAGGAGCAGCTGGTGAGACTCACCTACTGACCATTCCAACATGAGCACCAGCCGAGCAGCAGTCCACATGTAGAGGGATTGACCCTTGATTTTGCTCCCCACCCTGGTGAAGCACAAATGGCTGCTTGGGCCACCTCAAATCTCTTCGTTCACCTACTCATGTTCGATGGATGTAAATTTGGCGCTCCTACACGCTGACTAAATTCGCCCTACCATGAGCGCAGATTTGGCGGAGTGTGAATGCACTCTTCATGGTGCAGCTTTATAAAACTATGGTTCGATCATGCTTGTAGTATAGTGTGCAGTTCTAATCATCCCATTATAGGAAGGATGGAGAGACTTTGGAGAGGGTTCACAGGGGTTTTACCAGAATGCTGCCTGAGGATATTAGCTACACGGAGAGGATGGACAAACTTGGATTGTTTTCTCTGGAGTGTCGGAGGCTGAGACCTACCAAAGTATAAGAAATTATGAGAGGGATAGTTAGAGATTAGATATGGAAATGTCATGGATTAGCGGACAGAGCGTTCAGGTCACAGGAAAAAAGTTTAAAGGAAATGCTTTGGGTGACTGGAATGTTCTGCCAAGGGTGGTGGTGGAAGCAGATCCGATAGTGGCATTTAAGGGGCTTTTAGATAGCACATGGATATGCAGGCAATGGAGGGATGGGGATCACATACACTCAAACTATACAGAATTAAACACTTGAGGAACGCAGCGGGTCAGGTTTCACCTGTGGAGGGAGTGACAGGACTGATGTTTCGGGTCGGGACTCTTCTTCAGACAGATGGAGTTGGGGAGAAAGGATTATTTTAACTTGGCATCATGTTCAGCACAGACATTGTGGCCAAAGGGCCTGTTCCTATGCTGCTGCATGTTGTATATTCTGTGAATTCTGGAACTTTGACATCCACCCACCTGTCCATCTGTGTGCATTCACCCATCAGAGCAGCCCTCACCCATGCAAGCATCACTGTATATCTCGAACACATCACTCCCCCCCCCCCCCGTTCACGTTTCTCCAAATGTCCACCCACAGTACAACCCACCTACTGCATTCCCCAACCCTGCCTTTGCATTAATCCACCTGAACTGTGCAACCTCTGCCCACTGTACACCATCCACCTGCACTTCTCCTGCCCACAGTAAGTGCTTCATCCCTCTCTGCTGGCACACCCAGGCCTGTTGCAGTTCTCACTCCATATTGGTTAGGCCTGGCCTGAGGCAGCTCTTCCTTCCAAAAATAGACACAAAAAGCTTGAGTAACTCAGTGGGTTAGACAGCATCTCTGGAGAAAAGGAATAGGTGACGTTTCGGGTTGAGACCCTTCCGATGCAGCTCTTCCTTGTGGCTGTCCCCGACTGACTACTGCCTTAGAGTTGGGTCCGTTTAATCGGATTTACTATGCAGAAGATTGCGCAAATCACCCAGTGCACACCCACAAAGTAGAACGCTCACCAGCTGTGGCAGGCGGTCCAGCAGCTCATTCACCTCCTGGCTATGAACAAGACCGATATGCGATTTACCCATCAGCCTCCGCACCTTCTTCCGGATGTCATTTTTGTTCACCTGTAACAGGAAGCGGATGCCAGTCAACAGGCTACAGCACTACATCAATACACAACATAACGTTTCAGCAAAAGAGCAGCTATTGGTTCAGACGTGTCATAAACCATGCAGTCAGAAATAATTCAACTACAAGAACAGCTCTCAGTAGTGGGAAAACAAAGGATCACACCTGCCCTGGAAGTCTCTCGAGAGGCAGTGTAAACTCCAGGAGAGACACATTCCCTTTATACCAGCCCCTACTATTTACCTGTATTTACTAACTGCAAAAAGTTGTGAACACTGCCCATCACCACCATCGAAGGGATTTACCGGAGTCGCTGCCTCAAAAAGGCAGCCAGCATCATCAGAGACCCACACCACACTAGCCACACTCTCATTTCACTCCCGACATTGGGAAGAAGGTACGGGAGCCTGAAAATTGTAATGTCCAGGTTTCGGAACAGCTTCATCCCTACAGCCATCAGGCTATTAAACACTACAATCTCATATAAGCTCTGAACCAATAGACTATTATTGTTATTATTGCACTTTTATTGCTTGCTTTTTGTGTGTACGTGTGTGTGTGTGTGTGTGTGTGTGCGCGTATATATATATATATATATATATATATATATATATATATATATATATATATATGTGTGTATTTGTGAGTATGTGTATATACACACACATACTGAACTTTGTTTCCTCTTTCATTTATTAATTGTTTACAGTGTACTATGTATACATATTCTGTTGTGCTGCTGTTTCATTGTTCTAGCTGGGACATATGACAATTAAATACTCCTGACTATTTACAGCACCCTAGCCCCTGGTCCATGGTAAAGGGCTGACCTTGACCATCAGCATGTATACAATCATGTTGAAGAGTAACGTGGACAACAGGCGGTCCTCATCATCTTCCAGCCGCTTCCGGTCGTGATCCCCCAGTGACACATACCTGTGTTAAGAAACAATAAGTCAACTGACGGAGAACCACTGCCTTCACCCACGCCCACTGCAGCCATCAACCGCTGTGCGGTACGCATGCATACCTGTCGATCATTTCTTGTGGGCCCTGGTCCATGCCCATTCCTTCTCTCTCTAACATCACCGCATCAAGGAAGGTGTCCTCCCAAAACTGGACCTGGTCCCACAGCATTGAGCGTTCCTTACCTGAGGATGAGCAGATGAGACTGTAGTAGCAAATTGCCCCTTTCCCCTCACCCACATTCAGGGAAACTGGCACATTACTCGATGCACAACAACAGCATGCATCAAAGATCCTCTCTGACTAATCGAGAATACCAAAAGTGTAACAGGAGCTGTGTTAGAGCACATGGCCATCACAACACACAAAAAAAGCAGCACACAGCAGCTAGGGTAGAGAGGGGCTAGAGAGGGGCATAGGAGCCCATCAAGCAGCAAGGGGCTGGAGCAGAGATACAACATTGGACCTTTTCCATGAGGATGGGGAGGGGCAGCTGCAAGCCATGTGGGTGGGGGCATGCAGTCACGCAGCTGTATAGGCTGGGACATGCATGCCCCAGGCAGAGGGTACAACGTAAACCGGCTTAGAATTAGACTGGTCCTCACACTCCAGTCTCAAACAGTGACAGTCAGAAAAGTGAAAGGGAGCAGTAACTTATAAGCATGACTGTGAGCATGCTACATGCATGTCTCCAGTAAGTCACACACTTTTCCTTTCAGGTAACTTCTCATCGTACTTTCCCATCTGGCTGTGGCCAGATGTACATGGAGTAGCACCCCAGCATGCAGCAGGGAACCATGGCAAATGGGAATCATACGGATCAATGGTGAATATGGGGGGGGGGGGGGGAAGGTTATGACGGAGACAATGCATTAGAGGAGATTAATAGGCATTGGTAGTGGAGGGGCTGAAGGCAGGTGAAAGGGCACAAAGCAGCAGTCAGCAAGGGGGAGTGAAGAAAGATGGAGGTGGTGGGGTAATGAGGCCATGTGGGTTGTGATCAGCTGGAGCAATGAGTGCAAGGTCGAGTCATCGAGCAGGGTCAATGCTAGCCCAGGCCAATGGCATATGAAGAGGGAGCACGTGTGTGAGTGGGTGGGAAAATAGGGGGCATAGGGAGACTGTGGGGAAGAGGAGGAGGAGGAAGAAGAGATGATCGGCCATATTAGAGCAGTGGATATGAGAACCAGGGTGGCAGATGGAATATGAGTGCCTGGATTTTAGGAGGATCAATCGAGGAGGTTAACAGTTGTCATGAGTGCATGAGCACAGAATGGAGTCCATGTATTCTCTGTTCAGAAATCGTATGTGAATGGCTGGAGAACTCTCCATATTCATGCAGCAACTAGTTAGTCATGCATGACCATGCGATTACAGGCAGTAAAAGCGTTCTTTACTCATAGATAATGTTTCCATGGCCGCATCCTCCAGTTGGTCCCACATTGAACTCTTGTCTCTCCCTGAGCGTGTCCAAGGCAAGCGAGCCAGCCAGCAGGTAGAAATGAAAAGACTCCAGCATTTAGTTACATTCATCAGGCAGGATAGCATGTAGGGTTTACTCCTTCATACAGAATACAACACAAACACTTCACAATCCCAGTTACAGTCACAACAGAACAAAAGCAGCACCACGTGAGAACACAGGAAGAACGGCGAGACTTAATCAACTGGAGGGAAATCCTGGTTTCAGATCACTCGCAAGATAACACACCAAATGTAGAGCAAAAAATGTCTTTAGAATCTGAGAAATATGGGTTTCTATTACACAAAATATAAACTCATGTCATGTGTTTCAACTCACCTTAACGGAAACAAAGTCATAGTTGCAGAGCATGGAAACAGACCCTTTGGCACAACAGACCCTTCTTCCATGCTGACCAAGACCTATACTAGTCCCTCTTGCTTGCGCTTGATCTATATCATTCTAAACCTTTCCTATCCATGTCAAACTTACTCCACCCATCTGTCCACTCCCCTGGTCTGTATCCATTTGCCAGGCTTCGCTCCATCCCATCTTTCTTTGACACGTTTTTCCCCCCAACTCCATCAGTCTGAAGAAGTCCTGACCCGAAACGTGTCCTGTCCACTCCCTCAGCTGATACTGCCTGACCCATTGAGTTTCTCCAACGTTTAATTCTGTATATTTGCAAGCTTTTCATCTTAGAGTTCATTACAAAAGATGAGATTTCTGAGTAGTTAGCACATGATAAAATAGGCTGAAGTCAGCATGGTTTTGTGAAAGGGAGATCTTGCCTGATGAACCTTTTAGAATTCTTTGAGGAAGTAGATAGCAGGAGAGACAAAGGAGAGTCAGTGGATGTGGTTTACCTGGATTGTTAGAAAACCTTTAATTAGGTACCGCACGAGGCTGATAAAGTAGATGAGAGCCCATGGTATCAGAGGGAAGATACTAGCATGGATAGCAAAAGGCAAAGAGTAGCAATAAAGAGGGTTTTTTCTGGTTGGAAACTAGTAACTAGCAGTGTTCCGCAAGGCCACCACTCTTCATGTTGATATTAATCATTTGGATGAGGGAAATGAAAGCTCTGTGGCCAAGTTTGCAGATGATACGAAGATAGGTGGAGGGGCAGGTAGTGTAGAGAAAGCATGGTCCTTGCAGAAGGACTTGGACAGGTTGGTAAAGTGGGCAGCGAAGCGCAGATAGAATACAGCGTCGCAAAGTGTGGAGTCATGCAGTTTGGTAGTACGAATAAAGACATTTTCTAAATAGGGAGAGAATTCAGAAATCGGAGGTGCAAAGGGACTTGGGAGTGTTGGTACAGGATTCCCGAAAGTTAATTTGCAAGTCGAATCGCGAGTAAGGACAGCAAATGCAATGCTGGCATTTATTTTGAGAGAATGAGAATATAAAAACAGGGATGTTGTGCCAAGGGTTTATAAGGCACTGGTCAGACTGCATTTGGAATGTTGTGAGCAGTTTTTGGCCCCATATCTGAGGAAGGATGTGCTGGTTGGAAGGTTGGAGGGTTGGAAATAACACCTCCAATACCATCTCTCTAAGCACCGGCTCCCCTCAGGGCTGCGTCCTGAGTCCACTGCTGTTCACCCTGATGACTCACGACTGTTGTGCCAGGTTTAGTACAAACCACATCATGAAGTACGCAGATGACACAACAGTGGTGGGCCTCATCAGGGACGACAATGAGCTGGCTTACAGGGAGGAGGTGAAACAACTGGTGGACTGGTGCAATACGAACAACCTGATCCTGAATGTCGAGAAAACAAAGGAGATTATCGTCGACTTCAGGAAAACCCGGCACAGTCCCACACCACTTCACATCAATGACAGCGATGTGGAGGTGGTCAGTAGCACAAAGTTCCTGGGGGTGCAGGTCACTAACAGTCTGACCTGGTCGACTAACATCTCATCAACTGTTAAGAGAGCGCAGCAGCGGTTGCACTTTCTGCGCAGGATGAGAAGAGCTCATCTCCCCCATCCCATCCTCACTACTTTCTACAGGGGCACCATAGAGAGTATTCTGACCAGCTGTATCTCTGTCTGGTTTGGGGACTGTAGAGCCTCCGACTGGAAGTCTGTGCAGAGAGTGGTGAGGACAGCGAAAAAAATAATCGGGACCTCTCTCCCCTCAATCGGGGATATTGCGACCATACGCTGTGTGTCTAAGGCCAGCAGTATCATAAAGGACCCCACACATCTCCATCACGGACTGTTCACTCTGCTGCCCTCGGGAAAAAGATACCGCAGCATGAGGAGCAGAACATCAAGGTTCTGCAACAGCTTCTTCCCACGAGCCATCAGACTCCTGAATGCCATGTAAATGGGCTGCCACTATTGTCTATTTACCCTTTTCATACATACCTATCCTTCGGTTAATTTATTGTGTTGCACAGGGAGCCAAATGCAACGTAATTTCGTTTGGAACTGCATATATCAATGTATTTCTAAATGACAATAAAGTTTGTTTGACTTGACTTTTGGGTTTTGGTGATGGAGAGGGTCCAGAGGAGGTTTACAAGAATTATCCCAGGAATGAGTGGGTTAACATGTGGTTAGCGTTTGATGGCACTGGGCCAGTACTCGCTGGAGTTTTGAAGGATAAGGAGGGGGGACCTTATTGAAACTTACCAAATAGTGAAAGGCTTAGATAGTGGATGTGGAGAGGATGTTTCCACTCGTGGGAGTCTAGAACCAGAGGCCATAGCCTCAGAATAAAAGGACGTTTCTTTAGAAAAGAGATAAGGAGCAATTTTTGTTAGTCAGAGGATGTAGCTAGTGCTACACAGGTGGTTTTAAACTAAACAGTGGGGGTGTGGAGTCAACAACGTGGAAGTGTATGTGTCCAGTTAATGGGAGAGTGTAGGAAAGGTCACGTTTAAATTAACAGGGCAGGGAACCAATGCAAGGAGACAGAGTGACATAAAAGGAAGGAAGACATCAGCAAAAGATAGAAGGGAGATAAGAAAAAGAAACCTCAAATCTTTGTGCCTTCATGTGAGGAGCATTCGTAATAAAGTGAATGTATTGAATATACAGTTAGTAGTTAAGGAATATGATATAGTTGGAATTACAGAGACATAGCTCCAGGGTGACCAAGGCTGGAAACTAAACGTGCAAGGATATACAATAGTCAGGAAGGATAGACAGAAAGGAAGATGAGGTGGGCAGGTTAAAGAGGAGATTAATGCAATTAGCTTGGATGCTGTAGAATCAGTATGAGTAGAACTGCAAAATAGCCAAGGGCAGAAAACGCTTGTTGGAGTTGTATACCAAGCCGCAGTAGGGAGGCTGGGGACAGCATCAAGCAGGAAATTAGGGATGCGTGTAATAAAGGTGCAGCAGTTATCATGGGTGACTTTAATCTACATATAGATTGGGCCAACCAAATTGAGGAGGAGAATTTCCAGGAATGTATACAGGATGTTTTTTTTAAACCAATATGTAGAAGAACTGACTAGAGGGCAGGTCATCCTAGACTGGGTATTGTGTAATTTTAGTTTAGAGATGCAACGAGGAAACAGGCCCTTCGGCCCACCGGGTCCGCGCCGACCAACGATCCCCGCATACTTTAACACTATCCTATACCCACGAGGGACAATTTTTATATTTATCAAGTCAATTAACCTACAAACCTGTACGTCTTTGGAGTGAGGGAGGAAACCGAAGATCGCGGAGAAAACCCACGCAGGTCACGGGGAGAACGTACAGACTCCCTACAGACAGCACCCGTAGTCGGGATCGAACCTGGGTCTCCGGCGCTGCATTTGCTGTAAGGCAGCAACTCTACCACTGCGCCACCGTGACCGCACGTAATGAGGAATGATTAGTTAGAGATCTTGTTGTGCAAAGCCTCTTGGGAAACAGTGACCATAATATGGTGGAATTCTGCATTAGGATGGAGAATGACACAGTTAATTCAGAGACTGTGATCCTGAACTTAAAGAAAGGAGACTTTGAAGGTATGAGACGGGAATTGGCTACGATAGACTGGCAAATTATACTTAAAGGGCTGACAGTGGAGATGCAATGACAAAGATTTAATGACCGCATGGATGAACTCCAAAACATTGTTCATAAATAATTGTTCATAGAAAAAATAAAACATGGAAGGCGGCTCAACCGTGGCTAACGAGGGAAATCAAGGTTAGTTTTAAATCCAAGGAAAAGGCATATAAATTGGCCAGGTGAAGCAGCAAACCGGAGGACTGGGCGAAATTTAAAACTCAACAGAGGAGGACAAAGGGGTTAATTAAGAGGAGGTAATTAAGAAACTTGCGGGGAATATAAAAACTGACTCTAAAAGCTTCTTTAGATATGTAAAAATGAAAAGATTAGTGAAGACAAATGTAGGTTCCTTACAATCAGAGACAGGTGAACTTATAATGGTAAACAAAGAAATGGCAGAACAGTTTATAGGAATACTTTGGTTCTGTTTTCACTAAGGACGGCTCACTGAAAGACTCGGTGCTGGGACTGCTGCTATTTACAATATACATCAATTATTTAGATTAAGGGGTTCAAAGTAACATTAGCAAATTTGCAGATGACACAAAGCTGGGTGGCAGTGTAAACTGTGAGGAGGATGCTATGAGAATCCAGGGTGACTTGGACAGGTTGGGTGAGTGGGCAGATGCAGTTTAATATGGATAAATGTGAGGTTATCCACTTTGGTAGCAAAAACAGAAGGCAGATTACTATCTAAATGGTGTCAAGTTGGGAAAAGGGAACGTATAACGGACTCCCGGGCTCCTTGTTCATCAGTCAATGAAAATAAGTATGTAGGTACAGTGGGCAGTGAAGAAAGCGAATGGCATGTTGGCCTTCATAACAAGAGGAGTTGAGTATAGGAGCACAGAGGTCCTTCCGCAGTTGTACAGGGCGCTACTGAGACCACACCTGGAGTATTGTGTGCAGTTCTGGTCCCCTGATTTGAGGAAGGACATACTTGCTATTGAGGGAGTGCAGCGTAGGCCCACAATGTTAATTCCCAGGATGGCGGGACTGTCATATGCTGAGAGAATGGAGTGGCTGGGCTTGTATACTCTGGAATTTAGAAGGATGAGAGGTGATCTTATTGAAACATATTTGGACACGCTAGAGGCAGGAAACATGTTCCCGAAGTTGGGGGAGGCCAGAACTAGGGGCCACAGTTCAAGAATAAGGGTAAGTAATTTAGAACGGAGATGAGGAAACACTTATTCACACAGAATGTTGTGAGTCTGCAGAATTCTCTGCCTCGGAGGGTGGTGGAGGCCGGTTCTCTGGATACTTTCAAGAGAGAGCTAGATAGGGCTCTTAAAGATAGCGGAGTCAGGGGATATGGGGAGAAGGCAGGAACTTGGTACTGATTGTGGATGATCAGCCATGATCACATTGAATGGCGGAGCTGGCTCAAAGGGCTGAATGGCCTACTCCTGCACCTATTATCTATTGTCTATTGAAGACACAAACAATCTACCAGAAATACTACGGAACTGAGGATCTAGTAGGACGGAGGAACTGAAGGGAATTCCATATTTTTCCGGGTCCCCGGTCCTCAGCACAGGGACGTGGATGGTATCCCTCGGTGGGAGCACGAGCAATAATGGGGGCTACTGCCAGAGGCTGGAGTCAGCAGGGTGTACCAGTCACCAGGGAGGTAAGTGGACCTGGTTCTCATAAAAACATATTAAATGTAACTCAAGGAAAAATTGGTGGTAGATTACAGCTTTTTTATAACGAATGGAAGCAGCTTACTTCAGATCTATTTATCAGGAGTGTAATTCGAGGGTTTTGGATTGAATTTATTCCAAATGGTACTTTACCTTTCCAACATGTTTCTGTTAGAACACTTTATTTTTCATAAACAGACGTTATAGAGGTTCAACTCACAAAATTATATACAAAGGTGTAATTGAAAAGATGGATCATCAAGTCCATCAATTTGTGTCAAATATTTTTCCCCGTCCCAAAAACGACGGAGGATGTAGAATCATTTTGGATCTAACAAAATTAAATCCATTTGTACTCTATAGATACTTTAAAATGGAAACATTGGTTACGGCCAAGCAACTCATTTCTAAAGGTTGTTATATGGCTGCAATAGATCTGAAGGACGCTTATTATTCAGTGCCTGTTCATTGCGAGCATAGAAGGTATTTTAAATTCATTTGGATGAATCAATTATGGCAGTATAAGGCACTGGCAAATGGATTGACCTCAGCCCCTAGAGTATTCACTAAATTGTT
Organism: Raja brachyura; assembly: GCA_963514005.1. Next base: position 46,651,987 of record OY740798.1, on the reverse strand, counting down.
AAAACCAATTTTGGGGTTGCTTAGAGGTCAGGGCCATGTTATTATGGCCTATTTGGATGATATTTTAATAATTGGACAAACAAAAGCTTTAGCCAAAATTTCAGTGGCAGTTGTCAAATCCACATTTGAAAAACTGGGGTTTGTCATTCATTTGGAAAAATCCAAACTTACGCCAATTACCACAATTGATTATTTGGGGTTTTCAATTAACTCTATCAAAATGGTAATTACTTTGCCAATTGAAAAAAGTACAGGGCTAAATGAGGATTGTGTAATGCTTTTAAACAAGCATAAACCTTCAATTAGGCAAGTGGCAAGGCTTCTTGGGAAAATGGTAGCAGCCTTTCCAGCAGTCCAATTTCGGCCTTTGCATTATCAGCAATTACAAAGAGCAAAAGACCAGGCACTTAAGGTACAAATTGGGCATTATGATAGGCCCATGCAATTATCAGCTGAAGCAATTACTGATATTTTATGGTGGATTCAACATGTCTCCAGTACTTTTAGCACAATAGAGCTGGAACAACCTTAAATTGGTTTTGCAGACTGATGTAAGTACACTTGGATGGGGTGCCACAGACGCAAATTCAAGTTGTGGAGGAAGATGGAGTTTAGAAGAAGCTGTGCTTCTGCAGACACAAGGAATTAACCATTTAGAGCTTTTAGGAGCATTTCATGGGCTCAAAGCTTATTGTTCCATCAAAAGCAGTCTGCATGTTCAGCTCCAGATTGATAACACCATGGCAGTGGCATATGTCAATCACATGGGTGGTATCAAGTCGGTATCTTGAGACAGACTGGTAAACCAAATCTGGATCTGGTGCATTGATAAACACATTTGGCTCTCAGCTATTTATCTGCCAGGAAAACTTAATACAGTGGCAGACACCAGGTCACGGAAATTCCATGACAACATAGAATGGATGTTGAATCACGATGTGTTCAAAGACATCATTGCCAAATATGGATCACCAGATGTCGACTTGTTCGCATCTAGACTAAACACCAGGTTCCCAAATATGTGTCATGGGAACCAGATCCTGGGGCAGTAACGATTGACGCTTTCTCGCTGAATTGGGGTGGTATGTATATTTATGCATTTCCACCTTTCTGTCTCATAAATCGACGTCAGCTTAAAATCAAGCAGGACAATGCTTCAGGGGTACTGGTTGTACCCGACTGGCCTACTCAGCCATGGTATCCTTTGATCCGACAGCAAATGACACAACCTTTGATGGCTGTTCCTAAACGAAGGAATTTATTGGTGCATCCAGTGACTGGCGAATGTCATCCGTTGTATGACCGTATTGATTTGTTAATTTGCAGATTCTAAGAAGGCCATACCTGGGGCATGGATTGTCGGGTCGAACTGTCGACATGCTTACTGCATCTTGGAGAGCGAGTACTCAAAAGCAGTATTTTCGTTATGTAAAGAAATGGGAAGTTTACTGTGTACAAATTGAACAGCACGTATTTCACATGTTTTGGAATTTTTGTCAACTCTCTACTATGATGAAGGACTAAGTTATAGTGCAATCAATACAGCAAGAAGTGCTTTGTAGTCATATTTATTGGATCATGCAATTGGATCTCACCCTCTTGTGGTTCGATTTATGAAGGGCATTTTTAATTCCAGACCTCCCAAACCTAGATACATGGCTATTTGGGATGTAAGTATAGTCCTTAGGAAACTATGAGAGTGGTTTCCTATATCATCTTTGATGTTGACCAAAATTACCATAAAGTTGGCCATGCTTATGGCGTTGGTTTCAGCACAAAGAGTACAGACGTTACAAAAATTACAGTTAGACAGAATGGAAACTGCTGTGGACAATGTTACGTTTACATTTACGACCTCCTCAAACAGAGCAGGCCAGATGTCACAGGGTTTAAAATAGTATTTGCAGCATATCCTACGGATCCATCTTTATGTGTAAAAACACATTTGATGCAATACATTGCAGTTACAGAGAATTTACGTAATATGGAGACAGGATTGTTTATCAGTTATAAAAAACCACATGAAAGAGTGTCAGTTAACACTATTTCCAGGTGGCTGAAACAAGTTTTGATTGATGCAGGTATTAACAAAGATGTGTTTACATCTCATTCCACTAGGGCAGCAGCTACTTCGGCGGCCAAAGCGAAGGACGTGCCTGTCGACCATATTATGGCGGCCGCCGGATGGGCAAATGAGCTGATGTTTCAGAATTTTTATCATCGCCCGATTGTTGATCCAGGGCGGTTTGCTAATGCCATTTTAAGTTCTGTTTAAATGCCCTGGTATTAAAGAATACTGTCGTATGAGGAGTTACGTTGGTGATTATGTGCCCGCCACGCCCAACCCTCTCTCATAAAAGATCATATGGTAGTTCTCGAGTCACTGATCTTACTATGTACTTCGGTGTTGTTTTTTGTGATTTCATACCGCTGCTTTGAAGATTGGTGCGCATGCGGCCTGGCGGGTCTTCTTCACCAACGTAACTCCTCATAAAACCAAGATCAAACTTCAAACTAGTAAGTTCTCATTTAATCTTACTATTATAGACCAGTTAGCTTTACATCAGTTGTGGGGAAGATGCTGGACACGATTATTAAAGATGTTATAGCAGCGCATTTGGAAAGTAGTGACGGGATCGGTCAAAATTAGCATGGATTTATGAAGGGGAAATCATGTTTGACTAATCTTCTGGAATTCTTTGAGGATGTAACAAATAGAATAGATAAGGGAGAGCCAGTGGATGTGGTGTATCTACACTTTCAAAAAACCTTTGACAATGTCCCACACAAGAGATTAATGTGCACAATTAGAGCACATGGTATTGGGGGTAGTGTAATGACATGGATAGAGAACTGGTTGGCATACAGGAAGCAAAGAGTAGGAATTAACGGGTCCTTTTCAGGATGACAGGCGGTGACTAGTGTGCTGCAATGCTCGATGCTACAATATATATTAATGATTTAGACGAGGGAATTAAATGTGACATCTCCAAGTTTGCAGATGACACAAAGCTAGGTGGCACTGTGAGCTGCGAGGAGGATGCTATGAGGCTGCTAGGGTGACTTGGATAGGTTGGGTGAGTGGGCATTTGCACGGCAGATGCAGTATAATGGGGTTATCCACTCTGGTCGCAAGAACAGGAAGGGAGATTATTATCTGAATGGTAGACACAAAAGCTGGGGTAACTCAGCGGGACAGGCAGTAGTGGGTAACATTTCGGGTTGAGACCCTTCTTCGGACTGGGTCTCGACCGGTCTGAAGAAGGGTCTCGGCCCGAAACATCACTCATTCCTTCTCTCCAGAGATGCTGCCTGTCCCGCTGAGTTACTCCAGCTTTTTGTGTCTATCTTCGGTTTCAACCAGCATCTGCAGTTCCTTCGTACACATATTATCTGACTGATGTCAGATTAGGAAAAGGGGAGATGCAACGAGACCTGGTTGTGCTTGTACATCAGTCACTGAAAGTGAGCATGCAGGTACAGCAGGCAGTGAGGAAAGCTAATAGCATGTTGGCCTTCATTGCAATAGGATTTCAGTTTTGGAGCAGGGAGGTCCTACTGCAGTTGTACGGGGCCCTGGTGAAGCCGCACCTGGAGTATTGTGTGCAGTTTTGCTCTCCTAATTTGAGGAAGGACATTATTGCTGTTGAGGGAGTGCAGCGTGGGTTCACCAGGTTAATTTCAGGGATGGCGGGACTCACATAGGATGAAAGAATGGGTCGACTGGACTTGTATTCGCTGGAAATTAGTAGGATGAGTGCGGATCTTATAGAAACATATAAAATTCTTAAAGAATTGGACAGGCTAGATGTACAAAAAATGTTCTCGATGTTGGGGGGAGTCCAGAACCAGGGGTCACAGTTTAAAAATAAGAGGTAGGCCATTTAGGATTGAGATGAGGAAAAACCTCTTCACCCAGAGAGTTGTGAATCTGTGGAATTCTCTGCCACAGAAGGTAGTGGAGGCCAGTTCGCTGGATGTTTTCAAGAGAGAGTTAGATTTAGCTCTTAGGATAAAGGAATCAATGGATATATGGGAAAAGCAGGAACAGGGTACTGATTTTAGATGACCAGCCATGACCATACTGAATGGCGGTGCAGGCTCGAAGGGCCGAATGGCCTACTCCTGCACCTACCTTTCCACGTTTCTATGATGAATCTGTGAAATGTATTCCCACAGACGGCTCTGGAGGCCAAGTCAATTGATATTTGTAAGGCAGAGACTGAGATTCTTGGTTAGTACGGGTGTCAGGGGTTGTGGGGGGAAGGCAGGAGAACGGGGTTGAGAATCAGCCGTGATTGAATGGCGGAGTAGACTTGATGGGCCGAATGGCATTATTCTGCTCTGATATCTTGAGAACGCACAAATTGTCAGTCCAAAGGACAAAGTGATTTTTTTGATCCATCCTTGATTGAGTACTTTACCATCATTTTAGAATGGAATGGGAGGATTTGTTTCCAAACTTACCCAGCAATCCTTCAAACAGGTAAACCCTCTGACTGATATCTTCTGGTGGGGTTGGAGGTTGAGGACTCACAATGCCACCTTTGGGAGCATTGAATCCAGGTACCAGCATGTGCGATTTACCCTGTAATACAGCAGAGAGTCCATTAATGTCAGCATGGCACTTGGATCGGATCCTCACTTTTGCAAGATAAACATCCCTCGATCTCTTCACTCTCTGGATGCTGATGAATTTCTCCATAATTCTCCACACTATCCTGCCACTCTCCTTCTGGCATTGCTTTAGTTCATGCTTTCTCAAAAAGTTCACAACTTCACTCTTCAGTCACTGTGGGAAGGCTGTGAGCTCCACACCGTTATTACTCACTCAAAGGCTGAGCCCCCCTCCCCTCCACCCCCACCAATGGTCTCTTGCATGCTATGTGGATCTGAAAGTGACCATCAACCCCCTCCTCCATTCGCCTCCTCTTGTTTGTTTTTCAGGAGGTGGACAGCAGCCACAAGACCATTGTCTATTGTTCATCCCTCACGTCCTTTGAAAAGAAACAGAAATAGTTTGGCTACTTCAAAGGGCATTTCTCATTTTTCCAAAAAGGTCAACCCCATTGTTAGTATATTTGAGATGCACAGTGGCCAGTGGGTAAGGATTGCAATTTGTCTCTCCTAGATGCACCTAACCCCTGGGCTTCCCTTTGATAACACATATGCAAACCCTCCATCAGGACCAATGTTCTCCAACAGGGAAGGAAATTGGTGCTTTCAGGTGTGATTTCAGGCACACTGTCAAATGTTTGACTTTTAGCCACAGCTGTAACAAACTGCTGTGTTTAACCAACGGCAATTTTGGAGAGGCATCAAACACGTCTGCTTTTTGACATTGTGAGATATTCTTATCAGGTTAAAGCAGTAGCATGCAGATTCTTCCACTACTTTAATCCATTTTAGTCCATTCCTTCCAATTCTCCCCCTGCCTCTGTCCATCACTCCCCTTAATCTTACTGAGCACTGGGCTCCAAATATTGGCCCTTCGTCTGTAGAGTAGAGACACTACCCGAAAGTGAGTTACCGCATCTCAGGCTACAAGTTTGGTTCGCAACTTCAAAGATAGGCCCACCATCCCATAGAGACTTACAAAGATGTATCTGGTGTCAGCATTGGTCTCAATTTCGCTGTCAGAAAGAGTCCCTCTGGATACCTTTGTCCCCAAGTTGTTTTTCCCCAGCATAGTTTCACCAGCAGTGCTGCTGTAGTCACTATCCGCTCCCAGAGTTTCCCCAGAACTGTTACTGACCTGGGACAACATACAACAACAAAAAATCAGTAAGTTCCAATACCCCTAGCTCAGCCAAATAATCAGGATGCATTATGTTCCACCACCGAGAGAGAGAGAAAGAGAGGGGGGAGAGGGAGAGTGAGAAGGGGCGGGAGAGGTGGCGGGAGGGGGATGGGGAGAGGGGGCAGAGGAGAGGGGGCGGGAGGCGGAGAGGGGGCGGAGAGGGGGGACGGGAGGGGGGAGAGGGGACGGGAGGGGGGAGAGGGGACGGGAAGGGGGGGAGAGGGGGCAGGAGAGGGCCGAGGGGGCAGAGGAGGGGGCGGGCGAGGGAGCGGAAGGGAGAGGGGGAAGGGAGAGGGGGAAGGGAGAGGGGGAAGGGAGAGGGGGCGGGAGGAGGGGTGGTGGCAGGAGAGAGAGGGGGCGGGAGGGTGAGGAGAGGGAGAGGGGGAAGGAGCGGGAGAGAGGGACAGAGCGAGACAGACAATGAGAGACAGACATTAGCCTCACTGGTCTATAGTTCCGAGGCTTTTCCATGTGAATTTGATAGAGGCACAACATTAGCCATCCATTTGCCAGCACTGGGCCTGTACTCAATGGAGTTTAGAAGGATGAAGGGAGACTGCATTGAAACTTACCGAACAGAATAGGGTGGATGTGGAGAGGATGTTTCCACTAGTGGGAGAGTATAGGACCAGACGCCATAACAGAATAAAAGGACATATCTTTAGAAAGGAGATGAGCAGACATTTCTTTAGTCAGAGGGTGCTAAATCTGTGGAATTCATTGTCACAGAAGGCTATGGAGGCTGTAACTGGATATTATGGATATAATCCAAGGTGGAGATTGACCGATTCTTAATTAGTACACGTGTCAAGGGAGAAGACAGGAGAATGGGGTTGAGAGGGAAAGACAGACTAGCTATGGTTGATTGGTGGAGTAGACTTGATGGGCCGAATGGCCTAATATTGGTCCTACAACCTATGAACTTATGATACACTTGATCTCAGCTTCCTATACCTGTCCCATGCACTCTCCTTTTTCCTGACCAGAACAGTTTATCTCAGCTTCCAAGCTTTTTTCCTCCTACCTGCTTTGGCCTTAATTGTAACCGGAACATTGGCCCTTGTCACCAGTTTTGAACTCTTGTCACCAGTTGAAGACCTGAACTCTTGTCACCAGTTTTAAAAACATCCCATTTACCAGACATTCCTTTGCCAGAAACAACCTACTCCAATCAACTTGAACACATTCCTGCCTAATACCATCAAAGCTGACCTAGCCCCAATTCAGAAATTGCCCTGTCTTTATACATAACTGTCTTCAAGCTAATAGAAGTGGTCGCTGGTCCCAACACTTACGTCACCTGCCTTTCCCAATTTGCTAAGAGTAGATCCAGCTGTGCCCACTCCCATGTAGAGCCCTATTTGCCTGAGGAAACCTTCTTGAACACATTTTATAAATAACTCCCCATCCGAGCCCTTGGGACTATGACAGTCCTAGCCTAAATTGGGAATGTTAAAATCCCCCATCCTGACTACCTTATTAGCCTTATAGATGCCTGCAATCTCTTAGCATACTTGCTCCTCCAATTCCCACTGATTATTTGGGGGCCTGTAGTACACTCCCAACAATCCCTTTTTATTTCTTAGCTGCACACATGCAGATTCACTGGATGAACCATCAGTAATGTAATCTCAGACTAATGCTGTGACATTCTCCTTGATCAATAAGGCAACACCCTCTCCTCTTTTACCCCCGTCTGTACATCTCCTGCAGCTTTAGTACACTGCCAGTCCTGTACCTCTGTTAGCCAGGTTTCTGGGATAGCTACAACATCCCAGTCACACTATCCATCCCCTGATTTCACCCATCAGGCCTCTCACATTAAAATAAGTAAAATTAAACCCAACAGTCCTTCCTCACTCCCTCTCATGCCTATTTTGTCAGCTGAACTTTTTTTCAGGGAGTCCAACCCATCACTGACTTGCCTTTCAAGGCATCCGTTCCGCTGCGACCTGAAATTGATTTGCCAAAACCTGCCACGGACTTGCTTTCAAGGCTCCCACTTGTTCCAAACCAATCAACGGGCCTGTTCCAAACCAATCAACGGGCCTTTGCTTTTCTGCTCCGACCTGAAATTGAAATCTATTCAAAACTGTCTGAAATCTACAACACAGTTCTTTCACCATCCCACTGCCAATCCATCCCAAAGCAACCCTCAAGCTATCACACTCGGCACCGCAAAACCAACTTTTATCTCTCTTTTCCGTTTCTGATGCAGGGGCTTTGAACTGAAATGTGAACACTTTCTATTGCCACAGATGCTGCCTGTGGAAATATAAATAGTGGTGATTTTCAATTGCATGAATATTGGTAGCTTTGTGCTTAACCAAGGGCATTTCACGTTGAACTTTTGGAAGTCAGAATACATCATGCCATAGTCTTGGGTTACTGGTTTCTTAGAGTGCCTATCCTTTTTGTCGTTGCGGCTGTTGCTCGCTAGCACAATATTGCACAGAAAACTACATACGGATGATATTAACCTACCACCTTCCACATCAATATGGCCATGATTAATATACTTTGATAGTTAACTAAAATTAGGGGCCTGTCCCTCACTTGTTTTTTTGACACCCATGGATAAATACCATATAGACTGGGGAAATCTGTTCACAATTTAATCGTGAAATTATTCTGGACCGACTTTTCATAGGGAAAGTGGGCTAGATGCTGCTTCACTTCATCACACAGGAAGAACACCATGCACACGCCTCAGCTCATCACTGCCCTACCACGGTGCTGCTTTCCGATTCTTGGCTGGTGCTCCTGGTGAGTGCAGGCGGCTCAGAGCTGGTGATAGACTCACTGTCACTCTTCTGGTGCAGGTGGAAGGTGATGAAAGCATTGTTGAGAAGGTGGGAAGGGGACATTTAAAAAAACGTAAAAGGAAGAGAACAGAACAATAATGGAGAGAGTATTACTTGCAACACCCAAGAGAAAAACAGTTTAATTGCAAAAGTTTAACCAGACTCATCGTATATTAATTAAGAGGGTTACTGCATTCTATAACTTGTAACCAGTACAAATATTCTAAATGTTGTCTTTTGATATGCATTTCATCTGATGAAACTAGCAACCACGTCGGGATTGCCATTTCCCAGGGTTCGCCTTTAACATGTTGTCGGCCTTCTTCGTATCTCCTGTTTCATCGCCCACCAGCCCCAATCCACGATCGTGTTCAATCAACTATGACAGGAATTATTGTGCTATTGTTTGGACGTTTAATAATGTTGGAATGGAAGATAGGCAGTTAAGATAAATAGGATTGAAATTTGTGATGAATTTTACAGCAGATCCAAACCAATCCAAACTTCAGGGAACCCTGGGATAAAGCCTTGTGGTTGAGTGTTTAACCACCACACCATGCACTGATATAATATCCCCCCCCCTTCCCACCACCCTCCCCAGCTCATTTTTCAAACTCTTTCACATCACTGGATAACTTGGGCCTCAATGCTCTGCCTTCACTATAGTCTTTGCCTATCCAATCCTTTCCGAGTCAGTGAAATTCAATTTTGTGTTGGATGGCAAAAGGCATTATATCGAAGAAATAAGTCTTTGGTCTAAATTCAAATAACATTCCATTTGATCATATAAACAAATAAAGGTTTTCAACTTAATTACCCGAGTTTGTGCTAATGACAACAAAAAACGGAAGATGAGTTGATGGGCATGTGTGAAATATCACAGGTTGTAGGGTTGCAGATAAATGAGGATAGAGGGAATGTTTCCCAGAAAATGGGGATAAATGGATTCACAAATCATTGCAAGGACAATGACCCTTCTTCCACTTTGTTAGTTGTTTCACCGACAAACATCTCCCCTCACTACACCCCCACCCTTAGCCCATAGCCAGCCCCAGGTATATCACCCACCTCATAATGAACTCCATTCACAATTTAAAATCACATTCCTTGATAACTTTCCTCCCGGAGAGACCTGAATCTGGACAATATCATAATGCACTTGCGTCTATGAGCGACTTGTCTCTAACTAGGTGCTGGTGCAATATGTTTAATGCTATACGTTTCTACTAACTGTATCGATGATTTGCAAGGACTAACCTGCAAGCTTGTTACACTCATGCCGCTATCCGCACTGATTTGTGATTTCTTCTCATCTGGGTCGAAGTCCGGTAAGTGTTTTGGACTCTCAGTACCTACAGGCAACAAACTCGACATCACGATGCAGGAAGATAAATGAACTGTACCGATTCAGTCTGTAGTCACTTACTCCGTGACTCTCATCCACAGTACCAGAATGATAGAGCTTCTAACAAAACCAGAGACCAAAGCTGTTTGTGTTCCACTGCTACAAATTTGAGGGGTGTTTTTTGTAACTGGGTACATGTTTGACAGCTTTCAGATTAGAGTAAATCGGTTTAATTGTAGAACCAGTGGGACTTCAGCACATTCATCCACCCAAATAATTAACATTGCCTAATACGTTACATTTTTTCACCGCAAATGAAGCCAGTCCAATTATGATGGGCATGCAAATTAAAAGCAGCTACAAAAACTGAACAACTGAGTTGCTGCATACAGAGCTGTGTGCCCAAATATTGTTGTTTTGTCACTATCCCATATCCTTGTATCCTTCCCAATCTACATCTTCGCTTTGAAATATTGCAAATAATGCATTCCCCATTTTAGCCAGTCTGTACAAACGTCTTGAGTAATTTCATCAACATTCTGCTGGCGATAATCCTCAGTCTAAACTGCACCCAACTCACCTGCGACAGAAACAACTGTTCACTGTTTCTCCTCTTAAAAGCCTGCTAGATTTTAACAAAGATGTTCTCAACAGCATCCCAATACCTTTCCTTCCTGCTCGAGTAATCATTGGTCCAGATTGTCAATTTAGCAAAATGTGGTCATGATTTAACTGCACAAACAGCAAGTCCCATTCATTTAGAAAAAACACCCTGGAGACCAAGGCAAGGTCAAAGAAGTTCAAAGGGATTTGGGCAGCAATGGAAGACAAAGAGCAGAACTTGGTGCTGACACTTTGGTCAGTGATCAAATGACCCGTTGGCCAAATTGTACATAAGCATGCGGTGCAACTACACAGCAATGAGCTCACCCCCACTCCACCACACCTTGCAAGATTAACGGGTGAGAAAGAGTGCGAGCGAGAGAGAGAGAGAGAAAGAGGGCAAAGAGAAAGAGAGAGAAAGAAAAAGGACTGAGCTAGAAAGTGATGAAGAGGTACACAAACCTAACAGCGTGTCTACAGGTGAGGGGGAATGAGTCTATAGCACATTTTGCAAAAGACTATGTTTGAAACAGAAGACAGGCTAGGGCACCTAGCTACGAAAAGTAATAAGTATTTTGTACAACAGGCCTGAGTTATCAAAATCCTTACTCTGTTTTTCCAAAGCTTTTTGTTTTCTCACATCCTGGTGCTTGTTCCACAACTCTACAACCCAAGATGCATGGCAAGCAGGAAAGAAAGACAGAGAGAGTCAGAGATTGGTTGGATAGGAGAAATGGAGGACACAACACAACCTGGAATTCATTCTCCAATGGAGACGTCTTCTCAGTGATCACATGAGAATCAGTGAAGCACAAGTTCATCTGCATGGTACACAAGTGGCCTCGATAACCTCTGCTTTGTCTCAAAACTTTCTACGCTCTAGAGAACTCTGACATCACTTACTTCCAGTGCAACCACAGAGCTTCACCACAGCCCATAACCACACTCAAGATCTTTCCTAACATCAGCATTTCCAACCGTCTCTCTTTCCTTGGCTATGATAAGTGTCGTCAGGCAGTTGGAGTCAAAGCGACTGAATGTCCTTCAAGGAATGGGGATGGGGAGTGACTCGACCAGAAACGTCACCCAATCCTTCTCTCCAGAGATGTGCCTGTCCCGTGGAGTTACTCCAGCATTTTGTGTCTATCTTGGGAGTGACAAGGGTTTTCCACCTGACACCAGCAGAACTTTCTTCCTGCACTTCAAAGAGTTCAGATACAAACTACGTATATTTCTTTCAAGGGAAGATATGAAGCATCCAACTAATACAACCTGATGACAAAAGTGAAGAATGTCAAAATCAGGAAATGAAAGCTTCAGATAAATGTTAGGTGCAAGATTCAGCTAATAAATAGAAAGATTCTATAAAGCACAGAAGGAAAGTGAAAGGTTAATAGGGGTGGGAGCAGGGTTAGGAAAGATTAGCAAACATTCAATTGAATCTAAAAGATTGAAACATAGATAAAGAAATGCATCTGTGGTATCTTTCATACCCTTTCAGGGCTACTTCTGATGAGTGTAGCTACAATTGAAAAACATAATCCATGCAGCTTATTTTACACAGTGAGCTTCCCTAAACAAAGACCAAAGAATGTGCTTTTAGCAATGATAAGGAAATGCTTTTTGATAAGGAAGAATATAGACAGGTAATTCTGTTTGATGAAATACTGCATAGGAATCTTTTAAATCCACCAGAGGGAGCATGCTGGACCATGATTTAACACCTTATCCACAAAAAGACATCTCAGCCAGTGCAGCATCCCCCGCCCCCCCACCCCCCCGTGCATTTACCGTGCATTTCTGTGCTTAAGAATCTGAAGAGGGACAAATTTGTTAGTGGGTCTATACCCACTGCTGCAGTGCATCAGGCCAGTGAGGTCTGTACCCAATGGTGCTGTGCAACGGACCAGTGGGGTCTGTTAATTCCCTTAATTATCCCATTTTCTTTATTCTTGTAAAACAGCTTAGGATGTTCTTTGCATGAAGGTTCAAGATGGGCAGAGACACCTTAAAGTCAATATAATAAATTAAAAGCAGCAGGGCAAGTTAATAAGATGAATTTAAAAAAATCATTTGAAATATTTGGATGAAGAAAGAGGCAGACAGTATCAAGAACAAATAATTGTATAACTCACTGGTTAGGGCAAGGGAAAGGGGTTACACAAGACAGACGTTGGATGCAGTAGTTCTAATGATTGAACAGAAGAGTTAATATTGCACCATAGATGTTTAACATCCATGATTCATCGTTTTGGATTTGATCGATCAAATGGACTTATTTGCAATCTTCCCGACTAAGTTGTTCTCTCTACCCATTCAGTAAACATAATCAGCACTTAGGAGTGAGGGTAATTACCCTTATGTCTGAAGTTTATCAGATACATTTACCCATCAGTCTTTCCTAGAGAATTCACTACTGTGAGGCATGGTTCCTGGATCTGCAATCAGGCTTAACTTGCATTCTTCAAATGTATGCAGTTTTGGTCTCCAAATTTGAGGAAGGACATTCTTGCTATTGAGGTAGTGCAACAGAGGTTCACAAGGTTAATTCCTGGGATTGCAGGACTGTCATATGTTGATAGAATGGAGCTTGTTTACTCTGGAATTTAGCAGGATGAGAGGGGATCTTATTGAAACATAAGATTATTAAGGGTTTGGACACCCTCGAGGCAGGAAACATGTTCCTGATGTAGAGGGTGTCCAGAACCAGGGGCCAAGGTTTAAGAATAAGGGGTAAGCCATTTAGAACGGAGTTGAGGAAAAACGTTTTCACACAGAGGGTTGTGAATCTGTGGAATTCTCTGCCTCAGAAGGCAGTGGAGGACAATTCTCTGGATGCTTTCAAGAGAGAGTTGGATAGAGCTCTTAAAGATAGCGGAGTCAATGTATATATATATATATATATATATAATGGGTGACTTCAATCTACATATAAATTGGGTGAATCAAATTGGCAGGGGCGCTGAGGAAGAGGATTTTTTGGAAAGTATGAGGGATAGTTATCTAAATCAACATGTAGAGGAACCAACGAGAGAGCAGGCTATTTTAGACTGGGTATTGAGTAATGAGGAAGGGTTAGTTAGCAGGCTTATTGTGCGTGCCCCCTTGGGCAAGAGTGACCATAATATGGTCGAGTTCTTCATTAGGATGGAGGGTGACATTGTTAATTCAGAAACAATGGTTCTGAACTTAAGGAAAGGTAACTTTGAGGGTATGAGACGTGAATTGGCCAAGATTGAGTGGCAATCAATTCTAAAAGGGTTGACGGTGGATACGCAATGGAAGACATTTAAAGACTGCATGGATGAACTACAAAAATTGTTCATCCCAATTTGGCAAAAGAATAAATCAGGGAAGGTAGTGCATCCGTGGATAACAAGGGAAATCAGGGATAGTATCAAAGCAAAGGATGATGCGTACAAAGTAGCCAGAAAAAGCAGCATACCAGAGGACTGGGAGAAATTCAGAGACCAGCAGAGAAGGACAAAGGGCTTGATTAGGAAAGGAAAAATAGATTATGAAAGAAAACTGGCAGGGAACATAAAAACTGACTGCAAATGTTTTTATAGATATGTGAAGATAAATAGATTAGTTAAAACAAATGTAGGTCCCTTGCAGTCAGAAACAAGTGAGTTGATCATGGGGAACAAGGATATGGCGGACCAATTGAATAACTACTTTGGTTCCGTCTTCACTAAGGAAGACATAAATAATCTGCCGGAAATAGCAGGGGACCGCAGGTCAAAGGAGTACTTGAGTGAAATCCAGGTCAGTCGGGAAGTGGTGTTGGGTAAATTGAATGGATTAAAGGCCGATAAATCCCCAGGGCCAGATAGGCTGCATCCCAGAGTACTTAAGGAAGTAGCTCCGGAAATAGTGGATGCATTAATGATAATCTTTCAAAACTCTTTAGATTCTGGAGTAGTTCCTGAGGATTGGCGGGTAGCAAACGTAACCCCTCTTTTTAAGAAGGGGGGGAGAGAGAAAACGGGGAATTACAGACCAGTTAGTCTAACATCGGTAGTGGGGAAACTGCTAGAGTCAGTTATTAAAGATGGGATAGCAGCACATTTGGAAAGTGGTGAAATCATTGGACAAAGTCAGCATGGATTTACGAAAGGTAAATCGTGTCTGACGAATCTTGTGGAATTTTTCGAGGATGTAACTAGTAGCGTGGATGGGGGAGAACCAGTGGATGTGGTGTATCTGGACTTCCAGAAGGCTTTTGACAAGGTCCCACATAAGCGATTAGTATATAAACTTAAAGCATATGGCATTGGGGGTTCAGTATTGATGTGGATAGAGAACTGGCTGGCAAACAGGAAGCAAAGAGTAGGAGTAAATGGGTCGTTTTCACAATGGCAGGCAGTGACTAGTGGGGTACCGCAAGGCTCAGTGCTGGGACCCCAGCTATTTACAATATACATAAATGATCTGGATGAGGGAATTGAAGGCAATATCTCCAAGTTTGCGGATGACACTAAGCTGGGGGGCAGTGTTAGCTGTGAGGAGGATGCTAGGAGAATGCAAGGTGACTTGGATAGGCTGGGTGAGTGGGCAAATGTTTGGCAGATGCAGTATAATGTGGAAAAATGTGAGGTTATCCACTTTGGTGGCAAAAATAGGAAAACCGACTACTATCTAAATGGTGGCCAATTAGGAAAAGGGGAGATGCAGCGCGACCTGGGTGTCATGGTACACCAGTCATTGAAAGTAGGCATGCAGGTACAGCAGGCAGTGAAGAAAGCCAATGGTATGTTAGCTTTCATAGCAAAAGGATTTGAGTATAGGAGCAGGGAGGTTCTACTTCAGTTGTATAGGGTCTTGGTGAGGCCACAGCTGGAGTATTGCGTACAGTTCTGGTCTCCTAATCTGAGGAAGGACATTATTGCCATAGAGGGAGTGCAGCGAAGATTCACCAGACTGATTCCTGGGATGTCAGGACTGTCTTATAAACAAAGACTGCATAGACTCGGTTTATACTCTCTAGAATTTAGGAGATTGAGAGGGGATCTTATAGAAACTTACAAGATTCTTAAGGCGTTGGACAGGCTAGATGCAGGAAGATTGTTCCCGATGTTGGGGAGGTCCAGGGGAAGGTGTCACAGCTTAAGGATAAGGGGGAAATCCTTTAGGACCGAGATGAGAAGGACTTTTTTCACACAGAGAGTGGTGGGTCTGTGGAACTCTCTGCCACAGAGGGTAGTTGAGGCCAGTTCATTGGCTATATTTAAGAGGGAGTTAGATGTGGCCCTTGTGGCTAAGGGGATCAGAGGGTATGGAGAGAAGGCAGGTACGGGATACTGAGTTGGATGATCAGCCATGATCATATTGAATGGCGGTGTAGGCTCGAAGGGCCGAATGGCCTACTCCTGCACCTAATTTCTATGTTTCTATGTTTCTATATGGGGAGAAGGCAGGAACAGAGTACCGATTGTGGATGATCAGCCATGATCACAGTGAATGGTGGTGCTGGCTCGAAGAGCCGAATGGCCTATTCCGGCACCTATTGTCTATTGCCAACCAGAATTAGATAAGTTTTAAGCCCCAGAGCATGGACTCTAATACCTGGTAAAGTGGGGGTGGAATTGTAACATATAACAAGCCTTGCAAAATGCAGCAGTGCCTCCATAAAATCCAATTTGGTATGGATATTCACCAGTACCAGGCATACAAGCGCAGGCCTGGCAATGACACATATACACACCCCACTGGACACTGTCATCCACATGCTTTCTTGTCAGAGGGTCTGCGGTGCTCAAGCTAAATGCCTTGGACCCAGGTTGCGTTCTGAAACATGCACAAATGAAGTACACACCGATTGAAGCTAAAAAATTTTCTTCATTTAGACTCCGGGAGTCATACTCGCCCAGTCCCTTGTTGACGGTGGCTTTAGGTGGGACTTGTAGATGTGTCACTGGTACATTGAGGGGCTTCATATCTCCCTTTGTGGGCATGGGCTCCTTCCTACCAATGAAGGGGCCTCCCTCTGTCGGACTCCGTTTCTTCTTGTCCGGCTCTGAGTCAGAAGGAAAAGGAGAGACATAGGCAGTGGGAATGAATGTAGAATGGAGCAACTCGTTAACACAAATACAAACAGACCCATAATTCTACGTTACGTTGGAAGGTAGAAATGTGAAACGGGCAACCTGCTGCCAGCAGGACTTAGTTTTGAGCTCAGGCATGTCATTAACTAGTGTTATGTGCAACGGTCTCTAGCGGGGCAGGGTGAAGCAATATTCCGTGCTGCTGTGTGTCCGGGCAGTGATGTCTGAACTCAGTGATGTGAGTCCAAGCAGTGGTGTCTACCCAGTGCTGTGTGTGTCCGTGCAGTGATATCTGTAACCAGTGTTGCGTCCAAGCAGTGGTGTCTACCCAGTACTGTGTGTATCCATGCAGTGGTGTCTGTAACCAGTGCTGTGTGTATCCATGCAGTGGTGTCTGTACCCAGTACTACTATGTCCGATCCAGGCAGTGTGCCCAGGCAGTAGTGGATGGGGAATAGTGGTCCCTGATGCATCTGGGTTGGGACGCGGTGTTCCTCTAGGTCAGGGCAGTGGGATCAGCAGCTGTTGTCAGTGTGCTGTGAAATGCAGCTGCCTGTCACAGCTACAAAGTGAGTACAAGGTGTGCACGATAACCTCCCTATTCTGTTGGTCTGTTCCATTTCCAAATGAAGTCTTACTTTTGATGCATACTGGTTTAAGAACAGTTGAGTGTCTTCCTTACCTTTGTTGTAATAGTGAGTGTGTGCGATCTCAAGTAGGGTGAAAACACTGGCCATTCCCCCCAGGCCAGCGTTGCTGTATGAGTGTTCCAGGCTGGCCACACAACACTTCAGTAGGTCCAACATCCCCCTATAAACCTTCTTACTGACCTCCTGCAATAATAGCAAAGCCCAACAATCACCACCGAATGCAACAGAACGCCACTTGCATCAATAGTACCAAATGGCTGTGAGGGAAAGGGGGTTGGGGGGGGGGGGGGTGCGTCTGGGTAGGGGGATATAGCGAGGTGGTGGTGAGGGGGGGCAAGGAAGGGGGCGCAGTGAGGAATGGGGTGCGGTGAGGAAAAGAGGGCTAGTGAAGGCAGGGGAGGGAGGGTGGAGGGGGGAATTAGGAAATGAGGATGGAGGCAGGTTTGAGGAATGAGATGGGGCGGCGAGGAGTGAGATGGGGGGGCGAGGAAGTAGATGGGGGGCGAGGAGGTAAGAAGCTGGGGTGGGGGGGGGGGGGGGAGTGAGGGGTTGGCAAGAGGCTGGAACAAGGTAGTTGGGGTAGGGAATGTGGGCTACCGGGATTGTGATTGAGAGGTGGTGAAGGGTGTAGAACGGGCCAGTGCTGGAAGGAGGAATAGGAAGAGGACTGATAGATTGTCTCCGTCTAGAGAAGACTGTGGTTCCTATGTCTTGATTTCATCATGAAATGGCAGGCAAGGGATAGGGAACGGCAAATCTTTATGAAATATCCCCCAAGCCCACTTACCACATCCTTCAGGATATCCAGCCGAGCATCCTCCTCAGACTGGATTGTCCTGTTGAGTTTGCTGAGGACAAACACACGGAGCTGCTCATTTTCCAGGAGTCGCCGTACCTTCTTCATGCTTAACCATCCAACACCCTGTCCGTCTAGTACGTTCTGTACAAGCTCCTTCAGGAACTGCTGGTTCTCACTGTAACACCAATAAGTTTCTGGTCACGACCTGTACTGAGAACTTGAACGCAGCTCACACAACTCCTCTTTCCACAGCCCCATCTCCCACCATGTCCTGCCTGTTGCTCCCCATCTTCCACCAATGTCAGCCTGTCGTTTTCTCGCCCCCACTGCATTCTGCATGTCATTCCCTATTTCATTATGCCTGTTGTTCCCCGTCTCCCACTGTGGCCTGCCTGTTGTTCCCCCTCTCCCACTGTGTCCTGCCTGCCGTTACCCTTCTACCACCATACACTGCCTGTCGTTCCCCTTCTACCACCATATCCTGCCTGTCGTTCCCCATTACCCAATGCATCCCGCCTGTTGTTCCCCCTCTTCCACTGTGTCCTGCCTGTATTTCCTCCTCTCCCACCTGTCATTCGTCAATAGTCAATCGTGGGGTTTTTGATTGTCATGTGTCAATTGTTAAACGCCAAAATTATTTCCATTACAAACAGTTCAGTAGAGTATCACCATACCCCTGATCAGCAAGTGTACAGGAATAATCTACAGAACCACATGCAGGAGGCGCCTTGGCAGGACACAGTGGGAGAGGGGGAACATGTCGCCATGTTCACAGTCCACGCTCTAGTTCTAATGAGCGGTGCCTGTACCAGGCAAGTCCCAGGCTGTTGCTGGCCTCCAGCTGTCCCCTTCCTTGAATGCTTTGTCGCTCCCTCTCTTACCACATAATAGCCCTGAATCTCTCACCCACACCGCGTTCATCGGCCTTGCTCCCTCTTCTCTCACTGTACCTGCTGTTGTTCGCTCTGCCTTGCGGTGATGGGGACTCCCTCTTCACAGTCGGGCTGTGTTTTATGACTGATGATTTCTGATCCACGAGAGCTCGCCTCGTACCTGAATTAAGTGAACCCACTGTGTTAGATGAGCCATGCTCATTGCGCAGGATGCAAACACATACAAGTTCTGAGAATTAAATGAATGCAGTGTAAAAATACAAGTCAGACTGGGGTACAAGTGCTGCAATCATACAGAGACTTGGAGGAGAGCAGGATAGAATGCTGGCTTAGAATGATGTACGTCCAATCTTGGGATTGCAGTGTCGTGGTGGAAGAACACAGGGAACTAGAGAAGGCTGCGACAAGTAAATACAAAATGTGAGTGGGGAGGATGAGTGCTGAGCCGAGTGTGCAGTGTTTGGATGTGAGCAACAACTCAGGGGAACAGGTAGGAACAGCTGGCTGGACTGACCCAGCCCTGTGGTGACTGAGGGGACTGAAGGGCATGCGGCCTCACTCTGGGAAGGGGTGGGAGACGATGACTTTGAGGTAAGGGTTGAGCGAGGGTGATGCCTGGGAATGGGCAGGTGGGGCTATTGGAACGTGGGAGGCCGCAGGAGCAATGGGGGTGGTGACGGGTGGGGTGGGGGTGTGGGAGGCGATGGGGAACAGGAGACAGATCAGAGCAGAGCTAGTGCAGAAATTGGACAAGTGGATCTTGCAGGTTCCTTCACATGCACCTTCAGAAAGACGGATGTGCCATTGGGGGTTTTGGCCTCAGTCATCCTTTCAGTGAGCAGAAGCTACCTACCAACATTCCAGTGACAAAACCCAGCTCCTCCTGCAACACCCCAAATCAGGCAAGGAGAAATACTGAATTAGCAAGGGGTTTGAGAGGGCATCGTAAAGGAATACCATTGCAATAGCCTCAAAGTGCAAGGGATGGACGGAAAAAACTGGGCAGAGGCAGGGGCCTCTTTCATTGGAATGCCAAGGATACACTGATTTCTACATAATTATTTGGGAAAGGCAAATCCCTGTGTGTTGGACAAGTGATAGTTAAAAGCTATTGAGACAATCTGAGAGCAGGTGGGTAAGAGGTGCGAGGAGGCAAGGTACGAGGAAAGGCAACTAGGTTGCTAGGCAGGAACATGGGGGATTATGGAAGGGAAAGGAAGGGTCTGTGATGCAGATCAGAACAAAATTGTGATAAGCTGGGGAGGGGGATGACGGAGACTGATGAGCAGGTCAGGCCTGGGAAAGGGACAAGCAGACCACCCAATAGCAAGGGACAACTGAGAGAGGTAGTGGGAGATAAAGGACCAGGCAAAGTAGCTGGGAGCAAAGCTTTTGCCCTCATCACATGCAACACCAACAAAGCACCGGATGAACTGCGCATGAGAAGCAGACCGGCACCAACAGGACCATGAGTAGCTGAGATGGAGGGCATCTAACGCCCAATAGATGGGGAGGGCAGATCAAGAATTACGAACAGCCTAATGAGGGAGGCAGAGCATTCTGGCGAAGAGTAAGACAGCCCATGCAAGAGACCCACCTTCACTACCCACTCCAGCTTCGGTTATAATCTCCATTATAGTATTTAGCCCAAATACTGGGACACAAAATTATAGTTAGTGCTCATTCAGCAAAACAAGAGTAAAATAAATCAATCCAACATACGAGCCAGTCAGTCCAACAGTATTCCAGGGGTCAGCAAGGACAGTATTGGCTTCCTGATAAAGACTGGTCCACCAACTGTGCTTAGATCACACAACGACATGCAATCAAAGAGAAGCAGTTGACCAGCTAACATCTCTGGACAAGCAGGGAGTCTGTGATGCTTTCAAATGACACTTTACGCAATGGATTTTCAGCCTGAAACTGTGCTGTTACTTTGTTCATCACTCCTAACCCAATCCAAAGGCAAGAGGATCAGTTACTTTATAAATCACTCCTAACCCATTCCAAAGGCAAGATGATCAATCTTCCTGTTCGTTCACACACCCTGTTACTGACCTACTGAACAGCCCATTGGAATACTGATCAGGCAGAACTCAATAAACACAAAGCAAATCTGGGCAAGGAGCAGAAAGCACAGAGGCACAAAGACATCCAGTCACAAAACAAGCAAAATAATGCCCTCAAATGTGCATCGGTTGTTAAATGACAAGCAGATTAGTAACACGGACTTGAACATTCAGACAGAAGGGCAGACATGCTGGATGGTGAGCCAATATCGAGGGCAGCACCAAGAGAGCACGGGGAAGAAAGTGCCTTGGCTGCAGGGGCAACATGCAATCAACAGGAGGGGCATCACACTGGGCAACTGGCATCAGGGGATGCAATGCACAGGAGGTAGCACTGTCCAGAATATACAGTATAGGCACAAGGAACTGCAGATGCTGATTTACCAAAAATAGAGAGTGCTGGAATAACTCACTGAGTCAGGCAGCATCTCTGGAAGGCAAGAATAGGTGGTGTTTTGGGTGGGATCCCTCTTCAGTCCCAACCCAAAATGTCACTTAACCATGTCTTCCAGAGATGCTGCCTGACCTGCTGAGTAACTCCAGCAGTCTGTATCCAGAAACATGCAGGGAGTGTTATGCCTTCTTCAGGCTGCCAATGAATGAGTGAACAGTGCCCAAGGAAGAAATGCAAAGTCAGTAAGGAAGGAACATTACTGTAGGAGAAACACGTGTTGGAGTGGCACGGTGCTGGAGGAATGGCAATAAGGGTATGCTGTATTGTCGACAGTCCCACTTAGGCAACTACAGGAGATTATGCGGTCTCCACAAGTTCGCAGGTGGTTGCCGGGGTTCATGGTTGTGAGCTGTTCCCGCATTCTCAGAACTAGTCACGGCTTCATTCTGTCATTCATATTGACAGAGACTACAGCGGTAGCCCCCAGTGGAGAATATCCTATCACATTCCTAACTCAATCATTTTCAGCAATTCATTCTGCACTGCTGAAAAGAATAAGAGGAATCTGTAGCTTTGAACGTGGAAAGAAGCTCTGCCCAAGGTGTAGTACCAAGCAATCTGCTTTGAGGTGCCCAGTAACAACTTGTCACTGTTGGTAATATCTGGACTACAGAGGGTTGTGGAGGCAAGATCGTGGGGGGGGGGAGGGGGGGGGGGGGGGGGGAGGGGGGGGGATTAAAAAGTAGATACATTTTTGAAATATCAGGGAATTGAGGGCTGTGAGGATCTGGCAAAAGAAGATAGATGATGGTTGGGCAGGACAGCCATGATCATTTTGAACAGTGGGACAGACTTGAGGAGCCTGGTGAATTTCTCCTGTTCTTACTTTCTAAATTTGATGTGTTATTCTGGTGTAGAGCTTACATGGTCAACATCACGAGTAACTTCATCTACGGCTATGTTCCTGATAAGGTCGGACACAGTGCAAATCTGAGGAAGATATTTCAAAATATGATCCAAAAAGTCCTCAATGGTGGCAAAAAGTGGAAGAAACCTGTAGTGGTGCCATGACCCCAATTATTAAGGGCATCAACTGCCAAGATCATAAGGAGCTGAATGAGCAGTCCTAAATGTAATACACACAGGCTTCTGATAGATCCAAAGCCCAGCATTGATTGACAAGATATGGCTTTGATACCTGGAGGCCCTCAACAAAGAATGCACACAGGTTGTTAGGCACCCACATTAAGGAGGATTAGTTCAAGCTGGATTTGCAGCCGAAGGCTGGATAGATTATACTATCGCCATGTCCAAATCACTGACAGAGACTATAAACAGTAGGAGCCCCCAGTGAAGAGTATCCAATCACATTCCTAACTCAATCATTTTCAGCAGTTAGGCGTGAGGACCCGCCACAGGATTCCTCGCCTCTGACCTACTTTTTGTCGCCCGTTGTGCTTTAGATACATCAACCATGGGGAAACGATTCTGACTACCATCCCTACCTATACTTGCAATAATATAGCACGACACCCCTTAGCCTCTTTTGTTCCAGGGAAAACAAAACAAGCCTATCCAAAATCACACATGGTAGCCAAAGCTCCCACTCCAGGTAACTTCCTGGTGACTGTCCTTTGCAATCATGTTCTCCTTGTGTGGCATCAGAACAGCACACATGTGGGTGTTTCCGTAAATACAGCACTCAGTAGCGAAACTGAAGGTCTCCAAACTTCCAGGCTATTTTCTTGCTTTTTATGTAATATTCCCATTGTTTCATATCCTGTATTATACATCATGGTGTACAGCCAAAATAATGAGATGAAGCAAAAATAAATGAATCCATTTTACAAAGAAAAATATCAGGTGTGCCCCTGTGTTTTTTTGCCTTTTTTTCTGATATTTTTCAAGCAGGATTTCATCAAATGCTTAGGCTAATTTATACCAGAAAAATTACATGAACTTTGCAAATAAATAACTATGTAAGCCAAATTCTGATTATGCTTATATTTATCACCCGACGAGATGGTTTTCTGATGCCCCAAGTTTTTGCAGCACGTGAGTAGCAGTGTCCATTTTGTCACACGTAAAATGTGTGAGTTAAAAGCAGAGTAAATAACGTTTTTTATATTTATTGTTTCTTTTTTATTGTTTATATTTATTCTTTAAGCTTTCCATTGAAATACTTAATAATAATGAATAGAATTTTAAATCATGAAATAAAAATCTAGTTTGCTCACCTATTTTATCAATGTCTCATTCTGTAGTCCCTCCCCGTTGTCTGACCTCGTCAATGCTATGACTTTTTTTTGCACTCGTCGCGATTTAAAAAAAATTTTGAACAATGCGATTGTAATGACCCTGACCTGAACTACGGGCCTCGTAGTGGGTTACGTGCCGCCATTTTGAAAGGAAGCTTAGAAATCAGTCTCGTTTTTTTTCTTCAAATTTTGAAAGCATTAAATTTTGGTCAAATTTTGATCACAAATTAGCTCAAAAGGAACATAGGGCGGCCCATTTTTAATGCTGTGGTATTTCATTATGATTTTATAACATTCAAATTTGGCCACAGTACAGGTTGGTACCCTTAGCAAACGGACACACCCATATATCGTTCTGTAAAGTTGCAAAATTCCAGTTTTTATATTCTATGAAAGCAAGCAGGTCTTGTACCTTCTTCACTATCCTATTAACCAATGTTTCAATTTTCAGAGTCATAGAGTATGGAAATAGGTCCTTTGTTTCAAATTAAATCTTTCCTCTCTCACCTTTAACCGATGTCCTCAACTGACTCCTCTAGTCTAGGTAAAAGACACTTTGCAATCAGCTTTATCTATTCCCCACATGATCTTATACACATCTCTGTAAGATCACCCCTCAGCCTCCAGAGTTCCAAGGAATAAAGTCCTAGCCTGCCCAACCTCTCCCTATACCTCAACCTCTCAGGTCCTGGCAATATCCGTGTAAATCTTCTCTTCACTCATTCCAGCTTAACAAGAAGAACATCCATTTCTTGTATCCAAAGGTCTCTTGCTTCATCAGCATTCCTTAGCATCCTATCATTTATTGTACATATCCTACTCTTGTTTGACATGTCAAAATCCATCACCATGCACTTGTCAGGATTGTATCCCATTTTCCAACGCGGCAGCCAATTTCCCATCTGATGCATGGCCTAATGTGGCCTTCGACAACCTGTGGATTACATTACATCTGCTCTTGCTCCACCCAATTTTTCAGCTAATGTGTACCCATCTTTGCTACTAACAACACTGCCAATTTTCCTATTATCAGTAAACTGACTAATCATTCCTCCTATATTTAATTTAAGTCATTTCAAAGGCCACTGCACCAATCCTTGCAGTAGATTACTGGTCAGAGATTTCCAACTGGATAAGCATCCCTCAACCACCATCCTCTGCCTCTTATGATTGATCCAATTTTTGGATCCATTTGTTCAGCTTACCTTGGATCTCGTGCACTAGCATAAACCAACTGACAATGTGCGACTTTGCCAAAGGGTTTACTGAAGTCCAAGAAAAACAACATCTACCGTTCTGCCTTCATCATACTCAATTACTTAAAAATAAATCTTAATCAAGTTAGTGAGGCAAGATTTCTGATGCACAAGACCACACTGAATATCTGTAATCAGTCACAAAGTGCTGGTGAACATTGATAGGTGATGTTTCAGGTCAAGACCCTTCTTCAGACTGATTATAATTGGGGCAGAAAGTTGGCAGAGAGCTGCGGGAAGGACAAAGCCAGCAAGTGATAGGTGGATACAGGTGAGGGGGGATTTTCATTGGCAGATGAGTTTTTGATTAGGCGATAGTTGGAGATGGGAAAAACGCCGTGAGATAAAAGAAGATCAATGAAATGTGATGCCAGAGGAAAGGATATGGGTGGATGAAGACGGGCATAAGGGGGCGGGATAGTGGAAAAGATATATATGCACATCCTGATGTGGCACATTGGGGGAAGAGAAAAGGGAAGTAGGATGTTGTTTATTAGTTACTTAAATCGGAGAATTCAATAGCGTTGGATTGTTAGTTACCCCAGCAAAATATGAGGTGATGTTGCTCCAGCTTGTGTGAGATCTCAGGCAATTGAGAAGACCCAGGAGAGAAAGGTTGGTATGGGCATGTGAAGAGGAGTTAAAATGGTTAGCATCAGGAGATCTTGCAGGATTGAGCACAAGTGTTCGGCAGAACGGTCACCTTCAGCTCGCCATGGTCTGCTGTCTCTCAGAATTTCCAATAATTTCTCTACCATTGATGAGAAGCTCAAAGGCCTGGAGTTACACCCCCCCCCCAAAAAAAAAACTGAACCTTACATGTGGCTACAGAGCTTCGAACTTCAAACCCCAGCAATCTCCTTTGCCCCCCACAATAATCTTGTCAGGCCATATAGATGTATCCACCACAAAGAGATCTCAAACACCTCCCCCTTCTCAACACCAGTCTGTCCACGAATACCAATGCTCCTAACCATGAGTTCATGATCTTCCACCTCGTTCACCTTGGTGTACATATTTGGCTACCTTTCTATATGACCTATAATAACTTTACTACTAATTTCCATCCCGCACTCAAATTCACTTGGAGCATCTCCGACATCTCCCTACCATCTCCATCACAGGAAACAAACTATCATCTGACAAACTAAACCCACTGCTATCTAGACTACAATTCTTCCCACCGCGTTTCCTGTAAAGACTTAATCCCCTACTTCCATTCCTCCGTCTATGCCACAAATGTGCCCAAGATGAGGTGTTCCATACCAGGTCATTGGAGATGTCCTCATTATTTTGAGTCCCCCTTTTCCTCACCTTCCACCCCATAAGCCGTTGCATTCAGCACATAATGCTCTAACATTTTCGCCACTATCCACATCTTCCCATCTTCACCTCTTTCCGCAGAGACCGTTCCTTCTGCAACTCCCTGGTCAACTCGTCCCTTCCCACTCAAACCACCCCCTTCCCAAGTACTTTCCCCAGCAACCGCACGAGATGCAACGCCTGTCCCTATACCTTCCCCCTCGACTCCGTCCAAGGACCCCGACAATTTTTTCAGGTGTGGCAAAGGTTCACTTGCACCTCATCCAACCTCATCTACTGTATCCACTGTTCCAGGTGTGAACTCCTGAATATCGGCAAAACTAAGCATAGGTTCGGCAATCGTTTCACTGAACACCTTCGCTCAGTTCACCTAAACCTACCTGATCTCCCGGTTGCTAAACACTTTAACTCCCCCTTCCATTCCCACACTGACCTTTCTGTCGGCCTCCTCCATTGTCAAAGTGAGGCCCAGCGCAAATTGGAGGAACCTCATTTTCTGCTTGGGCAGTTTATACCCCAGTGGTATGAACATTGACCTCTAACATTAAGTTACCTTGCTTTCCCTCATTCTCCATCCCCTCCCCTTCCCAGTTCTCTGACCAGTCTTACTGTCTCAGAACTTTAGTCCCATCTACCTGCACTCAGGCTATTCTACTCGACATTGCGATAATTAAAGTACCCCACAATAACTATACTGTGGTTTTTGCACTGAAGTAATTTCCCTGGATATTTGCTCCTCTGTATCTTTCCCACTCTTTAATAATACCTCTCCATTCTCTTCCATATACCTATCCACTTTACTTTAAAATGTTAAAACCGATCCTGCCTCCACCACTTCTGCTGGAAGCTCATTCCACACAGCTACCACTCTCTGAGTAAAGAAGTTCCCCCTCATGTTACCCCTAAACTTCTGTCCCTTAATTCTCATGTCATGCCCTCTTGTTTGAATCTTCCCTACCCTCAATGGGAAAAGTTTATCCACGTCAACTCTGTTTATCCTTTTCATCATGTACATATTTATTATAAACAATGAAGGCCCCAGTACTGATCTTTGTGGAACCAAACTAGTTACAGACATTCATTCAGAGAAACACCCCTCCACCACTACTCTGTCTTCTTTTGACAGTATCCAACTTACCGTCTTCATATTCCATGTGACAAACCATCAGGACCAGCCAACTATGAGTAAGTGTCAAATGCCTTAGTAAATCCAAAGTAGACAACGTCCACTCGACAATTTTCATCAATCATTTTCCTCACTTTTTCAGAAAACTTAAATCACATTTGTGAGACAGGATTTCCCCGCACACAAAGCTATGGTAACAATCCCTCCTAAATTCATGCTTTTCCAAATTTGAGTAAATCCTGTCCCCAAGAATCTTCTCAATCATTTCTCTAGCACTGATGGAAGGCTCACTGGTATATAATTTCTGGAATTATCCCTGTTACCCTACTTGAACAAAGGACCCCAACACTGACCATTCTCCAGTCTTCTGGAACCTCGTCTACGGCTAAATAGGATACAATGATCTCTTACAGGCCTAGCAGTCTGCTTTAACTCCCTGGAATAGATCCCATCAGGTCCTGGGAGTTATCCACCATAATGCTCTTAGGTAGTGGAGGTCAATTCACTGGATGTTTTCAAGAGAGTTAGATATAGCTCTTAGGGCTAACGGAATCAAGGGATATGGGGAGAAAGCAGGAATGGAGTACTGATTTTGGATGATCAGCCATGATCATTTGAATGGCAGTGCTGGCTCAAAGGGCCGAATGGCCTACTCTTGCACCTATTTTATATGTTTCTACAGACATCCAACACCACTACCGATAATATCAAGAAACCCTTCTCTGATCTTACCATTATCCTCGTCCTTGGAGAATTCCGATGCAAAGCTGTGATTTATGACCTCACCCAAATCCTAGCTCTCAGCAAGCCACTTTTGTCCATGTGTGGACCTCTTCATTCCCTAGCTATCTTCTTGCTTTTAATATACGTGTAAAATGCCTTGAGATTCTCCATAATCCTACACACTTGGGACAATTTACAGAAGTCAATTAACCTGTAAGGATGTACATCTTTGAAGCATGGGAGGAAATCCAGAGAAAACCCATGCAGTCACAGGGACAACGTACAAACTCAGTACAAACAGAAACCGTGGCCGGGATCGAACCTGGGTGTCTGGCATTATTCTGGAGCAACTCTACTGCTGCGCGACTGCGCCGTCCCTTACATGTGCTTCCTTTTTCTCTTTAACTAACTTAACAATCGCTCTCTTGAACCTTGCCATCCCTATCTTAAATTCTCACAGGAACATTCTGCTCCTGAACTCTAATCAGCAGACCTTAAAAGGATACCTACTTCCGATGTAAACCTACTTTCATACAGCTACTCCCAATCTATTCTCCCTAGTTCTTGCCTTAGTTTTATCGATAACTACTTGAAACGTACAGAATTATGATCACTATTCACCAATGCGCTCCACTGAAATTTAATCACATGGTCAGCCTCATTTCCCAATGCAAGGCCTAGATTCATAAGTTGAACTGTCACAATGTTTTCTGAAACATTACATTTCCTACCAACCTAAATAATTCTGCCCCATTTAAGCCATCCTTCATTCAGTGTGGTGACCTGGACTGCACATAATACTTCAGCTGTGGCATAATCAATATTTTATGAAGTTGCACCATACCTTCCCTGCTCTTACATTCCATTCCCTGACTATTGTAGGCTGATGTCCTGTATGTCTGCATTACCATCCTATCTACCTCTGTTGTTTTCACCGTCTCTGCCACCAGCCAGAACAAGGTTAGGGTTCCACTTGTCCTCATCTCCCACCCCACTACCATCTACATCAAACAGATCCTTCATAATTTCTGCCATTGCCCACTGCTTTCAGCACTCCAAACCTTCCATTTTAACCTTTCCCACCATTACTGGACCCAAACAGTGCCTCCATGTGAGCCAGAGATTCACTTGCACACCTTCCAATTCAGAATAATGGATTCAGAACTGCAATACAGACTGACCTCTTCTGTCTCAGCTCCTAACCTGCCCCCCCAAAGTGTCTTCTAACTGGGCACATTACAACCCCCAGTATTAATACTGTATAAGTAATTTCAGATTTCAGAGACTGGTGGGTGGCTGGAACGCAAGTGATGTTGGTGGAAACAGATATGATAGTGACATTTAAGAGGCTTTTTGATAGGAACAAGAATATGCAGAGAATGGAGAGATATAGATCATGTGCAGGCAAATTAGTTTAATTTGGCATCATGTTTGGCACAGACATGAAAACTGTTGGTTGCTCAGGGTCAGGGCTAAGGACATGTTCCGGTGCTATTCTGTTTTATGCTCTATGTTCGAATAATGTCAACAAGGGAGGTGATCAAAATCGATCTCATAGAACATAGGGTACTATACCAGTGTGGTCTGAGAGTCGGTGAACAGTAGGAATAAATAGTTTTTTTCTCGGGTTAGAGGCTGTGACAAGTAGAGTATTGTACCAATAAGAGCTTGATCCACAATTATTCACAATTCATGTCTAACTTTGGCTGTGAGCACCAAGCTCACTGAACACAGAAAACGTTGGGATTGTGGGAAGTGATGAGGATGTAGAAGGCTTCAAGGGCATATAAAATGAGAGAGTGGTCACCAATCTTAGAGGCACACATCCATTCTCTGATCTGCTTTTCCCTCTCGCCCTCTGGTTTTCGATTCTCCTACTCTGGGTAAAAGGCTCTGTACATTTACCCTATCTATTCCCCTCATGATCGTATACACCTTTATAGAAACATAGAAAATAGGTGCAGGAGTAGGCCATTCGGCCCTTCGAGCCTGCACCGCCATTCAATATGATCATGGCTGATCATCCAACTCAGTATCCCTTACCTGCCTTCTCTCCATACCCCCTGATCCCCTTAGCCACAAGGGCCACATCTAACTCCCTCTTAAATATAGCCAATAAACTGGCCTCAACTACCTTCTGTGGCAGAGAATTCCAGAGATTCACCACTCTCTGTGTGAAAAGTGTTTTTCGCATCTCGGTCCTAAAAGACTTCCCCCTTATCCTTAAACTGTGACCCCTTGTTCTGGACTTCCCCAACATCGGGAACAATCTTCCTGCATCTAGCCTGTCCAAACCCTTAACCCCTTATAAGATCACCCCTCATCCTCCTGCGCTCCAATGAATAAAGTTTTAGCTATAAATCTTCTCTGCACCCTTTCCAACATCTTTCCTTTTACAGGATGACCAAAACTGAATACAATACTCCAAAGGTGGCTTAACAGTCTTGTACAACTGTAACATAACATCCCAACTTCTATACTCAATACCCTGACTGATGAAGAATAATGTGCCAAAATCCTTCTTAACAACCCAGTGATACCACTTTCAAGGAACTGTGTACCTGCACTCCTACATCCCTCTGCTCTACAACACTCCACAAAGCCCGGCCATTCACTGTGAAGATTCTGCCCTGGTTTGACTTCCCAAAATGCAATAATCTCTATTAAACTCCATTACACATTCCTCAGCCCACCTGTCCAGCTGATCATGTTCGCTATCTACAATGCCACCCACTTGTGTCACCTGAGAAGTTTCTAATCATACCGTGTATATATTTTCATCCAAATCACTGATATTAACCAAACAGCAAAAGGCTCAGCACCGATCCCTGAGATACACCAAAAGTCACAGGCCTCCAGTCTGAAAAACAACCTTCCACCATCACCCTCTGCTCCATTCCATGAAGCCAATTCTCTATTCAGTTGGCTAGCTCTCCCTGGATCTCATGCAATCTAACCTTCCAGCGCAGCCCACCATGCGAAACCTTATCAAATGCTTTGCTGAAGACAATAAAGGCAATGTCTGCGGCTTTGCCCTCAGCAACTTGTTTTGTTACTTCTTCAAAAAATGGGGAAGGGCATAATGCAGGAAATGAAAAAGGTAGCTCAGGGCGCACTGCATCCTACCTGAGAGTGTGGATGCTGCAGACCATGCACGAAATAGGTTACATTCATACAGTAACCCCACCCCCATCTCCACAAACCAGATCTAGGGACAGAGTCATTTAGGAACTCAGCCAGTTTCCATTTTTTGTCTCTCTGTTCAAATGTCAGAATAAATATAATACTGTCATGTCATCCGGTGAAATGGTTGAGCAGAATTGCCCTTCATTTTGTGGAATTGAGGAAATATCCTCACTATTCTTCAAGGGCTTTGCAGGTTAGGTGCTTGGAAGCAATTTTAGCTTTGATAATCTAGAACAAGGATTAGCTATTTAAGATGAAAATGAAAAGATGATCAGCTATTTAAGACGATGAGGTGGAAATCTATTGAATTCTCTAGATCAGAGTGCTGTTAGGGATTAGTCAATGGTTATGTTCAAGGCTGACTGTAATGAATTTTTGGGCATTTAAAAAAGTCAAGCAATAGAAAGTTGGAGTTGGAGTTTGCATTATTTTATCGAATTATGGTGCAAGAATAAAGCGCTGGATAGCCCAAATCAGCTATTATTTACCCAAAGTAGCACCCGCCATCATGATGTGGATAAAAGTCTGTTAAAATGAGAACCTCAATCATCTTTGGCTAAGAGTGCTGATTATCACGTCATGTCCAGTGCCTCAGCCAGCTGAGCTGGTTATTTAATTTGGTGACTCCTCTTCTACTACAGAGTATACATAAAATGAGTGAGCCCAGCAAGCAGCAAGACAACAAGCCACGAGGTTGGCTGCCCTGAGACATGCTTACTGGGGAAGGCAGGCAAGAACACACACGAGTAAAAGGACATGCAGGAGGGAGATGTAAAGGCAGGGGACACTCAAGTTCATCAACCTGTCAAAGGAAGAAGTGGTTTCAAATTATTTGTGCTGCTTTGGTTTGTGATGCACAGTTGATCCTCTAAACCTCATAAGGCCTCTGAACAAATTAGCATTGACCTAGTACCTTCAGGGAGGACAGTGTTCCATAATGTGTGCTTCTCAGGAACACTACCAAAAATGTAACGCCAAACTATACAGGGCCGATGATGGAAGGTTTGGTTAAGTGGCTGGCTTTAAAAAGCATATTTGAGTAGAGAGACAGAGGGGGAGGGAGGGAGGGAGAGGTTTAGGGAGGGAATTCGAGCTGAAGGCATAGTGAGGGAGGACAGTGATGTGCAAAGACCAGATTTGGAAACGTACTGATATCTTGGAGGCATATTAGGCCAGGAGAGACTAGCTCACTGATGAATTTGAAAAAAAGGAATGACAGAATGTAAAACCTGGCCATTCTTGAACCTAAGATAACAGCAGCCTGCACTCGAAAGTGCTTCAAAACTCCATTCACACCACAAGTCCGATAGGATGGAGAGATCTCTACCTTTGAGGCTGGGGAACGGTGTGCTCTTGTCTCGCCCTGCTTTGCTTGGTAATGCCAGGTTAGAGAGGCTGAAGCTGCTGCCACGGTTCTTGTAGATGTTACCTACACATCAAGGACATAAAGTGAATAAACATATCCCATGCCACCAGCTCCGCTCTGCAATACACAAATAATCCATCTGCTTTCATTATGCACACACTCCATGAAATAAATCAGCAAACTAAATTCAAACAGACTAAATGAACCATGGGCTAAGCAAGAAACATGTGGCCATTCAATTACCTCAAGCACTGGGAATATGGTACCAGCACAAAACTTGCAATCGTGCTTTGGTTCAGGTCCTTGTGCAACACTCACAATAGGGTTCCACGTCCAAGAGCAGTACTTGTCGTATTGCCACGGGTCTGGTGTAACACTCATGACAGAGCCCACCCACAGCACTTGTGATTCTAGGTCAGGGTTTACCGCTCAAGATACTGTCAAGTTTCCTCATCCCAGTGTTGCATTCACGATACTGACTGCACTTGTGATAATATCCATTCCCAGTTCCTTGTCAGGTTCTGACTGTCAACTCTACCTATGCCTCCCATAATTTTATATACTTTTATCAAGTCTCCCCTCAATCTGTGATGTTCCAAGAAAAACAATCAAGGTCTACCCAACCTCTCCATGTAACTGAAACTCTCTATTTCAGGCAACATTCTGGTAAACCTCCTCTGCACCCTCTCCAAAACCTCCACATCTTTACTGTAAAGGGGAAAGCACAATTGCATGCAATACTCTAAATGCGACCTAACCAAAGTCCTACAGAGCTGTATCATGACTTCCTGGCCCTTGTATTCAATGCCCCCAGCAATGAGCACAAACATATCATACTTCTTCTTTATCACCTTATTTCCCCTGTGCTGCCAGCTTTAGTGAGCCATGAACTTGAC
Organism: Raja brachyura; assembly: GCA_963514005.1. Next base: position 46,618,449 of record OY740798.1, on the reverse strand, counting down.
TCTAAGATGCCTCTGCACATCAATGCTATTAAGGGTCTTACCATTAACTCGATACTCTCTCCTTACATTTAACCTTCCAAAGTGCAACAACTCACACTTGCTCAGATTAAAATCCATCTGCCATTTCACCACCCAATTCTGCAGTTGATCTTTATCCCGCTGTATCTTCTGAGAACATTCCTCTGTCTGCAACTCCTCCAATTTTGGTGTTATCAGCAAACGTACTCACCAACCCATCTACATTTACGTCGAGGTCATTTATGTATATCGCACAGAGATTCCTGGCACAGATCCCTGCGGAATTCCACTGGCCACAGACCTCTACCTTCCACCAAAACCCTCTGTCTTCTATGAATAAGCCAGTTCTAAATCCATAAGACTCTGTCATTGTCAATCCCATACATTGTAATCAGCTTACCATAAGGCACCTTATCAAAAACTGTACTAAAATCCATGCATACAACATCCACTACCATACCTTCATCAATCTCGCTTGCTGGCTATTCCTGATTCACCCATTCTCTTCCAAATGGAAGTAAATCCTATCTTGAATTCTCTCCATTTTCTCCACCACTGATGTGAGGCTCGCCAGCCCATAGTTCCCTGGATTCTCTCTACTTAGACAATAGACAATAGGTGCAGGAGTAGGCCATTTGGCCCTTCGAGCCAGCACCTCCATTCAATGTGATTATGGCTGATTATCCCCAATTAGTACCCCGTTCCTGCCTTCTCCCCATATCCCCTGACTATCTTTAGGGCTATTTTTAAGAGCACTATCTAGCTCTCTCTTGAAAGTATCCAGAGAACCGGCCTACACGGCCCTCTGAGGCAGAGAATTCCACAGACACACAACTCTCTGTGAGAAAAAGTGTTTCCTCTTCCCGTTCTAAATGGCTTATCCCTTATTCTTAAACTGTGGCCCCTGGTTCTGGAGTCCCCCAACATCGGGAACATGTTTCCTGCCTCTAGCAGGAACATGTTTCCTGCCTCTTTAATAATCTTAGATGTTTCAATAAGATGCCCTCTCATCTTTCTAAATTCTAGAGTATGCAAGCCGATTCTTCCTTTATTCAACAAAGGAACAGCATTGGACATTCTCCAGTCCTCGGAGACCTCACCCATGGATAGAGAAGAATCAAAGATCCCCATTGCAGCGGCCTTCTCCAAGAAGGCTGCTGCAATCTCCTCTCTAGCCTCCTTCAATAACCTGCGATAGATCCCATCAAGTCCTGGGGACCTATCCACCCTATTGTTCTTCAAGAGCCTCAGCATTATCTCTTTCGATCTCAAACTGCCCTAGCATGTTTGTATTCACTGATCTTGCTGTTCTCCAAGTCTATCTCCTCAGTGAATAAAGATGCAATGTACTCGTTTAGTACCTCACCTATATCTGCCGACTCCTACCTTTAGCTTTGAGCAGACTTTCCTTTTCTTGGTCACCCTCTTATATTTAACGTACATATAAGATGCCTAGTGATTTTCCTTAATCCGACTCACCAATGACATTTCACTACCCCTTTTGGCCGTTCTAATTGTCTGCTTAGTTCATTTCATTTTGGAGTCACGTGAGTGACTTCGTGAAGAGCCTGCCGGCGCGCATGCTCGACATATCGTCGTAACGCGTTGCTGCGACGGCTGGCGGTGGAGCGCGCTCCTCGCCAGCCCTTCAGAAGGGGCCACGAAGGTGAGTATTCGACCTTAAGTTGGTGGTTCTTGTTGTGTTTGCTTCACAGCAAGAACATGGATGGGAGTTTGAGAGGCCGGAGATCGGGAAAAAGTCGCCGGCCAGCAGTTCCGGAGCGAGAGTTGTCGGGGGTACCTGCAACACAGACCGGAACGAGGGCGGAGATGTCGGTAAGCTCTGTCTTTTCAGGTCCGGACCCGCCCGCACACCACAGCTCGGAGGAGTTCGACGAGGAGTGTGGTGTGCCGCCAGAGCAGGACGACCCTGCCATGGCAGTCAGGTCGTCAGCAGGCCTCCTGACGGCCTCGAGCAGAAGGGTCCGTGCGGCTGCACGGCCCGTTTCACGCAGCCCTCTGAGGAGGGGAAGGGCAGGAGCCCAGAAGCCTAACCCTGTCGGGGCTAAGGCTCTGCCTGCCGCCAAGGAGCGGTCAGGTTCCAGGACGGGACCCGGGGCAGCTGTGAGGTCCAGCCGTCGCCCCCCAACTTTCGACGCCGGGACGAGTCAGTTGGGGGTTCCGTCACGGTCGCCGAGCCCCCCATGGATGGGTGGGCGAGACCATGCGTCGGCAAGGTCCACGATGTGGGCAGCTGGCAAGCCTGTACGGGCTCAAGGTATCCAGGCTTCGGCTGGTGCCGACACCATGCCGCATCTGTCCGTAGAGGCAACGGCTTCCGCTCCCGCTAAACGGAGGCGGTTGAACACGCCCGTGCAGGAATCGCGCAGTTCGCCTCGGCGGCTGTCGACGACAACTACCGGCACCGGCAGGGCCTCGACGAGGTGCGGGCCGATGACAGGAGCCCCGGCCAATTTTCAGAGCTGGAGGACTCCGACCACCTGAGTGTTCAGGGTGAAGGGCGTATTGACCGTATGGAGCGGCTGCTGGAGCTTCTCATACAAGGTCAACAACAACAGGCATCCAGCAGCGACAGGCACAGGGCTTCATCACCAGCTTCGTACACCAGCCTGGAGCAGCAGGACGAGGAGGCAGTGGTCGACCCCATCCCACCCCCGCCTGAATTACCGGCGGAGGACCTCCTCGATGTGGCCACCAAGTTTGCAGCCCTTCATTCCTTGGGGCTTCCCATCAATACGAAATTGGCAGCCACTGTGGACTTCCTAAATAATCACCAGCTTCAGGAGGAAGTTCTACTACAAGCCATGAGCCGTCACAAGGCTCCATCAAACTGCAACTCCCTCAACGTGCCTGTGGTCAATACGCCAATATGGGGCAACATCAGTGCGGCTATCCGTCAGCAGGAGCTGAAGATTCAGCGGATCCTGAAACTCCTCACGGCCGGGATTACTGCCTTTGTGCGGTCGGTCGACGGAGAGGAGCTTAATTTGGACCAGGAGGATGCTCTGGCGCTTCTGTGCGCTACTCAAAATGAAATAAATGGCTTTCGCAAAAATAGCATCCGCCCAGCGCTCAACCCTAAGTTTGCAGGGTTGTGCAAACCACCGCCGCCGCCGCCCCGTCAGCTCTTTGGCGAAGACCTTTCCAAAAGGGTCAGAGAGCTTGATGAACAAGCCAAGATCGTGGGGCTCATGCGCTCTCATAGTGCCCCCACGCCATCGAGCTCGAAAGCTCCGCTCGGCCGCTCACGAGGGTCTGTCAGCACGTCTACCAGAAATTACCCTCCAGCTCCAAACCGATATCAACCACCCCAACACCAGGGGTCTTTTTTAGGACAGGCTCGGCAGAAGCCGAGGTGGAAAATGAGGACGCCACGACCTCAAACCTACCCAGCACCTCTACGTCCACCCACTCGTGTCAGGGACCGCCGGTAACCACAGAGGTGAGGCGGTCTGGTTCTCGTTTTCTCTTTGTTTAACTTCACATGTTGGTGGGCGTCTGCGGTTGTTTGCGGGTGCATGGGGTGACATTACCAGTGATGAGTATGTGTTACGGAATATTCAGGGCCATAGCATTGAGTTTATTAATGGGGACATCCCTCCGTCTCAGCAGAGACCGGGTCGTACTTTTAAACTAACGGCTGCGGAACAGTCCGTAGGCTATAAGGAAATTTTAAGGTTGGAACAGAAAGGGGTCATAGAGAGAACGGTTCATGAGCCCGTTGAATTTGTTCCAATATTTTTTACTCGACCTAAGAAGGATGGAGGCCGTAGAGTCATTATTGATCTAACCACTCTGAATAACTTTGTAACATATACTCATTTTAAAATGGACACGTTTGAAACGGCCAAATCATTGATCTCACAAGGGTGCTTTATGGCATGCATTGATTTACAGGATGCGTACTATACCGTACCCATGAAAAAATATTACAGAAGGTTCTTAAAATTTATCTGGATGGATCAGCTGTGGCAATATAGGGCGTTGCCTAATGGGCTCACCACAGCCCCTCGATTATTTACTAAATTGGTGAAGCCAATTATGGCTTATTTAAGACAACGACATCATATCGTTATGGCCTATTTAGATGATATTTTAATTGTCGGCCACACCTTGGAATCAGCTCAACAAGGGGTTGCAGCTGCGGTCAATTTGTTCCAACAGCTTGGGTTCATTATTCATCCAGAAAAATCTAAGTTCTGCCCCACCCAGGTAATTAATTATCTGGGGTTCCAGGTGAATTCCATTAGCATGAGAGTTACCATACCAATTAACAAAATTGAGGAGGTAACACAGGTGTGTACAGATTTAATCAATACTCGTATACCATCGATTCGTCACACAGCTACTGTCATTGGCAAGATTGTGGCTTTGTTTCCGGCAGCCCGGTATGGACCTCTGCATTATCAAAACTTGCAGAGAGCCAAGATCGCTGCGTTGCGACGGCATGCTGGTCATTATGATCGATCAATGCAGCTGCCGCCTGCAGCATTGGATGAGTTACGATGGTGGGTTTGCCACATTAGTAACTCGTTTAAAACTATTATTGAGGCGAAACCGATGATATACTTACAAACTGATGCGAGCTCTGATGGCTGGGGAGCTACGAATCAATATTCTAGTTGTGGGGGCCGATGGGATACCCTTGAGAATACGATGTTGGTATCACAAGGGATCAACTATTTGGAGCTGCTTGCAGCGTTTCACGGACTTCGTGCATATTGTTCCAAGATCATTGGAGCACATGTCCGGCTCCAAATAGACAATACCACAGCGGTGGCGTATTTAAACCACATGGGCGGTACCAGGTCAGTTTCATGTGATAAATTGGCTAATTCAATTTGGCTCTGGTGTGTCAAGAGAGACATTTGGATTTCAGCTACCTATTTGCCAGGTGAGCTTAATATTGTGGCGGACGCCAGGTCACGCAAGTTCAATGATAATATTGAATGGATGTCACATCCTGAAATTTTTGCAAAAATCACAGCCAAATTTGGGAAACCGGACATTGACCTTTTTGCGTTCCGGTTGAACCATAAGGTACCAACCTACGTCTCGTGGGAACCAGATCCTGGGGCTATAGCGTTAGATGCATTCTCGCTAGACTGGGGGAATTGCTTTTTCTATGCATTCCCCCCGTTTTGCCTCATCAGTCGGGTATTACGTAAAATTCAGATGGATGGTGCCAAGGGCATCCTTATCATACCCGACTGGCCTACACAGCCGTGGTATCCGATGGTCTTTGACACGCTCAGTGAACCTTGGGTCCGTTTGCAGGGTAGCCCAGAATTAGTTACTCACCCTGTTTCAGGGGAGCCACATCCCTGCCATGGCTATTTACATTTGTTGGCTTGCAGATTCTGAATCGGCCTTTAGTTCAATACGGCCTTTCTACCCGGACCATGGATACCATTGTGGCGTCGTGCCGAGAGTCTACAAGGCGAAGATACCGCTCTCACATCAGGAAGTGGGAAGCCTTCTGCAGCCGCTCTCGCATCACGTACGATGCCGTGACTATAACCGACGTCCTGGAATTCCTCGCGGGGTTGCACCATGATGAACACTTAAGCTACAGTGCCATCAACAGCGCCAGGAGCGCTCTATCATTCTACCTCAATATTGAGGTGGGATCCAACAGGCTAGTGTCCAGGCTCATGCGGGGTATTTTCAATACGAATCCGCCTACACCACGTTACTATATCACCTGGGATGTCAGGGACGTTTTAACTCTGCTCAGGACGTGGTCCCCCATGGAAGGGCTCCAGCTGGACAAACTCACCATGAAGCTGGTGATGTTACTAGCGCTGACTTCAGCACAGAGGGTACAGACACTCCATAAACTACGTGTCGACAGAATGATGTCTACCCCCACAGAAGTAGTTTTCTTTGTTGATGAGCTACTAAAGCAGCACAGACCTGGGTGCACAGGGCTGCAGCTGAAGTTCCCGGCATACCCCGCCGATGCTAGGCTATGCTTAGCCTCCCATATCCGTTACTACGTCAAGGTGACGGCAAGCATCAGAGGAATGGAGAGATACCTGCTTGTCACTCATAAGAGACCTCACCATCGAGTGACAACACAGACGATATCCAGGTGGCTTCGAGTCGTCTTGGGTAAGTCAGGGATCGACACTAATGTGTTCAAATCTCATTCCACCAGGGCTGCATCGACGTCGGCGGCGAGGGTCATGGAGGTGCCCATGGACCATATTCTCGCCACAGCAGGATGGGCTAATGAAGCTGTGTTCCAGCGGTTCTACAACCGGCCCGTTGCTGCGCCTCTACAGTTCGCAGAAGCCGTGCTAAATGCGGGGCAAGAACGTGGAGATGTCCCCGAATGAGGGTTTTTTTGATTTTTTTGTTAACAAATATGCTTTGTTTTGCAGTATGGACTAGTCAGCAAGTTATTCCTCCCATCCATCCCTGGTAGTGGTGTGACAGCATGGACGTGGTCCAGGGCGTGTCATCACAGAAGCTTTGAAGTCTTCACGAAGTCACTCACGTGACTCCGAAATGAAATAGTAAGATTGAACGAGAACTTACCAGTTCGAAGGTTGATCTTTATTTCATGAGGAGTCGAAGTGAGGGATTTCGTGCCCTCCTCGCCCAACCCTCAATCACCTTCATCTGGTAATCTTAGTCGTTTCATTCTTACTATGTGAAGTCATTTCTTTTGATTGGTTTCTGTGATTCCATGCCGCTACTTTGAAGTATGTCGAGCATGCGCGCCGGCGGGCTCTTCACGAAATCCCTCACTTCGACTCCTCATGAAATAAAGATCAACCTTCGAACTGGTAAGTTCTCGTTCAATCTTACTATTCCTATTCACTTGCCAAAAAGATCTGATGCCACCTTTTTACACAGGACATATGTTTCCTTTTCCATCCTGACCAAGTTTACAACCCTTTAGTCTTTCACAGTTCCCTTACTTTGCCATTCTTATCTCACCTTTTTACTGGAACAGCTGATCCTGCACTTCAATCAGCTGGCCAACAACCCACGTCATCTGAGGATTTACCCAATAACAACTGCTCCCAATCTACCCTCCCTTGCTCCTGCATAATGACATTGTAATCTGCCTTGCCCCAATGAAGTGCCTTCCCTCAACATCCAGTCCGATCCCCATTCAAAACAATCTTAAAATGGGAGACGGAGGACGGGAGACGGGGGCGGGGGGTGGAAAGAGACCGAGCAGGAGACGGACTGGGTAGGGGGGGGGGAGACCAGTGGGAAAGGGGGACGACCAGGGGGAAGGGGGGGTAGACTGGACCGGCTCTCAGTAGCTGACGCACACAGAACCGCGCCTCATCCAACTGACGGGACAATGACCCCCGGGCCCACCGTGGAGAAGTGCCAACCCCAGCTCACCTCCGCTTCTCCTGCTGGCCAACCGACAGTCCTGTCCGACGACATCAGCGGCCCCAGGCCCACAGAACCCATAGCTAGCGCCACCTCCAGACTAACCCCGCTCCAACTCCAGAGGAACCCCCTCCCTGAAGGGCCGCTACGGCGAGGTGCCAGTCCGCCCACGGCCTGGATGCGCTGCGCTCCCTCAGCTGCCACCCCAGGTACAAGCCGTACCTTCGACACGACCGGCTTCTGCCCCTACGGTACCGGCTGTCACTTCATCCATAACCCCGAGGACGAACGAGGGCCCTGACCTCACCTGCACCAGAGGGCCAGCCTGGGCTCAGCCTCCTCCAGCCCGGATATTGACAGTGCCACGCCACAGGCGGCCCGGGACCCGACCTGGAGTTGGAGCTGGCCCAGACTCTGGGCTTCGGGCTGGGCAAGGGAGGGGTAAGAGGTACTTCTGCCGCCAGCACCACCAGCGAGGGCCCGGCCTATCCATGGTCGGCAGGAGCCCATCCGCATACTCTCTCTCCTACCAGGATGACTCCAGCAGCAACAGCTCCGAGTCGCCTGTCTTCGAGCAGAGCAGGCGGCTGCCCATCTTCAGCAGGGTCTCGGTGTCGGACTGAGGGGAGGGAATGGAGGTGGAGGGCTGCCGGCCAACCAGGCAGAGCCGAGCTGGAGCCAGCGGCTGTAAGTCCGGGGCCGCCCCGCCAGCTCAGGCCTCCCTGGACACCTCCGGACAGGGACGGGACACCGGGGAGGGATTGGGGACGGCCCAGCAGCAACTCGACAGCATCTGCAGCGACGGAGAGCCGACCCCGACTACGGACGAAACGCAAGCCTGCGCACAATGCAGCACCACCGTTGCCGAGATTTTTTTATAGCTAGTAACCTATGACCTGGGCATGCGCAGTTGGAATACCGAACTCGCTTATTGTGATCACTAATTAATCAGCCCTTTCATTTGCTGACCTGCTGCTATGGTTCCCATAGTGTATTCAACACTGATTTTTGTTGCAACATTGGGGATTGGGAACTAGAGTCCTATGGGGACAGCCAGGCTTATTAAATAGCCTACACCCAGAGCTGCCAAGTTTTGTCAGAGTATTTCAGTATTCTAGTACCTAAAAATCAGTATTTTGCTGAGGAAATCAGTATTTTTACGGTGCCATTTTGCTGAAAAAAGTGTTATTTGCGGTCATACCCATGTAAGAGTACAAGAATGCATAACTTTGCTACCAATTGACATGCCTTCTATGCACCATACTTGACAGTGCATTTGTTGCCTTCTCTTTGTGTACTGCTGTTTGAACGGCTGCTTCCTGCTTTTAGCACCAGATGATGATGTAGAAGCCATTTTGGAAGCCTCCCTCTCCCTCTTTCCCCTCTTTCCCCTCTTTCCCTCCCTCTCCCTCTCTCTCTCTCTCTCCCTCCCTCTCTCTCTCTCTCTCTTCCTCCCCCTCCCTCTTTCCCTCACCCTCCCTCTCTTCCTCCCTGTCTCCTTCCTTTTTTTCTACCTCCCTCTCTTATTATCCCTCTCTCTCCCACTCCCTTCTCCCTCCCCTAACAGTCTGTGATCCATAGCGCTGTGGCCATAGCTCTATGTGTAAAGCCCACAGCACTATGTGTACAGGCAATAGCGCTTCAACCCATAGCGCTGTTCGTTTAAATTCCCACGTGTTAAACTGACAGCGCTGTTTAAACCTGTAGTGGGACAGGCAGATCAAAGCTTACAAAAATAATCATCCAGATCTTGAGATTTAAAATACTAATAGATTTAATCTGCTATAATTTTTAGACGTACATTTATATCCTTGTATTTTTTAAGCAGCAAGATGAAACAGGAAGTCGGGCTAATTTTTAAAAATCCGTATTTTACAAAGCATATCCGTACATCCGTTTTCTGATCGCATTTCCGTACAAAATACGGAAAATCTGTACTACTTGACAGCTCTGTACACCTGACCCTATTTCTAATAATTTTACATTCTTTTATCTCAACTTCTGGTACCACTGTACAGTAATGGCGTTATCCTCAACAAGACACGTTCAGTTCATGTACACAAATAAACAAAAATTATTTAACAGGACATTAAATGCAATACAACTCTAATAATTTGATAGTTCAGAAATACATATGTTCCAGCCTCAGGCATAACAGGACATTGGTTGTTGTGCTTCCTTTAAGGGTCCCATTTCCTGCATACATTTGCACAACGAGGGACTTATTTTTAACACTCCCTTTCAACACGTAGTTTACGCGAACATTTATATTACTATGTAACATCTTAAAATAAATAAATATGTTGAGGTATTGCCACAGACAATATCCAAATAGATCAGAAAATCTGCCAGTTTACCAAAGTCCCAAGGGTACCAAAACAAAGTACTGGAGGAACTCAGTGGATCAGACGGCTTCTGGGAAAGGAATGACAAGCAATATTTGGAGTCAAGACCCTTCTTCAGACAGATTGTAGTGGGGGTGGAAGCAGGAGAGAGGGTGGAGGTGGCTCAAAGCCTGGCAAGTGATAGGTAGATGCAAGTGTGGGTAGTTTAATTGGCAGATGGGTGGAGTAAGTGACAAAGGCTAGAGGTGAAAAGGAGACAAAGGGGGATTATCAGATAAGGAGAAGAGGGGATTGAAATGGAAATGGAAGGTGGAAGGGGACAGTGTGCAGCACATGTGACCAGCAAAAATAATGGAACATTTTAATATTCAAACAGGCTGGTAAGGTAAGCTGGATTGACAAAAATACGTAAGCAAATTAAATGGAGCATACTAAAGCTCAACATACCAAACCCGTGGCAAAATAACAATACACTTACTGGCAAATGACATAAATCCTCCAAAGCCCTCGCTGCTGTTGTTGGAAATGGTGGAGTTTGGGGAACTTGCTCGAGAATCAGATTCCACTTCAGAATCACTTGGAAGTCTCAAACTGTTGGGACGAAGCGGCTTCATGGACCTGGAACATCAATAGCTGAGATAATACTTGGTTCCTATTTCCTTGTGATGCAAGATGCCCATCTAGTGTATATCAAAGGATTGCAATCAATTCCATTCCCACCTTTATGTTCCTGTAAATCAATCACTCTTACTCCGATTCTCCTAACACCCACCTACATATGGGCAACATATGCAAGCCAATTAAACCCACCATCTTCTCGCACATCTTTTGGGTGTGGAGAATTTGGCAGTCTGGGAAGCCCACACAGTCACAGGGAAAATGCGTAAACCCCTCACAGACAGCACCCAAGGTTGGGATCGAACTAGGACTTATGCACCCGAGGCAGAGTTCTACATGGTGTGCCACCATACCACCCGGTGTACAAGAACACAACTGTAATTGTGAATCTACTTTGCCCACTTGCCGGTCTTTAAATCTGAACAATGCACAAAATATCCTAGCCAAGGCACTTTGCCAAAAATACTTTTTGACAATTTGACAAAGCAAATTTAACACATCTTCACTGGCTTTCAATACTATTGCTCTGGAAAGGAACCCCAATTCTTAAGCTGCTTTTCATGGCCTTATTAACAGACAGCACTGGCTTTATTGATGTGTATATGTATCCCCAAATCGCCGTTTTACTTCAAGTCTCCTCTATGTTCATCTCCATGACTCTCACCATTTTGAGGTGAAACAGATGCTGCTCTTCAAAGACCGATGCCAGATGATGTCACCAAAATGTTGAAGTAAACAATTTCGTTCTACACCCTTGAGTATTCAATGTTACACTGTATGCTGTAAGTTTAGAGGCTGAGAAAAGAGGCCTGTCCAGCATCATGGAGAGTAAACAAGCATCAAACTACTCCCTAATTTAATTGCATCAGCTCTCAACGTGCTAACCTAATCTTACCTGTAAACATAACACCTTATCTCAACTAAACCGTCATAGGATCTGAGCTCTACAGCATTTAACATTGTTTTTCTTGCAGTACACAAAACGCAGTGTACAAAAAAAAATGTATTGTGATTGGCAGCTTAAAATGAACTTTATGGATGGTGAAGCAAATTATGTGTAGGAAAGAACTGCAGATGCTGGTTTAAATCGTAGGGAAGGCATAAAATGCTCGAGTAACTCCGCAGCACAGGCAGCATCTCTGGAGGGAAGGAATAGGTGTCCCGAATCGTTACCCATTCCTTCTCTCCAGAGATGCTGCCTGTCCTGCTGAGATACTCCAGCATTTTGTGAAGCATATGATCACAGTTCCAAGTAATTGCATACATCAAAATACAGGGACAAGCCCAGCACCTGTGCTTCTTAACTGAAAACTTGCTGGAGAGTTCATTAGAATAGAGCCCCTTGAAATTAGCTACCATAAACTTTGAACGTGTCAGTATTGGCCATTTCAAACCAGAGTACGGCCTTTTTTTCCCCTCATGAAGGGAATAGCATAGCCATGATGCTTCTGAGCCTCCTGCATGAGGAAGAGGGACTAGACCGCCCTCAAAGACAGCTGCAAGACCGAAGGGTGAAGCAATCTGCCGAGGAAAGCAGAACTATATCCATTCCATGACCCCACGGTCCAATGAGATAGTTGTTGCATTGGATTTAATATTTCAAAACTACCTGGATTTGTGAAAGGGATCTATTAAAATGGAAAGTAGTTAATGTAGCTCCTTTATTCAAAAGGCAAGGGAGAAACAAATCAGGAAACTCTCGGCCAGTTAGTTCAATTTGTACCAAAGCAAAAACTACAAAGTTATTATTAAATATGTTCTATAGTACAGTACAGAAAATTTCAAGGAAATTAGGCAGTCAACATGGTCTTGTGAACAAGAGATCACGTTTGATCCATTGTCTTTTTATAGATATGTATATAGCGCTGCAGAAACGGTGCACCTTATCCCCCCCCCCCCTTTTTGTCTTGTTTTTTTTTTGTTGCACTGAGTAGGAGCAGTTTTTAATCTCACTGTACATGTGTATAGTGACAATGAAAGGCATTCTGATTCTTCTGATTCTGATCAATTTACCAGTTCTTGGAAGTGATGTGGAAATTAGAATTTCTTGGAGAGGCAAACCAGTGGATGTGTTGAACATGGATAGCCAGATGTTCCACACCAAAAATAACCACAGGACATAAAAGTAGGTGTCAACAAACAGCTTAGCCATGCAAGAATAACAGAGAGGCGAGGCTCTCTCTGGTTGCCAAGACGGAACAAATTATCTGCTACAAGGATCAGCGCTGGTGTCTCAACCTTCCAAAAATGTATATAAATGTCGATGATAAAGCTACCAAAGGAACAACTGCTGAATTAGCTGACAACACAAATTTAGGCCAAAAAAGTTGGTTGTGAAGAGGACACAAGCAAGCTACAGGGATATATATATATATATATATATATATATATATATATATAATATATTATATATATATATATATATGTTATTTTACTTCGGAGTCACGTGAAGAAGGCCGTCAGCCCGCATGCGCGTCATTGCGTTTAACGCATTGCGCAACGACTGACTGGCAGGCGCGTCGTTCCTTCCAGCGGTAAGTTTAAAATCCTCAGGTAAGTGTTTAAACTTTCTCTGTGGTCGTTTGGCTTTGTTCTGTAATTCTTGCCAACAGACAAATTTGAACCTTTGGAGAATGTCGAAGGTGAAGAGACGGTCTGCGGGCAAACCAGCTACCGAAGACCGCGGGAGTGAGGGGACCGGGCGGCTGTCGATATCGCCTTCCGGGTCGCTGGCGGTGGAGCCTGCGACATCATACTTGGTGCCGGGAGATAGCACCGTGGCAGTCCCGCTTGGGCGGAAAGCCACTAAAAAAATCTGTCAGGCCCGTGGACTCGGATGAGTCGGGCCAGGAGGGTTCCCCTCCTTCATTGGGTAGCTGCATTGGGACGATTAACCCAAATGGAGCACCTGATGGAGAGGTTGCTCCAAAATGATATGCTCCAAAGGAGGGAGCTATATCAGCGCGGGTCTCCATGGGGGCCCGCGCCAGCGGCACCTGTTACAGGGCTGCACAATGTCTCCCTCTCTGAGGAGGGGAGCATACGGGGTCCGTACCTATCTGACTCGGAGTTCGGTGGTATAGCTGGTGAGCATACCCGGGGGCACATATCAGAAGTGCCAGTATTGGCATCAAAATTTGCCATCCCGTCGCAATCAGGGGAACCTCTGGACGAGGACCTAGCCAGTAGCCTCTCACCAGCTCCAAGATCTGGCCATGGAGGAGACTACAAACAAGTACCAAACTCCTGCCAAATGTGCCTCATTGAATGTGCCGGCCGTAAATCACTCCATCTGGTGTTAACATGGAGCGTCAGAGCCCAGGAGGTGAAGCTCCAAAAAATATAAAATTGCTCGCCTCAGGCATTACGGCCTTTGCCAGGTCAGTGGATGGGGAGCCCCTACCTGATATACAGCAGGATGCCATGGCATTAATGTGCAATGCACCTTTTTGAAATTAATTGCCTGCGGAAAAATGGCATCCGGCCAGCACTGAACGCCAAATTCGCTGCACTGTGTAAGGCCAGCAATGTCCAACCACCCAATTACCTGTTCAGGGAAGATCTGCCTAAGCAGGTCCGGGAGCTGGACAATGAGGCAAAGACGGTACGCCTAATGAAAGTCCTGACTCCACCCAAGGTCTCATCATACCGACGGCAGCAACCCTACGCTCCCTTCAACACCAGACGGTACACCAGAACTGGTGGGAGACCCGAACAAATGGCACAGAGGTCTTTTTTAGACCAAGGCCCAAGCAGGCCCACTTCCAAGATGCGCGGAGGACACCCGCCATCAGTCCCACCCACCAAATCTCGGGGGCGGAAACCAACACCATACCACAGTAATATCTGAGGTAGGTGAATCTAGTTCCTTGCGGAACACATTGCGCATGACTGGATTAGAAGATTGCGACATTTCTTGAATAAATGGCGTTGGAGCACACCAGATTTGTTTATACTGCACAGTATACAAGGCTTCCAAATTGAATTCCTTCCCAATTCGCCACCACCCACACAACATACACCAAACCGCACATATGTTTTTTCACAACAGGAAAGCTTGGATGCACAAGCTGAAATTGAACCTTTACACAAAAAGAAGTCATTGAGAGGTCATCTCATGAATCTCACCAATTTGTATCTAACATATTTACTAAGCGAAAGAAAGATGGAGGATGCCGTATCATCCTTGACTTGACTGAACTTAACACCTTTGTGCAGTATAAACACTTCAAAATGGATAACTTTGTTACTGCAAAACAACTGGTTTCTAAAGGAGGTTATATGGCATGCATTGACCTTAAAGATGCATGCTACTCGGTACCCATTCACAGGGAGCACAGGAGATATTTGAAGTTTAACTGGATGGGACAATTGTGGCAGTTTAAAGCATTACCTAATGGACCAACTTCAGCCCCCAGGCTATTTACAAAACTATTAAAACCAGTCCTGGGGCTACTCCGAGCTCAGAACCATATTGTCATGCCATATTTGGATGACATTCTAATCATAGGGGAAACTATGAAATTAGCTGAATCATCTGTTTCAGCCACCAAACTCATGCTTTAAAGAGTAGGGTTTCTCATTCATCCAGTTAAGTCCAAGTTGATACCTACCAGGGTAATTGATTACCTGGGATTTACCATTACCTTAATGCACATGTCTGTGACTCTGCCTTGGGGCAAGCGATCAGAATTAATAGAAGCCTGTAACAATCTCATTGTTAAGAAGCAGCATTCTATTAGACAAGTAGCTAGTGTCATTGGCAAACTAGTGGCTGCCTTTCCAGCTGTACAGTTCGGGCCTTTGCACTATCAAAATTTACAATGTGCCAAGGAGCAGGTACTCAAATTCCATGCAGGTCAATTTGGTAGACCTATGTGATTGCCAGCAGAGGCCATTGCTGAATTACAATGATGGGTAACGAATATTCCTCATTGCTCCAGGAAAGTTTTGGTCGATACGCCATCAGTTATTTTACAAACTGATGCAAACGCCCTAGGATGGGGAGCTACAAATACCATCTCTAGCTGCGGTGGTAGATGGAATGTGCAGGAGTCATTAATTCTTCAGCAACATGGTATTAACTACTTAGAGTTGTTGGGAGCACTCTATGGGCTGAAGGCTTATTGCAGCAATATGCAACATGTGCATGTTCAACTTCAGATTGACAACACTATAGCGATGGCATATGTTAATCACATGCGTGGAATCAATTCTGTATCTTGTGATAAATGGGCTAACCTTATCTGGCACTGGTGTATTACGAGGAACATTTGGGTTTTAGCCATCTTCCTACCAGGTAGATGAAACATAGTGGCAGACACTAGATCACGGAAATTCAATGACAACACAGAATGGATGTTGGATCATGACGTGTTTAGCGACATTGTCGCCCGGTATGGTGTACCGGATATTGATTTGTTCGCATCCAGACTAAATCACCAGTTACCCTAATATGTATCATGGGGACCAGACCCAGGGGCAGTGGCAGTAGACGTATTCTCGCTACACTGGGGAGGAATGTTTTTGTATGCTTTCCCCCCATTTTGCCTCATCAGTCGGTGTTTGGCAAAAATCAAGCAAGACAACGCCACAGGCATTTTAGTAGTGCCTGACTGCATACGCAACCTTGGTTCCCACTAGTCCTGGGAATGATAACACAGCCTTTTATGGCTGTCCCCAAATGCAGAAATCTGCTGGTTCACCCAGCGACGGGAAGTAACCATCCACTACATGACCGAATCAATTTACTGGTTTGCAGATTCTGAGGAGACCATACCTGGGGCTTGGATTATCAGAACATACGGTGGATGTGATAACTGCGGCCTGGAGGGACAGTACTAAAAAACAGTACATCTCTCACCTCAAGAAATTGGAGATGTTCTGTTCACTCACATACATATCGTATGACACAGCACGAATCACGGATGTGTTGGAATTTCTATCAACCCTATACTTTGATTAGAATCTGAGCTATAGTGCCATCAATAGTGCCAGGAGCGCATTATCCTCATACTTAGTGCTGGGATCAGGACACGACTCTGTAGGAATACACCCTTTAATAACAGGGTTTATGAAGGGCATTTTTAACTCTATACCACCCAGGCCACGGTACACAGAGATATGGGATGTGAGCGTGGTGCTCACACTGCTTCGCCAGTGGGCTCTAGCTCCGTCCCTGCCTTTATCCAAACTCACCCTCAAGGTGGTCATGCTCATGGCGCTGGTCAAAGCACAACGGGTCCAGATGTTACACAAATTACGACTGGACAGCACGGTTTCATCAGTTAATAATATTACCTTTTTCATTTACGATTTAATCAAACAGAGCAGACCGGAGGTGTCAGGGCTCAAACTAGTGTTCTTGGCATACCCCATGGACCTACGGTTGTGTGTAGTAATAACACACATACTACAGTACATCAAGGTCACCAAGAGCATCAGAGGCTCCGAATCATCTGTACTCATAAGTTACAGGTCCTGGCAAGTGCAGGTGTGGACGCTGACATTTTAAAATCTCACTCCACCAGGGCTGCATTTACGTCCGCAGCGAGGGCAATGGAAGTCCCTCTCGACCACATCCTAATCCAGGATGGTCCAATGAACAAACATTCCAAAGGTTTTACAATAAACCAATTGCCGGGCAGGGGTTTTTTGCCAGTTCCATTTTAGATTCTGATTTATAGTTTCCCCCCAGGATGGGAGGGGTCACTATTATTTTTCTTTGATGATGATTAAAGCATCAACATTTTTAACAAACTATGTCATGTCTGTATGCAATAATCTCTTTCACTCATCCATGGTCAATTGATGCAGTGTGTGACGCTTGGACCCGTATCCAAGGCATGAAATCACAGAGCTTTGAAATCTTCAAGTAGTCACTCGCGTGACTCCAAAGTAAAATAGTAAGATTAAATGGGAACTTACCAGTTTGAAGTTTGATCTGTATTTTATGAGGAGTTATGATGAGCGATTACGTGCCCACTGCTCCCAACCCTCATATTATAAAGGTCATCTGGTAGTTTCTAGTTCTCTCCAATCTTACTATGTTCAGGTCAACTACTGTTATCTGGGATTTCACACCGCTGCTTCTTCACGCAATCGCTCATCGTAACTCCTCAAAAAATAAAGATCAAACTTCAAACTGGTAAGTTCTTGTTTAATCTTACTATCAATCGACAAAGATCCTATAAATAGAGGCTGTCATGAGGAAATGCAAAAATGCCCAACTTAGGTGGAACAAAAATATTATCTAAATAGTGAATGATTTATAACTGAAATGCATGTAGTTGTGTATTATTCACATTAGGGCAGTACTGCAACAGCAGGAAATTAGGAAAGATAATGGATGGTATCATTTATTGCAAGGCGGATTGGATAAAAGGAAGGTCATGCTTCAATTACACAGGACATTGGTGAGATTACTGAGAAGTTCTGGAAAACTGTACAGCATTGGTCTGCCAAACAAGGAAAGAGTTCAGAGAATGTTTACTGGATCAATATTAAGAATGGGCAGATAGCAACAGGAACCAGTTGGACTTGTACTTTCTAGAGTTTGGAAGAGAGGGGACTTGATCGAAACACAAAAGATCCTGAATGGTTTTGACCATGTGGATTGTAGAGAGGATATTTCCTCCAGTGGATCCAGAATTGGGGGTGGGGGGGCTTGGGGGGGTCACTGATCAAAAAGGAGTCATCCATTAAAGACAGATGAAGTAAAATATTTCTCCTAGGGTCTTGATTCTTCGAAACTCTCTTCCTTAATGGACAGTGGCAGCAGATTTTTTAAATATTTTAAAGCAGAGTGATAAGCAGAGTGGAGAAAGGTTTTTGTGGGCAGATAGGAACGTAGTATTGAGATTATAATATTAGCCATGACTTTATTCAAGACAGCTGCAGACTCAAGGAGCTCAAGTGGTCTAAGAAAACTTTGAATTGTTTGTATGTTGATATACATGCACCTCAACCTGGATGGAACAGAGCCCCTGAAGACTAAAGGGTCCCACTTGGCAATTATTTCAGCGACTGCGGGCATCATTGACTGACGTATCAGGTCACCGAAAAAGTTGCGGCGTGATGTGGTGTGTCGATGTATTGACGCGAGGTGCATTTTCAAGTGTTGCAACATTTTTTTTTGTCGCCGCTGGATTTTGAAATGTTCAAGTTATTTTGGCGACACTGATATGATGCCGGCAGTTGCCGAAAAATTTGCCAAGTGGGACAGGCCCTTAAGATTCTCCAAAATGTAATGACAACACATTTCTGATTTGCCTGTATAAATTAATTGTTTTGCCTCCTAAATTCTTAGTGGCTGGATCACTCCAGGCAATACCCTCTGTGATGTGATTTGACTTGAGAACAGATGAATAAGATGGTGTTCTTACCCTTCGGAATACTCTCTAGTAACTTTCTAACCACAAATGTTCAACTCACTGGCCTGTAGTTCCTTCTTAAGGGCAGCCCTTTCACTGCAGCCCTTCAGGAGGGATAGAGAGAAAGGAAAAGGAGGTGGGGTAGCGTTGCTGGTTAGAGAGGAGATTAACGCAATGGAAAGGAAGGACATTAGCTTGGAGGATGTGGAATCGGTATGGGTAGAGTTGCGAAACACTAAGGGGCAGAAAACTCTGGTGGGTGTTGTGTACAGGCCACCTAACAGTAGTAGTGAAGTTGGGGATGGTATCAAACAGGAAATTAGATATGTGTGTGACAAAGGCAAAACAGTTATAATGGGTGACTTCAATCTAAATATAGATTGGGTGAATCAAATTGGCAGGGGCGCTGAGGAAGAGGATTTTTTGGAATGTATGCGGGATAGTTATCTAAATCAACACGTAGAGGAACATTCAAAGGATGATGTGTAGAAAGAAGCCAGAAAAAGCAGCATACCAGACGACTGGGAGAAATTCAGAGACCAGCAGAGGAGGACAAAGGGCTTAATTAGGAAAGGAAAAATAGATTATGAAAGAAAACTGGCAGGGAACATAAAAACTGACTGCAAAAGTTTTTATAGATATGTGAAGAGAAAGAGATTAGTTAAAACAAATGTAGGTCCCTTGCGGTCAGAAACAGGTGAGTTGACCATGAGGAACAAGGATATGGCAGACCAATTGAATAACTACTTTGGTTCCGTCTTCACTAAGGAAGACATAAATAATCTGCCGGAAATAGCAGGGGACCACGGGTCAAAGGAGGAATTGAGTGAAATCCAGGTTTGTCGGGAAGTGGTGTTGGGTAAATTGAATGGATTAAAGGCCGATAAATCCCCAGGGCCAGATAGGCTGCATCCCAGAGTACTTAAGGAAGTAGCTCCGGAAATAGTGCATGCATTAGTGATAATCTTTCTAAACTCTTTAGATTCTGGAGTAGTTCCTGAGGATTGGAGGGTAGCAAATGTAACCCCTCTTTTTAAGAAGGGAGGGAGAGAGAAAACGGGGAATTACAGACCAGTTAGTCTAACATCGGTAGTGGGGAAACTGCTAGAGTCAGTTATTAAAGATGGGATAGCAGCATATTTGGAAAGTGGTGAAATCATTGGACAAAGTCAGCATGGATTTACGAAAGGTAAATCATGTCTGACGAATCTTGTGGAATTTTTCGAGAATGTAACTAGTAGTGTGGATAGGGGAGAACCAGTGGATGTGGTGTAACTGGACTTCCAGAAGGCTTTCGACAAGGTGCCACATAAGAGATTAGTATACAAACTTAAAGCATACGGCATTGGGGGTTCAGTATTGATGTGGATAGAGGACTGGCTGACAAACAGGAAGCAAAGAGTAGGAGTAAACGGGTCCTTTTCACAATGGCAGGCAGTGACTAGTGGGGTTCCACAAGGCTAGCTGCTGGGACCCCAGCTATTTACAATATACATTAATGATCCGGATGAGGGAATTGAAGGCAATATCTCCAAGTTTGCGGATGACACTAAGCTGGGGGGCAGTGTTAGCTGTGAGGAGGATGCTAGGAGACTGCAAGGTGACTTGGACAGGCTGGGTGAGTGGGCAAATGTTTGGCAGATGCAGTATAATGTGGATAAATGTGAGGTTATCCACTTTGGTGGCAAAAACAGGAAAGCAGACTATTATCTAAATGGTGGCGGATTAGGAAAAGGGGAGATGCAGCGCGACCTGGGTGTCATGGTACACCAGTCATTGAAAGTAGGCATGCAGGTGCAGCAGGCAGTGAAGAAAGCGAATGGTATGTTAGCTTTCATAGCAAAAGGATTTGAGTATAGGAGCAGGGAGGTTCTACTTCAGTTGTATAGGGTCTTGGTGAGACCACACCTGGAGTATTGCGTACAGTTCTGGTCTCCAAATCTGAGGAAGGACATTATTGCCATAGAGGGAGTGCAGAGAAGGTTCACCAGACTGATTCCTGGGATATCAGGACTGTCTTATGATGAAAGACTGGACAGACTCGGTTTATACTCCCTAGAATTTAGGAGATTGGGAGGGGATCTTATAGAAACTTACAAAATTCTTAAGGGGTTGGGCAGGCTAGATGCAGGAAGATTGTTCCCGATGTTGGGGAGGTCCAGGACAAGGGGTCACAGCTTAAGGATAAGGGGGAAATCCTTTAGGACCGAGATGAGAAGGAATTTTTTCACACAGAGAGTGGTGGGTCTCTGGAACTCTCTGCCACAGAGGGTAGTTGAGGCCAGTTCATTGGCTATATTTAAGAGGGAGTTAGATGTGGCCCTTGTGGCTAAGGGGATCAGAGGGTATGGAGAGAAGGCAGGTATGGGATACTGAGTTGGATGATCAGCCATGATCATATTGAATGGCGGTGCAGGTCGACAAATCCTGCACCTAATTTCTATGTTGCTATGTTTAATTTCCCTCCTGGGATAAGTAAAGTTCTATCGCATCGTAAATAGAGGCAAAACATTTGCTGTCTTCCAATCCTCCAGCATCTCACCCATATTTAATGACTCATAAATCTCAGCCAGGACACCTGCAATTTTCTCTCTAGCTTCCCACAGTGTCCTGGGATATACAGTGCGCTCCTTAATGTTTGGGACAAAGACCCATAATTTATTTATTTGCCTTTGTACTCCACAATTTGAGATTTGTAATAGAAAACAATCACATGTGGTTAAAGTGTACGTTGTCAGATTTTATTAAAGGCTATTTTTATACATTTTGGTTTCACCATATAGAAATTACAGCTGTGTTTCTATATACTCCCCCCATATCAATGCACCATATGTTTGGGATACATGGCTTCACAGGTGTTGGTAGCTGTACAGGTGCATTGAAATGCCTCCTTAATGCAGGTATAAAAGAGCTCTCAGCATCTCGTCTTTCCTCCAGTCTTTCCATCACCTTTGGAAACTTGTATTGCTGTTTATCAACATGAGGACTAAAGTTGTACCAATGAAAATCAAATAAGACATTATGAGACTGAGTAAAACTGTTAGAGACATCAACCAAACCTTAGGCTTACCAAAATCAACTGTTTTGAACATCATTAAGAGGAAAGAGCACTGGTGAGCTTACTAATCGCAAAGGGACTGGCAGGTCAAGGAAGACCTCCACAGCAGATAACAAAATAATTCTCTCTATAATAAAGACAAATCCCAAACACCTGTCCGATAGATCAGAAACTGATCTAGAAACTCTTCAGGAGTCAGGTGTGGATTTGTCAATGACCACTGTCCACAGAAACCTTCATGAATAGAAATACAGAGGCTATACTGCAAGATGCAAATCACTGGTTACCCGCAAAAATAGGATGGCCAGGTTACAGTTTGCCAAGCAGTACTTAAAAGACCAACCACAGTTCGAGAAAAAGGTCTTGTGGACAGATGTGACGAAGATTAACATATCAGAGTGATGGCAAGAGCAAAGTATGGAGGAGAGAAGGAACTGCCCAAGATCCAAAGCATATCACCTCATCTGTGAAACACGGTGGTGGGGGTGTTATGGCCTGGGAATGAATAGCTGCTGAAGGCACTGGCTCACTTATGTTCATTGATGATACAACTGCTGATGGTAGTAGCGTAATGAAGTCTGAAGTGTGTAGAGACATCCTATCTCTCACGTTCAAACAAATGCCTCAAAACCCATTGGCCGGCGGTTCATTCTGCAGCAAGACAATGATCCCAAACATACTGCTAAAGCAACAAAGGAGTTTTTCAAAGCTAGAAAATTGTAAATTCTTGAGTGGCCGTCAATCACCCGATCTGAAACCAATTGAGCATGTCTTTTATATGCTGAACAGAAAACTGAAGGGGACTAGCCCCCGAAACAAGGATAAGCTGAAGATGGCTTTCTGCAATACAAAACTGGCAGAGCATCACTAGTTAAAACACCCAGCAACTGGCGATGCCCATGAATTGCAGACTTCAAGGAGTCATTGCATACAAAGGATATGCAACAATACTAAACGTTACTATTTTCATGTATATGACATTGCTGTGTCCCAAACATTATGGTGCCCTGAAATGGGAGGACCATGTATAAACACTACTGTAATTTCTACATGGTGAAACCAAAATGTATAAAAATGGCCTTTATTAAAATCTGATAATGTGCACTTATCATTACACCCAACATTATGGAGGGCACTGTATCTCATCAGACCCGGGAGATTTGTCGACCTTTACACAAGCCAGGACCTTCAGCACTTCCTCGACAGTAATACTGACTGCCCCCAAGACACGTTCATAGACTGCCCTATGTTCCTCGGTCTTCGTGTCTTTCTCCACAGTAAAATCAGAGGATTTATTGAGGACCTTACCCATCTCCTGTGAATCTACTTTGACCACTTTGATTCTTGAGGGGTCCCATTCTTTTTCCTTTCATGTACATAAAATCTCTTGGTATCATATCTATAATTACTAAAAGTCTGATCTTGACGACTTCCTGTTGTTCTGTATATTGATTTTAGAAAAAAACCTGCTACTTACGGCTGTGATCTTTGGCTATCTTACTCAGAGTCCTCCTCCGCTGCGCAGGACAAGAGGATTTTTCCCATTGATTAATAAAATGAGTTATTAGTGTTTAAAAAATGTTGAGACTCTCTCTCCTGAAGGCCATGCCCCTTCCGGAGGAACTATAAAACCCGTAAGTGTTGAGTACCTCCGTCAGTCTCTGCAAGATGGGGGAGCGAGAGGGTCACGTCTCTCAGTCTGAGCTGTGAATAACACTGAACACATGTCTACTGTGAGTAGTTTTACTGACCTGTCAGTGCCCTTAATGTAGTTTGAAAATATAGTTTGGAAATGCTAAAGCTGCGTTGCCTTTGGTTTGGAAATGCTAAAGCTGCGTTGCCTTCGGTTTGGAAATGCCAAAGCTGCCTTGCCTTTGGTTTGGAAATGCCAAAGTTGCCTTGCCTAATTAAAGTTGCCTTGCCTAATTAAAGTTGCCTTGCATAATTAAAGTTGCCGTGCCAAATTACAGTTGCCGTGCCTAATTAAAATTGCCGTGCCTAATTAAAATTGCCGTGCCTAATTAAAATTGCCGTGCCTAATTAAAATTGCCGTGCCTAATTAAAGTTGCCGTGCCTAATTAAAGTTGCCTTCCCTAATTAAAGTTGCCTTCCCTAATTAAAGTTGCCTTCCCTAATTAAAGTTGCCATTGCCTAATTAAAGTTGCCATTGCCTAATTAAAGTTGCTATTGCCTAATTAAAGTTGCCTTGCCTTCTCTGTAAAGACTGCATGGATGAACTACAAAAATTGTTCATCCCAATTTGGCAAAAGAATAGATCAGGGAAGGTAGTGCATCCATGGATAACAAGGGAAATCAGGGATAGTATCAAAGCAAAGGATGATGCGTACAAAGTAGCCAGAAAAAGCAGCATACCAGAGGACTGGGAGAAATTCAGAGACCAGCAGAGAAGGACAAAGGGCTTGATTAGGAAAGGAAAAATAGATTATGAAAGAAAACTGGCAGGGAACATAAAAACTGACTGCAAAAGTTTTTATAGATATGTGAAGAGAAATAGATTAGTTAAAACAAATGTAGGTCCCTTGCAGTCAGAAACAGGTGAGTTGATCATGGGGAACAAGGATATGGCGGACCAATTGAATAACTACTTTGGTTCCGTCTTCACTAAGGAAGACATAAATAATCTGCCGGAAATAGCAGGGGACCGCAGGTCAAAGGAGTACTTGAGTGAAATCCAGGTTAGTCGGGAAGTGGTGTTGGGTAAATTGAATGGATTAAAGGCCGATAAATCCCCAGGGCCAGATAGGCTGCATCCCAGAGTACTTAAGGAAGTAGCTCCGGAAATAGTGGATGCATTAGTGATAATCTTTCAAAACTCTTTAGATTCTGGAGTAGTTCCTGAGGATTGGCGGGTAGCAAATGTAACCCCTCTTTTTAAGAAGGGGGGGAGAGAGAAAACGGGGAATTACAGACCAGTTAGTCTAACATCGGTAGTGGGGAAACTGCTAGAGTCAGTTATTAAAGATGGGATAGCAGCACATTTGGAAAGTGGTGAAATCATTGGACAAAGTCAGCATGGATTTACGAAAGGTAAATCATGTCTGACGAATCTTGTGGAATTTTTCAAGGATGTAACTAGTAGCGTGGATGGGGGAGAACCAGTGGATGTGGTGTATCTGGACTTCCAGAAGGCTTTTGACAAGGTCCCACATAAGCGATTAGTATATAAACTTAAAGCATATGGCATTGGGGGTTCAGTATTGATGTGGATAGAGAACTGGCTGGCAAACAGGAAGCAAAGAGTAGGAGTAAACGGGTCGTTTTCACAATGGCAGGCAGTGACTAGTGGGGTACCGCAAGGCTCAGTGCTGGGACCCCAGCTATTTACAATATACATAAATGATCTGGATGAGGGAATTGAAGGCAATATCTCCAAGTTTGCGGATGACACTAAGCTGGGGGGCAGTGTTAGCTGTGAGGAGGATGCTAGGAGAATGCAAGGTGACTTGGATAGGCTGGGTGAGTGGGCAAATGTTTGGCAGATGCAGTATAATGTGGATAAATGTGAGGTTATCCACTTTGGTGGGAAAAATAGGAAAACCGACTACTATCTAAATGGTGGCCGATTAGGAAAAGGGGAGATGCAGCGCGACCTGGGTGTCATGGTACACCAGTCATTGAAAGTAGGCATGCAGGTACAGCAGGCAGTGAAGAAAGCCAATGGTATGTTACCTTTCATAGCAAAAGGATTTGAGTATAGGAGCAGGGAGGTTCTACTTCAGTTGTATAGGGTCTTGGTGAGGCCACACCTGGAGTATTGCGTACAGTTCTGGTCTCCAAATCTGAGGAAGGACATTATTGCCATAGAGGGAGTGCAGCGAAGGTTCACCAGGAATGTCAGGACTGTCTTATGAACAAAGACTGCATAGACTCGGTTTATACTCTCTAGAATTTAGGAGATTGAGAGGGGATCTTATAGAAACTTACAAGATTCTTAAGGGGTTGGACAGGCTAGATGCAGGAAGATTGTTCCCGATGTTGGGGAGGTCCAGGACAAGGGGTCACAGCTTAAGGATAAGGGGGAAATCCTTTAGGACCGAGATGAGAAGGACTTTTTTCACACAGAGAGTGGTGGGTCTCTGGAACTCTCTGCCACAGAGGGTAGTTGAAGCCAGTTCATTGGCTATATTTAAGAGGGAGTTAGATGTGGCCCTTGTGGCTAAGGGGATCAGAGGGTATGGAGAGAAGGCAGGTACGGGATACTGAGTTGGATGATCAGCCATGATCATATTGAATGGCGGTGCAGGCTCGAAGGGCCGAATGGCCTACTCCTGCACCTAATTTCTATGTTTCTATGTTTCAATTAAAAGTCTAATCTTGACCACTTCCTGTTTGCACTTTATATTGATTTTAGAATAAACGCTACCATGTACGGCTGTGATTTTTGGCCATTTTACTCCGCTCCGCTCATCAGGTGCCAAGGATTGTTTCCATCGATGAAAAATAAAAGAGTTATTAGTGTTTTAAAAAATGTTGAGATTCTCTCTCCTGTCAATCATGCCATGAAGGCCACGCCCCTTCTGGTGGGAGGGGGGGGGGGGGAAAGAGTGACTATAAAACCCAGAAGTGTGAGTCTCTGCAAGAATGAGGAGGGAGAGGTCACAACGCGCTGTTGTTAGTGGCCTTGCACCCTGCTTGAAATGGTATGAAACTGCACATGAATTTGGTGGCCTTGCACCGTGCTTGAAATGGAATTTCAATGAATAGCCATGAGTCAACTGCCAGCCCACCAGCCGTGAGTGACTGAGCTGCCAGCACAACAGGCTTGAGTGACTGAGCCGCAAGCCCAAGAATCCATTCGGCCCGCAATGTCCATACTAGCTCTCTGGAAACCAGTCCCTTCAGCCCACAACATACATACCAGCGCTCCAGAAAGCCTCCCCCCCCACTGTGTGTGTGTGCGTGTGTGTGTGTGTGTGTGTGTGTGTGTGTGTGTGTTTTCATATGTGATTCACATCTGCTCCAAAACTCCAAATTTTTACATATTCCGCTTGATTTACATCATGATTTCAAAAATCCCCTGATCCCTTTCCCCCCTCTTCCTCAACCCCCCTCCCCTCCCCCCCTGTGTGTGTGGGAGGTGGTTAGTGTGTGTGTGACGCTGCAGGCCCTCCCCCGCAACCGTGCGTTGAGGGGACGGGACCCAACGGGTCCCCACGGTCTACTTATCCTTAATATTATCTGACAGAGCCATCCCCCGTCAACTTTTTGCCCTCTAGATTTCTTTTTTTGCATTTTGTTCAGTTCCCGCAATTCCTCCAGGGATACACTTGATCCCAGCTGCTTATACCTGTCCCATGCCTCCTTATTCTTGACCAGAGCCTCAATTTTTCCAATCATCCAAGCTCAACTGTTTTGCCCTTCACTCTAAGAGGGTGCATGTACTGGATTCTTGTCAGCACACTTTTAAAACTTTTCCTTCAAACAACCTGCTCCAATCAACTTGAGCAAGTTCATGTCCATAAAGTTGGTCTTCCCCATATTTTGAATTTTAACTCGTGTGCCCACCCTATCTCTATCCATATCTTAAACCTAATAGAACAGTGGTTGCTGGTCCCAAAAAGCTCATCTACAAACATTTCACCACTTGCCCCTTCCAATTTCCCAGGACTAGATCAAGCATTGCCCTCTCCCTGTGGGCCCCTCAACATAATGCCGGAGGAAGCATTCCTGAATAGATTTGACAAATCCTGCGCTGTGTAAACCTTTTGTAACAATGACAATCCCAGTTAATATTGAGAAAGTTAAAATCCCCTACTACGGCAACCGTATTAGTCCTGCAGCTGCCTGCAATCTCCTCGCATATTTGCTCTTCTAATTCTCGTTGACAGTCCCACCTGGCCTTGTTTGGCCATAGCCATCCAAATCTGGCCTATCCATGTGCCTGTCTAACTGTTTCTTAAATGTTGGGATAGCCCCTGCCTCAACTACCTCGGCCTGATCTGCTTTACATAGCCTAACGATCTACTTGCACGATCTCCTACTGCATGTAAGGACATTCTTAGCTCCAGAGACGAAGCTTTATCAGCGTTCTATCAATTTCCCTGAAGTGCAATGTCGCAGATTCCTCAACTCTTCACTTTCCCAATCCAGCCCTTCCCTATCCCATGGCCTGAAGAATAGACTGTTCTTAGAATTCATTACAATCGCTGCAAACAACATATTCACTCACCGGTTTCCATTGATGGGTTGAGCGAAGTTGGGGGTGTAGCTTTCCCCTTGATCATCTTCACCCTCGTCTTCCTCAGCAGGGAAGCCATACTGAGGCTCAAAGTAGGGGTTGTCATAGTCGTTCTGATGGCCCAAACCCTCAGACAAACCATCGTTCTCCCGCTGCTCCAAGCTGACCTTAGCAAAGGCCTGAATCGAGGTGGCTGCGATGTGATTGTGGAAAGTCAGTGTTTTTTCATCAGCCTCCACAGAGTCGATGGACTCCTGCCAGAGCAGAGACATAAGACAGTAAATCACCTACCCTCACTGAATGGCTCCTCCAGCCTGAGGAGGATAGAGGTGTGGGTGAGGCCAGGACCTGAATTGGTGAGGGATAGGGCCCAGAGTGTAGAGAAGAGGACCCAAAGCATTCACAAGCGGGACTTTGTACTTACATGGCTGCAGTAAGTTGCAGGGTGAAGAGCAGATGGGGGAGATATAACTGGGTGACCAACGGAAGGCAAGAAAGATGTGCACAGGGAAGGGGGAGCCAGATAGGGGGGGGGAGGGCATTTTACCTGAAATGGGATAATTTAATGCCATTGGGTTATAGGCTAACCAAGCAGCATACGAGATGATGTTCTTCTAGTTTGCATCTGGCCTAAGCATGGCAGCGGAGGATGCTGAGGACTTGCGCTTTGTCCACTATGGCTCCCAGTTGCTAGGCACTCCAGTTCCCCTTCCCTGTCTGCCATGAGCGTTCTCCACTGCAAGGGTGAGACCGCACACAAATTGGAAGAGCAGCACCTCCTATTCCTCTTGGATAGCCAACAACCTGACAGTTTGGACATTAAATTATCCAATTTCAAGTAAAACAACATGCCGTTCACTCATTGGAATTGGAATCTCCAGGACCCCAATTTCTCCACAATTCGCCCCCCACCCTCCTTCTGGCCACTAATCCTCCCTTTAGTTCAACATTGGCCCCATAGCAGAAGCGTCCACATCGCGGGACTGGAAACTGGAAGTATCCCAAGCTAACTCTGCTACCACCATCATCTATTGCAACAAGTGATGGCTCCCACTGGTTGTCGCCGGAAGCCTGCAGCCTTTTCAGGACGGACGATGACAGCGATGTCAACATTTGAAACACGGAAGACGGACACGAAAGAAGTAGTTCTACATTTCACTCCCAACTTTGCTTATCTCATTCAACCATGTGCATCCTTTTGTCTTCTCAACTTATCACTTCCAGTCTTGGTTACTATCGCCACCCTTCTCTCCCACACTTGACATATTTGTCAATTAACCTGTTGCCCTTCTCATCTCTTTCTACCAGTAATTTCTCCTTTACTCCAGTCACAAAATGTAATCTGTCCATTTCCCTCCACAGATGCTGCTTGACCTGCTGAGTTCCTCCAGCAGTTAGTTTTCTGCTCAAGATTCCAGCCTCAGCATCGCTCGTGTTCTCATTGGCACAGGTATTTTGAGGTGGAAGAAATATAGCCAGGTGCTGCACAGAGGAATATTCAGAGAGCCAGAGGACACCACATGAGGCAGCAAGGAAGCAGGTGGAGTCTTTAAGACTCAGAACTGACAGTCACTGGTGGAAATGGAAAGCAATGGCAAAAAAAAGAAAATGGTACTCTGGATGAAAAAGTAAAGGTTACCAGCTCGATCTGGGAGTCAGAAGAGCTTGTAGAGGTTCAAACATAACCCAAGCTTCATTCTTATGGAATACTGAAATGGATTACACTTACATGATTGATTCCCTGTATGACTGTGCTGGGGCTGCTGCTTGCTGTTGTGCTTGAGCTTGAACGAGGATGATTGTTCTCCAGAGAATTTTCACTGTCCAGCCCCTGGTCGTCTGCATCTTCCCGGAATTTCTGAAATCCCTGGAACTCTATCTCACTTGGATCACCAAGGGCAGCATGGGTCAGAGGATCAATATCTGGAATTACAAGACCATGCTCAACACAAAGACAGAGATGGTCAAAACCATCCATGCACTACCAAATACAGTTCCCCAAATAATTGAAACCTACTTTGCTACAGCCCCTAAATTGAAAACTAGCTGTTAGAAACTAAATGTAGGATCTGATGTATGTGAGGCTGGATGAAAAGTTGATAAATCGTTTACAGATCTCACCCCTGCCCAACTATGCCCTCCCCTCTGAGCCCCACCTCACCATTCCCTCTTTTAATTCTTTTCACCCAACTTAAGGATATTAAAAAAATAGAAGGCTGATATTAAACCTCCGTATATCTTTCCTGAACTAACCATTAGACAGTGACTGCCCTAATTCCAATGTCCTGCCAGTCACTGTCTTTAACACATTCAGTGACTGTGTTCCACAATAGAAAATTGACAGAGAAAATTCCAACGATTCACTCCTCACCAGAAAATAAATGTCTTCTTTGACCTGGACTACTTATTCTGAGATTGGATCCAGGCACCTCAGCCAAGAGCAACATAATCCCTGCACTCATCCTGCCACTGTATGTCCCAAAGAGATCATCTCTCATACTTCTCGATTCAACAGTGTATTGGCCCAGTCTACATAACATCTTCTCAGAGAACAAACATGAATCCCACAAATTAATCCGGTGAACCCTTATTGCACTCCCTCTTTCATACAAATACCAGACCTGAACAAAAGTTGGAAAGCAACATAATTTCAGTAAGTTCTTTTTTCTTTTGACTAGTGCGTGTCTTTTTCTACCGAAGGCCAACATACCGTTTGCTTTTTCTAATCGCTTTTCATCACCTGCATGTTTGTTCAGTGATTTATGTACAAAGATCTATCTGAACACTACCTTTTAATATCTCCCTCCTTTTTTCATGACCAATCATAGTCATACAGCATGGGAACAGGTCCTTCAGCCCAACTTTCCCATTCCGATCAAGATATCCCATTTAAATTAGTTCTATTTGCCTGCGTTTGGCCGCTATGTTTCTAATTTTTTTCCATCCATGTACCTGTCCAAAAATCTTTTTTATGTTATTATTGTACCTGTCGCAACCACTTCCTCTGGCAGCCTCCTCCACCTACTCACCACCTGTGTGTGAAAAAGCTACTCCTCACATTCCTATGGTAGACAGAAAATGCTGGAGAAACTCAGCGGGTGAGGCAGCATCGATGGAGAGAAGGAATAGGCAACGTTTCGGGGCGAGACCTTTCTTCAGTCTGCCTCACCAGCTGAGTTTCTCCAGCATTTTTGTCTATCTTAGATTTTTCCAGCATCTGCAGTTCTTTCTTAAACCTCACATTCCTATTACATCTTTCTTATCTCACCTTAAAACTATGCTCACTGGTTCATAATTCCCATACCCTGGGCAAAACGCTCACCGTAATTATTCCCTACAGGACTTTATACACCTCCATATGTCAGCCCTCAGGCTCCTATACTCCAAGGATTATAGTCCCAGCCTATCCAACCTCTCCCAATAGCTCAGGCCCTCAACTTTTGGAAACATCCTCGTAAATCTGCTGGACACTTTCAAGCTTAAAGGCACCCAACCAAAACTAAACAAAATATCCAAGTTCGACCTCGCCAACATTTTGTACAACTGTAACAATGTCCCAACTTCTATATCTAATTCCCTGACTGATGAAACCCAATGTGCCAAAATCCTGTGACACCACTTTCAGGGAACTATGTACCTCTACTCCTAAATTCCTCTACTATAAAACACCCTCCCATGGCCCTACCATTCACTTAAGGTCCTTACCTCCCAAAATGCAACACTTATCTGAATTAAATCAGATTTGCCATTCCTCGGCCCACTTGCCCAGCTGATCAAGATCCAGCTGTAACCATCTTCAGTGTTGACGCAACAACATTATGACATTGTTACCTGCAAAGTTACTAATCACTCCTTACACATTTTCATCACACTTATTGATACAAACGACAAACAGCAATGGGACCAGAACCCACAGTACCCATCCCTGAGGCACATCACAAGTCACAGGCTTCCATTCCGAAAATCAATCTTCCACCACCACTCTCTGCATCCTATCATGAAGCCAATTGTATATCCAGTTAGACAGCTCTCCCTGGACTTATGGGAATTCTGGAGGAAACTAGAGCAAAGAGAGGAAGTCCACATGGTCATAGGGAGAACGTTACACAGACAGCATCTGAGGTAAAGATTGAACCCAGATCTCTGACAATCAGGTAGCAGCTCCAGCAGCTGTGCCACAACGTACTGTTACCTTCCAAAACGTCCTGCCTGCATTCCTAAAAAAACTCTCAGAACACATTTAGTTATCCCTCAACCACAAAACTTCCATGCAAAGTATTTTCATATCTAGAATCTCCTTCATCTCACTGCCAGCTTTGTTGACCTGTGAGTACATATCCACAAAGTTTAATCAGATCCCTTTGTGATCCTGTAATCTCATAAACTGCTGGCACTGCATCCGGCTTAGTCACCATTCCAGTACAGCAGAATGCAGACGGGTCTCTTGCTCTGGGTGTACTGTTCAAAAGGATTTAATGACAGCTCTTCTGCTACTCACTGGGTGTGTCGCCTTTGATGTCACACTTCATCATCTCACTGACGAAGTCACCCAGGGAGGAGTAGGAAGAGCTGGAGTCGTCATAATCCACACTGTCACTCCCACTGAAATAAAAATGAGAATTGTCAGAATCACATATGATGAGAAGATATATGATAGCAGCACATCCAACTGGCTGGAGCACGTTAAGCAAATCATTTCTCAAATACAATTGTATGTGTCTGGGTCATGCAGTACCTTTGAACTGATGGAACAAACAACAATTCTATCACTGATTCTCCCTCAGGAGTAGTTTACATTTTTATAGCATTTCAAAAGCAAAGATCGATTAGGCAGTGAAGAAAGCATGCAGTTACATTGTTACGTAGGACATATGAGAGCTGAGCAATTACAGTACTACTTTATAGAATATGGGTTAGGCCACAGCTGGAGTAATGTGTATAGTTCTGGCCATCACACTATAGGAAGAACGTGATTGCACTGGAGGGGTTGCAGGGGATATTCACCAGGATGGTTCCTGGACTGGGTGGTTCAGTTATGAAGGGGATTCAGCTACAAACTAAGTAGGCTGGGTTGATCTTGGAGTGAAGGAGGCCAACCGGGGGGGGGTCCTGAACAATATTCCCTCATAGCAGCAGTGTCTAAAACCAGAACACATGAGTTTTAGTAAGAAAATGTAGCTCAGAGGGGATCTCCAGCCGAACTTTCTCACCCAGTGGGTGGTGGCAATTTGGAATGCATTGATTGAAGGATGATCAAGGCAGAGATTCTCATAACACAAGTATCTAGATGATACTTGAATAGCCAAGGCATAGAAAGCTACAGACCAAATGCACTTAGTATAAATAGTAATTTGATGGTCAGTATGAACATGGGAGGCTGAAGGGCTTGTTTCTATGCTGGATAACTACGACTCCATATGTAAACTGCTTTAATGGGTAATATTTAGTATATAAATTAATCAATCCCAGAAACATTCCACATCATTCATGTATCAATAGAAAATGATCAAGATAACTCGGTCATTTTTGGACTGGCAATCAGTAACTATTGGGGTACAGCTGGGATCAGTGGTAAGACCTCAACTGCTTACTATCCACAGTAAAGACTTGGATGAAGGAACCAAATTCACTGATAATACAAAGATTAGGAGGAGACAAAGAAACTGCAAAGTGATTTAGACAGGTTAAGTGAGTAGATTGTAATGTGGAGTGAGACATTAAAATATTGCAGTCCAAAAGGGATCTCAAGGTCCTAGTACATGGAGCACAATTAGCTAATTTGGGGGTAGAGCAAGTAATCAGAAAGGCAAATGGAATGTTGACCTTTAATACAAGGGGCATGGAGTAATAAAATAGTGAAGTTTTGATACAACTACAAAGCATAATAAGACCACACCTAGACTACTACATGCAGTTTTGGTTTTCATATTTACATTTAATATACCTACTTTTGAGCCAATGAAGAAAAAGGTTCACTGGGTTGCATTTGGGGAGAAAGGAGCTGATGTACAAAGAAAGGATGAACAGGCTGGGCCTTTACTCTTTGGATTATAGTAAAACAAATTCTCTTGAAACAATTGAATCTCTTGAATCTTATTGAAACAAAGAGGATGTCTTATTGAAATATATGAGGGAGATAAATGTTGGATGCTGACAGGATGTTTCCCTATCAAGTATTTCTAAAACCAGGAGGCATAATTTCAAAATGAATCACAATAAGCAAGTTCGGTATTTCAACTGAGCATGCCCAGGTCATATGTCACTCTGGAAAAACATTCTCGCCAGCTGAGCTGCTGCATGTGTACGGACCCGCATGTTCATTTCAATGAGATTTATAAATAAACTAGACCAAGTGCAGACCCGTTGGGTCTGTGCCCCCAACGTGCGTTTGCGGGGTGGGAAGCATGTGGCGTCACACACACTAACCACCCCCCACACTAACTATCCCCTTGATATTATATTTATATTATTAATTTGATCGTTTTATCCCATAACCGCCCTAGCCACTGACGCATAGCCCCAAACTCGAAGGCGTGTCTAGAGAGAGAGAGGGGGGTAGAGAGTGGGGGCAGAGAGAGAGAATGGGGAGAGACAGTGAGAGAGGCAGAGACAGAAGGGAAAGAGACAGGGGGAGAGGGGAGGGGAGAGGGGAGGGGGTGGAGGAGAGGAGGAGGAGAGGGAGGATAGGGGAGGTGGGGAGAGAGAGATGGGAGGAGGAAGAGGGGGGCTGAGAGGGGGGAAGGGAAGGGGGTGATGGGGTGAGAAGGGAGGGGGACAGGTGGGGGAAGGGAGGGAGAGAGGTGGGCGGAAGGGAGGGGGAGGGGTGGAGGGAAGGGGATAGGCGAGGGGTGGAGGGAACGGGGTAGGAGAGAGGTGGAGGGAACGGGGTAGGAGAGGGATGGAGGGCAGGGATGGAGGGGAGGATGTGGAGGGGAGAGTGTGGAGGGATGGGGAAGGGACTTTAGGGGAGGGCAGGGAAGAGGAAGGGGAGAGAGAGAGAGAGGAAGGGGTAGAGAGAGAGGGGGAGAGAGAGAGGGGGAGAGAGAGAGGGGGAGAGAGAGAGAGAGAGGGGGGAGAGAGAGAGGGGGGAGAGAGAGAGGGGGAGAGAGAGAGGGGGAGAGAGAGAGGGGGAGAGAGAGAGGGGGAGAGAGAGAGGGGGAGAGAGACAGGGGAGGGAGAGAGAGGAGAGGGAGAGAGGGGGGAGGGCAGGGAGAGGGAGAGAGGAGGGAGAGGGGGGAGAGAGAGAAGGGGAGGGAGAGACAGCGAGGGGGAGGAAGAGAGAGGGGGAGGGAGAGAGAGGGGGAGGGAGAGAGAGGGGGAGGGAGAGAGAGGGGGGAAGGAGAGAGGGGGAAGGAGAGAGGGGGGAAGGAGAGAGGGGGGAGGGAGAGGGGGGAGAGAGGGGCGAGGGAGGGGCGAGGGAGGGGCGAGGGAGAGGGGGAGAGAGGAGCGAGGGAGAGAGGGGAGAGGGTGAGGGAGGGGGGGAGGGAGAGAGGAGGGGAGAGAGAGGGGGAGAGAGAGAGAGAGAGGGGGAGAGAGAGAGAGAGAGAGAGAGAGAGAGAGAGAGAGAGAGAAGGGGGAGAGATAGAGAAAGGGGCAGAGACAGAGGGAGAGGGAGTGGAGGAGGAGGAGGAGGTTGGGTGAGGGAGGGTGGGTGAGGGGGTAGAGGAAGGGGGGAGGAGGAGAGGGGTGGGGAGAAAAGGGGAGGAAGGGAGAGGGGGAGGGGAGAGGAGGGGGAGGAAGAGGGGGAGAGGGAGATGGAGAGGGGTGGGGAGGGGAGGAGGGAGATGGGGTAGGGGAGAGAGGGGGGAGAGTGTGGAGGGAGGGGGAAGAGTGGGGAGGGGGAGGGGAAGAGAGGGAAGGGGGTGGGAGAGAGGGAAGTGGGTGGGAGAGAGGGAAGGGGGTGGGAGAGAGGGAATGGGGTGGGGGAGAAGGATGAGGGTGGGAGGAGGGGAGGAGTGGGAGAGGGGTGAGGAGAGGGAGATGGAGAGGGGGAGGAGAGAGGGGTGGGGGAAGAGAGAGGTATGGGGAAGGGGGACAGAGGTGTGGGTTAGGGGAGGAGAGTGATGGGGTAGGGAGGGGAGGAGGGAGATGGGGTAGGGGAGGGAGCGGGAAGTGTGTGGAAGGAGGGGGGAGGGGTGGGGGGAGAGAGGGGAAAGAGTGGGGAGGTAGAGAGAGGGGGAGGGGCAGTCCATCTATTCCCCACTCCCTATCACCCCCCAATCCTCTTTCTCTATTCCCACAGCTTCGACACAGGCTGTGGGGGGCTGGGGCAAAGGCAGATGTAAATGAGATCCATTCCGATTGGACATCTGTGAGCATTGGGCATTGTGACATCGCACAATGGAATGTTCACCAACATTCTATGGGTGAGAGCAGTTTGATTTTTTTAAGATTTTGAAATATTGGGTGGGGAAAGGAAGGATTTTATTAAAAACGTGGACATAAAAATATCTAAATGTAATGATGAGTGCATTAGTGAATGTAAAAGCGTAATGTCTAGCAAAATGGTAAAAATGGCGGTGTTTGAGCCTCTGGTTTTGGCGGACCATGGAATCAAAGGCCAAAGATCTTATCTGAATAAAAAATGGAATGTGACATACACCCACACACCCGGCCGGCAGACACACACACTCAGAGTTTTAAAAGTACACTAGTATACCAAAGGGGTGGGGGGGGGGGGGGAGGGGAGGAGGAAGGCAGCATGAGGCGTCACACACACTAACTACCACCCCGCACACACGCTAACTACCCCCCTTGATATTATATTAATATTATAAATATGTTCCTTTTACCCATAACCGCCCTATCCACTGACGCATAGCCCCCAACTCGCAGGCGCGTCTAGAGGGGGGGGGTTATAGAGTGAGGGCAGAGAGAGAGTGGTGAGAGACAGAAGGGCTAAAGACAGAGGGAGAGATGGGTGGAGGGGAGGAGGAGAGGATTGGTGAGTGAGGGGGGGAGGGTGGGAGAGGGAGATGGGGAAAGAGTGGGGAGGTGGAGGGGGAGACGGGGAGAGTGGGGAGGGGGAGATGGGGAGAGAGTGGGGAGGGGGACGAGAGGAGAGAGTGGGGAGGGGGACGAGAGGGTGGGGGAATGGAGAGAGAGGGGGATGAGGATGGGGAGGGGAGGATAGCGGGGAGGGTAAAGGAGGAAACAGGGTTAGGGGAAGGGTGTGGTAGAGGGGGGAGGGGAGAGGGTGGGTGAGGGGGATAGAGGAAGGGGAGGTGAGAGGAGAGGGATGGGGGAGAAGAGGGGAGGAAAGGGAGAGAGGGAGGGGAGACGGAAGAGGGGGAGGGAAGAGGGGGAGGGGATAGGTGGAGAGAGAGGGAGAGGTGGAGAGAGAGGGAGAGGAGGGGAGAGAGAGAGAGAAAGGGGAGGGAGAGAGAGAAAGGGGAGGGAGAGAGGTGGGGAGGGGAGGGAGAGGGGAAGAGTGGGGAGTGAGAGTGGAGAGTGGTAGCAGGGACTGGTGCAAGAGAGAGGGGAAGGGGGTGGAGGGGAGATGGGGGTGAAGAGGGGTGGGGAGGTTGTGAGAAGGGGTGGGAGGGGAGAAGGGAGAGGGGTGAGGAAACATAGAAATTAGGTGCAGAAGTAGGCCATTCGGCCCTTCAAGCCTGCACCGCCATTCAATATGATCATTGCTGATCATTCAACTCAGTATCCCGTACCTGCCTTCTCTCCATACCCTCTGATCCCCTTAGCCACAAGGACCAGAATCAAATACACAGGACAAGGTGTTAAGAAGTCCCTTGTGCCAGTAGGTGGGGAGCATTTCACGACATTCGTTGATTGTTGAGAGTGGTAGACGCTCAACATCGGGGGGGGGGAAGGGGAGGGGGGGGATACGTACACGTATATCTTGGGCTGGGTAACTTTCAGGACAGTTGGGCACAGGACACATCATCAGTAGTGTACCCTTGCATCACTGGGTGTTTCGGCCTTTTAACACTATACACCCTCCACAAGGGCGGCCCGCTGCAGGATGATCAGCCCTCAGCGCGTGTCCCGTGTCAAACTGTCCCAAAGATTCACCATGATGTACTTGGGGTCCAGCATGGGTCTTTCCGCTTGAGCCAAATCCAACGGCTGCTTCTTTCAGCCGCGTCTGAGAGTGATCTTATGGTCTTCCGCAGAGCCTGACCGTGGATTCCAAGCTCCTTCAGCAGTCTGATGGTAGATGATGCAACAAATCCTCTGCATCCCACTTCAACTGGATAGACATTGATGTTCCAGCCACGCTGCGTTGCCTCTGCTGCAAGCTCTGCGTAGCGCAGCTTCTTACGCTCATAGGCCTCCTCAACAGAGTTCTCCCATGGAACTGTGAGCTCTATGATGTAAGCAGTCTTCTGTGAAGGGGACCAGAACACCAAGTCTGGCCTGAGGTTGGTTAAGGCAATTTCAGGTGGAAAGATTAGTTGTCGGCCGATGTCTGCCAACATCCTCCAGTCACGGGCCCTGCCTAGGTTTCCTTCTTCTGATCTGGTGGAAGGATGTTTAGGCATTTTCTGTCCTTCTCGGACAAAGGTTGTTGCCCTTAAAGGGTGGTTGCTTGCTCTCGGAGGCAAGGAGTTGGACGCACACCGCCTGTTCTCAAGGGCTGATGCCAGGCTTTTTAGTACCTGATTATGCCGCCACGTGTATCTTCCTTGCAATATGGCCAATGAACCGGCATCAACTATCCTCTGTGGCAGAGAGTTCCAGAGACTCACCACTCTCTGTGTGGAAAAAGTTTTTCTCATCTCGGTCTTAAAGGATTTCCCCCTTATCCTTAAGCTGTGACCCCTTGTCCTGGACTTCCCCAACATCAGGAACAATCTTCCTGCATCTCGCCTGTCCAACCCCTTAGGAATTTTTTACGTTTCTGTAAGATCTCCTAAATTCTAGAGAGTATAAACCAAGTCTATCCAGTCTTTCTTCATAAGACAGTCCTGACATCCCAGGAATCAGTCTGGTGAACCTTCTCTGCACTCTCTCTATGGCAATAATGTCCTTCCTCAGATTTGGAGACCAAAACTGTATGCAATACTCTAGGTGTGGTCTCACCAAGACCTTGTACAACTGAAGTAAAACCTCCCTGCTCCTATACTCAAATCCTATCTTCACTGCCCTGCTGCACCTGCATGCCTACTTCAATGACTGGTGTACCATGACACCGAGGTCTCGCTGCATCTCCCCTTTTCCTAATCCGCCACCATTTAGATAATACTCTGCTTTCCTGTTTTTGCCACCAAAGTGGATAACCTCACATTTATCCACATTATACTGCATCTGCCAAACATTTGCCCACTCACCCAGCCTATCCAAGTCACCTTGCAGTCTCCTAGCATCCTCCTCACAGCTAACACTGCCCCCCAGCTTAGCGTCATCCGCAAACTTGGAGATATTGCCTTCAATTCCCCCATCCAGATCATTAATATATACTGTAAATAGCTGGGGTCCCAGCACTGAGCCTTGCCGTACCCCACTAGTCACTGCCTGCAATTGTGAAAAGGACACGTTTACGCCTACTCTTTGCTTCCTGTTTGCCAGCCAGTTCTCTATCCACATCAATACTGAACCCCCAATGCCGTATGCTTTAAGTTTATATACTAATCTCTTATGTGGGACCTTGTCGAAAGCCTTCTGGAAGTCCAGATACACCACATCAACTGGTTCTCCCTTATCCACGCTACTAGTTACATCCTCGAAAAATTCCACAAGATTCGTCAGACATGATTTACCTTTTGTAAATCCATGCTGACTTTGCCCAATGATTTCCAATGAGGAGAGAGGGAGATGGAGAGGGGGAGAGAGGGGGGAAGGGGAGGAGGAGAGGGGGTGGAGAGGGGGTGAGAGTGGGTTTGGGGAGGGGGTGAGAGAGTGGTGGGGGAGGTGGGAGAGATGGGTGGGGGAAGGGGAGAGAGGGGGAAGAGTGTGGAGGGATGGGGAGAGGGGTAGGGGGAGAGAGAGGGAAGAGTGTGAAGGGGAGAGTGGTAGGGGGAGGGGGAAGAGTGGGAGGGAGGGGGAGGGCGGAGAGAGGGGGAAGAGTGGGGAGGGAGAAGGAAGGGAGGGGGGAGAGGGAGAGGCGATGGGGGAGGGTGATGGGGAGGGGGATGTGGGAGAGAGAACTGGAAGAGTGGCGAGGGAGGGGAGAGGTGTAGGGGGTAGTGGTGGAAGAGGGAGGGAGGGGTGGGGGGAAGGGGTGGGGGGAGATAGGGAGGGAGGGGGAGAGATAGGGTGGGGGAGGGAGAGAGCTGGGGAGGGAGAGGGGTGGGGGAAGGGGGAGAGAAGTGGAAGAATGGGGAGGGAGGGGGAGAGGGGTAGGGGAAGTGATGGAAGTGGGAGATAGGGAGGGGGAGGGGGGAGTGGTGGAAGAGGGAGAGAGGGGTAGGGAAAAAGGGGGGGGAAGGGAGGGGGAGAGAGAGGGGTGAGGAAGGGAGGGAGAGGGGTGGGGGATGGGGGAGAGAAGTGGAAGAGTGGGGAGGGAGGGAGAGGTAGGGGGAGTGGTGGAAGAGGGACAGAGGGGTAGGTGGAAGGGGGCGGGGGGAGAGGGAAGGGGGTGGGGGAGAGGGAAGTGGGTGGGGAGAGAGGGGTGGGAGGAGGAGGGGGAGAGGGGTGATGAGAGGGAGATGGGGAGGGAGAGGAGAGAGGGGTGGGGAGGGGAGGAGGGAGATGGGGTAGGGAAGAGAGGGGGAAGAGTGTGGAGGGAGGGGGAAGAGTGGAGAGGGGGAAGGGGTGAGGGGAGAGAGGGAAGGGGGTGGGGGAGAGAGGGATGGGGTGGGTGGAGGAGGGGGAGGAGAGGGAGGAGAGGGAGAGGGGTGAGGAGAGGGAGATGGAGAGGGGAAGGAGAGAGGGATGGGGAAGGAAAAAGGTGTGGGGGAGAGAGGGTGGAGGGAGGGGAGGAGGGAGATGGGGTAGGGGAGGGAGGGGGAAGAGTGTGGAGGGAGGGGAGAGGGTTGGGGGGAGAGAGGGGAAAAAGTGGGGGGTATTCAGGGAGGGGGAGGGGTAGGGACAGTCCATCTATTCTCCACCCCCAATCCTCTTTCTCTATTCCCACACACGTGATCACGCGCTTCGACACAGGCTGCGGGGGGGGGGGGGGGGGGGGGGGGTGGGTGTGGGGGGGGGGCTGGTGCAAAGGTAAATGTAAATGAGATGCTTGGACATCTGAGAGCATTGGGCATTGTGACATCACACAATGGAACGTTCACCAACATTCTATGGGTGAGAGCAGTTTGATTTTTTTTTGAAATATTGGGGGGGGGGGGAGGATTTTATTAAAAATGTGACATCACACACACTAACTACCACCCCGCACACACGCTAAATACCCCCCTTGATATTATATTAATATTATTAATTTGCTCCTTTTACCGCCCTATCTGCTGAAGCATAGCCCCCAACTCGCAGGCGCGTCTGGGGGGGGGGGGAAGATTAGAGAGTGAGGGCAGAGGGAGAATGGGGAGAGACAGAGAGAGAGGGGCAAAGGGAGAGGGGGTGGAGGGGAGGAGGAGAGGATGGGTGAGTGAGGGGGGAGGGTGGGGAGGAGGGGAGAGGGAGATGGGGATAGAGTGGGGAGGGGGAGATGGGAATAGAGTGGGGAGGAGAGGGTAGGGGAAGGGAGAGAGAGGGGGATGAGGATGGGGAGGGGAGCGCGGAGGGTAAAGTCGGAGACAGGGGTTGGGGCAGGGCGTGGTAGAGGGGGAGGGTGGGTGAGGAGGGTAGAGAGGGGTGAGGGAGGGGGAGGGGAGAAGGGAGAGGGGAGGTGAAAGGAGGGGAGGAAATGGAGAGGGGGAGGGAAGAGGAGAGGGGGAGGAAGAGGGGGAGGGGAGGTGGAGAGAGAGTGGAGGGGGAGAGAGAGGAGAAGGCGAGAGTGGATGGGGAGAGAGATGAGGGGAGAGAGAGGAGGGGGAGAGAGAGAGAGAACGGGGAGGGAGAGAGGCGGGGAGG
Organism: Raja brachyura; assembly: GCA_963514005.1. Next base: position 46,576,533 of record OY740798.1, on the reverse strand, counting down.
GGGAGGGAGAGGGGAAGAGTGGGGAGTGAGGGGGAGAGGGGTAGGAGGGAGTGGTGCAAGAGAGAGCGGAAGAGGGTGGAGGGGAGATGGGGGTGAAGAGGGGTGAGAGAGGGGGTGGGAGGGGAGGAAGGAGAGGGGTGAGGGGTGAGGAGAGAGGGAGATGGAGAGGGGGAGAGAGGAGGGAAGGGGAGGAGGATATGGGATGGGGAGGGGGTGAGAGAGGGGGGACAGAGGGGTGGGGGCAAGGGGAGAGAGGGAGGAGGGAGGGGGAGGGGGGAAGGGGAGAGAGGGGGAAGAGTGTGGATGGAGATGGGGAGGGGTGGGGAGGGGGAAGAATGGGGAGGGGGATGGGGAGAGAGGGAAGGGGGTGGGGAGAGGGGGATGGGTTGGGAGGGGGGAGAGGGAGATGGAGAGGGGGGAGGAGAGAGGGGTGGGGGGGAGGAGAGATGGGAGAGGTGTGGGGGAGGGAGGGGAAAGATTGGGGAGGTAGAGAGGGAGGGGGAGGGGCAGTCCATCTATTCCCCACTCCCTATCACCCCCAATCCTCATTCTCTATTCCCACACACGTGATCACGTGCTTTGACACAGGCTGCGGGGGGGGGGGGGGGGCTGGGGGGCTGGGGCAAAGGCAGATGTAAATGAGATCCATTCCGATTGGACATCTGTGAGCATTGGGCATTGTGAACAATGGAACGTTCACCAACATTCTATGGGTGAGAGCAGGTTGATTTTCTTTACATTTTGAAATATTGGGGGGGGGGGCGGGGGAAGGATTTTATTTTAAATTGTGTACATAAAAATGGCTAAATGTAATGAGAAGTGAAGTGCATTAGTGAATGTAAAAATATAATGTCTAGCAAAATGGAAAAAATTGCGGCGTTTGAGGGTCTGGTTTTGGCGGACCAAAGTCCAGAAATCTTGTCTGAAAAAAAAATGGGATGTGACATACACCCACAAGGCACACACACGGCCGGCCGGCAGACCCACACACACACATACACAGAGTTTTAAAAGTATATAGATAGATAGATGTATCTGTCCAATATGTCAACAGTAGGCCACAGCATGCTGCAGGCTGCATAAATCCACATTTAAATTATGAGAATTTGCAGCCATTTGAACCGCAGCCAAACCAGAGGCTTCACTCAGGAATGCGTCACAGCTCCGCAGCTGACGGGACCTGTTCTCGCTCTCTTTGAAGGAGGCACGCTTGTCTCAACGAATGGACAAACGCAAAGCCAACCCATAATATGACTGGGAGCATTTTCTCAGTCTGACTTTGTTGACAGTTGGGGTGGGGGATCTGGGAGAGAGAGAGCTGGCAATGCCGCACAGATGGAACAGCTGAATAACAACCCATTAAAATCCGTCCTTCGGCCACTCGGCAACCTGGGCTGATCTGATCCAACAGCCCTTTCACAAGCTCGTAGCGTCCCAGATCCTAATGCAGAACCTCCACAAAACCTTTGGGCTGCACAAAGAGCCTCTGCTAACAAGGGCTGGCGAATTGAGCTGGTCAACATGCACTGGGTGAGATGGCTGGGGAAAACGCACCGCAACCACCGCCAACTTGGAACAGTACAGACTCTCCACTAAAATCTATCCAATACTAAAGTGCAGGCATTTCGCAGTTAAATGTCTTATATCGGATTGGTGTGTGTACCCTGTACAGCCAACCCTGTACTCAGTTTTCCTCAGAGATTAATCTTTACCTTAACGGTATATTCACACCGCCTGTAGGTAAAGCATCAGCCCACATCACAATGATACAGTCGCTGCCTGCCTGAGATTAAATATATTTTTACACATAAATTATGAATAAAGATAAGAAAATGTTTCAAACACAAGTAATATTTTCTTATTCCAGTAATAAACATATTAAGGACTAAATGAAAATAATAAATTCTTTAGCTTTTTGAATATCTTATAATTGCAGATTAATTAACTGAACTAGAACTGTGCAAGTAGTGTGTGAACTGCAGAACAAGAAAGGAAGCTATTGAGTTGACAGAATTATAGATTAATTCCTTGGTAGACTAGTTAACAATTTAAACACAGTTTATACAGCGTTGCGTTTGCTTTTTTGTTTCTCCAAATTACCTTTGACAAATCCCATGATTCCTTGCATCTATCAGAATACCAAACTCGCTTATTTAATGCAGATGGAGGAATTTCTTCCCTCGTAGGGAAAGAATCAGAAAGTACACCAGTCATTCAACCGATTTCCGATTCCAGAATACGAAGGTACTGATCCTCCAGTTTGCATGTCGCCTCACTCTGACAACGGAGCTGGCCCAGGGCAGAAAGGTCAGTACGGGAATGGGAAGGAGGGTTAAAATGGTGAGCAACCGGGAGATCCAATAAGCTTTGTTATAAGAAACATGAACAAGCTTTAGGCTGCTAGTTGGTAACTTTTCTGACAACTCAGTTCCCTGTTTTGTCCCAGTTAAAAGGAGACAAAGGAGTAAAAAATAAGTCAATGTAAAATAAGATGTTAAGTGTGTAACACACAGAGAGTTCAATCAGAAGGAAAGATCAGCTCGAGTCGTCCAGGAATCTGATCAAATACTGATCAAAAGGATGAAAGGAACTGCTCTATTTGTGTAGAATATGTATTTACTCGCACACGAGAGGTTTGTCCGACGATCTAATCAGACAAATGGCCTCTTCCCGGGTCATTATAAAATGGAGAGAGGGTTCAAGAAGGGAGAAATTCTCATTATTATTCAAACTAACCTGTCATCAGTTGGCTCAGAGCCATCATCTTTCTCGATGGGAATGTTGAGGGCCTCGGCGAGCTGTGAGTTACTGTCATAGACCCGGTAATAAATGGGTTGAAGCTGATAGGCATACCATTTGGGCTTGTCTCCAATCAGAGCTGGGTCAAATACACCTGGTTAAAAAAAAACAATGCCAAACCTAGTGTAGTCTGCACAGAAAGTTAGAATCAAAACAGTCTTTCCCTCGGCACGTGGATTAAACTGACAAATTACTGAACAGCTTTACCAATTTCACATTTCCATATGTTACAGGATTATTGATCAATGCCTTACCTTGTCTGGAGACAAAGATCATCAAACCATGGAATTAGTAGCAACCCCCTACTTTATGCCCATTGCAATTTATATCAAGAATATAACCAATTCCAACATGTCGAGAGATTGGCAAATCTACATATCTACTATCAAAGCTGTACAGAAATCTAACCATCTCAGGAGTGATATACTACTACAGCTACCCAAAATGTCTAACTGGTTGCCTCTGAGAAGTGACAGGCCATCTGCCATGCACTAGAGAGTCAGCAGAAATGAACTATCATACTTCAGAGATATGCCCTATTTCCACGCTCATTTATGGATTGGAATCTCAAGTATCTATATTAATCCGAGCAGCTTTGTCAACTTATCTGATCAGATTTGCCACCTTACATTGTTTTGAACTCTTGTGATAGTGGATAACAAAAGGATGAGCTTATAGCGCAATTTGAAATTGGTAGGTATGACGTTGTGGGCATTACAGAGACTTGGTTGAAAGAGGATCGGAGCTGGGAACTAAATATCAAAGGTTACACGTCCTATTGAAAAGACAGATAGGTGGGAGGAGTGGGTGGGATAGCTCTGATGGTAAGGAATTAAATTTGGTCCTTAGCAAATGGTGACAAAGGATTAGAAGATGTAGAATCGTTGTGGGTAGAGCAAAGAATCTACAAGGATAAAAAGACCCTGATGGGAGTTATCAGGAGATATACAATCAGCAATTTGGAAAGGCAATGTTACGGTGGTCATGGGAGATTTCAATATGCATGTAGACTGGGAAAATCAGTTTGGTACTGTAAATAAGTAAGTACATTTTATTTATATAGCACGTTTAAATCAACTCGCTTTGAAACCAAAGTGCTTTACATATAAGAAATAATTTGGTTTCCGTACATCTATAGAAAAAGAAAAAAAAGAAAAATGACACAACACATTATAGAATTTAACATGAACATCCCCCCACTGCAGAAACAGTACTGGAACCCAAGAGAGGGAATTTGTAGAGATGGTTCCTTCGAGTAACTTGGAGTTGAGCCTATTAGAGAAAAGACAATTCTGGATTTGGTATTGTGTAATAAACCGGATTAGATTAAGGACCTTAAGGTAAAGGAACCATTCAGAGATATGATAAAATTCAATCTGTAATTTGAGAGGGAGAAGATAAACTCAGATGTGTCGATATTACTGTTGAGCAAAGGTGATTACAGAGGCATGAGGGAGGAGCTGGCTAAAGTTGATTGGAAAGAGACCCTAGCTAGAATGACGGTGGAACAGGAATGCCAGGAATTTCTGGGTATAATTCGGAAGACGGAGGATCTTTCCATGCCAAAAAGGAACAAAGATTCTTAGTGGAGAATGAGGTACTGTGACTGACAAGAGAAGTCAAAGACAGCTTAAAACTAAAAGAGAAGGCACAGTATGCAAAGATTAGTAGGAAGCTAGAGGATTGGGAAGCTTTAAAAAAACAGAAGGTAACAAAAAAGGCAATGTGTGAAAATATGAAATATTATTGAATTATGTATGCTAGCCAATAATATTAAAGATATTAATATTATTATATCTTTAGCAAAAGTTAGCCAAAGTTACTTCAGATATATACAGCGTAAGAAAGAGGCAAGAATGGACATTGGACTGCTGAAAAATGATGCTGGAGAAGTGACAATGGGGAATATGGAAATGGCAGACAGAGTTATAGAGTCACTGAGTCACTTCTGCCCAAATTGCTCACACCGGCCAACATGCCCCAGGTACACTAGCCCCACCTGCCAGCTTTGGTCCATATCCCTATAAACATGTCCTATCTATGTACGTGTCCAACTGCTTCTTAAATGTTGGGATAGTCTTTGCCTCAACTACGTCCTCTGGCAGTCTGAAGAAGGGTCTCAAACCAAAATGTCACCCATTCCTTCTATCCAGAGATGCTGCCTGTCCCATTGAGTTACTCTAACATTTTGTGTCTACCTCCGGCAGCTTGTTCCATACATCCACCACCCTTTGTGTGAAAAAAATACCCCTCAGATTCCAACTAAATCTTTTCCCCTTCACCTTAAACCCATGTCCTCTGGTCCTCGATTCACCTACACTGGGCAAGAGATTCTGTGAATCTACCCTATCTATTCCTCTCATGATATTATACACCTCTATAAGATCACCCTTATCCTCCTGCGCTCCAAAGGAATAGAGCCCCACTTACTCAACCTCTGCCTATTTCTCAGACCCTCAGGTCCTGACAACATTCTCGTAAATCTTCTCTGTACCCTTTCCAACTAGAACATCTTTCCTATAACACGATGCCCAGAATTGGACATAATACTCTAAATGTGGCCACACCAACATCTTATACAACTGCAACATGACCTCCCAACTTCCATACTCAATACTCTGGCTGATGAAGGCCAATGTGCCAAAAGCCTTTTTGACCACCCAATCTACCTGTGACCACCTTCAGGGAGCTATGTACCTGCACTCTTAGATCCCTCTGTTCTACAACACTCCGCAGAACTCTACCATTCATTGTGTTGGTCCTGCCCATGTTAGGCTTCCCTAAATTCAGCACCTCACATTTTTTTGCATTAAATTCCAACAACCATTCCTCAGCCCACTTGGCCAATTGATCAAGATCCTGCTGCATTTTTTCACAACCATCTTCTCTATCTGCAAAAACACCCACTTTTGTATCATCTGCAAACTTGCTAATCTTGTCATGTATATTCTCATCCAAATCATTGATGTAGATGACAAACAGTAACAGGCCCTGCACCGAACCCTGAGGCACACCACTAGTCACAGGCCTCCAGTCCAAGAAGCAACCTTCCACCAGCACTCTGATTCCTTCCATGAAGCCAGTTTTCTATCCATTCAGCTATCTCTCCTTGGATCCAATGCAATTTAACCTTCCAGAGCAGTCACCATGAGGAACCTTGTCGAATGCTTTACTGAATTCCATATATACATCTACGGCTCTGCCCTAAACAACCTTCTGTTGATGAATTGAAAAATGTTTTTTGCATCGGGCTGCTCAATGAAAGACACCAGCAACATGCCAGTAATTCAAGAGAGTCAGGGGGTAGTAGTTAGTGGAGTGGTTATTGCTTAGGAGAAGAAGCTTGGGAAGCCAAAAGGTCTGAAGGTGGATAAGTCACCTGGACTGGATGCACTGCACCCCAGGGTTCTGAAAGAGGCACCTTTAGAGATTGTGGAGGCATTGGTTGTGATCTTTCAAGAATCACTAGAATAAGGAGTGGTTCTAGACAATTGGAAGGTTGATAATGTACACCACTGTTCAAAAAGGGAGCGAAGCAGAAGTGTTGAAACAAAAGGCTGATTAGCCTGACTTCAGTGGTTGGAAATATTTTAGAGTCCATTATAAAGGATGAGGTTTCTGAGTACTTAGAAGCACAGAGTCATAGAGTTATAAAGTTGTGCAGCGTGGAAACAGGCCCTTCAGACCAACGTGCCCACACTGACCAACATGTCCCATCTAAACTCGTCCAACTTGCCTGCATTTGGCCCATATCCCTCTAAACCTGTCAAATCCATGTACCTGTCTAATTGCTTATTAAACGTTACGAAAGTCCCCGCCTCAACCACCTCCTCCGGCAGCTCGTTCCATACACCCACCACCATTTGTGTGAAAAATGTATCCCTCAGATTGCTATAAAATATTTTCCCTTTCATCTTAAACTTATGCCTTCTGGTTCTCGATTCTCCTACTCTGGGCAAGAGGCTCTGTGCATCAACACGATCTATTCCTCTCATGGTTTTATACACCTCTATAAGATCATCCCTTCTTCTTCTTCTTGCGTATGACGTGCACAGCCTAAAGTTGTAGGACAACTTATTCTATTTGATCTTACTTGATTGTGCACCCCAGGTTGATTGCATTCGTCGAGACAGGGCGGACCACGTGAAGGTTGCAATCTCCCACCCAAGACACCCCTTATCCTCCTGCACTCCAAGGAATCGTCTGAGCCTGCTCTTCCTACTGCTCAGACCTTAAGCCCTGGCAACTTTGTTGTAAATCTTCTCTGCACCCTTTATACCTTAACAACATCTTTCCTATAACATGATGCCCAGAGCTGAACAGAATACTCTAAAATGCAGCCTCACCAACATCTTATTTAACTGCAACATGACCTCCCAACATTTATACTCAATACTTTTGACTGATTCAGGACAGTATAACAAAAGCCTTTTTAACCAACCCACCTTCAAGGAACAACGTACCTAAACTCCTAGATCCCTCTGCTCTACAACACCTCCCAGAGTCCTACCATTTACTGTGTGGGTTTTGGATGTGGCAGGTTACCTACAGGATCGAGATTTTAGAAGGGATGATTAAGTAAATTGATGAGGAAAGGGCGGTGGACATAGTAAACATGATTTTTTGTAATGTTTTTGATAAGATCCCTCACGGTAGGCTGACCCAGAAGATTAAGATGTATGGAATTCACGATAATTTAGTCATATGGATTCAGAACTGGCTTACTCATAGACGATAGAGGGTTGTGGTGAAGGTAGATATTCTGGCTGGAGGTCTGTGATCAGTGGAGCTCTACAGGAATCTGTGCTGGGACCCCTGCTGTTTGTGATGTATATAAATGATTTAGACGTAAATGTAGATGGATCGGTGAGTAAGTTTGCTGTCGACACCAAAATTGGAAGAGTTGCTGACAGTGCGGAAGGCTGTCAGAAGAGACAGCAGGATATAAATCAGCTGCAGAAATGGGAGGAGAAATGGTATATGGAATTTAACCCAACAAGTGTAACAGGTTGCACTTTGGGAGGTTAATTGTAAGGGAAAAGTATATAATTAATGGCAAGACCATCAACAGCATTGACGTGCAGAGGGATCTTGGAGAGCAAGTTACTAGCTCACTGAAATTGGCAGTACGAGTGGTGGCAAAGAAGGTGGATGGTATGTTTGCCATCATTGCTAGGGACGTTGAGTATAAGCGTCAGGAAATCATGATGCAGCTCTGTGCGGAGTTTGCATGTTTTCCCTGTGACCACATCAGTTTTCACCGGGTGCTCCAGTTTCCTCCCACATCCTAAAGACGTGTGGGTTTGTAGGTTAATTGGCTTCTGTACAAATACCCCCAGTTGGATGAGAGTGGGATAACAGGGTGCAGGTAATCAATGGTCGGCGCAAACTCGGGGGCCCGCTGGGCCAGTTTCCATGCTGTATTTCTAAAATACAGTGCCCTCCATAATGTTTGAGACAAAAAACCATCATTTGCCTCTGTACTCCACAATTTGAGATTTGTAATAAAATAAAATAATAACATGTGGTTAAAGTGCACATTGTCAGAATTTAATGAAGGCCATTTTTATACATTTTGGGTTCACCATATAAAAATTACAGCTGTATTTATACATAGTTCCCCCCCCCATTTCAGGGTACCATAATGTTTGGGACACTTGGCTTCACAGGTGTTTGTAATTGCTCAGGTGTGTTTAATTGCCTCTTTATGCAGGTATAAGAGAGCTCTGAGCACCTCGTTTTTCCTCCAGTCTTTCCATCACCTTTGGAAACTTGTACTGCTGTTTATCAACATGTGGACCAAAGTTGTGCCAATGAAAGTCAAATAAGCCATTATGAGACTGAGAAACAGAATAAAACTATTAGAGACATCAGTCAAACCTTAGGCTTACCAAAATCAACTGTTCGGAACATCATTAAGAAGAAAGAGCACTGTGAGCTTATTAATTGTAAAGGGACTGGCAGGCCAATGAAGACCTCCACAGCTGATGACAAAATAATTATCTTTATAATAAAGAAAAATCCACAAACACCTGTCCTACACATCATAAACACTCTTCAGCAGTCTGGTGTGGTTTTGTCAATGACCACTGTTCACAGAATTAGAATTAAAATGCCTTTCTTGTCATTCAAACAAAGGTATGAACAAAATTTCATTCCCTGCAGCCATAACAGCAAAATAAACACACAATTAACACAGTTCCACACAAACATCCATCACAGTGAATCTCCAAACACTTCCTCACTGTGATGGAAGGCAAAATTCTTATCTCTTCCCTGTTCTTCTCCCGCGGTCAGGCAGTCAAACTGCTGTGTCGAGGCTCTTGATGTTAAAGCCCCCCGGCGAGCGATGGTAAGTCACGTGGCCGATTAAGCTGCGGCGGGCGATGTAAGGCCCTGCCATGGGCCGATTCAAACCCCGCGATTCAGGCGGGCGAAGTTGCCGTTGCGGGAGCTCACGCAAATCGGTCTCCTACCAGGGACCTGCGAGCTCCCGATGTTACCGTCCACAGGGCCTGCGGCCGAAGCCTCCGAAGCCCTGGTCGGGTCGCAGCCACAGTGCCACCACAGCCTCCGAAGTCAGCCAGCTCCGTGATGGTAAGTCCACAGGCTCTACGACTGGAGCCTTCAGGTCGATTCCATTTGGAAGCCGCCAGCTCCACGAAGTTAGGCCCCAGTGAAACGGAGACACGACAAGGGGAAGGTCGCGCCCCCCGTTCAAGGAAGAGATTTAAAAGTTTCCCCCACCCCCCCACATATACACAACTAAAATAAACCAAAAACATGCTCCTAACAAGACAAAAAAAAGAAAAAAGGCAGACGGACTGCAGGCGAACCGCAGCCACGAGGCGCCGCCACTGGAAACTTCATGAACAGAAATCAGAGGCTGCACTGCAAGATGCAAACCACTGGTTAGCCCCAAAAATAGGATGGGAATGTTACAGTTTGCCAAGAAGTACTTAAAAGAGCAACCACAGTTCTGGAAAAATGTCTTATGGACAGATGAGACCAAGATTAACTTATATCAGAGTGATGGCAAGAGCAAAGTATGGAGCAGAGAAGGAACTCTCCAAGATCCAAAACATACCACCTCATCAGTGGAACACGGTGGTGGGGATGTTATGGCCTGGGCATGTATGGCTGCTAGGTACTGGCTCACTTATCTTCATTGAAAATACAACTGCTGATGGTAGTAGCATAATGAATTGTGAAGTGTATAGACACATCCTGTCCGTTCAAGTTCAAACAAATGCTTCAAAACTCATTGGCCGGCGGTTCATTCTACAGGTAGACAATGACCCAAACATACTGCTAAAGCAACAGAGGGGTTTTTCAATGCAAAAAAATAGTCAATTCTTGTGTGGGCACGTCAATCACCCGATCTGAAACCCAACTGAGCATGCCTGTTATATGCTGAAGTGAAAACTAAAGGGGACTAGCCCCCCAAACAAGCATAGGCTAAAAGAGGGCTGCAATACAGGCCTGTCAGAGCATCACCAGAGTAGACACCCAGCAACTGGTGATGTCCATGAATTGCAGACTTCAAGCAGTCATTGCATGCAAAGAATATGCAACAAAATACTAAACATGACTACTTTTATTTACTTGACAATGCCGTGTCCCAAAAATTATGGTGTCCTGAAAATGGGGGGGGGGGGGGAACGACGACGACTATGTATAGACAATGCTGTAATTTGGTGAAACCAAAATGTATAAAAATGACCTTTATTGACAATGTGCACTTTAACCACATGTGATTTTTTTCTAATACAAATCTCAAATTGTAGAGTACAGAGGCAAATAGATAAATGATGGGTCTTTGCCCAAACATTATGGAGGGCACTGTACACTGCTGAGCACCCCATTACAGGAAAGATGTGGACGCTTTGGAGAGGGTGCAGATGAGGTTTACAAGAATGCTGCCTGGATTAGAGGGTTTCAGCTGTAGGGAGAGGTTGGATAGACTTCAATTATTTTCTATGGATCTTCGGTGATTAAGGGGAGACTTGACAGAAGTATATAAAATTATGACACACACACACAGTGTAGATAGTTAGAGCAGTTTTTCCCTGGGTGGAAACGTTTAACACTAAAGGGTAGAGTAATAAGGTTCGAGGGGGGAAGTTTAATGGAGAACTGTGGGACAAGATTTTGTTTATTTTTACACACAGAGCACTGGGGTCCTGCAATGCATTGCCCGGGGTGTGGTGGAGACAGATACGATAGTGGAGTTTAAGGGGCTTTTTGATTGATAGGCACATAAAAGTGCAGTGAATAGAGGGATATGGATCATGTACAGGCAGATGAGACCAGTTTAACGTCATCATGTTTGGCACAAAAATTATGGGCCATTCCTGTGCAGTATTGTTCTATGTCAATCTGTGTCTATGGGGCTTCACCAACACCTTGTACAAATTAGCTTCTCAGTGAATTTGTAACCTGCATAATTTAAAGGGCAGCTGCACCATGTACACATATTGACTGAGAAACATGTAGTAAACAACACGGTGAGTAACTATTTATCACACTGGAGGAGATTTGCTGTGGGCTCTTAAAGTTCTGTCCTTGGACTCCTGTTGTAATTTTCTAATGCAGTAATAACAGAATTGGGAACAGTATTAATAATTTACAAATAATAAAAATGGAGAGAATACAAATGGACTTTAAGAGGAGATGAGCAGGAGCAACGTGCAACTCCATGGCTGATGAAATGAAATTCAGCAAGAGTAGGGAGATACAGTCTGGTTCCTTGAAATGTGGTATGGGAACATAGACCTGAGGAAATCTGAACAAATCTTTGAGAGCACAAAACTAATTAATGAACAGTTAAGCAGAAATCGTCCTGGACTTTGTAAACAGATATCAGACACATTCAACACAGAAACGGGCCCTTCAGCCCAACTCATCTATGTCACCCATTTACGTGAGTCCCAGTGGGTCCCTGTCAAATTGTTCCCCTCCCCCTTAAAATCTACGCCCTACAAAAAAAACATACTTAAATTCTGGAAAAACGCTTCCACACCAGCGATAAAAATGTGGATTTCAAATATGTCCTAAACGTTACACCTAGAAGATATGAGATTCCTCCTAGCAGGCAAATCAGACCATTTCAAAAGATTTGGTCTCCATTTATCGACGTATTACAAGCATAGGGTGCAACACAACTCGGAAAATAAATAGTATCAGGACCTGGTGAGGGGTGTGTAAAGATACGAAGGAGGTACATCCATTTTATCTTAGCTTATTTTATTTTCTCATATTTTCTGTCTACTATTTTTTTTTCTTTCTTTTCCTTTGTTTTTCTTTTTTAGTTTTTCTTGTGTCTCACGCTTCTACGGGCTCTTCCGGATCACTCCCTCATGCACTTACTATCCTATCAAACTATCTCTATTCTTCTTATTCTTCTTCTGCTTAAAGTATAAAATAAGAAGTGGTACAGGAAATGTATTATGTTATTTTTGGCTTATATCATTGTAATGTACATTACTTCTAATAATTGTGTTCAGTTCTGGGCAGCGTGTTATAGGGAAGATGTTGTCAAGCTGTAAAGGGTACAGAAATAATTTACGAGGATGTTGCCAGGACTAGAGCTATGCGCAGAGGTTGAGTAGACTGGGACTCTTTTCCTTGCAGCGCAGGAGGATGTGGGGTAATCTTATAGAGGTGTTTAAGATTGTGAGAGGAATAGATCAGGTCTCTTGTCCAGAATAGGTGAACCGAGGACCAGAGGACATAGATTTATGGTAAAGGGGAAAAGATTTAATAAGAATCTGAGGGGTGATGTTTTCACACAAAGGGCAGTGGATGTATGGAACAAGCTGACAGAGGAGGTAGTTGAGAAAGGAACACCAAGATACCAACACTTAAGGAACAGTTAGATAGGTATATGAATAGGACAGGTTTGGAGGGATATGGATCAAACGCAGGTTGGTGGGACAAGTGTAGCTGGGACATGTTGGCTATGACTATCGATGCCCCAGAAAAAAAACAATAAAATACCGGCTTAACGCCAGTTGAGTGATGTGCCCAATTCTAAGGACAACACTTCAGGTCTGATGAGCAGAGAATAGGAAAAGACAAACCAGGAGGACAAAGGAACTTGATCTTCAAGCATGGCCTGTCATTCACAAGATAATAGCTTATTTAACTGTAAGCTTAACTCCATATTCCTGTCTACCATGAATTACCTTTCACATAAAGATGGACACAAAATGTTGGAGTAACTCAGCGTGACAGGCAACATCTCCGGGGAGAAGGAATGGGTGATGTTTCAAGTTGTGACCTGTCTTCGGACCCTTCTTCCTTCCAGCATTTTGTGTCTATCTTCGGTTTAAACAAGCATCTGCAGTTCCTTCATACACAAAACTCTTCACCCTCTCGCTTGTGAAGAACCTACCTTTGCCTTAAAACAACTTAAAGACACTGCTTTTACTGCCCTTTGAAAGAGTATCAAACCTCTATAAGCACAGGCACAACTGCAGGTTCTGTCACGTCAAACACCCTAAAACTGGCTGGAGCACATACTTCTGTTAGAAAATTGAGCTGACATCCTTCAGCAGTGCGACCCTCCCCAACTTACTGTTGTGGATCCTTTGAAAGGTGTAGTTGGTGGGATTCAGCGACCATTCTCCGGAATATTCCACGGCCTGAGTCCGAGCCAATTTCTCAGTGAACATAGATAACTTTGGTCTGGACGCCAGGAAGGAATTTACTTGGAATGCAACAACAGGCCGAGGGAAGAGTCTGAGGATCCTGGTGTGAGCCAGAAAACCCTGCAACACGTTGGGGGAATTGAAGAACCGTACCATTGCAACCCTGCAAAGCAAAAGATCATCTAGTTAAAAAATAGTCATAAGGAGGTCATGTATCATGCAGCCACGATGCAGTTGCACAAAGGACATAGTCAATGTCATTCATCCTACTACACACTTTAACAGAAGACATGAGAATGCCAATATCACACAGACAGATCCACTCATTACAAAATATATACGGCCATTTATGTGATAGCAGTCTAACCTGGCACGGAATGTTCCACTCTCGTTTCACTCAATGTGAGCTCAGACATTGAATAGAATGGTGGGTGGTGCTAAGAGAGTAGCTTCACATTTTCCAATACATGATTGCAGTTAGGAAGTGACTAGCAGCGAGTAAACAAGAGCAGAGGTGGCATGACTTCGCCATGGGGATAATGATGTGGCTATTGCTGTAAAACCAAAAGTGGAAAGGAGGGCACTGGCTGTTTCTGTGCTCAGGGTAGGATGTGTGTGGGAACTCCATGATGACAGCTTGTTATCCCTGTATACAAGATATTTTCACCACACATTTATTTTTGTGGTCTAGTAGTTCCCCTCCTGTTCCTACCCAGTGAGGTATACTAATTTAACACTTAAGAAATGCCCTTGGCCCCCGAAATCCACATTGATTACCTGTTCACACTAATTCTATGCTATCCCACTTTCTCATCCACTCTCTATACACTAGGGGCAAATCACAGCAGTGCATATCTCAGGGATGTGGGAGGAAACTGGAACAGCCGGAGGAAACCAATGAGGTCACAGGGAGAATGTGCAAACCCCACACAGGCAGCACCCAAGATCAGGATCAAACCCAGTTCCCTGGCGTAGTGAGGCAGCAGCTCAAACCAGCTGCGCCATTGTCACACATCTTAGATTGGATCAACAATGGAATAATCAATAACAACTTGGATGTGAATGTATAAGGCATAATTGTAAGTTTGCAGATGACACTAAAGTGGGTGGTATCGTAGATAGTGAAGATGGTTAACAAAAACCACAACAGGATCTTGATCCGTTGGGAAAGTGGGTTATGGAATGGTGAATGGAGTTCAATGCCAATAAGGGCGAGGTGTTGCATTTTGGGATGTCAAACCAAGACAGGTTCTTCACAATGAATGGTAGGCCATTGTGAAGAGCAGAGGGATCTATGAGTGCAGGTACATTGTTCTTGAAAATGGCATCGCAGGTAAATCAGACGGTCAAGAAGTATTTTGGTGCATTAGCCATCATCAGTCTGGGTATGGAACAGGGAAGTTGTCATGTTATGGTGTAGTTGTTTATACAAGATGCCAGTGAGGCCACCTTTGGAGTATTGTGTTCATTCTGGACAACCTGCTATTGGTAGGATGTTGCTAAGCTGGAAACAGTGCAGAAATGATTTACAAGGATGTGTCAGGACTCGAGGGCCTGAGTTACGGGGAGAGTCTGGGCAGGCTCAGACTTTATTCCCTAAAGCGCAGGAGGCTGGGGGGTGATCTTATAGAGGTATACAAGATCATGAGGGGAATAGATAGGTTAGATGAAGAGTCTTTTACCCAGAAAAGGGGAATCAAGAACCCGAAGGCATAGGTTTAAGGTGAGAGGGGAAAAACTAATGGGAACCTGAGGTGTAACCTTTCCCCACACAGATGGAGGTGGGTATATGGAATCAGCTGCCCGAGGAGGTACTTGATGCAGGTACTCAAACAACTTGGACAGGTACATGGATAGGAAAGGTTTAGAGGTATATGGGCCAAACACGGGCAGGTGGGATCAGTGGGGCATCTTGTCAGCTTAGGCAGGTTGGCCAAAGGGCCTGTATAAGTCTATGACTATGAAAGTGGCTAAAATGTCTGCCAACCTGAGGCTAAAGTTATCGTTAATTGCACAATTGAAGGACCAACAGTGGACATGGATCTGGCCAAGAGGACGAATGGAAACTCTTCGCATTATTGGTTTTGATGTAAATGAAGGGGATCGTTAGTTGAGGAATGCAGCAATGGCACCATCAAACTTGGTGAGGTTTTTACCTGGTTTTAAGATAACACATGGAATAAAAACATTATGAGACACAACATCTGTAGAGTGTCCAAGGGAAAACTCACCGGGTGGCGATATCCACAGAGTCGACATCATTGCCGTAGATGAGGGGATTGAATTCGGTGGATGGGGTGGAGGTCTGCTCTTCCCGGGCCCGCCCAGTCAGCAGAGGCAGTTGTTGCGCTTCGTTGAACTTTTCCAGATTGAGGATTGGCTGAGTGTTTAAACTCATGCTCGCCAGTGCCTGTCACAGGGCCAGGTACAAGAGCAGCGTCAGCAAAGTGGAGCTCAATCCCAAGACCAGCTCATCTTAGTGATAGCAAGACCATCATAGCGCCAGTCCCCCACCTCCCTGGCCAAACTATGTGACAGGACAGCGCTGCTCCCATCCCCAAGCACAAGCAGCACACTGTCTCCACATCTCCAAACAGGCAGGTGACCCTCTTCACAATCCATCAAACAGATCCACACCTTCCATTTTGGTAAAACCAAACACCACCACCATCCTGAAGGACAGGGGCAGCAGTGCCTCGCAAAAAGAGTGTTGTGGAGTGGGGAAGAACACATTAGCAGCAAGACTGTCAGTCATGAAACACCCAACTTCCCATTGCATCACGCCCAAAGCTCATGGGAGGAAGCACCGTGCAGCCTCAGGGAATTAAACATATATCAGAACAGTGAATAGACCAGAACTGAATTCCCAGCCAATGTTGTGTGGGGACCTTAACTGAAGCAATTTCACTTCACAGAATCATACATGGTTTAAGAAACCAGCAGTGCCAGAGGGGATACAATGCACTGGCCTGTTTGATAGGATAGTGCAGAGGGAGCCTTTGGAGGGTTTGATGAGGCAGTAGTCTTTACAAAACCAGTCTTTGCCCGACCTGAGTGTTTACCGGGATACTTTAGGAGTTTTATTTAGCATTTAACCAGTAGTAGATGCACTAGCATCTGGGGAGTTGACATAAAGTCAGATCTATTAGCATCCAGCCAATGCTGCAACTGACCTTTTTGCTGTGATAGTCCGAATAAGGCTTTAGTTTATCTAACCAGCATTGTGCCTCCCCTTGCATCTAGAGAACTTGCAAAATAGTTGTTCCATCATACAGATTATGACCAAATGAAAGGAGGACAGCTCCACTTTTCTCCAAATAGGAAAGCAGGATGAAGGGAGGTACATTTATGGCAACTGGTTTTGCCACCCACAACTAGATTACACGCTTTGACTTCACTGAACAACCCTCTAGAAACTCAGCAGCTGATGCATCACAGTGAGAGTATGACTGTAATGGCAAACATCATGCCAGTAATCTTATAATGCAGTCCACAGATAACATCAATGAGAGAACGGCCTCAACCCGAAACGTTACCCATTCCTTTTTTCCAGAGATGCTGACCGTCCCGCTGAGTTATTCCAGCATTTTGTATCTAACATCAATGAGAGAGTTGGATGACAATCCAAACTCAAGTGCCAATAGTGGGAAAGAAACGTTGGGAAAACTAATTCCTCCTCAGCAAACTTACAGCATATCATCCACTTAACCTAACCATTATCTTCAGAAATTGTAGCATTTGCAACACCACTGCAACGTATCCATGGTGCAAACACTGACATTCTCTTGACTGTCATTGCCACGTTGAACCTTGGACAGACCATAAATCAATTATGGACATATGGCTTGTGCCACAACAGCGATAACCTGCAGGAATGCAAGAAAATATTATAAACTGAATCAAGCTAGCAATGAGACGCAAAGCTTCACTGAGCGACATCCTGACCTACTTGTTGCAACAGCTAAAATCAAGACAATGATGAATAAAGGATGTGCTAAATCCACTGGATATTGTACTTCGGAGTCACGTGAGTGACTACGTGAAGAAGCCCGCCAGCCCGCAATCGCGTCAATTACGTCTAACGCATTGCGCACGACTGACTGGCAGGCGCGTCGCTCCTCCAGTGGTACGTTTAAAAACCCTACAGGTAAGTGTTAAAACTTATTCTGAGGTCGTTTTTGGTCTGTAATTCTTGTTTGCAGTGCTTCAAGTGCGAACTATTATGGAGAAATCCAGGGTGAAGTCCAGATGGGCTGTGGGGAAACCAGCTACGGAAGACCGCGGGCGTGCAGGTAGCGGGCGGCCGTCGATTTCGCCATCCGAGTCGCTGGCGGTGTGGCCAGCGGCTTCAGACTTGGTGCCTGTCGAAAGCACCTTGGCAACCCCGCTTGGTGGGAAAGCCAAGAGAAAGTCTGTAAGGTCTGTTGACTCGGACGAGTCAGGCCAGGAGGGTTCGTCTCCTGTAATGGATAGCGTCTTCGGGCGTTTATCCCGGATGGAGCACCTGATGGAAAGGATGCTTCATCATGATATGCTCCAGGGAACGGAGTTATATCAGCACGGGTCTCCTCGGGGGCCCGCGGCGGCGCCTGGTTCAGGGCTGCACAATGTCTTCCTCTCTGAGGAGGGGATAATTTGGGGTCAGTTTTGGACTGACTCGGAGTTCGGAGGTATGGTCGGAGAATGTACCACGATGCACGAGGTGTGTGAAGCAGATTTGCCTGCCATGGCATTAAAATTTGCGATAGCATCGCAAACAGGGGAGCCACTGGATGAGGAATTGGCTAAGAGCATCAATTACCTTGCATCACACCAGCTCCAAGAACAGGTAATGGTGGAAACATATATGAAGTACCACACACCTGCTAATTGTGCTTCACTAAATGTGCCGGCTGTTAACAGCTCCATCTGGGGTTACATCGGATGCGACATCAAACCCAGGAGGTGAAGTTCCAGAGAATCCTAAAATTGCTGGCTTCAGGCATCACGGTCTTTGCCAGGACTGTGGATGGGGGTCCCTTGTCTGATGTGCAACAGGATGCCCTGGCATTAATGTGCACCACACATTTTGAAATTAACTATTTCCGTAAAAATGCCATCCGACCTGCCTTGAACCCCAAGTTTGTGGGACTGTGCAGGGCCAGCAATGTACAGCCGCCAAATTTATTGTTCAGAGAAGATCTGCCTAAGCAGGTCAAGGATCTGGACGGAGAAGCGAAAGCTGTCAGGCTAATGAAGGTCCCATCAACAGGCAAAGCTTCATCATTCCGGCGGCAGCACCCTTCAACAGCAAGCAGTTCGCTGAAGCTGGTGGCAGCTCAAAGGCCGAACACTCTGGGCAGAAATCTTTTTTAGGCCAAGGCCCAAGCCGGCCCTCCTCAAAGATGCGCAATTCGCGCATTCCATCAGCCCTGCCCCCCAAACCTCGGGGGCGGAATTAAACACCATTCATCCACCAGTGGTAGGTAGGTCTGGTTCTTTCCGGAACATAGGGTGTGTGGATCAGTTACAAGTTGGTGGGAGATTACACTTGTTTTTGAATGAATAGCGTTGGATAACATCAGACCCGTTTATACTGCACCGTATACAAGGGGTCCAAATTGAATTCCTTCCCAATTCGTTTCCACCCACACAGCATACACAAAACCGGACATTTGTTCATTCACAACAGGAAGGTTTGGATGTACAAGCTGAAATTCAAGTATTATACACAAAAGGGGTAATTGAGAAGTCGTGTCATGAACCTCACCAATTTGTTTCTAATATATTTACAAGGCAAAAGAAGGAAGAAGGATGCTGAATTATCCTTGATTTGACTTGACTCGACTCGACTCCTTTGTGCAGTATAAACATTTCAAAATGGAAAACTTTGTTACTGTCAAACAACTGGTTTCCAAATGATGTTATATGGCATGAACTGATCTCAAAGATGCATCCTATTCGGTACCCATTCACTGGGATCACCGGAGATATTTGCAGTTTAGCTGGATGGGGCAACTATGGCACTTTAAAGCATTGCCTAATGGGTTAACTTCAGCCCCCAGATTATTTACAAAATTATTGAAACCAGTACTGGGGCTACTGCGAGCTCAAAATCATATTTGGATGGCATATTTGGATGATATCCTAATCATTCTGAAAACGCTGAAATTAGCTGTTTCAGGCACTAAACTCATGTTTGAGATTGTGGTTTCTCATCACTCCCGTGAAATCCAAATTGATACCATCTAGAGTTATTGATTATTTGGGATTTACCATTAACTCTATTCACATGTCAGTGACTCTGCCTTGGGGCAAGAGATTAGAATTAATAGAAGCCTGTAACAATTTTATTGTTAAGGAGCAATCTTCTATTTGACAAGTAGCCAGTATAATTGGCAAATTAGTGGCTGCCTTTCCAGCTGCACAGTTTGGGCCTTTGCATTATCAAAATTTACAACGTGCAAAGGAGCAGGCACTCAAATTCCATGCAGGTCACTTCAGCAGACCTATGCGATTGCTAGCTGAAGCCATTTCTGAGTTACAATGGTGGATAACTAATATTCGGCATTGCTCCAGTAACAGTTTGGTCAACAAACCTACAGTTATATTACAAACTGATGCTAGTGCTCTAGGAGGTGGAGCTACTAAGACCATCTCTAACTGCGGTGGCAGATGGAATGTGCATGAGTCATCAATTCTTCAGTTACATGGTATTAACTACTTAGAGTTGCTGGGAGCACTCTATGGGTTGAAGGCTTATTGTGCGAATATGCATCATTTGCATGTTCAACTTCAGATTGATTACAGCAGTAGCATACATTAATCACAAGGGTGGAATTAAGTTAGTATCCTGTGATAAATTGGTTAACCTTATTTGGCACTGGTGTATTACATGAAACATTTGGATTTCAGCTACCTATTTACCAGGTAGATTCAACATGGTCACGGAAATTCAATGACAACACAGAATGGATGTTGAATCATAAAGTGTTTAACGACATTGTCGCTCGGTATGAAATACCGGATATTGATTTGTTTGCATCCGGACTCAATCACCAGTTACCAAAGTATGTTGCATGGGAACCAGACCCAGGGGCAGTGACGGTAGATGCATTCTCGCTACACTGGGGTGGAATGTTCTTCTATGCATTCCCCCCATTTTGCCTCATCAGTCGGTGCTTCCTTAAGATCCAGCAAGACTCCGCCTCAGGCATTTTGGTAGTGCCTGACTGGCCTACACAGCCATGGTTCCCACTCATACTGGGAATTATAACAGCCTTTTATGGCTGTTCCCAAATGCAGAAATCTGTTGGTTCACCCCGTGACTGGGGAGAACCATCCACTGCATGATCAAATCAATTTGTTGGTTTGCAGACTCTGAGAAGACCTTTCCTGGGGCTCAGCTATCAGATCGTACGGTGGACATGATCACTGCGGACTGGAGAGATAGTACCAAGAAACAGTACATCTCATATATCAAGAAATGGGAAGTGTGCTGTTTACAGTCCAACATATCGTATGACATGGCACGTATAACAGAAGTGTTGGAATTCCTCTCAAAACTATATTTTGATGAGAGACTGAGTTATAATGCCATAAATTGTGCCAGAAATGCCTTATCGTCATACTTGTTGCTGGGATCGGGACACCACTCTGTCGGGTCTCACCCATTGATATCCAGGTTCATGAAGGGTATCTTCAACTCAAATCCCCCCAGGCCCAGGTACTCGGAGATATGGGATGTTAACGTGGTGCTCACGCTGCTTCTCCAGTGGGCTCCAGCTACATCTCTGTCCTTGGTCAAACTCACTTACAAAGTGGTCATGCTCATGGCGCTGGTTTCAGCGCAACGGGTCCAGTCATTGCATAAGCTGCGACTGGACAGGATGGTTACATCTGCAAATAATATAACATTGTATGTTTATGACTTAGTTAAGCAAAGCAGACCAGGGGTGTCAGGTCTCAAACTAGTTTTCATGGCATACCCCATGGACCTTCGGTTGTGTGTGGTCACTCATCTACAACAGTACATCACCAAGAGCCTCTGAACTAGCAATGCTTATTAGTTACAAAAAACCTCATAAGAAGGTATCAGTACAGACCATCTCCAGGTGGTTAAAACGGGTTCTGGCTTGTGCAGGAGTGGACACTGATGTTTTCAATTCTCACTCCACCAGAGCTGCAACGTCAGCAGCGAGGGTTATGGATGTTCCGCTGGACCACATCCTAGCGGCTGCAGGATGGTCAAACAAACAAACTTTCCAAACGTTTTATAACAAACCCATTGCCAGACCGGGGGTATTTGCCAACTCTATTTTAAGTTCTGTTTTATAGTTTCCCCCTGGATGAGAGGGGTCACTATTGTTTTCATTTGCTCATTAAAAAGCATCAGCATGTTTTAAATCTATGTCATGTCCGAATGCATTATTAATTTTCACTCATCCTTGGTCAACTGATGCAGTGTGACGCACGGACTCGTGTTCACGGCATGAAATCACAGAGCTTTGAAGTTTTCACGTATTCACTCACGTGACACCGAAGTAAAATAGTAAGATTAAATGAGATCTTACAAGTTTGAAGTTTGATCTTTATTTTATGAGGAGTTACGATGAGGGATTACGTGCCCTCCCCTCCCAACCCTCTCTCATAAAGGTCAGCTGGTAGTTCTAGTTTCTCGAATCTTCCTACATTCAGTTCAACAACTGTTACCTGTGATTTCACACCGCTGCTTTGAAGGTTGATGTGCATGCGGGCTGGCGGGCTTCTTCACGTAATCCCTCATCGTAACGCCTCGTAAAATAAAGATCAAACTTCAAAATGGTAAGTTCTCGTTTACCACAGTTGATTTGACAGCAGCTCATCCACTTGTCTGAATTTTCAAAATGAGCCACCAAAGACTGTAAAGGTGGAAATTGAAAACAGACCACACGTCATCAAAATTGTGGTAATAAGTGAAGACTTTGACATTTTAATATTTGGTAAATGGGACACGAGAAAGAATTATTTCAGAGTGAAAGCCACTTGTGATGCATCATATTCCAGTGGTTCGATTCCCTGATTTTTTACTGTACCTAGATACACATTATAATAATTAAACTAAACTAATAACCACCTCTTGGTCAATTTTGTTTATAAGCACAATTTTGGCAATCTGCTCAACTGAAACATGAAGCAGAGGCCACAGATATAAATTCATCCTTCTAAATCCAGTAGCCGAAACAGTAGCTGATACCATATCTTCTGGAGTAATTCAGCGGTTCAGCTGATACCATAAATGCTGGAGTAATTCAGCGGGTCAGGCAGCATCTCTGGAGAAAACGAATAGGTGACGTTTTGGGTCGGAACACTTCTTCGGACTGAAGACAGTTCCTTCCTACACCATATCTTCCAAGTCTGCTGTGTCAAGATGACAAACTGGGCACAAGACCTGTTCAGCACCTCCACAGAAAACTTTAAAGCCGACGGATGAACATTTGAGCAAGAAAATGTATCTGTCAAAAGAAATTGCACCTAACCCACACAATATCACCATTGTGACCATTCTCGAGCCAATTATACGTCAAGTAATGGAAATTTTACAGGCAGTGAATGTTCTTTTCCTTTTCAGGGAAGATCCATGTACTAATCTTTCCGAATTCTCAGCATCCATCAAGGACATTGGATAGGCTTCATGTTGGGGCGGGACCCTTCTTCAGACTCACACAGAGCCAATTACAATTGGCTGTCAAAAGTAGGACAAGTGTAGAAAGCAGCATGGATTGCTCATTCATTGATGAACACGTGTCTTGAATTCCTCACCATGAAGCCTCAGGGTTTATTTTAGTTTATTTTAGCTTAGTTTAGAGATAAGCGTGGAAACAGGCCCATCGGCCGATTCCGTGCCGACCACCAATCACTAATACACTAGCTCTATCCAACATAGAAGCCAATTAATCTACAAACCTGCATGTCTTTGGAATGTGGGAGGAAACTGGAGCTCATACTGTCACAGGGATAATGTATAAACTCCGTACAGACAGCACCCGTAGTCAGGATCGAACCAGGGACCCTGGTCTGCAACTCCACTGCTGTGCCACTGTGCCGCCCTATGGTGTTCTGGTTGTCTAGTGTAGTTCTATCTGTGTGCTCAGATTAGCTCACAATAAGATGACTGGACCTGATCAGACATTTGTTCAACTGTCCAAAATGATGCTGAACTGGGGCACGTCATTGTCCCAACCCCATCTCACTGGGATCACGATATCTTTCTGGATTTGAAGATGAATGATCAGCTCTTCAACCTGTAATGTCTTCTTTCCAAAACTAGCATTACTAAGACTAGGATCTTTGGCCAGCTGGGGACTGTATAAGCTTGACACACATCGAGGTATTTTTGTAAACATACCCCTAACACTGCTGAGGATTCTTTCCCAATAGCAGGTTCAAGATGTTCCACAAGCCTGTTCAGCAGATTTGCCTCCTTCCCCCAAGCCATCAAAGCAAACTGCCACTCTCAGAGAATAATTGGAAATCAAAGCACTTCCCGTAACACAATAGCCATCCAGATGCTAAAGTCAAATTAAGGAAGCCAAGCAATTTCCAAAACACTGTTTGCCATATTATATACCGACAGAGATAAGCAGTTGAAAACAGAGTCCTACGGTGCCTGCTGTAGAGCAGATCGAAAGATTATTGAATCAATGCTAGGAGCCTCTCTACAGCCTACATCCCTAGTTTTGAGGCAAAGATCACAAAACATCACGGTTACCACTGATCACTGTGTGTGGGCAACATACTCATTTCCTACAGTGAATCCTCTCCCCTCACTCAATCATGATTTGCAGATCGGCACAGATGACACATTGCAAGTAGACCTCAGGTAGGGAAGAGATAGATCTCAAAGTGTGAACAGCTGGCCAAACAGGCAGAACACATAGTTAAAACCTCTGTCACCTCAAGTTGCACCAATCAACTCACCATCAACATACATTACATTTGGTTCTAAGCTGGGATAAATAGCTCTGGGATGTTACATGACAGTGTACTGGTACTGTACCCAAGTGTTTGAGGAGACACTGGGCAGGAGCTTGACTCAGCATCAAATCATGCTGTATGTACCTTGGCAGTGATCAGTAGGTCAGCCATTTGAGGCTGAAACATGCTTGACATTCCAAATGCAGTTCAGTTAGCTAGGTTCCAAGAACCTTTCATGAACAAGTCAAAAACATGCAGAGAAGATGAAATGTGGGCATGTTTTAACTGCAGAATCTAGTGGTTACATTGATTTAGGATATTGCTGGCCAAGTGTGGACGATCCCGACTTCAGTGGGCAATTAATTCATTGTTAGCAAACAGAAGCAAGACATGCAAGATGATAATGGAGTTTGGGTTTTGAGTCAGGTGCACTGCCTACAGTCAATTTGGCATTACCAGCATCCTAAGGTGGCAAACTGATTACACGTGCTTACAATCATCAGCAGTTTGATGACAGATATTAGATATTCAAAAAAACATATGTATTTGCAAAGTACCAACATCCCAGATATCTCAGTGAAATCATTGCACACCACCAGCATGCATATTGAGTCATTTGGCAGAAGCATTTCAGACAGGGCCACAAATAAGTGCATGCGTCCCGTCAATTGCAATAACAAAAATTCATCTTAAAGCCAAAATATAAATTGCAACTGAAATTCACTGTTGAATTTGACAGTCCTTGGTGAATTAGCTTGTGTGTCTGGAGAGTTAATAAAGACAGATGCAGGGTGGAGAGTGTGCATGACTGATACTGGGCAGTGGAGGGGAGGCGGGTAAGAGAAGAGCAGGGCAATCCTTTGGGAGGAGGAGAATGAGGTCTGTGCAGCTGATGGAAGAGCGGGTGAGAGCCAGGGAGCAGCTGGTAGAATGGATGGGGTGGGGCGTGGGGGTAGCTGCAAGAATGGAGGAGTAGGAGTGGTGAGATGCAGGGCATACAGGGCAGGACGAGTGGTATGGAGAAGTTGAAGGGTAGGCTGAAGCAATTGTTACCCACCAAAATCTTACTTTGTGATATGCGGCGGAGGGGCTGCCAAATTGCACATGGCTGATGGTGGGAGTACTGAGAGGGACCGGGTGAAGTGTTATCAATGGCCCTGCCTCGCCTTCAGTCAGCAGCCAAAAGCAGTCCCCAAAATAAATCACAGCAGAAAGAAAGCAGTAAAGAGATTTTAAAATAGACCACCTTCTCTGCTGTGACGAGTTCCTGCTGCATGATATCACTTAAGCTAACCAAACACTGGACGGTTAAGGACAAGATGGAAGACACCATGACAACACCAACACAGCAGCCAACCAGCCATGAGGATGAGGCCCCAACAGGAGGAATAAAAATTGTGGAGACACAGACAAAAGGAAAATCTATTACTAGAACATACAAGTAGAGAAACGGGTGAGAAAGAGTGCTAGATAAATTACTGTCACAATGAAGGTCTAAACAGAGCAGAGCATCAAAGAAGGGAGGCCATGAGGGTAGACAGAGACGGGAAGTGAACAGGTTGCGGCCCACTTGCTTCTAACACTTAACCAATGGGTGCAATGAGAATAGGTTCACCTCACAATCAAATCTACTTTGGCCTACTTACCACAGTCCCTCATCTAAATTCCAGACTTAACAGCAGCTAATGCCTCTGATGGAAGTAGCATGTTCACAGCTTTAACTCAAGACTCAGTGATGTTAGGCTTGCAGTCTGGTTTTGCATTTGCCAGAGTATTAGTTGTGTCCCTCTCACTTTGGCACAGAGAGCAGTGCAAAGAGATGAGCTGAGGGAGCACTGAGTGCTGCACTTCCATACATGCCCGGAGAGAATTTCATGCATTCAATGTGTATTGATTCAACACCCTCACAGCACAAAACCGCTCTTATGCGGCATTGATTGTTTTAAACTGCCAGCATGCCGAGCATTTGAAACACAGATGGGCTCCACTTATTTCATGCTCTGCCCCCCTGTCAGTATCAAGCATACCTTCAAATGCTACTGACGACACAAATGCATTGAGAAATAAATAATTAAATACACACAAATGATTGTAGCACTATCATGAATAAACCTAGACTATAGACCATTGCAGGGAAGTGGAGTGGTGGGCAGTGAGATAGCACATCTTAGCATTCATGAGTAACTATCTTCCCACACTCTCCCTACCAAACCCCCACCCCATCGTCCCAATAGCTCATCTAGTTACAGTTGGCACAATTGACATAGGAATAAGTTAATTCTTTTGGATAATAATTATTAATTCCTAGACCAAATGCACATTGGCCATGAAATAGCCACGGTTTTCTCCTTTACCATGTGGAACACAGAGGAGTGCTAGAAAGGCATAGCATAATGGGCAATAGCAGGAAGGCAGATTCTCAGATTTGCTGTGCCATTGCTGACGAGCAAGCCAGTCAATTGGCAAAGTGCTACTGATTAAAACACAGCACCGTCTGTGAAATATCTGGTCCAGTAGCAAGGTCCTCAGTATCCCAAATATTGTCCAGGATAAGCAGGTAACCTTCACTGAGTACCCTAGCACAGATCCTCATGATGATAACCAAGTAAAACAATACCAGCAAAGGGTCAGGGAGCATTTGTAAGAGGCTCCTCTCTGTTGTGCAGGAACAATGTATGGAATGGTGGTGCAGTAGAAGACAGACACAGAATGCACTTTTCAAACAGCGAACAGTAACAATTATTACAAGATAAACCAGGACACCTTTCAATCAAATCAAACTTTCTAAGGTCACACCACTCAATGAAGAACAATCAAAATCCAAACTACTTCTATCCACTACAAGCAATTGCTGAAAATCAAATGCTGCACCCACCACCCAAAGAGATGGGACTTCACTGCAATCTGGCCCGTAATAGCGGAACTAAGGCAACAGTCCATGCCATACAATTGGATAGCTGGGACCATCTCCAACCACCCAACCCAGCATGGCAGATCACCCACAGTCAACCCAAAGGATGTGCTGGCTTATCCAACATGGAAATTGGCAGATCATAACCACATCAACAATGGGAGGCTGGTAGGCCATAACTCCCGCCCTCCAGACTATTTCCTTAAACTTCTCACGTGGTATGGTCTTAGATGATCAAAAGTACCTCTTACCTGCTTCAAATGCTTCTTTAGCTCAGTGGCTTCAGGTTCAGGCATAAGAGGCAACAGCTCTGCATTAGTTGGGGCAATAACCTGTCAAATATATTTTAAAAGACAAAAGTCAGACAAACAGCTTAAGACAGGAGAGGATGTAATATGGATGTGAATTCAGATTCTAACAGACATGATAAGTTAACTGCACATATCTAAATGCATCCTCAAGTCTGCAATATCAGTTGCCTATCATCTTTATGCTCACCTATCTGTGCCTTAAAAAATGTTGAAAGATTCTGCACTCTCCATCCTTTTAAAACTAAACAGCAAAGTAACGCATTTTAGTAACTTAAACTAGGACAGGGTTCTGGGGTCCTGAGACATCTATGGATATAAGTACATAGTTCGATCAAAGTGGTGGCTTAGTAAGACAAGGTGTTGAAGGCAGCGTATAGCACACGCCTTCATTGGTCGGGACACTGCGTACAGAGGTTGGTATGATTGTGGTGCATTGTGTGGGATGGGTGGGTGGACAATGAGAGCTCCCCCCTCCACCCCGATCGGCCCTCCACACTCCCTGCCTTGTGGCCAATCACCAGGATCGTGGGGCAGCAACCTTGTTACCATTCGCAATATCCCATTGTGATGTAATTGTGGCAGTCAGCAGCTTGAGAGCCCATTGTGATTGGTGCAGTGTGAGTGGCATTGTGACATCATCACTGGAAGCTCCTGGAAAAAGGGATGTCTGTGAGCAGCAAACCGACATGGAGATTTCCCCCCCCCCCCATTCCCTGTCTTGTGCCTAAACACCTGGGCTGTGGTACCAAAATGCAACCAGAACTTGATGAGCACCCTTCAGATATTGGTAGAGGGGCAGCAACCTCGTTATTGTTGGCAACGTTCCATTGGGATGTCATTGTGGGAGTTGGCATCCAGCTTGAGAGCCCATTGTTACCGTTGGCAACGTCCCATTGTGATGTCATTGTGGCAGTCAGCTTGAGAGCCCATTGTGATTGGTGCACTGTGTGAGACATTGTGACATCATCACTGTGAGAAGGCTGGAAGCTGTATTGGCTGTTTTTAAAATTTCAATGATTAATAACTTCGGAAATATAGGTGTAAATGCGACGGGAAGATGTTAATGGCCACCATGGGAAAAATGTGAGTCGGATCAGTGAAAATGGGAAGGCTGTGGACTAGCGTTCGGAAGAAGATAAGAATTAACCAGATTGACACAGAGACACATTGTGGACACAAACAAGACGAAGACTTTTAGTTATATAGAGACCAGGGGTGTACATAAGGTGGGTGCTCACAGTCCTTTCCCCAGTGTATGGGAGTTTAAACGTGAGAGCAAACGTTCAAGGTTAGAAGGGAAAGATTTAAAGTGATTTTGAACAGTAAGTTTTAAACGCAGGAGGGTGGTGGGTATATCAAATGAGCTGCCAGAGGCAATGGTAGAGGCAGTTGCAATTACAACTACATTTAAAACTCACTTTAACAGTTACATGAATAGGAAAAGTTTAAATATGTTTGAAATGGAACCAAATAGGAACAGTTCATGACGGCACCTTGGTCACCATGGGTGATTATATATGCTAGATCAGGGCTCGAAATTAGCGGTGGCCCGTGTGCCAATGACCATCCAAAGTGCCGCCAGACAACCTAAACGGCGACACATTTTGCCCGGCTTGGCAAGGAAATACTGGTTTATACTGATAGACAACAAAACACTGGAGTAACTCCACGGGTCAGGCAGCATCTTTGGAGAATAAGAGAGTGATGTTTCATGTCGACGGCGGCGGCCGTATTTCGCTAGTCTCTTTGATTGCGGGGCAAAGATACTAGGTGCTTGGTGACAAATGACGGGTCCGGAACAGCGGCAGCGGCTCCATCTCCTGCACCCGGCGCAGTGGAAGGAGGCCTCCCTCTCCCGGCATGCGAGAGGGGTTGTTTTGAAAGCACCGGCCGCTATCGCCCTGATAACGAACGCTGCCTGCAAATCCATTAACGGCAATTTCAAAATAACCGCTCTTGCACGCGAGGGGGGGAAGAAAAAAGAGAGAGAGAGAGAGAGACAGAGAGAGAGAGAGACAGAGAGAGAGAAAGAGAACACTTTTCAGTTTTTTATTTGTAATAAAATTTGGAAACCATGTATCATTTTCCTTCCACTTCACAATTATGCAGCACTTTGTGTTGGTCTATCACATAAAATCCCAATGAAATACATTTACGTTTGTGGTTGTTAAGTCACAAAATGTGGAAAGGCTCAAGGGGTATGAAAAATTTTGCAAGCCACTGTAACCATGTCACATTTTTCCCACAATCATTCCACTTACAAGGTCTTTGCACGTTCACTCAAACTGTCTATACAGTGCCCTCCATAATGTTTGGGACAAAGACCCATCATTTATTTATTTGCCTCTGTGCTCCAGAATTTGAGATTTGTAGTAGAATAAATCACGTGCCTAAAGTGCACACTGTCAGATTTTAATAAAGGCCATTTTTATACATTTTGGTTTCAGCATGCAGAAATTACAGCAGTGTTTATACATAGTACCCCCCCATTTCAGGACGCCATAATGTTTGGGACACAGCAATCTTCTGTAAACGAAAATATTCATGTTTACTATTTTGTTGCATATCCTTTGCATGTAAAAACTGCTTGAAGTCTGCGATTCAAGGACATCACCAGTTGCTGGGTGTCGTCTCTGGTGATGCTCTGCCATGCCTGTATTGCAGCCATCTTTAGTTTATGCTTGTTTTGGGGACTAGTCCCTTTCAGTTTTCTCTTCAGCATATAAAAGGCATGCTCAATTTGGTTCAGATCGGGTGATTGACATGGCCTCTTGGGAATTGGCCATTTTTTAGCTTTGACAAACCTTATTACTTTAGCAGCATGTTTGGGATCATTGTCTTGCTGTAGAATGAACCGCCAGCCAATGAGTTTTGAGGCATTTGTTTGAACTTGAGCAGATTGGATGTGTCTCTGCACTTCAGAATTCATTATGCTACTACCATCAGCAGTTGTATCATTAATGAAGGTAAGTGAGACAGTGCCTTCAGCAGCTATACATCCCCAGGCCATAACACCCCCACCACCGTGTTGCATAGATGAAGTGGTATGCTTTGGATCTTGGGCAGTTCCTTCTCTCCTCCATACTTTGCTCTTGCCATAATTCTGATATGTTAATCTTAGTCTTATCTGTCCAATCTTAGTCTTATCTGTCACAGTTCCAGAACTGTGGTTGCTCATTTAAGTACTACTTGGCAAACTGCAACCTGGCCATCCTATTTTAGCAGCTAACCAGTGGTTTGCATCTTGCAGTGTAGCCTCTATATTTCAGTTCATGAAGTCTTGTATGAATGAATGAATGAATGAATAGCCTTTATTGTCATTCAGACCTTTCGGTCTGAACGAAATTTCGTGCCTGCAGTCATACATATATTAAAAATAACAAAACCACACAATAAACACAAAAATTAACATCCACCACAGTGAGTTCACCAAACACCTCCTCACTGTGGTGGAAGGCAAAAGTCTCAGAGTCTCTGTCTTCTTCCCTCCTTATTCTCCCTCTGCGCTGAGGAGATCCAGGCCTCCGATGCTGCCGTCCACCAGGCCCGCGGCCGAGCCTCCGAAACCGGGCCGCTGCCACCGCTGTCGCCGGAACACAGCCACAGGGCCCGCCGCTGGAACGCTGGAGCACCGCAGCCCCGAAAGCCAGGCCGCCGCTGGGGCACCGCAGCCCCGAAAGCCAGGCTGCTGCTGGAGCACCGCAGCTCCAAAGCCAGGTCGCCGCTGGAGCACCGCAGCTCCTGAAGCCAGGTCGCCGCTGGAGCACCACAGCTCCAAAGCCAGGTCGCCACTGGAGCACCGCAGCTCCCGAAGCCAGGTCGCCGCTGGTGCACCACAGCTCCAAAGCCAGGTCGCCACTGGAGCACCGCAGGTCCGAAGCCAGGTCGCCGCTGAAGCTCCGAAAGCCGTGCCGCCGCCGCTGGAAGCTGGAAGGCCGCCAGCTCCGCCATTAGGGCCTCAGCACAGATGGAGACGGTGACGGGGAACACGACAAGAAAAGTCGCATCCCCCCCGAAGGGAGAGACTAAAACCCCATTTCTCCCACCCCCCCCCACACATACACAACCTAACAAACCAAAAATAATCGCTAAAAACAGGCACGAAGACAAAAATAAAATAAAAAACAGACGGACTGCAGGTGAGCCGCAGCTGCCTAGCAGCGCCGCCACTTCCGGATGAACAGTGGTCATAGACAAATCCACACCTGAAGAGTGTTTCTGATCTGTCGGACAGGTGTTTGGGGATTTTTCTTTATTATAGAGAGAATTCTGCCAGTCCCTTTGCGATTAGTAAGCTTACCTGTGCTCTTTTTTAGGCTGTGGGCCGAGCGTCAAAAATGTGTATAGAAATCAACGTTCGCGACCCATGTCTCGGAACTACATGAAATTTTGCACAGATAAAATATAATTGAGAAGGAAGTCATGACTCGTCAGTGCCAAACATTGCACATTAATTAATTAAACTAATTAGAAAATTTGATCAAAAATGTAAGCGCCATCTCGTGTCCAATGTCCATATTACACCATGGGGAGCCTATTTCCGTGTTGCAGAACATTTAAACTATATATTATTATACTATCTATCTCTCAATCTATCTGACTTGTGAATATGACTGCAATCATATATAATTATGTATAATTATTTTATATAAAAATAATATAAATAATATAATTTTGTGTGTTTTTTGAATGAGACTGCCGCAGAGGTCCAGCCAGCTCCTGAACCAGCCTAATTAATGGGTGAGGGCAGTTCTTTTGGGTTCCCCCGTTTACTGAACCCCACTGATTGCCAGTGTGAGAGAGTGGGGGTTATGGCCTTAGTAGGACTGGGACAGTGCCAGGCTGGGGGAAGGCTAAGGCATCTCCCACTGGGAGGAAAAAGCCTAACCCTAAACTAACCCTAACTCGCCCCCCTTCCAGAGCTGCCCACGGCTGGAACCGCTTTGCGACCGGCTGCGGGCTCCGTACGTGTGGCCGCTCAGCGAGTCCACCTCAGCCAGCATGCCCTTCTTGATCGTCGTGGTGATGATGGTGGGGAGCAGCACTGCACTGCACGCCGCCCGTGCCGCCTTCAGCACCCCCATAGCGCCGGCTTCGTCAGCCCGCCCTCTCGCTTGCTGCAACACCGGCCAGTCGACAGCCCGACCAACCCCTCGTAGTACTCACTGACCGTCCAACCACTCGCAGCACCCAAAGCCTACCAAGTGCCCGACCGACCCTTCGCAGCACTCACTGGCCTACCGACAGCCCAACCGACCCCTCGCAGCATCCACAGGCCTACCAACTGCTCGACCAACCCTTCGCAGCACTCACAGGCTGTCCGACTACTCTCACCATCCACCAGCGGACCAACAGCCTGACCGATCCTCAACAGCATCCATCGGCCTATCGACAAGCCCACCGACCGACTGACGCTGATCCTAACCCTAGCTGTACATTTGCAATTTATCATTTTTATTTAACAGTTCACATCATAACTTTATAACAGTTAATCAATTGAAAAACAAAATGATCAACAAGGTGAGCATTGCCTTTATCCTTGGAAACCTTGTGATTGCTATTGATGTAATGAGGTGGCAGCCATGATCCCAGAGTCCTCGCTGCTTAACCACCATAAAACAAAGCGCTGGATTGGTCAATTTGTGGCCGACATCAATGTCAAACGTGCATTGATTGGACAATTACAACTCGGAAAATTTGTAGTTTTTGTCAAATTTAAACAAAATGTGAAGGTTTTGGTCTTGATGAGTTTCAGGTATGATTGATATATTTTTCCACAATATGTTAAAAATTCAGGTAGTTCCACGAGTTAGCTCACGAACCTGAATGAAAAAGCTCCTCGGCCCACAGCCTCATTCTTAATGATATTTCAAACAGTTAATTTTAGTAATCCTAAGGTTTGGCTGATGTCTCTAACAGTTTTATTCTTGTTTCTCAATCTCATAATGGCTTCTTTGACTTTCAGTGGCACAACTTTTGTCCTCATGTTGATAAACAGCAATAAAAGTTTCCAAAGGTGATGGAAAGACTGGAGGAAAAACGAGGTGCTCAGAGCTCTCTTATACCTGCATAAAGAGGCAATTAAACACACCTGAGCAATTACAAACACCTGTGAAGCCATGTGTCCCAAACATTATGGTGCCCTGAAGTGGGGCACTATGTATAAACCAGGCACGTGCCATGAGTAATTACTCAGGGTAGGCACTCAGTCCGCTTAAAAAAATTAAACTGCGCATGCGCAGATTGTTCTCTCCGTTAAATAAATTAATTGAAAAAAAGCAGTGACATTTCAATTTGCCCTTCCTAGGCTTCCTAGTCCTAAACCAATTGGGGGAACAGTTCCTTTCACAGCGTGTAGAGAGTCAGGGGTAAAGTTGTGGGGGGGGGCACGAGTGTTGAGAAGGAGGGTGTCGGGGACCCGTTAGCTGAACTGGCTGCCACTTCAGCGCCTTCTGCCGGCACGCTCACCTTTGGCAGTGCTCTCCGTCGGAACACCTGTCACCTGCTGTTCGCCGACTTCGCTCATGTCAGCGGCTTCCTGCAAATCCTTAAATTCCCACAGCCGAGTAACCTCAATCGCGCTGTCGGAATTTAAGGACATGAGTGAGACCAGCGAGCGGCAGGAGAGAGGTGGTTAGACGGAGAGCTGCCAGAGGTGAGCTGCACCAGCAGAAGGAGCTAAGGTGGCGGCTGGTTCTGCTGTCCGGCCCGGCGGCCGCTCAGCCACCGAGCTACTTCTCTCCCTCCCCCCCCCATCGCCCTCAATGCAGTGGCATTCCACGCCTCCGTGCAAGGAGCGTCGCAAGTGGCATTATCCCAATTCCCTCATTCATAACATTCGTGCCCTCCCCGCAACTTTACCCCGGGCCAGACTCCCCAAATGCTTGGAAAGGAGCTCTCCCCCCCACCCCCACACCCTGGGAAATACAGTATTTAAAAACATGTACTTACCACATTATTGGCACACAAACTCCATTCTTCTCTCTTTGTTACCTAAGATACGCTTAAAATATTGACAAACCATATTTGAAAACCCCGCCAAGAAACTGAAAACCATATTTGAAAACCCCGAAAAGGCAGAATTTCAGCTGCCTTCAGCCCCGCTTGAAACTGACGGCTTCAGGCAGCGCTGATGGCACGTAGGCTGCACAGACCTTCCCGTGTTACAAGCGCTGCGGATGAAAGGCACGAAGAATTATGCCTACCTAAGAGATCGATCTCTTATATAGGCATATTCTCCCATGCCTTTACTGTTTATATTTAGTTATTACTATGTTATAATTTTAATCAGGGTAGGCAGTGCCTACCTTGCCTACCCTGGTATAAACACAGCTGTAATTTCTACATGGTGAAACCAAAATGTATAAAAATGACCTCCATTAAATTCTGACAATGTGCACTTTAACCACATGTGATTTTTTTCTATTACAAATCTCAAATTGTGGAGTAGAGGCAAATTTTATGGAGGGCACTGTATTCCCTTGTAGACCTTGTACGTAATCTTTGCAAATTACTTTCTATCTATATTTGCACAGTGGTAGAGCTGCTGCCGCACAGGTTCAGATCCTGATGTTGGCTGTGCGGAGTTGGTACGTTCTACCTGTGAATGCGTCGGTTTTCTCCGGTTGCTCCGGTTTCCTCCCACATTCCAAAGACGAGCAAGTTTGCAGGTTAATTGGCTTCTGTAATTTGCCCCTTGTGTGTGGGACAATGAACTAGTGTATTGGTGATTGCTGGTTGGAGTGGACTCAGTGGGCCAAAGGGCTTGTTTCCAAACTGTATCTCTAAGTTAAGGTATCTATCATTGACTTGTCAGTAAATTTAGCCTCATTCTTTCAAACAAACTGTAATAAGTTAAGTCCAAGACAAATCCTTGTGCCCTACCTTACCAGATACAAGGTACTGGGCAATGGATTCATGGTACAAAGCCTTACTGGTAATGGTGCGAAGCAAACTGAAAATACCTAAAACAATAATCAATAGACAACTAACTAATGAATATCAGCATCCTCACCACAAACATTTATTTTATCAGGCCCAACCCATGAAGCCATAACCTTCCAAATTCACTTGGCATCATATTTTGTTCATCACCTGTTTGCTAATATCTCACCTTATTAGCATCCAAATCAACTAGCCACACATCATCCGGCATCTTGAAATCAGCCTTATAAAGGAAGAAACTGGCTGGAACTCCAATGATGTAGGGAGTCGGAGCTAGAAGTAGCTTTAAAAAAAAAAGAATGGTTGCTTGTTGCTGACAATTATTTAAGCATCATTATTTACAGTGGTAACCTGTTGCTGGGAAGATTTTGCAAAGGGTATAAACCCACCCAACAACATACACATTTATCATGATTATAATAAATATCAGCACTACATCAACAAAAGTCAGAACCCTATGCTCTATCTGATATGGTTTAAACCTAATTTTGTTTCTATAACCATTTCTACCAGGCCACAAGCAGGATATAAATATTCCCTCCTTCCCGTCAGGCACAAAAACCCTATCTACATCCAATCAACAGTGCATAAACTGCCGAACTCCTCTCTGCCCCACACCCCACTCACCTCAATCAAACCATTCCCACTCCTTTCCCCCACTGAATATGAAACACCCCTCCCCCCTGGGCAACTGCTTTTTCATTGCACTCTCAGATGTTAGATGCAATAGCTATAGGAACTGCAAACCAACTTTGTTCAAGTTTAAAGGCAATGTATGTACCCAAATGAAATGATTGCTGCAACATGCTCATTAAACAAAGTGTTTACACACAAGTATGTTAGGAGACCAAAATAAACCAAATGTCAACAGTAGTGCATCCTAGTGTCTTTCATGGCTCTTCAATCATTTCCGTGAATGATAGGGGGTAGTAAATATCCATCTACATTAAATCTACAAAATTATATATATCAACAGACCATCAAAGACAAAGATCATTAGCTAAAACAAGTTTTCAACTCCTACTTTTAAGTACACACTATCTTCACAATCAAATATCAATTGCAAAACTTCATCAATGTTTCTTTACGAAAATGCCTAAATAAGCCCTTTTGATGTATTTTACCATCAGCTTTATGATTCCTTGACTTCTCTATTTAGGAATTCTCCAACTACAATAGGTTTAAAATCAGACCTCTAGCACATTGTTTCTCCAGATTATAATATGTTATATATCTATTAATATAATCGATATGACACAATTTCTTGCCCAAAATACGAATTTCCTTCTGCATCCTAAATAAACTCAATGCACAGTTGGGTGCTCTATTGGATCGAATTTCATTAGCTTCCATACGTCACGCCATACCTGTTCTGCTGAAGCCATGCAAGTGGGGAGCAAGGGAATAACTGGAAACATATATTCCAAAGGATAAATCATTGCAACAAAAGCCATCACACTCATGGAGAGCGCATTGTAGTCACGGGACTGCAACACCACCTGTAAAGTAAACAGAAGAAAGATCACCAAACAGGAACATTGATCCATATGCATATGTAACAGTGCTATATAAGAAAGCAGTTTGAAAATATGGGATTTATTGACCTAAGCCCAACAACAGAATCTACTTAAAAAATTATTATGAGCATGTCAAGTGTCCTTGCAGAACATGCCCTGTAGATTTTCTTAAAATTTTGCCCCTTTCACATTAAAGCTGCTCGAGGCGACAGCGAGCCGACAAGCCGTTGCTGCGTGGAAGTTTTGAACATAGTCAGTTTTTCGGAGGCCTGTCGGGACGAACTCTGCGTAATTCCGCATGGCTCCGACAATCGAAGTGGGACCGGCCCCGCGACGCAGGACCGCTCAAGCGACCACGTTAGGTCGCGCTCATCGCATAGAGTTGCATGCTGGTAGGACGGGCCCTTTACAGTGAGGTTCATAAGCCCATGGTACAGTCAGGAAGTAGATGAGTGACCAGCAGGAAAGGGAGTAGGCAGAAAGTGCAAGAATCCCATGGAGTTACTCCCCTCGACAACAGGTATGCTCCTTCAGATACTGTTGTGGCAGAAGACCATTCAGGGGAGAGCAACAGCAGCAGTGTTTGGCCTGGCTTGGAGGCACCGCAAGGAAGGAAAAAGGCAGACAGCCATAGTTAGAAGACTAGCTAATTAGCGGCAGAGACAGGAGATTCTGTGGCAGCAAACAAGACTCCAGGATGGTGTGTTGCCTCCCTGGTGCTAGGATGTCTCCCAGCAAATGCAGAACAGTTAAGGGGGAGGGGGAGCAGCTGGAAGTTGTTGTGCACGTACGCACAGATGACATAGGGAGAAAAAGGAATGAGGTATGCAAAGTGAATATAGGGAGTTAGGCAGAAGAGAAAGCCTCCAAGGGTAGTAATTTCCAGATTGTTCCTGGTTAATATTCATCTCATCTGTCCACAAGACCTTTTCCAAGAACTGTGGTTGCTCTTTTAAGTAGTTCTTGGCAAACTGTAACCTGGCCATCCTATTTTTGCAGCTAACCAGTGATTTGCATCTTGCAGTGTAACCTCTGAGTTCTGTTCATGAAGTCTTCTGCAGACAGTGGTCATTGATAAATCCACACCTGACTACTGAAGAGTGTTTATGATCTGTCGGACAGGTGTTTGGGGATTTTTCTTTGTTATAGAGAGAATTCTTCTGTTATCAGCTGTGGAAGTCTTCCTTGGCCTGCCAATCCCATTGCGATTAGTAAGCTCACCAGTGTTCTCTTTCTTCTTAATGATGTTCCAAACAGTTGATTGTGGTAAGCCTAAGGTTTGGCTGATATCCCTAACAGTTTTATTCTTGTTTCTCAGTCTCATAATGGCTTCTTTGACTTTCAGTGGCACAACTTTAGTCCTCATGTTGATAAACAGCAATAAAAGTTTCCAAGGGTGATGGAAAGACTGGAGGAAAGACTAGGTGCTGAGAGCTCTCTTATAGCTGCATTAAGGAGGCATTTAAACACACCTGAACAATTACAAACACTTGTGAAGCCATGTGTCCCATATATTATGGCGCCCTGAAATTGGGAGACCATGTATAAACACAGCTGTAATTTCTACATGCTGAAACCAAAATATATAAAAATACCCGTTAATAAAATCTGACAATGTGCACTTTGACCACATGTGATTTTTTTCTATTACAAATCTCAAATTGTGGAGGACACAGGCAAATAAATAAATCATGACTCTTTGTCCCAAACATTATGAGCCACCGTCTAGGGCACTGGTGCAACCACATCTGGAGTCATGTGTACATTACGGGTCTCTTTCACCAAGGATGTCAATGTTCTGTAAGCAATAGTTTGCTGGAATAATACCTAGAATGGGTAGATGTTCATTGTGGAAAGTTTGGGCTGGCTAGCTTTGTATTTGTTGAGGTTTAGAAGAACAAGACTGGACTTAATTGAAACACAAGATTCCGAGGGGCCTTATTAGAGTTGCTGTGGAGGGAATGTTTTCTCCTGGTTAAATTTAGTGATGATCACGGTTTACATGGTTTCAATTCTGCCCTCAGATGCTGTCGGTTTGCCTCTCTGCAGATTCTCTTGGTGGATATGCCGGGTGGGTTTACGGGAATGTGGTGGTTTTCCCAGTAGGAGAAACTGAGGAAGACTGGCCAATGTACTGGAATGAGAAGCAATTTCACTGAGACGTACAGGAATTGAGAATTTACTGGGTAGTTCCTGAGTCTACTTCCTCTAGCCACATAATCTAAAGCCAGCAGAAAAGGAATAAAGGCATAGACTATTTTCTCAATGGGAAGAAAATTCGGAAATTGGAGGTGCAAAGGGACTTGGATGGTGCAGGATTCCCAAGAAGTTAATTTGCAAGTTGAATCGGTAGTAAAGACGGCAGACAACGCTAGAATTTATTTTGAGAGGACGAGAATACAATAACAGGGATGTAATGCTGAGGCTCCATGCGGCATTCGTCAGACC
This sequence comes from Raja brachyura, assembly GCA_963514005.1. The sequence goes on along the minus strand of OY740798.1, from coordinate 46,537,016 downwards.
ACATTTGGAGTATTGGGAGCAGTTTCGGACCTCATAATCTGAGGATGTGCTGGCACTGGAGGGGGTCCAAAGGAGGTTTACGAGAATGATCCCAGGAATGAGTGGGTTAACATATGATCAGCATTTGACAGCACTGGGCCTCCACTCACTGGAGTTTAGAAAGATGAGGGGGGGCCTCATTGAAGCTTACGGAATACTGAAAGGCCTGGATAGAGTGGATGTGGAAAGGATGGTAGAGTCCAGGACCAGAGATCATAGCGTCAGAATTAAAGAACATTCCATTCGGAAGGAGTTGTGGAGGAATTTATTTAGTTAGAGCACGGTGAATTTGTGGAAATGTTTGCCACAAAGGCTGTGGAGGCCAAGTCAATGGATATTTTAAGGCAGAGATATAGATCCTTGATTAGTCAGGGTGTCAGGGGTTGTGGGGAGAAGGCAGAAGAATGGAGTTAAGAGGGAAAGATAGTTCAGCCATGATTGAATGGCAGAGTAGACTTCTTGGGCCTAATTCTGCTCCTATCACTTATTGAAATCTCAACATAGCAGTCAACTATTAATGACTGAAAGAAGAAATTGCCTTAACTTGGCAGAGAAGATTCCATGATCAAATGTCCCACTCCACCTCAGTTCACAGCAACCACAGAATAAATCACCATCGAGCATGCACCCAAGCAGCGGAAATTTTTAGGGTTTCAGTAATAGTAAGATTAAACGAGAACTTACCAGTTTGAAGTTTGATCCTTATTTTATGAGGAGTTACGATGAGGGATTACGTGAATGCACGCATGCGCGACATTCTTCAAAGCACTCCTGTATCCCAGAACCCATATTAACCACCGGGCAATGGTCTGGAGAGATATTCTCTTATGAGGCTTCATGTGACTAACAATCATTGCTATTTCAGAGTCCCTAAGGCTCTAGTGACCTTAACAATACTGGTGTAGATGTGTGGCCACATACAACCAAAGGTCCATGGGATATGCCGGCAATTCTAGTTTGACCTAATGTCCCTGGCATATTCTGCTGATTAAGTCATAACATAAATGTAATTTCATTTCGGAGTCACGTGAGTGACTTCGTGAAGAACCCGCCAGGCACGCATGCGCGACATATATCGTCGACGCGCGTGCGAGCGACGGGCAGGGAGGAGCGTTGCTCCTCCACTGCTGGGACCTGCAGGTAAGTGGAAAACTAACCCGCCGTCCGTTTTTTCTTTACAGAGACTCTGTTTCCAGAGTGCTCCAGGCCGCTTCAACACCGACTGCGGACCGCGGAATGCGGGCAGTCAGCGGCGGCTCTAACGCATGGAGTCGGGAAGAGCCCGTTGACCCGTTGAGGGTCCGGGTTCACACTCGCCGGCGGAGGACGGCAGAGGCAGCCGACTCTACGCCGCAGCCCGCAGACCGCGGGCTGGCGGCATTTATAAGTAAGTATGGGCTTGCAGACTTGCCGTGTGCAATAAGCAACGGCAGAGCACAGCCCGATTTTACACCGCAGCCCGCAAGGATACTGCGGGTTGTCGGCATTTATATTGTAATATGGGCTTGCAGACTCGCCGTATGCAGCAAGCAACGGCAGAGCACAGCCCGATTTTACACCGCAGCCCGCAAGGATACTGCGGGCTGTCGGCATTTATATTGAACTAGGGGCTTGCAGGCTCGCCATTCGCGGTCAGCAATGGCAGAAATGCAGCCCGACTTACACCGCAGCCCACACGATACTGTGGGCTGTCGGCATTTACTCAGAGTAAGGGGTTAGCCCCAACTCAACTCTACACAGCCTGTATTATCCCAGTACTGTAATTAAGAGGTAATGGAGTTGCAGCCATTATCATGTTGTTCTAAGTCCAACTTATTTTTACAATGGGGCAGCTCGTTGACCCTGTGGGGTCCGGGCTCAACGCTCACCATTGCGCAGCAATGGCAGAACGACAGCTCACCACCAGCCCTTCATAAGGGCCACTCAGGTAAGTACAGGCAACCTTGAGCTGGTTGTCCCTTCTGTTTTGAATTGTGTTTTCTCCAACAGGGACATGGATAATGAGGAGTACAGGCCGCAGGACTTCCGAAAGGAGTCGTCGGCCATTATTCCCGGAGCTCTCTACAACGACAGCACCCGCTAGACGGGCCGGGAAAAAGGCGCAAAAGTCGGGGAGCCCTGTGATTACAGGACCCGACCCACCGACACAGCTGTGTACAAGCGGGGTACCCGCAGAGCAGGAAGTCGGTACGGCGCCGGAGCAGGTAGACCCTGACTCCATTTTTCACTATCTCCAACAGGGAGAGAATCGTTGGCTGAAATAAAGAATATGAGCAAACGGGTTTCACATGCTGTTGCACGACCCTTCTCCCCGAGCCCTCGTGAAAGAGCCAGGGATAGAGCTCAATAACAAAGCCCTTTTGGGGCAGGAATTTCACCAGAGACCGCTAGATTGTCGGGTCACCACGCCGCAGGCGTAGGTGCCGACTTCACACCGCATATACCCTTTGAGGCAGTCGGGCCTAGCTCATCCAAGGAGGCGAATGAGCAGATCCGCGCGGGAGTCGTACAGCTTCGCTGAGGCGGCTGGCAGCGACTTTTCGTCACGGCACCGAGATTACCTCGATGAGGTACGGGCCGATGATAGGAGCCTCAGGAGTTCCTTCGGGCATGAGGGCTCTGACCTCCCATTTACGCACCATGAAGGGCGCATTGAACGGATGGAGAGGATGATGGAACGGATCCTGCAGCAAAATCAACGGCAGGAAATGTCCAGTTCCGGGGACTTTTGGATATATCCCCATCGTCAATGGGTAGCATGAGGCAGCCAGGAGAAGAGGATATCTTGGTACACGAACCAGTGGCACCTGAGGTTCCTCAGGAAGAACTTTTGGACGTGGCAGCCAAGTTTGCGTTACCCGAATCATCGGGACAACCTCTCAAAACTAAACTGGCCGCTACCATTGATTTCCTCACCAACCACCATACAGGATCAGGTCCTTGCGGAGGCCATGAATGGATACAAGGCACCGAGTAATTGGAACTCACTCAATGTACCTATTGTAAACATGCCTATTTGGAGCAATATAAGCCCGGGCATAAGAGCACAGGAAGTAAAAATTACAGAAAATCCTAAAACTGCTCACATCCGGGATTACCGCTTTTGCGAGGTCGGTGGACGGGATGGATTTGAAACACCGTACAGGAGGATGCTCTTGAATTATTATGTAACACGCTATACGAAATAATGCATTTCGAATAAAGTGCCATCAAGCTCACGCTAAATCCCAAATTTGCGGGGCTATGCAGAGCATCTCCAACACCACCACCCAGACAATTATTCAGGGAACACCTTCTGAAGCAGGTCAATGATTTAGACGACCATGCCAAGACAGTGGGTATTATGAGGTCGCACACCTTGACCAGACAAACGGCCAGGAAAATTCCATATTCCAGGCCACGGGGTCAAACCGGAAGGCCAGCAAGGACCTACATACCGGCGCCTCCAGATGTGAGTCAACGCCCACCATTCCTGGAGCTGCCCGCTACGTCGGCAGCACCCGCTCTGCGGGTCGGGATAAAGACGCGGAAATCAGGGGAGCCCTGCGCAGTCAGGACCCGATTCTCCACCACGACTGATCATGGTGCCATAAGTGGTAACCGCACAGGAGCAGGGTAGGTAAGACCCTGACTCCCTACCTCTGTCACTTAACCATAGCGACAGTGGAGCAAAGGTGCGTAACGTGTTATATTCTTGGCACGTTCTCTCTCCCCAAATATGCAGGTCACCAGAGAGAGGACCAGGGGAAGTATCGCACAGCAGTCGGTAAACCCGCCATAGAGCCGGGGTCGACTTCCACTGGAGCAGGCCACCAGATCGTGGACCGGTGAAGGATTGAGGCCTGGGTGTGGAGGACCACATGTGCGGCCGGCACAGACTCAGCACCGAGGGAGCCTGCCTGGTTGCAGGTCGGAGTAGTCTCATCTCGGTCACCGCACCCCCTTTAGCGGCAGGACGTGACCGAACTACGCTTTGTCCCAAAGGAGGACACCGACTCAGCACCGAGGGAGCCTGCCTGGTTGCAGGTCGGTGTAGTCTCATCTCGGTCACGCACCCCCTTTAGCGGCAGAACGTGACCGAATGACGCTTTGTCCCAAGGGAGGACACAGATTCAGCACCGAGGGAGCCTGCCTGGTTGCAGGTCGGTGTAGTCTCATCTCGGTCACCACACCCCCTTGTAGTGGAGGACGTGACCGAACGTCGCCTTTGGAGGATAGGCGGCAAGCCCGCGCGGACGTCGGGGTACCACGCTTCAGCGGCCGGGACCGACTCATCACCGCTATCATGTCTTTTTAGACCAGCGGGCCGCCTCCGTCCGGAAGACGGCGGAGTAAGCGGCAGGTCCGCGCGGGAGTCGCTTAGCCACGCAGGAGCGGCAGGCAGCGACATCCTGTCTTGCACCCTTGTCATCACCTCGACGAGGTGTGGGGCAATGACAGAAGCCTCAGAGATTCTCCAGAACCTGAGGAAGTCGACTTATTGTCCGCATATGCGGCAGTGGTCGCATGGCTCGGATGGAGCGCATGATGGAGCGTATCCTAGAGCACAGTCTCTGCAGCTGGACCAGATGTCCTCCAGTTCTGGAGGAACCTGTAGTACCTGAGGAAACCCAGAGAAACTGCAGAATGTGGTCTCCAAGTGTGGCGATGGACGAGTTCTCGCTACATTGGGGGAAATGGATTTCGATGCTTTCCCCATTCTGCCTCATCGGACAGGTGTTGCAGAAAACGTACCCAGGTCTGGAACATACAGGACCATGGACGTCATATAGATCGTGCAGAGAAAGTCCACTGGGAAGCACTACCTCACCTACACAGGATATGAGAGGTTTTTTGTAGTCGGACCAAGACGACCTACATATCTGCTACGATCTCCAATGTGCTGGCATGCTCACTGGTCTTCATTATGATGAGCCCTCAGTTACAGTGCTGCTTACAGTGCCTATAGTGCACTGTCATCCTAGCTCAACATTGGAGTGGGATCTCACCAGCTGGTATCCAAACTACGAGGGATATGTTCTATCCATCCCTTTCCGACCACGATATAATATCTGAGAGATTAGGGTGGTGTTGACCCTACTCAGGAGGTGGTCGCTTATGACGGAGGTACCACTGGACTTACTCACCTTTAAAAGTGGTGATGGCAATAGCACTGAATACAGCACAACGGGTCCAGACTCTACAGGAATTAAACCTGGATAGAATGACCAACCCTGGCCTGGGGAGTGTCGAGTTGAAGATACCCTTCATAATCTAGATATCAGAAGGTGACCCAACAGAGTGGATTCTGCTCCTCGCAGCCAATATGCTGAGAAGGCACGTGCGGCACAGTAAATGGCATTCTTTTAATGATTGTCAAACCCCATATGGAACTGAACTTCAAGACGTCAGTCATCCATGTCAACTTACGTGTTAACAAAATACTCTGATCCCTATGAGGGAAGTACTGTTTGTTTGGTGCTATCCCTGCAATTGCAGTGAGCACGTCCATAGTTTGGTTTGACAATTCTTAGCTGCAGAAAGCGTGCCTTTCCCAGTCCGCAATTCAATGAATTAATTTATGTATGCAGAGGATGGTTTTCCGGTCACGGTTAACCAGCAATTTTGTGCCTGGAAATACCATATAAGGTTCTATCATCATTACCAACATCAGCGGGAATCATGGCTGTATAGGCCAGTCAGGGACTACAAAAATGCCTGAAACTGGAATTGCTCCCATGTGATTAACATATAATAGCACCAGAGTGTATCAAGTTAGACTTGAGCATGCAGATTATGCATATTTACACAAACCTTTAATCCACAGAATGCACCTAATGTGAATAGGTAGTTGATACCATATAACTGAATAATTGGTAACTCATGCGAACCCCATCCGCCTCCATAACTAAAGATGGTATTTAGTAATTATCCATCTTTAAGCAATAGCATCAGTTAGTAATTAACTGACAAGTACAGATTTAGTGGGGAAATGCTGAATACTGTTTGTCCACCATGGTGACTTTCATAGTTTCAGCTGGAACAGCATAGGTCTGGTAGTAATGACCTACATGGTAACTGTGAGCTTGCTCCTTTGCACGCCATATAGCTCTGATGCAAAAGGCGCAGGTAGCACAGCCGAACCCAATATATTTCAAATCCCAGATAATTTAATAGAGTTAAAGGTAATCCAAATACTCAAAAATTTCAGTTGGCATCAACTTCGATTTAACTAGATGGATGAGAATCTAATTTCTGCACAATAGTTTGTGGCTGATACTGCTGATTTGGCAAAATACAGCGTTTTAGAACATCATCCAGAGCCCATAATAACAGCTTTGGTTCTGAGCAGCCGAGCACTGGTTTTAGTAATTTGGTAGATAGCCTGCGGCTGAAGTTTGCCCATTTTACAATGCTTTTGACTATAATATTGTTCTATGCAGCTAAATTTCAAATATCTTTGGTGAGCCCAGTGAATGGAAACTTTTCCCCTGTTGTGAGACAGTAATGAAGTTTTCTATTCAGAAAAGTCTATACTGCATATGCGAGTTGAACCGGTATCTTTTATTGTGACAATGGGCGGCCCGCAACTGCGGCCTGTCTTGAATGGCAACTCTGTCTTGCATAGAACAAGTGTAAATTTACCAACTTGTAAATGGTCCATATACCTCATATTTCGGAAAGAACCAGACCCACCTACATTCATGGTTATTGGCGGTTCTTGTGGTAAGCCCAAAGGACCCTGGTGCAGGTTCTAATTCTGTCCTAGCTTAGGATTGCTGGGGTGCGTGGACCCAATTCCCTGAGAACTGGTTTGGCCTTGTTTGGCCTGCGCCCAGTTTTGAAGCTGCCACCAGCTTCAGTGAAACACTTGCTGTCGATAACGGCGTGGGGTGTGTTGTCGTGGTACCTTGAGAATCCGGAAAGCTTCAACTCATCATCCGGGTCGTACCTGTTTGGGCAGGTTCCTGAAGAGAGAGGATTCGGTGGCTGGACATTGCTGGCCTCAGTTGAACCTGCAGATTTGGAATTTAAGGCAGGTCCGATGACGTTCTTCTGGAAGTAGTTAATTTTGAAGTGTGCATTATACCCCCAACTAGTGTTGTTCACTGCTGGTCCTTTCAGGAACTGTCTTGTAATGATGTGGCGTGAGGTGGCTGCTCCTTCACGAGAGAACTCTGGCCTTCAGTTTTCTTCGTTAGCAAAGGTCTTGATGCCATGCCAGAACTTTCTGGAACCTCACACTTGTGCTCCAGTATGTTCCCTGGACATATTTCCGAGTCTTTCGGTTCACGCGGGTTACGTAGGCGGTGGCCTTCCAGTCTGGATCCTGCTCAGTCTCCGGGGTTATCCGTCCGCGGGAAAATCCTCCACAGGGGATGAATCTTAGAGCCCGGACTCTCCGAGTCTACGGGCTCATCCGCCTGCAGTATATTCGCAGCCCGGACCCTGCCAGGTATCAGCGGTATATCTCTACTGATATGCCATACATGGATCATATCAGGTGGGACGAGCGCTCTCTGACGCTATACATGCTCCTCATGGCTAAACGGCCGAGGATGTTCCATGTTGGAGGGGACCCTCCTGGCCTGCCCAGGCCTTTCAGACTCTATTACCGCTGGAGTCTAAAAAAATGCCGCCGGCTATCCGCACTTCTGCGGACCGCAGCCGTGTCTTCACACGGTCCCCTCACGCGGTCCCTGCGGTCGGATTTCCCCGAGCCAGGTTCACCCCGCGGTTTGCCTTCCCGCGGTCCCCGCAGCCGGGTTTCCTCAAGCCAGGTTCATCCCGCGGTTTAGATTTCCACGGTCCCTGCAGCCGGTTTTCCCCGAGCCGGGTTCACCCTCTGGTTTGGCTGCTCCCCACGGTCCCCGTGGCCGGGTTCCCCCCCCCAGCCGGGTTCATCCCATGGGGAATCTTCCCGCAGTCCCCCCAGCCGGGTTCACCCCGTGGCCAGATTCTTCTTGTTCCCGGTTCCCCGCGGATTCCAGTCCGTGGCTTGCCACAGCCGGGATTCCTTCGCAGTCTCTGGAGACAGGATACCCCGCAAAATCTGTGGTGGGGTTCTCCCCCCCCAATCCCCGCGATTTTCGCAGCCGGGATTTCCCCGCGGTGTAGGGGGAATCCGCGATATCTCCAGCAGAAACTCTGTCAGAGCTTCCTGCAAGGAGAAAAAGCAGACCTGAAGTTGAAAAACTTACCTTATGGATTCAAACTTACCCCTGGTGGAGCAGCACTTCCTCAGCCTGTCGATGCGCAATGCGGTAGACAATGTCGCGCATGCGTGCTGGCGGGGTCTTCACGTAGTCACTCATGTGACTCCGAAGTCAAATTTTCTATTTTGACCCTTTGAGTCTGTGCCTGCTCCATAAGAAAATCCATCCAATCACTTGTTTTCTTTGCTGCAATCTACCACCGCAAAGAATGGTATAATTTGCTAAATTGTTGATGATGTTGCTTCAATAGGGACAAATGTTTTAATAAATACCCAAAAAAATCAAGAGGCCAACACCAAGTTCAGCAGATCTCCCTTGCAACAACCTACCAGTGAGCAAAACCTCCATCCACATCATCTCTTGATTCGACAAACAATTCTGGATCCAATCTGATGCTCTGAGATTCCAGAAGTTTACATTTCACTGACCAACCTGATACGTGAGCCCGTGATAAAATGAATATTGACTGCATTAAATGTGCTTCTTCATCCCTCCTCATTCTTTCAAAGGAAAATTCAATTGAATGACACAGCTGTTACCACCCTTAATAAATGCATGATGACCGACCGAATGCCTTGAGACGGTCCTCGATGAATCGTTGTCTTTCTAACTGATAATTTGTAATGGTGCTCAAATGTTTTCACTGATTTTTCTGGCATTAATGTTAGAGCGACAAATTATTCAAGTAGCTCACTTACCCCAGCTCTCCAGAACATGCATTTGTGTTCTTGGTCCTCCAATCTGTACCCAACTTAAAAGGAGCTCAGACAGTGAACTACTGTGTCGGAAACCTGGTACAGATCCCTGCCTTCAACTGCGGCTTAAATGTGCTTCTTCATCCCTCCTTATTGTTTCAAAAGTAAATTCAATCGAATTCTATTACAGTTGCTGTGTCAAAAAGGCAGCCAGCATCATCAAGGACCCACACCATCTTGACCACGCACTCATCTCTCCGTTACCATCGGGCAGAAGGTACAGGAGCCTGAAATCTGTTGCATCCAGGTTCAAGAACAGCTTCTTCCCCACAGCCATCAGGCTATTAAACTCGCCAACAAACAGACTCTGAACTGTAACAGCCTATTGCACTTTATCTGCTTATTTATGTGTATATTAAACTGAACTATTCTGTATCTATGCTTAATATATTCTGTTGTGCTGCAGCAAGCAAGAATTTCATTGTCCTATCTAGGACACATGACAATAAACTCTCTTGACTTGACTTGAATCACCCATGGCTCAGTGTGGGTACTTGAGATGACTGGTGGTGGGTCAACTGGGGCAAGCATGCTAGATGGGAAAGAAGTTCCTGTCTCCCCATCCTCTTGCTTGGTTGCACACTACAAAGACCAAAAAACTACCATTGGGTTCATTACTACAAAGAAGTCTCTAGGCTTGGGAAAGCTGTACAGTCAAATTAAGATGGGGAAGCCAGCCACTTGATGAGAGAGTGCAGGATGTTGGCAGTCTATCATCATACAAAGCATCTGCGCCGGTTCTGGTTCTTCGGAAAGGGGTGGGGATGCAAAGATGTGACTGGTGGGTGGCATCACGTTGTAGATGACGGAAGTGTCGGAAGATGATGTGTTGGATGTGCACAGTAGAGCCCTGGGGAATGCTGTAGAGCAGCAGAAATATAAGTGCAAATATATAATTCCCTGTAAATATAGTATCCCTGTAAATGGCATCCGAGATAGAAAAGTGGCTAGACTTCATCAGTCAAGGGACTGAGTATCGAAAATGGAACATTATGTAACAGTTGCACAGATGTTGATGACTCAACACCTGGAATATTGTGTTCAGTCTTGGTCATCCTGCTACCGGAAACATCCCATTAAATTGGAAAGATTGCAATGAAGATTTACAAGGATACCACCAAGATTCATGGGCTCGAGCTATAGGGAAAGTTTGGGCAGGCTAGGACTTTACTCCGTAAAGCACAGGAGGCTGAGAGGTGAACCATAGAGGTGCATGAACGAGAGTAAGTAAATGCACAGTCTTTTTCCAAGAACCGGAGGGCATAAAGATAGGCACAAAGTGGTGGAGTAACTCAGCTTGCCTTTCTTCAGTCCCGACCCGAAACATCACCCATCCTTTTTCTCCAGAGATGCTGTCTGATCCACTGGGTTACTCCACCACAATGTATCTTTCCTTTCTTTGCATCTGCAGTTCCTTGTTTCTACTCGGGAGCATAGGTTTAATATGAGAGGGGGACAATTTAATAGGAAGCTGAGCGGTAAATATTTCCACACAGTGGGTGGTAGGTATATGAAATGAGCTGTCAGAATAAATAGTTAATAAATAGATAAGTGTGAGATATTGAATTTTGGGAAGTCAAGCCAGGGCAGGACCTTCACAGGGAATTGTAGAAGTGTTGTAGAATAGAATGATCTGGGAGTGTGGGTCCATAGTTCCGTGAAGGTGGCGTCAAAGGTGGATGGGATGGTCAAGGCGGGTTTTAGTACATTGACCTTCAATCAGCGTATTGAATATAGAAGTTGGGATGTTATGTTACCTTGTATAAGATGTTGGTGTGACACCATTTAGAGTATTGTATTCTGTTTTGGTCACCTTGCTACAGCTATAATATCATTAAGCTTGAATATAATATCATTAAGAGAGCAGCAAAGATTTATGAGAATGTTGCCAGGACCTGAGGGCCTGAGCTATAGGAAAAGGGTTGGCAGACTAAGACTTTAGTCCTTGGATCACCGGAGGATGAGGGGAAATCATGTTTGAACTCATGAGGGTAATAGATAGCATTTATGCACAGGGTCTTTTACTGGGATTGGGGACAGGTACCAGAGGACATAGGTAGGGGCAAGATTTAATTGGAACTTAATGCGAAACATTTTCACTGAGGGTGGCTGTTACATGGAATGAGCTGCCAGATGAGGTAGTTGAGGTAGGCACTATATATAACAACCTATTAAAAAAAAACCTGGATAGGTACACGGATAGGAAAGGTTTTGAGGGATATGAACCAAATGCATGCAAATGGGACTTGCAATGATGGACCATCTTGGTTGGCATTGATGAGTTCAGCTGAAAGGCCCATTTTCTTGCTGTACAACTGCATGACTCCTCACCTTGTGTTCCAACAAGATGCAGCTGAGCACTTGCAGGCAGGGCTCTACTCCGAGCAGCTCGAGGGGCAGATGCAGAGGGAAATCCACCAATGAGAAGCGGGCTACGTCTGGCAGAGCAAAAGTGAGGGCTGGCTGGAGGTCCCGGGGCAGTATCTCCACATCTACTCTCTTCTGGCCAGGAACTGGTACAGGCGAGTGCAAGAGCCGGTAGATCCACGATTCAATCTCTCTCACATCATGCAGGATGACACTAGACTTTTCATCCACTGTGAGAGAGCCAGTGAAAAGTCTCCACATAGTGTCTCTGAGAAAGAAAAGAAAAAACATTATTGCACGTTTTGGCACACACAGTAACATACATGGGCTGGATTGAGATAGAGGCTCTCAGTAACCTAATGTTTTTAACCCGATGTAAAGAGAGAGCCAGAATACCAGTGTGTTCTTTAAAATGCCAAACATCCAGGAAACAGAAAAGGTTTTGCTGCTCACTGATCTATTCCCCATATTTTGCTTGTTATAAGAGTTCCTCCAGGTAATGTGATTCGAACCTCCAGTCGCATTGTAATTAACAAATATCTAAACGGAGCAATCAGTGACAGAATGCCAGACCCACTACTACTCTATACACTGGAGAGCATTCTGAGAAACAGGATATATATACATTTGGATAGATAGCGGCTGATTCAGGATAGTCAACATGGTTTTCATGGTAGATCATGCCTCGTGAATTTGATTGTTTTTTTGAGGAAGTAACTAAGGTGGTTGATGAACACAGGATGGTAGTCAAAGTCTATGACAAGGCCTTTGATAAGGTTCTGCATGGTCAATTGCTCTGGAAGGTTAGATCACATGAGATCCAGGGAGAGTTAACTAACTGGATACAGAATGTGTTGGAAAGAACCGCAGATGCTGGTTTAAATTGAAGAAAGACACAAAATGTTGGAGTAACTCAGCGGGACAGGCAGCATCTCTGGAGAGAAGAAATGGGTGACATTTCGGGTCGAGACCCTTCGTCAGACTGACACTTCAGCTTTACACCTAGGTGATGCCGTACATAACAGCTGCGCCACCAACCTATCTTGCCATTTTGATCTTTTGCTGTTTCGGTCTGTATTTACTTGTATGTTTTTTGTGTACCCATTGTGTACAGTTTTTGGATCATGTGGGGGTGGGGGGTTGGGGGATACTCCCCACCCTCAACATCTCTTTCCTTGTTGAAGATGTGACTGTTTCATCGCATCTCTGTCTGCACTGCGGCTTTAACATTGTGGAGCTGGTGGTCCCTTTATTTGGGGTCAACTTCAGGAGCTCCGACTGCAGGAGCATCGACCTCCCAGATCGTGGGAGCTTCAATCGCCCCAATGCATGAGGTTCAATCACCCCAATGCAGGAGAAAAGGAGGAAAGAAGGTACAAGTTAATTGCTTTCCATTACAGTAGGGAATGTGAGGTCGCTGAAAAAACAAGATGGACGTGCTACCTGCACTGGCGAGGACTCAGAGGGAGTACCGTGAGTGCAGTGATCTCAGTGTGTTTCGGGGACATGGCTCCATGAGGCCATCTTAGCATCTAGTGCGAGTATGGATGGCTTTCTGACTGTTCGGGCGGACAGGGACTGCAGAGAGAGTGACAGCGGTCGATACAACTCTGGTCACATCACGGTGAAGGTCCGGACATTGATCTGATGGCGGGGAGTCTCCGTTTGTGCTGTGTGCCCTGGGGATTCTCACTCGCTGCTGGCTGTTTAAGTTTTGTTTAAGTCAGTTTAAGTTGTATTTTTATGTGGTTATGTATCTTGTTGCTTTTTTTGTATGGCTGTTGGCAAATGAAAATCCTTGAATGTTCACATACTTGGTTAATAAATTAATTACAGTTACATTCCTTCTCTCCAGAGATACGGCTTGTCCCGCTGAGTTACTTCAGTATTTTGTGTCTAACTGAATACAGAATTGGCTTAATGGTTGGAAGCAGAGAGTAACAGTAGAAGGCTGTTTTTCAGACTGGAGGTCTGTAACTCGTGGTGAGTTTCAAGGATTAGTGCTGGGGCCAACTGCTGTTTGCCATCTAGATCAACAATTTGGGTGCAAATATACAAGTATGATTCGGAAAATGGAGATGACATAAAAACATGTGGGAATCTAGACAATGAAGATAGTTATTAGTAATTACAGTTGGATCTTGATCGGCAATTCATGACAAAAATTAACAAACCTATCCCCTCCAAAATAAACATTCGGTTGTATAATTTGCAAGGCAAAAACCCATCACCATGTTCACACAGCAATGGATGACAGAACAAATTGTGATTTTTTTTAAAAAGAAGAAAATAGAACAAATAAACTTGAAAATTATTGGAGTAATAGGTTGTAGTTATGACCACTGAAAGTCAAAATGGAGGTAAAACAAAGATTTTATATAGGGATTGCTAAATGAGAAAAACAGCATCCAGGAAACAAAACGTACAAAATAACATTTGAGGAAAATGGTGGAAGTAGTAGGCCAGGCAATCACTAAGGAGAGGGTAGGAGAAGCTGCCTTCTCACTGTCCACAGAATTGCTGATATCAGCTCTGAAGTGAGGGTGATATCAAGGACATTTTATCAATGGCAAGCTACAAAAATAACAGCAAACAGTGGTGTTCTCCCTTGAGCATTGTCTCAAGAGTGCAATCTCATCAATTTAAATTACAGAGAGAAAACTCAAGCTGCATCAACAGCTCCTCCATCAATCAGCCTCTGGAGCATGGCAAAGCTCCAGAGGCAGCAGACAGAGAGAACACAGCAATGTCACGATGCACCAACTGCCCCAGCACAGCTGCGAACACATCATCACGCAACCCAGTACTAGAAAGAAAATTCAAACTTGGGAATAAAATATGGTTTTAAATAATGTAGCACACTGAAAGATGATCTTAAAATGCCTTTTCACAGGATGGAGCTCAGCTATCAGCTATGGTTACCCTGCCTAGTGTCCGTCTGTACCATTCCACTTTATTTGCTTTACTACTCAGGTTGAACTAGTATAGGGAACCTCAATGTCAATGACCAACGGTGACATAAAAATATCATTGCAAGCTGTCCTCAGTATCCTGAAGGATGTGGTTGTCAAGCTAGGATTGTGGGATTTAGTAAAAAAAAGATAACCAATACCAAAAACAGATAGGTAGATAAAAATGCTGGAGAAACTCAACGGGTGAGGCAGCAACTATGGAGCGAAGAAAATAGGCAACGTTTCGGGTCGCGACCCTTCTTCAGACTGATGCGAGGGTGGGGGGGGCGGGTAGAAGAAAGGAAGAGGTGGACACAGTGGGCAGAGGGAGAGCTGAGAAGGGGAGGAAAAAGTAGGGACTACCTGAAATTAGCGGTCAATGTTCATACCGCTGGGGTGCAAACTGCCCAAGCAAAATATGAGGTGCTGCTCCTCCAATTTACGGTGGTACTCACTCTGGCCATGGAGGAGGCCCAGGACAGAAAGGTCGGATTCAGAATTGGAGGGGGAGTTGAAGTGCTGCGCCACCGGGCGATCAGGTTGGATATTGCGAACCGAGCTGAGGTGTTGGGCGAAGCGATTGCCAAGCCTACGCTTGGTCTCACAAGTGTAGAGCAGCTGACATCTAGAGCAGCGGATGCAATAGATGAGGTTGGAGGAGGTGCAGGTGAACCTCTGCCGCACCTGGAAAGACTGCTTGGGTCCTTGAATGGAGTCAAGGGGGGAGGTAAAGCAACAAGTGTAGCATTTCCTGCGGTTGCAAGGGAGTGTCAGGAGAGGGGGTGGTTTGGGTGGGAAGGGACGAATTGACCAGGGAGTTACGGAGGGAGCGGCTCCGCGGAAAGCAGACAGGGAAGGTGATGGGAAGATGTGGCAAGTGGTGGAATCACGTTGGAGGTGGCAAAAATGTCGGAGGATTATTTGTTGTATGTGACGGCTGGTAGGGTGGAAGGTGAGGACTGCAGACTCTACCCCTGTTACGAGTGGGGGGGGGATGGGGAGTGAGAGCAGAGTTACGTGGTATAGAAGAGACCCTGGTGAGAGCCTCATCGATAGTAGAAGAGGGGAACCCCCGTTCCCTGAAGAATGAGGACATATGCGATGCCTCAGATTTGTTCAGTTTGATAAAACAGATATGTTCAGCTTGACTGGATCTCCGAAAAGAAGGGTAAACACTGCAGAACTGGAAAAAAGAGGTGAACAGGATTTAAGATGCAAATCTAAGGTAGAGAGTAAGTGTGTACCAAAGGGAAGATTTGTGATAGGATGAAAGGCAACAGAGATTAAATGACAAATGCTGATAATCGAAGATACCTGTATGTAGAGGTGATAAATGCATGAATATCATCTAAAATCAACAAACGGATGTGGAAGGAAGGTTGGAGATCTGAATAATACAATGCTGGGAATGTTACCCTCAGAAAGTATTGAATAATGTTACGTTTAGAATGCCCAGAGGAACACGAGGTGCTGGTCCTTAAACTCCTGTTGAGCTTTTTGGAATTGTGTGAGAGGCCAAAGAAAAGATCAGGATGGAGAGAATTAAAGTGGGATGCGACTAGAAGCTCAATATCATGGCTGTAAACTGCATGGAGAGATTCCTCAGTGATCACTGAACTTGCATTAGATTCCACGAGTGTATCATGACCACACAAATACAGAGTAATACATAGAAAATAGCACGTTAATCATTTCATGCGGAAGATGTGTTTGTGGACTTGTGCAATGTTAACCGAGGAGGTAATACAGGTTACACAAAAGGCTGGAGAAACTCAGCGGGTGCAGCAGCATCTAAGGAGCGAAGGAGATAGGCGACGTTTCGGGTCGAGACCCTTCTTCAGACTGGTTAGGGATCAGGGAAACGAGAGATATAGATGGTGAGATAAAGAACAATGAATGAAAGATATGCAAAAAAGTATCGATGATAAAGGAAACAGGCCATTGTAAGCTGTTCGTAGTGTGAAAATGAGAAGCTCGTGTGACTTGGGTGGGGGAGAGATAGAGAGAGAAGGAATGCCAGGGCCCGAGGGCTGAGGGAGAGGTGGGAAGGGGAGGAGACTGCCAGGGTTAACAGAATTGAGAAAATTCAATGTTTAAGCTCAGAGGATGCAGACTCCCCAAGCGGAATATGAGGTGCTGTTCCTCCAACTTGCGGTGTTGCTCACTCTGGCCGTGGAGGAGGCCCAGGACCGAGAGGTCGGATACGGAATGGGAGGGGGAGTTGAAATGCTGCGCCACCGGGAGGTCGGGTTGGTTATTGTGGACCGAGCGGAGGTGTTCAGACAAACGATTGCCAAGCCTCCACTTGGTCTCACCGATATAGATCAGCTGGCATCTGGAGCAACGGATGCAGTAGATGAGGTTGGAGGAGGTGCAGGTGAACCTCTGTCGGACTTGGAAGGACTGCTTGGGTCCCTGAAAGGAGTGGATGGGGGAGGTGAAGGGACAAGTGTAGCATCTCTTGCGGTTGCAAGGGAAAGTGCCCGGGGAAGGGGTGGAACGGGAGGGAAGGGAAGAATTGACAAGGAGTTGTGGAGGGAGCGGCCTTTCCAGAAGGCAGACGGGGGAGGAGATGGGAAGATGTGGCGAGTGGAGGGGTCACGTTGGAGGTGGCGAAACTGGCGGAGGACTATGTGTTACAGGTGATAGAGGTAATGCATTACCTGCAGCTGCACAGAAAAATGTTGGAAATGGGAGAAAACACCAGAGTATCGCAGAAAGCATGGTTTCTTCAGAAAGTTGAAAGAGGAGACTGTTTTTGGTTGGAAATATTGTATCTGTTCAAAATTGTAGAATTGTTTACAAGAATGATCACTGGGATTATTGGGTTAACATATGATGAGCATTTGAAGGCACTGGCCTGTACTCGCTAGAGTTTGGAAGGACGAGTTAATGAAGAAATGTCTCATGTCTCTAAGTGGTTTGAAGTGAACAGGCTTTCTCCCAATATCAAATAAATGCAATTATATGATCTTCTGCAATAAAAACAAAAATTTTCCGAAAGACAAATCTAAATTTTTTATCAATGGACATGAAATTCCTGAAGTAACATATACACATTTTTTAGGAGTAACCATTGATCAAAATTTAACTTGGAAAGAGCATATCAATATTGTCTGTAGAAGATCAATGAAAATGCTTGGTATTCTGAGAAAGGTTTGTGCATTTATTCACCCATCTTCCCATCTAACAATACATTACAGTTTGATTTTTCCTTATTTCAATTGTTGTAATATTGTTTGGGGTTCTACCTATCCTTCCTATCTTTCCAAGCTACTCATCATACAGAAGAAATTTACGAGATTAATTTCTCACTCAAATTCACAAGATTCTTCTGCCTCTCTCTTCAAGAAGTACTCAATTTTGTCTGTACATAAACTGAACGCATTCCAAATATGTATTTATATTTTCAAATATCTTAAATGTAAACATGATTTGCCTGTTTCTCTTCATGATCTTTTCACCCTTTCTTCTAATATTCACCATTACTCAACCAGAGGAAGAAATGATCTTCATCTTCCGTTTTGTCAAACATCAAAACACCAACATTGCATTACTTTTAAAGGTTCTAAATTTTGGAATACCCTGCCTCTGTCATTAAAGTCTGACCCCTCCTTAGCCATCTTTAAGATTGAGCTTAAAAAGTTTCTCATCGTGTCCTGAGTTCTGACCACCAGCTTTTTGTAATGTTATTTATGAGCACAAACTACTTCTGTTGACTCTTATCTCATACTATACCTTATTATTTTATTTATTTTCATATTTTTAATTTCATATTTTAATTTTCATTCTTAAACTGTATTAATGTTTATTATTGTCTTTTTTTATTTCTCCTACCCCCTGATTTGCCATTAATGCTCATTTTCAGATGGGAGCGGACTTTGTCTAAGCCCTCTGGGCTTCCCTTCCCTCCCAGCACTGTATGGGATTATAAATTGATCTTTTGTCTTCTTTTAAAACATGGTGAAAATAAATAAACAATAAACAAAAACAATAAACGAGGAGAGATGTTGGAAAGGAATTTACAGTTGAGGAAAGGTGAAGAGGCATCACCAGAGCAAATGTGTAAATCTATTTACCTCACCAACCTACCCATCAGATATATATGTCCATGATCCCCACTGTGAAGCTTAAAACTCCTGGGTGTTAGCATCTTGAATGACCTGTCCTGAACCCAGCATATAGATACAATCACGAGTAAAAAACATCAACACCTTTACTTTCTTAGCAGGTTAAAGAGATTCAGCATGTCATTGAATACTCTTCCACAGATGCATTGTAGAAAGTATCCTAACTGTTGCATCATGGCTATGGCATGGAATGCCAGAGGCTGCAGAAGACTCAGCTCCCACATTCAAAGATATCTACAAGAAGCACTGCCTCAAAAATGTAGTATCTATCATCATGGATCCTCACTATCCAGCCAATGTCCTCTTCTCACTCCTATCGTTGGGCAGGAGGAACAGAAGCCTGAGGTCCCACATCACCAGGTTCAAGACCAGCTACAACCATCATGTTTTGAATAGTCCAGCGCAAACCAAATCCTACCTCACCAACAGAACACCATGGAAGCAGAAGATCACCTCTTCACTATCGTGAATAATGATTTTGCATTAATATTTTGTTCTTTGCATAGTTGTTTTTTTTTTAGTCTTGCATAATTTATGTATTAATTTATGTATAACTGTGTTTTGCGTGTTGTCCTAGTCTTTGTACACATAATGCTGCTGCAAGATTTTCATTCTACCTGTACTCCCCGTACTTGTACAGAAGACAATAAATTCAACTTGATTTGAACTTAATCATTTCAGTCCTTAGTAAAGGGAGATTTATCTTCAAAAACAGCACATTTCTCAACCAATCTACCATCATTGTAGATGGCATAAATTCTGGATATCTCAAAACTGGACTGTAGATTTTATGACCAGCATGTTCTTCGCTTTAGTTTAGAGATACAAAGCGGAAACAGCCCTTTGGCCTAACGAGTCTGCGTCGACAAGTGATCCCCGTTCACTAGCACCATTCTACACACTGAGCACAATTTACAATCTTTACCGAAGCCAATTAACATACAAACCTGTACGTCTTTAGAATATGGGAGGAAACCAGAGCACTAGAGAAAAACTCACACAGTCACGGGGAGAACATACCAACATCACCCGTAGTCAGGATCAAACCCAGGTCTCTGGTGCTGTAAGACAGCAACTGTACCGTTGCATCACCATGCCTCAACCTTCAAGCCTGGAGGCCAATATTAGCCCAAATGAATATAAAAGTTATGTTGAGTAACAATAACACCACAGTGAAACCCAATAATGGTGATCAGTCCACCACAATTTGATTTTATCCACTGTTCCAACCTGTAAGCTCCTTCCAGTGCAAAAGAATAAATATCATGTCTCAGTACACTGTGGATGGCTCGATTGTAATCATGTATAATCTTTCCGTTGACTGGTTAGCACGAAACAAAAGCTTTTTGATGTACCTCTATACACATGCCGATAAACTAAACGGAACTATCCTATCCTATTCTTCTTAACAGAACCCACGACCACTTCAAATGCACTGACTGAAAGATACACACTCACCGTTGAATGCCTTTCAAACTTCCTGCCTTCTTAATAAGCAGGCGTTCACTGCAGCTGTCCACCAGCCGCTTGAGGATATAGAGACATTCACGGAAGGTGGAGAAGAATGGGTAGTGGCTGAGAATGCAGAGCGAAGTTAGGGTGCTGTTCCGCGACCGATTCCCACTCTTTAGATGGCGCTTCAATCGGGGTGAGCGACTGATGTCAGGGGTGGAATCAGCACTATGTGTAGCCAAGGAGGAGCCACTGTCGGAGTTATCGTGGTCATCTGACATCTCCATCGCATTTCCCTTTTGACGCTGTTGACCTCTGCCAGACTTGTCTCTGCTTCGCTTCTGGAAGGAGCGGTAAAAGTTGACACAGACCCCATAACGAACCACGCCACTGTCCTTGTCTGTCAGGGTGAAGACAAAAGAATTGTCGTCGCGCAAGCTGGTGCGTTTCTGGCGCAAGCTGAGACATCCCTCGGGCTGGCAGAAGAAAACCACGTCTGGTGGCAGGGGAAAGTCATGATGATCCTCCAGTGGGTATCGACGCAGCAGCTGAGGGGTCTGAGCAATACTATCGCTGCTCGGCTGCCTGCAAACACAAAATCAAGATCAACAGGGCCATGGCTCCACAATCAGTAGGCAACATTCCCATCAGAGATCGCAGTGTGACTGAAATGTGATCCACCACAAATCACAGGTGATAACCGCAAATCACTTGAGTCCACACAGAACATTGGCATTGCTGGTTGCACCAAAACCACCAACCACCCACCACAAACAGCACTTCCGCCAAAACCCCAGCCTCCAGTCATATTGGCATTACTGTTAATCCTGGCCAAATTGGAGAGGCTGGGACACTAAAACTGAGTAAAGGCTTCTGGGCTGCTAGGAAATTTGGTCAATTTAAAAGTGCCTTCTGTAGAAAAGAGACAACTGCAGAATGGTGCCAGCTTGTCTAGAGCCTAGATTAGCGCTGCAGGAAGAGAATTGGAACACCTGCAGATCCTGACAATTAGGTGCAAAATGCATAGAATGGATTGGATGAATGCAAACCAGACATCTATATTACTAAAAGTCCAATCTTGACCACGTCCTGTTGTTCTGTATATTGATTTTAGAAAAAATGTTGCCACTTACAGCTGTGATATTTGG
The DNA here is from genome assembly GCA_963514005.1 of Raja brachyura. The sequence goes on along the minus strand of OY740798.1, from coordinate 46,515,979 downwards.
CCATCTTACTCAGAGTCTCCCTCTGCTGTGCAGGACAAGAGGATTTTTCCCATCGATTAAAGATAAAAGAGTTATTGGTGTTTAAAAAATGATGAGATTCTCTCTCCTGAAGGCCACGACCCTTCCGGAGGGACTATAAAATCCGGATGTGTTGAGTGCCTATCAGTATCTGCAAGATGGTGGAAGCGAGAGGGTCACGTCACTCAGTCTGAGCTGTGAATAACACTGAGCACGTGTCTGTTAAACTGTGAGTAGTTTTACTGACCTGTCAGTGCCCTTAATGTGGTTTGAAAATATAGTTTGGAAGTTCTAACGCTGTGTTGCCTTCGGTTTGCAAATGCTGAAGCTGTGTTGCCTTTGGTTTGGAAATGCTTTGAGCTGTGTTGCCCCATTAAAGTTGCCTTGCCCCATTAAAGTTGCCTTGCCCCATTAAAGTTGCGCTTTATATTGATTTTAGAAAAAATGCTACCACGTATGGCTGTGATTTTTGGCCATCTTACCCAGAGCCCCCAGAGCTTGGGAACATTAGTACTTGGTCCCCTGCACTGCTGCACCTGGTGCACAGCTAAACAGTCAAGTTCCTTTTCACCACCCCTTCCCCCAAATGAAATTAAGCAAAGGGCTGAATACAATCGCCTGAACCCTACCCCTAATGTAATGCTGCAGAAGTCATTACCTGGCACCAATAATGACCAGATAGTCCAGTAAGCGTGGGCATGGCTTCTTTGGCGACATCCTCTTCAGCCCTCCCCTAGGTCATTGCACCGTCAGGAACACAGCTCACGATAGTGGACGCACATCAGAGAGAAACTCTCTTCTGATTTCAGCCAAAAGGCACTGCATCACAGATCGTGAAAAGTCGCATCTTATGGCGGAGACTTGGAATCTGCAAAACAAGGTAAATTGAGTTATTAGATAACATCGAGACAGATTCATCTCACACCACGAAAAGCACAAAACACATAAATATGTACAAAGTGCAGGCAGCAGATCGTTTAACAATTTTACAGAGAAAAATCACATCCAGTGGGATAATTCTTCTTTGGTGCATTGACTCAAGTTTAGCTGTACTCATTTCTCAGCTGGAAGTTGAGTGGCGGACAGAGTTCTCCACAGGAACCAGAAACCACTTCAAAACCTTGTACATAAAAATATTCAAACCATGGATTACCAAATGGGAAGATAATCTAGATAACACCACATGGAAGCAGTTGTGTGCTACAGCAAGTGGTCGAAAAATCTTCCTCTAACAAGGTTAGTGAGAGTTGTGGCAATTCAAGCAGCAACAAGAAAATGCTGGGGCATTTCCGTACAAGGCATCTTGATCCTAACAGTAGGTAGACAAAAATGCTGACGAAACTCAGTGGATGAGGCAGCATCTATGGAGCGAAGGAAATAGGCAACGTTTCGGGTTGATACCCTTCTTCAGACTGATGTGGGGGGGGGGGGGGGGGGGGGGGGATAGAGGGGTGGGAAGAAGAAAGGAAGAGGTGGAGCCAGTGGGCTGAGGGAGAGCTGAGAGGAGGAGGAGAAAGTAGGTACTACCTGAAATTAGAGATGTCAATGTTCATACCGCTAGGATGCACACTGCCCAAGTGAAACTGGAGGTGCTGCTCCTCGATCCTAACAGTGCTCCTCAAATATTTTCAAAAAGAGTCACATAGCATAGAAGCGATCTTCTTGGACCACCACATCTATGCAGAACATCAAGTACCCGTTGAAAGGAAAACTACTTAATCTAGAAGCAAGGAACTGTAGAGGCTGGTCCACATAAAAGGACACAAAATGCTGGAGTAATTCAGCGGGTCAGGCAGTATCTTTGGAAAACATGGATAGATGGCTTTCCAGAACGAGACCCTTCTTCAGACACAATTTATCCAGTCTTCCCTGATATTCCATCCGGGCAGCATCCTGATGAATCTCCTTTGCTCGCTCTCCAGTGCAATCACATCTTTCTTAAAGCATCATGAACAGAACTATAGTCTTCCAATTACCGCCAAAAGAGGATGTACCATTACCACCTGGCTCTAAAATTCGGCGTCATATCAGGCTCGCCAAAAGATTTTGAACATTTCAAAATCCAGCGGCGACAAAAAGTTGCTACACTTGAAAAAACACCGCGCGTCAATACGGCATTGTGTCGCTTCACACTGCAAATTTTTCAGTGATCTGATATGTAGATCTTATAGAAACTTACAAAATTCTTAAGGGGTTGGACAAGCTAGATGCTGGAAGATTGTTCCCGATGTTGGGGGAGTCCAGAACAAGGGGTCACAGTCTAAGGATAAGGGGGAATTCCTTTAGGACCGAAATGAGGAAAACATTCTTTACACAGAGAGTCGTGAGTCTCTGGAATTCTCTGCCACAGAAGGTAGTTGAGGCCAGTTCATTGGCTATATTTAAGAGGGCGTTAGATGTGGCACTTGTGGCTAAAGGGATCAGGGGGTATGGAGAGAAGGCAGGTACGGGATACTGAGTTGGATGATCAGCCATGATCACATTGAATGGCGGTGCAGGCTCGAAGGGCCGAATGGCCTACTCCTGCACCTCATTTCTATGTTCTATGTTTCTATGTCAGTGGATGATGCCGGCAGTCGCCCAAAAGAAAATCACCAAGTGGGACAGACCCTTTAGACCCTTCCATTTTGCTATGCATTTTTACTCTCCTCTGGCAACACAGCTGCAGCAGTGTCTAGTTCTGTGAAAGGGAAATCATGCTCGACTAATTAACTGTCCTTTGAAAAAAGTAACATACCATGAATAAAGAGAAACCCTTGTATGTACAATACTTTAGTTTCCAGAAACATAAATACATGCCGCATTGAAGCTCATGGGTAGAACATAGCATTGAACAATACAGCGTGAAAACAGGCCCTTCGGTCCAACCAGCATACCCCACACCTACATGGGCAAGTTGGGCTGAAGGGCCTGGTTCTGAAGTGTGACTATGACTGTATTTGCATTATTCTAAAAAAAATCCTTGCCAAATTGCACACTTCCGCGCTTTCCCCAATATATTATATTTGCCAGATCCTTACCTCCATAACCTATCTCAGCCAACCAGCACACCCCACCTACACTGGTCTCACCTGCCTGTGTATGGCCCATATCCCTCTCAACTTATCCTAACCATGTATCTATCTAAATGTTTCGTACCTACCTGAACTACATCCTCTGGCAGCTCGAAACACTTTTCGCCCTTTGTGTAAAAAAAGTGCCTCTTACATTCCTATTAAATCTTTGCAGCATATTGGTGTGGACCAATGATTGGCTGCTAACAGGAAACAAGCAGGCATAAATACAATGGGGGGTGGGGGGTGGGAGGGGGAAAACTTTTTAAATCTCTTCCCTGCACGGGAGACCCAACATTTTCCCTGTCGTGTCTCCATTGTCGTTGGGGCCTAGTACCGTGGAGCAGCCTCCAACTGGAACGACTTGGGGGCTCCAGTCACAGAGCTGGCCCCGGAGCGTGGGGCTCGCTGCTGCGGCCTGACTCCGGAGCTCCAGCTCGCGGGTCCGGGTGAGAGACCGCTTTTCAGAGCTCCCGCAACGCGACTTCTCCCGCCCGTGTCGCAGGGTTCGAACGACCCGGAGCGGGACCGTACATCACCCGGCGCGACTTTAATGGCTGCGGGACATTCCAGCGCCCGCCGGGGGCTCCATCTTGCGACATTTGGGCCTGGAGCAGGGCCGTACATTACCCGGCGTGGCCTCACCGGCCGTGGGACTTAACATCGCCCGCCTGGGGCTTCAACATCGGGAGAGAAATGGTGCCGGAGAGAGAAAAGACTTTGCCTTCCATCACAGTGAGGAGGAGATTCACTGTGATGGATGTTTTCTGTAAATTGAATTGTTTGTGTGTCGTGTAGGGATTGTTTTGTTTGTATGGCTGTGGAAACGGAGTTTCATTTGAGCCTCTCTGAGGTTCGAATGACGTAAAAAAATCAGATCTAATCTAATCCACATCTCTCTATTCCCTGCATTTCCAAGTGCCTATCTAAAAACCTCTTAAACACCATTACCCACGACCACCACCAATGCATTCCAGGCCCCGACTCATCACTCGTAAATAAAAACTTTCACCACACATCATTAAATTTTCCTCTTGTTTTATAACTATGCGCATTGGGAAGCGCATAATCTGGGGAAAAGTTCCCACTGTCTACTCTATTTATGCCTCTCATAATTTTATATACTTCTACCGCCTCTCCTTAACCTCTGACGTTCCAGAGAAACCAATCCAAGTCTATCCAAACTCTCCATCCCGAAATCCTCTAATCCAGACTGCCGAGGTAAACCTCGTCTGTACTCTCTCCAGAGCCTCCACATCATTCTCGTAATAGGGCCACCAGAACTGCATGCAAGACTCAAAATAAGCCTAATCAAATTCAAAATCGTCATGATTTCCTGTCGACTATATTCCATGTCGCCAGCAATGAAGGCAGGCATGACATAGGCCTTTTTTACTACCCTATCTACTTGTGCCGCCACCTTCAGTGAGCTATGAACCTGGGATTCCAAGATCTCAGTGCACATCAATATTGTCAAGGGTCTTGCCATTAACAATATTTTCCACTTACTTTCAATCTCCCAAAGTGCACCACCTCACACTTGCACTGATTAAACTCCATCTGCCATTTCTCCGTCCATTTCTGCAGCTGATCTATATCCCGTGTTATGTTCGACGGCCTTCCTCCTGCCTGCCATTCCTCCACCTTTGGCGTCATCAACAAACTTACTTACCAATCCATCTACACTTACAACCAAGTCATTTATATACATCACAAACAACACAGATCCCTGCGGAATTCCACCGGCTACAGACCTCCAACCAGAATAGTCATCTTCCACCACAACCTTCTGTCTTCCATGAATATGCCAGTTCTGAATCCATATGACCAAGGCATCGTGAAACCTGTACATTGTAATCTTCAGGATCAGCCTACCATGACGGACCTTATCAAAAGCCTTACTAAAATTCATGTATACACCATCCAGCGTCTTACCTTCATCAATCTCCTTCGTCACCTCCTCATAAAACACACTCAAGTTGATAGGACATGAACTGCCACATAAAAAGCAGTGCTAGGTACCTAGTTAACCCATTCTCCTCCAAATGGGCACATTAAGTCTTATCTCAAACAAGTCTCTTCAATAGTTTCCCTACCACTATGGCGGGGCTCCCTGGCCTATAGTTCCCTGGATTCTCTCTACTTCCCTTCTTAAACAAAGTCCAGTCCTCCATGACCTCGCCTATGCCTAGATAAGAAACAAAGATTCTCATCAGGCCCCCAACAAACTCCACTCTTCCCTCTCTCAATAACATGGGATAGATTCCTTCAGGCCCTGGGGACTTATCCACCTTAATGCTCTTCAAGAGCCTCAGCACCATATCCTTTTCGATTTCAAACTGCCCTTACATATTGTGTACGAAAGAACTGCAGACGCTGGTTTGAATCTAAGGTAGACACAAAATGCTGGAGTAACTCAGCGGGACTGGCAGCATCTCTGGAGTAAAGGAATAGGTAACATTTCAGGTCTGAAGTCTCGACCCGAAACGTCACCCATTCCTTCTCTCCAGAGATGCTGCCTGTCCTGCTGCGTTACTCCAGCATTTTGTGTCTGCCCTAGCATATTTGTATTCTCCACACTGATCTCCCGTCCTTCTCAGTGAATACAGATGCAAATTACTCGTTTAGCACCTCACTTATATCCTCCAACTCCAAGCATAGATAACCTCCATTATTCTTAAGGAGTCCTACCTTCTCCTTGGTCACCCTCTTGTCTTTAACGTACATATTAAAAGTATTTGGGTTTTCCTTTATATGACTTGCCAATTACATTTCATTGCCCCTTTTGGCTCTTCTATTTGCCCACTCGAGTTCTTTCCTTTTGGCTTTATATTCCTCATAAACCCATCTGATACCACCGTCTTAAATCTGACCTATGCTTTCTTTTTCTTCCTGATGAAGTTTACAACCCCTTTGGTCCTCCACGGTCCCCTGGCTTTGCTATTCTTATCCCACCTCCTTACTGGAACATATTGAATCTGCACTTTGATCAGCGAGCCTTTAAATGACTTCCACATGTTAATGTAAACTTACCTAATAACAACTGCTATCAATGTACCCGCCTTAGCTCCTACCTAAACTGTTTTGCTCCTTCCCCCAACATCCAGGCCTATCCCTATTCAACATATCTTAAAAACCTATGGAGTCTCCGTCATCTCTTTTATCTTCTATCACGTCTGAAACATCAAAACATCAGAGGCCCGGGACCGTTGGTGCGAGTGGAGGAGGGTCAGGGGCGGTGAGTAGATAAATCCAGCGCGGGGCTTGTTCAGGCAGAGGCCCGGGACCGTTGGAGCGAGTGGAGGAGGGTCAGGGGCTTGTTTTTACCAAAATCCGGAACATTCCATACTGAATAGGGAGGTTTCTGGTGGAAGCCGCTGATTGGTGGAAGCAGACTAGAGGAAGCAGCTGATTGGGTGAAACCTCTGGTTAGTATTTCTGCTTTCTAGTTAAAGGTACAGTGGGTTAGTAAAGGTACAGGGGGTGAGTAAAGGTACAGGGGGTTAGTAAAGGTACAGGGGGTTAGTAAAGGTACAGTGCTTTTGGTTTGTATAATAAAGGTGTAGGTTAAAGGTCAAGAGGGAGCAGTTGTTTGAGTCAGATACCTGCTGATTTCTCACAGCAGTTTCCATTATATTATACTGGTATTGGATCCAGGGTAAGGCAAGAGAATGTCAGCCAGAGCAGTGTACTGTACAGCATGTCAGATGTGGGAGGTCATGGTGTCGGATGGCCCTCTTGACGTCCACATCTGCATCAGGTGCAGAGAGATGGGGCTCCTAAGGGACCGTATTAGGATCCTGGAGCAGCAGCTCGAAGACCTCTGCCTGGTCAGGGAGAGTGAAAAGGTGATAGAGGAGAGTTATAGGGAGGTGGTTACTCCAAAACCACAGGAGAGAGACATGTGGGTCACGCTAAGGAAGGGCAAGGGGCAGAGGCATGAACGAGTGAGTACTCCAATGTCAGTACACCTGGCAAATAAGTACTCCTGTTTGAGTACGGATGGGGGCGACAGCCTACCCGGGGGTAGCGACAGCGGACGGGCCTTCAGCACAGAGACCGGCCCTGTTGCTCCGAAAGGTAGGGGAAAAAAAGAGGGCAATAGTAATTGGGGACTCTATTGTTAGGGGGTCGGATAGGCGATTCTGTGGACGCAGTCGGGAGACCAGGATGGTGGTCTGCCTCCCTGGTGCCAAGGTCTTGGACGTGTCTAGACGTGTCCAAGATATCCTCAAATCAGAAGGAGAGGAGCCTGAGGTCGTGGTACATATAGGTACCAATGACATAGGTAAAAAAAGGGAAGAGGTCCTGAAGGGAGGATTTAAGGACTTGGGAGGAGAGTTGAGGAAAAGGACCAAAAAGGTAACAATCTCAGGATTACTGCCTGTGCCACGTGACAGTGAGAGTAGAAATGGAGCAAGGTGGAGGATAAATGCTTGGCTGAAAGACTGGTGCAGAGGGCAGGGATTCAAGTTTCTGGATCATTGGGACTTCTTTTGGGGTAGGTGGGACCTGTACAGAAAGGATGGGTTGCACTTGAACACGAGGGGGACCAATATCCTGGCGGGGAAATTTGCAAAGGCCACTGGGGAGACTTTAAACTAGAATGGTTGGGGCGAGGGATGCAAATAGCAAAAGCTAGTAGACAGAATGGGAGGCAGGAAGCAGAAAAGGGAAGCACTCGGACACAAGAGAAGAAAGAAAAAAAAGGAAATAAACAGAGAATAAGAGATGGGGGGTTTCTTAAATGTGCATATTTTAATGCTAGGAGCATTGTAAGAAAGGTGGATGAGCTTAGAGTCTGGATAGACACCTGGAAGTATGATGTTGTGGCGATCAGTGAAACATGGTTGCAGGAGGGCTGTGATTGGACACTAAATATTCCAGGATTTCGTTGCTTCAGGTGTGATAGAATTGGAGGGGCAAGAGGTGGAGGTGTTGCATTGCTAGTCAGGGAAGATATTACAGCAGTGCTTTGGCAGGATAGATTGGAGGGCTCATCTAGGGAGGCTATTTGGGTGGAACTGAGAAGTGGGAAAGGTGTAGCAACACTTATAGGGGTATATTATAGACCGCCAAATGGGGAACGAGAATTGGAAGAGCAAATATGTAAAGAGATAGCAGATATTAGTAGTAAGCACAAGGTAGTGATTGTGGGAGATTTCAACTTTCCACACTTAGACTGGGAAACACATTCTGTAAATGGGCTGGATGGTTTGGAGTTTGTAAAATGTGTGCAGGATAGTTTTTTGCAGCAATACATAGAGGTGCCTACTAGAGGAGGGGCAGTGCTGGACCTCCTGTTAGGAAATGAGACGGGACAGGTGGCGGAGGTATGCGTTGGGGAGCACTTCGGGTCTAGTGATCACAATACCATTAGTTTCAATATAATTATGGAGAAGGACAGAACTGGGCCTAGGGTTGAGATTTTTGATTGGAGAAAGGCTAACTTTAACGAGATGCGAGATGATTTAAAAGGAGTGAACTGGGACATTTTGTTTTATGGGAAAGATGTAGAGGAGAAATGGAGGACATTTAAAGGGGAAATTTTAAGAGTACAGAATCTTTATGTTCCTATTCGGTTGAAAGGAACCAGTAAAAATTGGAAAGAGCCCTGGTTTTCAAGGGAAATTAGACATCTTGTTCGGAAAAAGAGGGAGATCTGCAATAATTATAGGCAGCATGAAGTAAATGAGGTGCTTGAGGAGTATAAAGAATGTAAAAAGAGTCTTAAGAAAGAAATTAGAAAAGCTAAAAGAAGATATGAGGTTGCTTTGGCAAGTAAGGTGAAAGTAAATCCAAAGGGTTTCTACAGCTATATTAATAGCAAAAGGATAACAAGGGATAAAATTGGTCCATTGGAGAGACCGAGTGGACAGCTATCTGCAGAGCCAAAAGAGATGGGGGAGATATTGAACAATTTCTTTTCTTCGGTATTCACCAAGGAGAAGGATATTGAATTATGTGAGGTAAGGGAAACTAGTAGAGTAGTATGGATACCATGAGTTTCAAAGTAAAAGAAGTACTGACACTTTTGAAAAATATAAAAGTGGATAAGTCTCCAGGCCCTGACAGGATATTCCCTAGAACATTGAGGGAATTAGTGTAGAAATAGCCGGGGCTATGACAGAAATATTTCAAATGTCATTAGAAATGGGAATAGTCCCCGAGGATTGGCGTACTGCGCATGTTGTTCCATTGTTTGAAAAGGGTTCTAAAAGTAAACCTAGAATTATAGACCGGTTAGTTTGACTTCAGTGGTGGGCAAATTAATGGAAAAGATACTTAGAGATAATATATATAAGTATCTGGATAAAGAGGGTCTAATTAGGAACAGTCAACATGGATTTATGCCTGGAAGGTCATGTTTGACTAATCTTCTTGAATTTTTTGAAGAGGTTACTAGGGAAATTGACTATATGGACTTCAGTAAGGCCTTTGACAAGGTTCCTCATTGAAGGTTGGTTAAGAAGGTTCAACTGTTGGGTATAAATGCAGGAATAGCAAGATGGATTCAACAGTGGCTGAATGGGAGAAGCCAGAGGGTAAAGGTGGATGGCTGTTTGTCGGGTTGGAGGCAGGTGACTAGTGGGTGACTAGTGGGGTGCCTCAGGGATCTGTTGGGTCCTTTGTTGTTTGTCATGTACATCAATGATCTGGATGACGGGGTGGTAAATTGGATTAGTAAGTATGCAGATGATACCAAGATAGGGGGTGTTGTGGATAATGAAGAGGATTTCCAAAGTCTACAGAGTGTTTTAGGCCAGTTGGAAAAATGGGCTGAAAGATGGCAGATGGAGTTTAATGCTGATAAATGTGAGGTGCTACACCTTGGCAGGACAAATCAAAATAGGACGTACATGGTAAACGGTAGGGAATTGAAGAATACAGTTGAACAGAGGGATCTGGGAATAACCGTGCATAGTTCCTTGAAGGTGGAATCTCATATAGATAAGGTGGTAAAGAAAGCTTTTGGTATGCTAGCCTTTATAAATCAGAGCATTGAGTATAGATGCTGGGATGTAATGTTAACATTGTACAAGGCCAAATCTGGAGTATGGTGTACAATTTTGGTCGCCCAATTATAGGAAGGATGTGAACAAAATAGAGAGGGTACAGAGGAGATTTACTAGAATGTTGCCTGGGTTTCAACAGCTAAGTTACAGAGATAGGTTGAATAAGTTAGGTCTTTATTCTCTGGAGCGCAGAAGGTTAAGGGGGGACTTGATAGAGGTCTTTAAAATGATGAGAGGGATAGACAGAGTTGATGTGCACAAGCTTTTCCCTTTGAGAACAGGGAAGATTCAAACAAGAGGACATGACTTTAGAATTAAGGGACAGAGGTTTAGGGGTAACATGAGGGGGAACTTCTTTACTCAGAGAGTGGTAGCGGTGTGGAATGAGCTTCCAGTGGAAGTGGTGGCGGCAGGTTCGTTGGTATCATTTAAAAATAAATTGGATAGGCATATGGATGAGAAGGGTATGGAGGGTTATGGTATGAGTGCAGGCAGGTGGGACTAAGGGAAAAAAGTTGTTCGGTATGGACTTGAAGGGCCGAGATGGCCTGTTTCCGTACTGTAATTGTTATATATAAAACACTGGCATATTGATCTGCCAGTCGTTTTCTTCTTGCAAACAATTCAGTAGCTGCCGCATCATCATAATTCCAAGCACTGATCCAACCTCGATGTTCATCAGCTCTATCCGCAATACTCCTTGCATTGAGGTAAATGCACTTCAGCCCTTCATTATCCCCATATCCATGAACAATTCTCTTGTTGAGAGATTAGAGAGCTCAGCGTTACGGAAGGATCTGGGCATCCCATGCATGATTCCCAAAGGTTTTGAATGCAAACACATAAAATAATTATGAAACGTAACAAATTTATTGTACATTGAAAGGAGAACCAAAAATAAAACTAGGGAGGTCGAGTCAATTAGTCATTGGTGACCTCACACTACCTACATCTGGACACTGTATTGATTTTTATTTTATTTAAGGAAGGTTGTCATTGCAATGAAAGCAATTCAGAAAAGGTTTATTGGACTAATAATGGAACGGACAGTTCGTCTTTCAAAGGTTGGACAATTTTTCTCTCAGGCTACATCCTTGAAACTGTTCCTCAATGAAAGTGAGAGCAGCATCTTGAAACTGTTTTATGACAGTGGCAAATCGTATTTGTTAAGCAAATGGATGAAATGTTACACAGGAATCATTAGGATTGCAGACTTAACCTTACAATCAAATCAGTTATAAATAGTGTAATATTCATCATTGGAGCATATTCATGCCATTCACTCTCTAAATTTGAATGTTAATACTATAAATGAAGTTGGTAACAATTTTGGCTCGAGGGAAATGGGTGTCACTGGCTGTACTTGCATTTATTCCCTATTCTTAATTACAGAGCCTCATATTAGGCCAATAAAAATGCTGGAGAAATTCAGCGGGTGCGGCAGCATCTATGGAGCGAAGGAAATAGGCAACGTTTCGGGCTGAAACCCTTCTTCAGACTGATTTTCCAGCATATGCAGATCCTTCTTAAACACTCATATTAGGCCACATCGGGTAAGGATGGTGATTCCGTTCCCCAAAAAACATCTTGCTGGCCTAAATGGAGAGAATCTATGGTTTAATGAATGGAAGAATGCAAAACTGGATTAGCTGCTTCCATTCTAGACTTGGATTTGAACGCACCTGAAAGGAGAGCGCCAAAGCAGGAAATCAAAGATTAATGGCATAAAAGGACATTCACTCCATCATGTCTGAACCAGTTCCCAAGTATGCAATCAAAAACTAGTTTTACAACCCTGCTGTATCCACAAACACTTAGGTTGCCACAAGATGACTTCCACCCCTGCAGTCATAACTCTTCTTTCCCCAATTCCACCCAAACACAGTATTTGAAATCAAGATATTTAAATAACCTCATCACAATCCATTCACGTTTAAACACTGCCAAGGTTTTATCGCAGCCTCTACCTCCGCCCTCCACCCCCACCACACCCCCCGGAATAGTGTTACACATTTTCCAAGCACCATACTCCACCCGTCAGAAAATTCTCATGCACTCTAGGTCACCACCTACTCTTCTGCATGCTAGTGCCTCAAGTGATCAAAATATATTTTATGAGATAACTAAGAACTCTAGTATGTTCAGTGCTTCCACATGCAAGGAAAAAAGGTTGATAATCTGTTTACCAGCATCCAGCTTCGATGTCAAATTAGAACAAATAGCAATTAGCATGAGAATTGTTGGTGCAATTGCAATGTGAACCTAATAAATCAGCAAATTACAAATTCAAATCTCTCCGGTACCAGGAATCAATTGGTGGAAAAGAAGAAACCAAACTGCCAGATAAAAAGGGTCCCAACACAAAATGTCATCCATCCACGTTCTGCAGGGATGCTGCCTAACCCACTGAGTTATTCCAGTAAACCAGCATCAGCAGTTCCTTGTGTTCTACCTTATTTAATGCATTTAATAAGTGGATTATTACTACAGGGAGTACAGCAACAGTTATTACTGTAGAAAGTTGGGTGCAAAAAGCATGCATGCAAGGGGTCTCTAGCCTCTAATCTTACTAACTAGACAGCTAGGCACACATCATGTGAAAGATTACTATTTTTCATAAGTATATGATGCATGCATTTGGATAGACTGGCATTCATTAGGGACTGTCATCATGGTTTTGCATATGGGAGATCATGTCTCACAAATTTGATTGCGTTTTATAAAATAAGTATCCTAGCAGTTTGACAAGAAAATGTCTGCAGACATAGTATGACAGTATGGTACCACATGATAGACTGCTCTAGACGATCAGTCAGAATACAGAGTACAGAAGTTAGGAGGTCATGGTGCAGTTGTATAAGATGCAGTTGTATAAGAGACTGCATTTAAAGTATTGTGTTCAGTTCTGGGCACCATGTTATAGGACAGATGATGTCAAGCTGGAATGGGTACATAGAAGATTTACGATGGATGTTGCCAGGACAAGAGGGTCTGAGCTATAGGGAGAGGTTGAGTAGGCTGGGACTCTATTCCTCGGAGCGCAGGAGGAGAGGGATGACCTTATAAAGGTGTATAAAATCATGAAGAATAGTTCAGGTAGTGCACAAAGTCTCTTGCCCAGAGTAGGTGAATCGAGGCCAGAGGACATAGGTTTAAGGTGAAGGGGAAAATATTTAATAGAGATTTGAGGGGTAACCTTTTCACACAAAGTGTGGTGGGTATATGGAACAAGTTGCCAGAGGAGGTAGTTGAGGCTGGGGCTATCCCAATGTTTAAGAAACGGTTAGACAGGTACATGGATAGGACAGGTTTGTAGGGATATGGACCCAACGTGGGCAGGTGGGACTAGTGTAGCTGGGACATGTTGGCCGCTGTGGGCAAGTTGGGCCGAAGGGCCTGGTTCCACACTGCAGCACTCTATAACTCTATTGGATCACATGGGATCCAAGGAGAGAGGATCCAGATGATGAGGATGAGAACCCACAACTGTGCAGCCACATACAAATCTAATTCAATTTTCTAATTCGCAGACGACACCATCATTTGTGGGCCGGATATCAAATAATGATAAGTACAGGAAGGAGATTGCGTACCTTGTGTCCTGGTATCATGACAACAACCTTTCTCTCAATGTCAGCAAGACAAAGGAGATAGTGATCAACTTCAGGAAGTGAAGCAATACACATACCCCAGTTTGCATTGACGATGTCGAAGAGATGGTTGAAAACTTCAAATTGCTAGGATTCCATATCACCATCAAATTCTGCTGGACACCCATATTGAAGCAACGACCAAGAAAGGATACCAATGCCTCTACTTCCTTCGAAGGCTTAGGAAGTTTGGCATGTCTCCTATAACTCTCGCTAACTTCTACAGGTGCACCATAGAAAGCATTTTGTCAGGATGCATCACAGCTTGGTTTGGAAACAGCTCGATAAGACCGCAAGAAATTGCAGCGAATTGTGGACGCAGCCCAGACCATCACACAAAGCAACCTCCCTTCTAATGACTCCATTAATACCTGCTGAGTTACTCCAGCATTTTTTGGTTTATCTTAGATCTGTCAGGGCAGTTCTAGTTGTGGATTTTGGGGAGGAGGTAGAAATGGGCAGTGCACAGCTGAGACTGAGGACAGATCGCAGAGTAGATGAAATCAGAAACTGTTTGGGAGATGCTGGCCTGGGGATTGTCTGTGGGGTCATGGTCAAGGGGTACATATAAGGTAGTGTCTGAGACCTGGCGCCTGGCCTCAAACACGGGAGAGATCAGCTCATCAGACAACAACAGAACCTCCCTTGTCGATGGGTTTAATGATGACGGCGAGATTTTTTACAAGTAAATGGAGGGCCGTAGATTTGAGGGACGAGAGTGGAGTGGGTAAGGGAAGTAAAAGTCAAAATGGTTGATGTCACGCCGTCAGTTAGAAATAAAAAGGTCTGGAGAGGGAAGGAGAGTTTGGCGTGGTACTGTAGTAAAAGAGTTATAAGTAGTAAAAGAGTGGGAAGGACAGCAGGACCCAGAGGTACCATTATAGAAGTTCTTTGTTGGAAGATAGGAGCAGTAAGAACCAAGAGAGTCAGCATGTAGTGTTGCTGGAGCCAGCATTGCAGAGGCTCCTGGCCTGCAAGTCAGGCAGGTCAACAGCTCGGGACTGCTGGTGGATGGGGAGAGGCGAAGATCAACATAATGAGCAGTGAAAGTCACAGTTATGCAAGACACAGGGTGATGCTGCAGTTGCAGTATTGTGTTCAGTTTTCAGTATTGTGCAGATGACACAAAGCTGGGTGGCAGTGTGAACTGTGATGAGCACGCTATGAGAATGCAGAGAGTGTCTTGGACGGGTTGGGTGAGTAGGCAGATGCATGGCAGATGCAGTTTAATGTGCATAAATGTGAGGTTATCCACTTTGGTAGCAAAAACAGGAAGGAAGATTACTATCTAAAAGGTGTCAAGTTGGGAAAAGTGGAAGTACAACGGGATCTGGGGGCCCTTGTTCATCAGTCTATGAAAGTAAGCATGCAGGTACAGCAGGTAGTGAAGAAAGCGAATGGCATGTTGGCCTTTATAACAAGAGGAATTAAGTATAGGAGCAAATAGGTCCTTCTGCAGTTGTATCTGGGGAGGGACTGTCATATGCTGAGAGAAAGGAGAGTCTGGGCTTATACACTCTGGAGTTTAGAAGGAAGAGAGGGGATCTTATTGAAACATATAAGATTATTAAGGGTTTGGACTTGCTAGAGGCTGGAAACATGATCCCGATGTTGACAAAGTCCAGAACCAGGGCCACAGTTTAAGAATAAGGGGTAAGCCATTTAGAATGGAGACAAGGAAACACTTTTTCTCACAGAGAGTTGTGAGTCGTGGAATTCTCTGCATCAGAGGGTGGAGGCCGGTTCTCTGGATACTTTCAAGAGAGAGCTAGATAGGGCTCATAAAGATAGCAGAGTCACGGGATATGGGAAGAATATGGGTACTGATTGGGGATGATCAGCCATAATCACATTGAATGGCGGTGCTGGCTCGAAGGGCCAAATGGCCTACTCCTGCATCTATTGTCTATTGTTTTGTCCACCCTGCTATAAGAAATATGCCATTAAGCTGTACAAGGTGCAACGATGATTTCTGAGTAAAACCAATGGTTCTTTATTGTCACGCACGCACTGCACAGCGAAAGGCCTTCAGTGAGCTATGTACTTGGACTCTCTGAACATCAATGCTGCAAAGGGTTTTGCCACTAACAGCACTTCCCCTTATAGTTCCCCTTGCATTCAATTTCCCACTTGCACAGGTTAAACTCCATCTGCCGTTTCTCAAACCATTTCTGCAGCTGATCTCCACCCACTTTATCTTCTGACAGATTTCTCACCGTCTGCAATTCCTCCAATTTGGATATCATCAGCAATCTTACTCAACTCATCTACATTTACGTCCAAGTTATTTATATTATAATGGTGTACAAAATAATGACGGGAATAGATAGGGTGAAGGCATGGTCTTTTTCCCCTAAGATAGAGCAATCAAGAACTAGAGGGCATAGGTTTAAGATAAGAGAGGCACGATTTAATAGAAACCAGAGAAGAATTTGGGTATATGGAACAAGCTGCCACAGGAGGTACAGGCGCCTCGCGTTTTGCCCAGGAGTTACATGCTTGAAAAGAAGTGCATAATTCAAAAACGTGTAAATTGAACAAAAAGGTAACTACATTGTCAGCAGTAAATTTGAGCGCATTATTCCAAAATTACAATGAGCTGAATGTGAGATGTGGACCAAACCCAAGTAAATGGGACTAGCTAAGATGGGGTATCTTGGTCAATATGGATGAATTGGGCCAAAGGGCTTGTTTCCATGCTGTTTGGTGTATGGTCAGGTTATCAACAAGAAAATAATGATTTTTAATTGGAAAGCATGAAAAATACTCCAACTCCACCTTTGGTTTTGAAATTACTCTGAATCAAAGACACTCATAATTTACTTTGATGCCAAATAAATACATTGGGTTAAACAACCATATGTGTGTGCTCCAACCTACCACTATTGTAACCAATAATTTCACAAAGGAACTGCAAATTATCCTGGGTAAAAACCAACAGAGGGAAAATCTGCAATATTTTACTATCAAAAGTCCATGTGCATGAATATCGCTTTCTGTCACTACAGTTAGGTGCACCTGGCAGAATGTGGTGAATAAACAGGTTGCAGCAACAGTAACTGGGCAGTTCAACTAAAATGGAGGAAACAATTAAACAGAAGCCAAATTAACATTACATCTCAAAAAAGTCTTTAGGATGCAGCAACAAAAGCCAATGTTTTGTGATCAGTGGCTTCATGATGGATCACTACTGCACCACATTGCCCAATATTCCAACCGAAATGTCAGTATCTCTCTAGCAGCAGGTCAGTGTTTCCTTCAGCTGAGGAATCACCGTGACATCATTCTTGACGCAATGCGATACACCATACAGTGCAAACCATATGGTCCCAATTCAACCAAACCTAGCTCAGAGGAACAGGCCACCAGACCCTAACCTTAAACCTAGCAAGGGAACCTAGTGAGACAATCAACAGGTGTATTCACTGCAATCCTAACGTTAGATATCAATTAGTCTTCATCCACCAGTCTTTGTATCATTTTCTACCTGCAACAGCTTTGACCCATACATCAGGTTTCACTGAACAACATATACACAGCATCTAAAAGAGCAAATTAGAGGCATGATGCTATGTAGCAGATGAAATAGTGACACATTTGGATCACAGTCACAGGTTCGGTCCGAGTCAGCATGGACTTACGAAGGGGAAATCATGCTTAACTAATCTTCTGGAATTCTTTGACGAAGTAACTAGGAAAACTTCTAGTTACTTCGTCAAACCAAGGTCATGGGAGAGCCAGTGGATGTAGTGTACCTGGACTTTCAGAAAGCCTTTGATAAGGTCCCACATAGGAAAATAGTGGGCAAAATTAGAGCACATGGTATTGGGGGTGGGGTACCAACATGGATAGAAAATTGGTTGGCAGACAGGAAACGAAGAATAGGGATTAATGGTTCCCTTTCAGAATGGCAGGCAGTGACTAGTGGGGTACCCGCAAGGCTCGGTGCTGGGACCTCCACTATTTACAATATACATTAATGATTTAGATAAAGGGATTAAAAGTAACATTAGCAAAATTTGCAGATGACACAAAGCTGCATGGCAGTGTGAACTGTGAGGAGGATGCTATGAGGATGCAGGGTGAGTGGGCAGATGCATGGCAGATACAGTTTAATGTGGATAAATGTGAGGTTATCTACTTTGATGGCAAAAACAGGAAGCAGGTTATTATCTGAATTGTGTCAAGTTGGGAAAAGGGGAAGTACAACAAGATCTGGGGGTCCTTGTTCATCATTCACTGAAAGTAAACATGCAGGTACAGCAGGCAGGGAAGAAAGCTAATGGCACTTTGGCCTTCATAACAAAAGGAACTGAGTATCAAGAGATCCTTCTGCAGTTGTGCAGGGCCCTGGTGAGACCACACCTGGAGTATTGAGTGCAGTTTTGGTCTCCAAGTTTGAAGAAGGACATTCTTGCTGATGAGGGAGTGCAGCATAGGTTCACAAGGTTAATTCCCGGGAAGGCGGAACTGTCATATGTTGAAAGAATGGAGTGACTGGGCTTGTATACGTTGGAATTTAGAAGGATGAGAGGATATCTTATTGAAACATATAAGATTATTCAGGGATTGGACACGCTAGAGGCAGGAAACATGTTCCCAATGTTGGGGGAAGTGTAGAACCGGGGGCCACAGATTAAAAATAAGGGGTAGGCCATTTAGAACGGAGATGATAAAAAACTTTTTCACCCAGAGAGTTGTGAATCTGTGGAATTCTCTGCCTCAGAATGCAGTGAAGGCCGATTCTCTGGAGGCTTTCAAGAGAGAGTTAGATAGAGCTCTTAAAGATAGCGGAGTCAAGGGACATGGGGCGAAGGCCGGAACGGGGTACTGATTGTGGATGATCAGTCATGATCACAGTGAATGGTGGTGCTGGTTCGAAGGGCCAAATAGCCTACTCGTGCACCTATTGTCTATAACACATCTCATGCCTCCCTAAAGAAACACTCCGTACAAGGAACCAGTCTGGTCCATGATGAAATGCCCACAATTTCTCTGTGCTAGCAACTTCAGAAACACTCAAGCTTAATGCCACTCAGGAAAGGCAGGGGGTTATCCTCTACTGTGCAATGTGATTGCCATGTGAAGCATCTCCAGACTCCAGTAAATCTCACCACAAAGCACAAGTAGGGAATAGAAAGAAAAAGTCTGAAGCGTCTCGACCGGAATTGTCACCTATCCATGTACCCCAGGGATGTCGCCTCACCTGCTGAATTACTCCAGCACTTCATATCTTTTCTGCATTTGATTGCTATCTATTTTCTTGGTTTTGATTCTCTCAAATTACTACCCTATTGTTGCAGTAGATTGTCCTGCATCTCCTGGTTTTCAAACTTCAACTGTTCAGCTCGAGATGGTGCACTATAAATAACAGCAGATTAGGTTCTGTCACCATGGTAACCCAGATGGAATATGGTTCATCATGGACACAAGGTACTGCAGATGCTGATGTATAAAAAAAGAAAATGTGATGGAGTAACCTTGCAGGTCAGGCAGGATCTCTGGAGGCAGGCCTTTTGTCAGACCTGCTGAGTTGCACCAGCACTTCGTCTTTTCTTATATGGTACATCATGTTATACTTCCATAAATTATATTGTTTACAATTTCAGAGCATTGCATGGAAGTCAGTGTAATGTGCTATAACCTCCACTGCGGTCTGTCTGCAACTATCTCGCTAGAATATGCATAGAAGTTTCCTTTCGGTCAGGATCCTTCTTCAGACTGATTGACCCGACAACCTGTCGTGGGTGGGTGGAGAAAGCTGAAAGATGGGAGGGGCAGAGGGGAGAGGGGATGGACAAAGCCTGACAAGTGATAGCTGGACCAGGTTAGAGTTTTTTTTTGATAGGCAGATGGTTAGACAAAGGCCAGAAGAAGGAATGTAGCTGGAAGTGGGGGGCAGTGTTAGCTGTGAGGAGGATGCTAGGAGACTGCAAGGTGACTTGGATAGGCAAGGTGAGTGGACAAATGTTTGGCAGATGCAGTATAATGTGGATAAATGTGAGGTTATCCACTTTGGTGGTAAAAACAGGAAAGCAGACTATTATCTAAATGGTGGCCGATTAGGAAAGGGGGAGATGCAGCGAGACCTGGGTGTCATGGTACACCAGTCATTGAAAGTAGGCATGCAGGTGCAGCAGGCAGTGAAGAAAGCGAGTGGTATGTTAGCTTTCATAGCAAAAGGATTTGAGTATAGGAGCAGGGAGGTTCTACTTCAGTTGTACAGGGTCTTGGTGAGACCACACCTAGAGTATTGTGTACAGTTTTGGTCTCCAAATCTGAAGAAGGACATTATTGCCATAGAGGGAGTGCAGAGAAGGTTCACCAGACTGATTCCTGGGATGTCAGGACTGTCTTATGAAGAAAGACTGGATAGACTCGGTTTATACTCTCTAGAATTTAGGAGATTGAGAGGGGATCTTTTAGAAACTTACAAAATTCTTAAGGGGTTGGACAGGCTAGATGCAGAAAGATTGTTCCCGATGTTGGGGAGGTCCAGGACAAGGGGTCACAGCTTAAGGATAAGGGGGAAATCCTTTAAGACCGAGAAGAGAAAGACTTTTTTCACACAGAGAGGGGTGAGTCTCTGGAACTCTCTGCCACAGAGGGTAGTTGAGGCCAGTTTATTGGCTATATTTAAGAGGGAGTTAGATGTGGCCCTTGTGGCCAAGGGGATCAGAGGGTATGGAGAGAAGGCAGGTACGGGATACTGAGTTGGATAATCAGCCATGATCATATTGAATGGCGGTGCAGGCTCGAAGGACCGAATGGCCTACTCCTGCACCTAATTTCTATGTTTCTATGAAGGTAAGAGGGGGAAGGGGGATGCGAAGGGGAAGGGAAAATGGGTGCAAGTCCAGGTAGGACACAGGGAAAGGGGAAGGAGAAAGAAAAATTGATTGTTTGTAGGTAGTTACCTAAAATTCAATGTTCATACCGTTAGGTTGTTAGCTACCCATTGAATCCTTATCTTATACGTCAGAGCCATGTTCTGGCCTGTCTCTGGCCTTTGTCGAAGCATATAGCTATTAACCCCCTTCCCCCCCCAGCAGCCCTCACATAGCCATCTAGCACTCGCCAGGTTTTGATCTCTCATTCAGCTTTCCTCCTCATCCAGCTTTCCTCCTCTCATCCATCTTTCTTCCTTTCATCCATCTTTCCATTTTTTCCAGCTAATTTTTTCAACCCCACATTTCCTGACACATGTCATGATGACTTTGTATTACAGGAAACAATGCTGCTAACTGTGCTCCAGGAATGCACACCACCCTCTCATTCTCCCTCCCCCCCTGCACCTCAAACCAACACCACAGTGATCACCTGCTACAAAGCATCTTTGTGTTCCATGACCTGCTAAACATTTTTAGATATTATCCCCAGCTTTTAATTACTACCAGCACTAATCCACCAGCTTGCCTGCCCTCGTGTCAATGCGGACTGTCAGAATGTACAGAGTAAAGACCTCTTAGTTTAAAGTTACAGCATGAAAACAGGCCCAATGGCCCACCTTTGACCAACGATCACCCATACATTATTTCGATCCTACACACGTAGAAACATAGAAGCATAAAAATTAGGTGCAGGAGTAGGCCATTCGGCCCTTCGAGCCTGCACCGCCATTCAATATGATCATGGCTGATCATCCAACTCAGTATCCCGTACCTGCCTTCTCAACATACCCTCTGATCCCCTTAGCCACAAGGGCCACATCTAACTCCCTCTTAAATATAGCCAATGAACTGGCCTCAACTACCCTCTGTGGCAGAGAGTTCCAGAGACCCACCACTCTCTGTGTGAAAAAAGTCCTTCTCATCTCGGTCCTAAAGGATTTCCCCCTTATCCTTAAGCTGTGACCCCTTGTCCTGGACCTCCCCAACATCGGGAACAATCTTCCTGCATCTAGCCTGTCCAACCCCTTAAGAATTTGGTAAGTTTCTATAAGATCCCCTCTCAATCTCCTAAATTCTAGAGAGTATAAACCGAGTCTATCCAGTCTTTCTTCATTTTCAGTCTTAAATCTCTAAGTGACGCTATGTCCCCCTTCACAACTACTGTATGTTTTAATTCAGTTCAAGGCTATTTAGGGCAGTACATTGACTATAAAGTTGCTGCCTAAAATTGCCAGAGACCCGGAACTGATCCTAAATATGGGTGCTGTCGGAATCGACTGTTGTTTTCTCGTTTATAACATTGTTTACAGAGTACTATGTTTATAGATTCTGTTGTGCTGCTGCAAGCAAGGATTTCATTGTTCTAACTGGGACGTGAAAGAATAAAACACTCTTGGCTTACGTCGCTGATGTGCAGGATAGCATGGGTGATCGGTGGTCGGTGTGGACTCGGTGGGCCGAAGGGCCTGTTTCCACACTGTATCTTTAAATTAAACTAAAAACACTAAAACCAGAGGAAATGTAAAGAAGAGTTCTACCCGAAACGTCACCCAATGTTTTCTATCCAGAGATGCTGCTTTATGGAGTTCCCCCGCACAATTAAAGCATGGAATAGTCTTCACCCTACCATTGGTACCAACCAGACGCAACTAAATTTAAGGTAGCTTTATTTTTCCCAAGAACCCTTTTTTGCTTAAGTCCAAGTCAGGAATCAAGAGAGTTTTGTTGTCATGTGTCCCAGATAGGACAATGAAATTCTTGCTTGCAGGAGCACAACAGAATATGTAAACATAATACAGAACAGGAGATAAAAGTTCAGTGTCGATATACTATAGACCATATATATACACAATAAATAAACAGATAAAATGCAATAGGCTGTTATTTTTCCAGAGTTTGGAGTTTGGTGGTGGTGGGTCCACCACTTTAAATTCCATTTTGAATATTTTTGGAGGACCAGGAAATCAAGAAGCAAGAGTTACTCCAGGGAGTTACTCCAGCTCCAGGGAGTAATTCTGCAAGTTTTTCAGCGGTCACGGTGAGGCAGCGACCGGACAGCAATGGCGGCCAGAACTCCCACAATGCAAACGGAGTGAGAAAGTGGCCGACGCCGGCCAGTTGCTGTGGCAGTGCGCATGTGCAGGGCTGCACATGCGCACAACCACAGCCGATGATATGCTCGGCGGCCAGCCGTGCCGAGCGGAGACAGGAGAGCCGAGTGGAGAGCCAAGAGCTAGCGCCTAGTGGAGAGCTGAGAGCCTAGCGCCAAGCGGAGAGCCGAGAGCTAGCACCGAGAGCCGAAAGCTACCTCCGAGCCGGGAGACCCGGTTGCTTGCCGAGCCGGGTGTCCCAGTTGCTTGCCGAGCCGGGCAAAATGGCATGGCTTTTAGGTTGCCCGGCGGGACTGTAGGTTGCCATTGGCACCCGGGGAACCGCTAATTTGGAGCCCTATACAAATAGTATCCGTCGTCAGGATCGAACCCGGATCTCTGGCGCGGTAAGGCAGCAACTCTACCACTGCGGCGCTCTTCTCCCAGAGTACTGCATACAATTCAGTACTCCCCTAAGCATTTTAAATTATTGAGCAAACTTTTAATAATTGATTTGGATGGTACGGGAATGATTAAATATTAATCCCAGAATAATACTAAGCATTATAAGGAGTCAATGATTGAAAATCTACAGCACTTCTAGGCCTGTTCTTTCAAGGCACCGTCTTTCACCTTCAGCACGTTCCCCAACATAGTCTAATAAATAATCCAAAAACATTAGAGTACATATAGTTAGTCTCAATGACTACTTATTTTACTAATGCAGAAATAAACTACTAAACTAAATAGGTTAGAGCTGGGCCAGGGACAGGCAATAATTTGCAGGTGGGTCATGCTGCTGTGGACAGTGATGAGACTTCAGATCATCGTAGCATCAATTATAAACGCAAAAGGATACTGAGATCGGCAAAGAGAATGCTAGTGTTCATTATAGTAAATTATTAACAGGTGAGGCTACAGTGGACAGAAATTGTAGAGCTCTCTTCATTTATACATCATTTCCACAGCCCCGCTGCATTTTCTCTTTCGCTACACCCCTTGTCCTGTTCACTTTCCTCCCTTCTTGGTCTGCATCTGCTTTCACCGCTTTTCCCCTTGACAGCCTGTGGACTCCATATCCATTCTCATTCTCTCCCACCCCTACCTCAGCTTCTCAACCTCCTATCTCCCCCCCAATTTCTCACCTTTGTTTCTTAATTCTGTCTCATGCCACTTTGCTGCTCCTCATGTAAATGTAATGATGCACTTCTCCACCCCACTTTACAAAACCCAAGGGCCTGTCCCACTTGCGTGTCCTTGGCACGCAACTTACGTGACCTCATGGTCGTGTTGAGGCGCATGGGCATCGTATGGCCGCGCGGGGCTGGTCCTGCTGAGAAGCACGGAGGGGTATGTAGTTGTGCGCGACATCGCGCGAGGCTCTGAAGTTTTCGCTCGCCAATGGCCTGTCGGCCAAAGTGGGACAGGCCCAAGACCCTGGCGCGACGCAACGTCTCACCTGCAACAGCAGCAGAAGCAGGCAAACGATCGCCGAACTCGGCCTGGGGCTCACAGCTGTTGCGGTCCGGATCCGCCCCCACTTCTACAACCAGAGCGGGGCCAAGAAAATTGAAGATAGACACAAAATACAGGAGTAACTCAGCGGGACCGGCAGCATCACTGGAGAGAAGCAATGGGGGACGTTTCTTTCAGACTGAAGAACAATCTCGACACGAACCGTCACCCATTGCTTCTCACCAGAGATGCTGTCGGTCCCGCTGAGTTACTCCGGCATTTTGTGTCAGTCTTCAAATTACGTCACGCGCTCCAAACGGCTGTGCGGTCGAATGAAGTCATGCGCAACCTTCGCGTCATGTCATTTACGTGCCAAGGACACGTAAGTGGGACAGACCCTTTACTCAAACAACCTTCCTTCTCACACCTACATCTCACACCTGTTCTCTACATCGGTGAGACCAAGCGCAGGCTTGGCGTTCGCTTTGCCCTATATCTCCACTCAGTTCGCAATAACCAACGTGATCTCCCGGTGGCTCAGCACTTCAAGTTCCCCACCCCTTCAGAATTCAACCTTTCTGTCCTCGGCTCCTCCATTGCCAGAGTGAGGCCCAGTGCAAATTAGAGGAACAGCACCTCATATTTTGCTTGGGTAATTACACCCCAGCGGTATGAACATCGACCTCTCCAATTTCATGTAGTCCTTGCTTTCTCCCTCCTCACAGCTCCAGAGACCAGAGTTTAATCCCGACCTCGGATGCCACCTGTGATTCAATGGTGGTTTTATTGTTACATTGACAGTGAAAACGCAGAGTGGAATTATTTTCCTACAGTGCAGACAGGTATTGCCATACACACAATGCCCTCCATAATGTTTGGGACAAAGACCCATCATTTATTTATTTGCCTCTGCACTCCCCAATTTGAGATTTATAATTAAAAAAAAATCACATGAGGTTAAAGTGCACATTGTCAGATTTTATTAAAGAGTATTTTTATACATTTTGGTTTTACCATGTAGAAATTACAGCTGTGTTTATACATAGTCCGCCCATTTCAGGGCACCATAACATTTCGAACACGTGGCTTCACAAGCATGTTTAATTGCCTCCTTAATGCAGGTATAAGAGAGCTCTCAGCACCTAGTCTTTCCTCCAGTCTTTCCATCACATTTGGAAACTTTTATTGATGTTTATTAACATGAGGACCAGAGCTGTGCCAATGAAAGTCAAAGAGGCCATTATGAGGCAGAGAAACAAGAATACAACTGTTAGAGACATCAGCCAAACCTTAGACGTACCAAAATCAACTGTTTGGAACATTATTAAGAAGAAAGAGAGCACTAGTGAGCTTACTAATCCCAAAGGGACTGGCAGGCCAAGGAAGACCTCTACAGCTGATGACAGAAGAATTCTCTCTATAATAGAGAAAAATCCCAAAACACCTGTCCGACTGATCAGAAACACTCTTCAGGTGTGGATTTGTCAATGACCATTGTCCGCAGCAGACTTCATGAACAGAAATACAGAGGCTACACTGCAAGATGCAAACTACTGCAATGTCATGCGAAAATAGGATGCCAAGAAGTACTTAAAAGAGCAACCACAGTTCTGGAAAAAGGTCTTGTGGACAGATGAGAATAAGATTAACTTATATCAGAGTGATGGCAAGAGCAAAGTATGGAAGAGAGAAGGAACTGCCCAAGTTCCAAAGCATACCACCTCATCTGTGAACCACGGTGGAGGGGGTATTATGGCCTGGGCACATACAGCTGCTGAAGGCACTGGCTCACTTAACTTCAATGTTGATACAACTGTTGATGGTCAAAATGATCAATTCTTGAGTGGCCAAGTCAATCACCCGATCTGAACCCAATTGAGTATGCCTTTTATATGCTGAAGAGAAAACTGAAGGGGACTAGCCCCCAAAACCAGCATAAGCTAAAGATGGCTGCAATACAGGCCTGGCAGAGCATCACCAGAGTAGACACCCAGAAACTGGTGATGTCCATGAATCGCAGACTTCAAGCAGTCATTGCAGGCAAAGGATACGCAACAAATTACTAAACATGACTACTTTCATTTACATGACATTGCAGTGTCCCAAACATTACGGTGCCCTGAAATGGGGGGGCACTTTGTATAAACACTGCTATAATTTCCACATGGCAAAACCAAAATGTATAAAAATTGCCTTAATTAAAAACTGACAATGTGCACTTTAGCCACGTGTGATTTGTTCTGTTACAAATCTCAAATTGTGGAGTACAGAGGCAAATAAATAAATGATGGGTCATTGTATTGTATTGTATGGAGGGCAATGTAAGCACATCCTCGATTGGTAAATTGTACAGAAATAGTCCACTAATCCTGCATGCAAAAGGTACCATGATTTGGCACAATTTACAAAGTGCAGTCCATGCTCTTAAGTATTAAGTGTGATACACGTTCCAGGAAAACCCAGGCTGCTGCGGACCTCCAGCCGCCGCCTTTCATGTTCGTGCGGGTTGACCTGGTTACAAAACTAGCTCTCTCTCTCTAACCACTTTTCTTAATTGTCCCTATCAGTCTTGTGTGATTTTGATGCATAAATTAAGATATTGCAGAGGTAAGGTCACCATTGAGTCATATCCACAAAATTCTCCACATTATCGGGAAGAAGCCATTGTTGTAGCTGTATTCCAAGAGCTCGGCAAGGGGCACGTCTCATTCAGAAGTACAAATCTTCAGTAAGAGCCAGAACTTTAGCCAAATCCAAAAGCTTGTGCTTTATCCAGTATTCCCATACTACATCCAATAAATCAAATTGGCTGAGATTGTTTCTGTAACAGCGGTGATCTCATCAAGAAACAGAGATGGATCATCCACTCAGCATGTCTGACTAAGCATGGTTGTCTTTGTTTTCAGCAGTCTTTGGCATTCATTAGCTGGATTGAAGATAGGGACTGGAATATTTCTGCACGCATCTCCAACCAGACTTGATAATTGCCCACCTCCATTTAAAACCAGATGTGCAAGACTCATTTGCCTTTATCCACTGCTTTTTATTTTTGTGGTGCAGCAGACATGTAGTTCCATGTTGCATCTTCACAAAGGTGAAACCATCCTGCCGATGTTTCCGATTTGCCTTTCTGCATTTCTCTTCGAAACAGAGTACATTCCTATGCTTGACTGTAATTGTAGAGCTGGGCGACAAAGTTACAGACCATGATAATGTATAAGGCATGCCTAATTTCCAGCTCCCGTCGAGTCTACTCCATTCAGCAGCTCAATAGTATTCTTAACTTACACAACAGCCCCCACAGCCATCTGCATCAATGAATTCCACAGATTAATAATCCTCTGATAAAGAAATAACACCTCATTTCCTTTCTAAAGGGCCTGTCTCACTTGAGCGTCATTTGCGTGTCACACAGGTGGCGCGCAAAGATTTTATGAATGCCAAAATCTTGACTGCCGAAATACGCAATGCGCGCGTAATGCACGACATGCGCGCATCACGTGTACGTCACGACGCACGAGCCGTGATGCGTAAATGACACCCAAGTGCAACAGGCCCTTAAAGCTGTGTCTTTTTATTCCAAGGCTATGCCGCTGGTCTTAGATTCTCCCCCTAGTGAAAACATCCTCCCCACATTCACTCTATCTAGGTCGTTCACTATTCAGTAGGTTTCAATGAGGGGTCCCTTCATCCTTCAAAATTCCAGCGAGTACTGGCCCAGTGTTGAAAAACGCTCAGCATACGTTAACGCAATCATCTCTGGAATTATTCTCATAAACCTTCTCTAGACCCTCTCCAACAGCAGCACATCGTTCCTCAGATACGGTGCCCAAAACTGCTGACAATATGCCAAATAAGGTCTGACCAGTGCCTTATATCAGCAATACTCCCTTTTTATACACTTTTTTTCAAAAAATAAATGCTAACGCTAGTTACATTGGTCTTCCATGCTACCAATTCAACTTGCAAATTAACCTTTCGGGAATGCTGCACCAGCACTCCCAAGTTCCTTGGCATCTCCGCTTTCTGAATCCTCTTACCATTTAGAAAATAGTCTACGTCTTTATTCCTACAACCAAAATGCATGACTCGACACTTTTCTACACTGTATTCTGAGAGGGTGGGGGCGGGGAGAGGAGGCGGCGGGAGTGGAGAGGGAGGAGCACCAGCTTCTGAACATCAGGTCGCCATCCCCACCAACCCCCGTAATCGCCGACACACTCCACCCTCGAAGCGACAGAAGGTGAGAGGAGAGGGACATCCACAGTGACCGAATGCATTCTGTCGGAAGGGCAACAGTGTGAGTCGCAATAACAGCCATATGGACTGGTAAAGAAGGGCTCGCTGGTGCAGACCAGCAGCACCAGCACCTAGTTTTAAAATGAAATGACACAAGGTGCTGCAGTAACTCAGCTGAATGATATGAGGATTTACTTTGCAAAACAGTAAGGAGAGAAGATTATTTCACAATGGAGGGACACGACTGGAAAGAGAGCTCGCCATTCACAATGCCATCTCTGGGTGTTCAGGGAATTTCAACTGAGGTCTCGTAATTTTGTCCAGATTGTAGGGGTGGGCGGACCATCAGTTGCCAGAAAATCGGGTGCGTGTGCACATATGCAACTGTATGTGCATGTAAACACATGAGCATATTATGTATTTAAAATGGTATATATAATCCATTATATATTGTATAAATCAAATGCAGATATTATATACACACCATGTATACATATCATGCAAGCGCATGCACATGTGTGCCTGTGTACATAGAAACATATAAAATAGGTGCAGGAGTAGGCCATTCGGTCGTTCGAGCCAGCACCGCCATTCAATATGATCATGGCTGATTATCCAAAATCAGTACCACTTTCCTACTTTCTCCCCATACCCCTTGAATCAGTTAGTCCTAAAAGCTATATCTAACTTTCTGTTGAAAACATCCAGAATTGGCCTCACTGAGAATTCCACAGATTCTCAACTCTCTGGGTGAAAAAGTTTTTTCCTCCTCTCAGTCCTAAATTTTCTACCTCTTATTCTGAAACTGTGACCCCAGGTTCAGGATCCCCCTCCCCCCCAACATCATGAACATCCTGCCCGTCCAATCCCTTAAGAATTTTATGTTTCTTTAAGATCCTCTTTCATCCTAAATTTCAGTGAATATAAGCCCAGTTGATCATTCTTTCATCATATGTCAGTCCTGCCATCCCAGGAATTAACCTGGTGAACTTACACTACACACCCTCAATAGCAAGAATGTCCTTCCTCGAATTAGGAGACCAAAACTGCACACAATATTCCTGGTGTGGTCTCGCCGGGGCCTTGTACAACTGCAGTAGGACCTCCTTGCTCCTATACTCAAATCCTCTTGCAATGAAGGCTGACATGCCATTTGCCTTCTTCACTGCCTGCATGCTTACTTTCAGTGCTGATGTGCATGGACACCCAGATCTCATTGCCCCTCCCCTTTTCCTAAGATGACACCATTCACAAAATAGACACAAAAAGCTGGAGTACTCAGCTCCAGGCAGGATCTCTGGAGAGAAGGAACGGGGGATGTTTCAGGACGAGACCCTTCTACAGACTGGTTAGGGATAAGGGAAAGAGATATAGATGATGATGTAGATAGATAAAGAACAATGAATGAAAGATGTGCAAAAAAGTTAAGTGATAAAGGAAACATGT
This sequence comes from Raja brachyura, assembly GCA_963514005.1. Next base: position 46,486,122 of record OY740798.1, on the reverse strand, counting down.
GATTGTTAGCTGTTAAAGAAGGAACTGCAGATGCTGGAGAATCGAGGGTTACACAAAAAGCTGGAGAAACTCAGCGGGTGCAGCAGCATCTAAGGAGCGAAGGAGATAGGCGACGTTTCGGGTCGAGACCCTTCTTCAGACTGGCAGTTAGCTGTTTGTTGGGTGAAAACGAAAAGCTAGTGTGATTTGGGTGGGCGAGGGATAGAGAGAGAGGGAATGCTGATGCTACCTGAAGTTAGAGAAATCAATATTCATACCACTGGGCTGTAAGCTGCCCAAGCGAAATATGAGATGCTGTTCTTCCAATTTGTGTTTAACTTCACTCTGACAATACAGGAGACCTAGGACAGAAAGGTTTCTGTGGGAATGGGAAGGAGAATTAAAGTGTTTAGCAACCAGGAGATCAGGTAGGTTCAGGCGGACTGAGCGAAGGTGCTCAGCGAAATGATTGTACAGTCTACGTTTGGTCTTACTGATGTATTAGAGTCCACATCTTGAACAACGGATACAGTAGATGAGGTTAGAGGAGGTGCAAGTGAACCTCTGCCTAACCTGAAAGGACTTTTGGGATCCCTGAACAGAGTCGAGGGAGGAGGTATAGGGACAGGTGTTGCATCTTCAGCAGTTGCCGGGGAAGGTACCTGGGGAAGGGGTGATTTGGGATCAGCTAACCAGGGAGTTGGGGAGCGAACAGTCTCTGCGGAATGTGGAAAGGGGTGCAGACCAGCAGCACCAGCACCTAGTTTTAAAATGAAATGACACAAGGTGCTGCAGTAACTCAGCTGAATGATAGCTGACTAGGCTGCATCCTCTGGGCTTAAACATTGAATTTTCTCAATTCTGTTAACCCAGACTGCCTCCTCCCCACTCCACCTCGGGCCCTGACATTCCTTCTCCATCTCCCCCCCCCCCCCCTGTCGCACTAGCTTCTCATTTTCACACCACAAACAGCTTACAATGGCCTGCTTCCTTTATCACCAATACTTTTTTGCATATCTTTCACTCATTGTTCTTTATCTCTCCACATCACTGTTTATATCTCTCGTTTCCCTGATCCCTGACCAGTCTGAAGAAGGGTCTCGACCCGAAACGTCGCCTATCTCCTTCGCTCCTTAGATGCTGCTGCACCCGCTGAGTTTCTCCAGCTTTTTGTGTAACCCTAGCTGAATGATGTGATAGCTGAATGATGAACTAGTATTGGGAGGTGACGGAAATTTCAGAAGATTATGTGGTGTATGCGACGGCTGATGGGGTGAATGGTAAGGACTAGGGGGACTCTGTCTCTGTTGCGACTAGGGGAGGGGGAGCAAGGGCGGAGCTGCGGGGTACCGAGGAGACATGAGTGAGGGCTTCATCTTTGGTGGGAGAGAGGAACCATCTGAGATATCCTAATTCTTTTGGGAACGAGAGCTACCCTCTCCCATATTTGTGTGCATATATTTGTGTGTGTGAGTGTGTCTCTGGTCCTATACTTACCCACCAGTGGAAACATCCTCTCCACATCCACTCTAACTTCTCTCTTCAACAAGTTTCAATGAGGCCCCTCCCTCATCTTTCTAAACTCCTGCTAGTACAGGCACAGTGCCATCAAACACTCATCAGATGTTAAACCATTAATTCCTAGGGTCATTACAGCCTGTCAGCTTTAGTTTAGTTTAGAAATACCGTGTGGAAACAGGCCCTTCGGCCTTGCAAGTCCACGGCAACCAGCGATCACCCTGTACACTTGTTCTATCCTGCACACCAGAGATAATTTACCTACAAACCTGCACGTCTTTGGGAAAGGGAGGAAACCAGGGCACCCAGAAAAAAAACACACGGTCATAGGGTACGTATAAACTCCTCAGTGACAGTATCCTTAGTCAGGATCAAACCATTACAAACATGGATTCTTGGCCCTTCAGCCCGCCATCCACACCAACCAGCCATTTATACAAATCCTAATTAACAATGTCTAAATAACCCACCAACCCGTACGCCTTTGGGATGTGGGAGTAAACTGGAACTCCCAAAGGAAACCCATACATTCACATGGAGAACATGGAAGCTTGATACTGATGCAGCAGAGACACGGACTGAACCCGGGTCCTTCAAAGTATGAGACAACAGTTCCATTAGCTGCAACACTGTGCTGCCCATTGTGTTTCATGTGGTATCCACGTGGTATCACCACAGAGCTTGCGTACTCTGGTGGATGGGGCACACTAATTGGATAGGCTAGCAGAGGCAGTCCTGAGTAAAGGAGGAAATTAGCAGACGGGATCAACAGCCAAGGGTCATCTCCATATAGGCGTCCAGAGGTGATGGGAGATAGTTACAGTATACTGTATTGCCTTCATCCAGAAGACAAATAGGAAATGGATGTGGATAGAATTAAAGCACAACTTTTCACCCACACATTCTCACCTCTTCCTCTCAGCGTAATTTAATTTACACACTCGTCTCTATCAACCTCCCAACGCCGTGAGTTACACACAAATTTTTCATTGAGAAAGCTCCCCAAAATATTTCCTTCGCATTGTATCTTTCATAATCTCACGACATGTGGGGTTTTAAAGTGCAGCCATTATTTGTCACAAAACGTGCTCAGCTGCTGAAACTCCTCTCCCTTCCTCCCTCCATTTTGGCTTTCCTTTCACCTTTTGATGCACCCAGTGAATTGTACAGTGCTACAGGATTAATCCAACAGGACTAATCATCTTTAACTGCAGTCACAGATGAAGGTCACACACAGGTTGTTGAAAGCACACAACAACATAATTAGTGTACTCCAGACCTCAACAATCTTTCTACTCAGTTACATGCTCACATCCAATTAACAAAGCAACATCTCTCTGCTTCCAGGCTTTAATCACTATTATAGCTGATGCAAGGTTGTCAGCTGCCTTGCCCGGGACTGCCACAAATCAAGGGACATATGCACAGATTCATATTTTACTGTAAAATGTGAGAGCTATTAACAAACCAGGTTTACGTTCTCAGCCACTATTTACTATCAGGAGATATAATTTTGTTATTTTACTCTGCACCTCCATCAACAATTTTCAGGAGCTGTTCTGATGATTGTAAACAAACCAAGAAAATTGTAAACTCAAATGTATGCAAATCAAAACTGTAAACCATTAATAACACAGAATAGTACAAAACAGGAACAGGCCCGTCAGCCCACTATGTTTTGGCTAAACACGATGCCAAGTTAAACCAATCTCATCTGTCTGCAGATGATCAATATCCCTCTATTCCTTGTACTTCCACGTACCCATCTAAAGGTCTTTTATATGCCACAATCGTATCTGCCTCCACCACAACTGGCATTTGGTTCTAAGCCCTCACCAGTCTGTGTAAAAAAACTTGCACTGCAATCTCCATTAAAATTTCAATTGTCAATGGTGTTTTATTGTCATATGTCCTGAAATGGAACAATGAAATTCTTACTTACAGCGGCACAACAGATATGTAAACAAAGTACTCTGTAACATCACAATAAACAAAGAAGTTCAGTATACAAAAGACAACTAACCAATATTAGTGCAAAGACAAAAACCATGCCCGCAAGTCTATGTAGTTCAGTGCTTAGTGGTTGCAGTGGATATTCTGACTCAAGGAGGGACCATACTAGACCTGGTAATGGGAAACAAATCTGACTGGGTGTCTGGTGCTGCAGTGGAAGAATTAGAACAGTGATTACAACTTCATAAGTTTTAAATAAGGGACAGGTAAGGATGTTCGTGAAAGACAGATTACAATGCAGGAGCTGAGGAGGGTCGACTGGAATCAGTTCCTATAACACGTCCACGGATGACATGTGAGGGTCATTTAAAGGCCAGCAAATCAAAGCGCAGGATTAGCATGTTCCAGTAAGGAGAAAGGAAAAGGACGGCAAAATGCAGGAACCGTGGATGACCAAGGAGATCGCAAACCTGGTCAGGAAGAAAATGGAAGAGTATGTCAGTTTTAAAGTGGCATCAGACAGGGCTTATGAAGAATATAAAGCAAATAGGAAAGAACTCAAGCAGGCGATTAGAAGGGTCAAAGGGACCATGAAAGGGACCAGGAACTCGCTGGAATTTAGAAGATTGAGGGGGGATCTTATCGAAACTTACAAAATTCTTAAGGGTTTGGACAAGCTAGATGCTGGAAGATTGTTCCCGATGTTGGGGGAGTCCAGAACAAGGGGTCATAGTCTAAGGATAAGGGGGAATTCCTTTAGGACCGAGATGAGGAAAACATTCTTTACACAGAGAGTGGTGAGTCTCTGGAATTTTAATGGAGATATGTGTAACAAGTTTTTTTCCCTACAGAGAATGGTGGGGGCCTGAATGCCAGGTGTGGTGATGGAGGCAGATACAATTGGGGCGTTTCAGAGGCTTTTGGATAATCACATGGAAGTACAATGAATAGAGGGATATGGATCATGTAAGACAAAATAAATCAGTTTAACTAGGCATCATGTTTGGCACAAACATTGTGGGTTATTGTGCTGTAGTGGGAGTGGTGGTGCCTTGTGGCAGCGGCAACCTGCAGTCCTCTGTCTTTTTATTCTTTCTTTGTCATGTAGGGAGTATGTTTTTGGTTTTATTTTAGCTGTGTATATGTTGGGGGGGGGGGGGGGAAACGTTTTAATCTCTTCCCTGAACGGGGGACGTGACTCTTCCCTTGTCGTGTCTCCGTTGTCGTTGGGGCCTCCAACCGGGATCGACCCGAGGGCTCCAGCCGTAGAGTCTGCGGACTCACCATTGCGGAGCTGGCTGCCTTCGGAGCTGTGACCCGACTTCAGAGTCTAGGAGCTTCGGCTACGGGCCCTGTGGACGGTGGAGTCAGGAGCTCACAGGTCCCTGGTGGGAGACCGATTTTCAGAGCTCCCGCAACAGCAACTTCTCCCGCCCGAATCGGAGGTTTGAATTGCCTGGCACGGCTTAACGATCGCGGGACTTACCATCGCCCGCCAGGAGCTTTAACATTGGGAGCCCCGGTCTCCTCGACTTTGCAATTTGGCTGCCTGACCGCGGGAGAAGACCAAAGGACAGTGAAGAGATAAGACTTTTGCCTTCCAGTACAGTGCGGAGGTGTTTGGAGATTCACTGTGATGGATGTTTATTGTGTTAATTGTGTGTTTGAGGTATGTTTTTGCTGTTATGACTGCAGGAACAAAATTTTGTTCAAAACTTGCATGTTTGAATGACAGTAAAGGGCAATTGAATTGTATTGTTCTATGTCTTTGGCATGTGGGACATAGTCAGAGCACATGGAGAAAACCCGCGCAATCACAGGGAGAATGTAAAGACAGCACACGTAGGCACGATCAAACCTTGGCCCTTGACGTTGAGAGGCAGCTGCTCCGCCGCTGCACCACTATGCCGCCAAATCATGTATGGATGTTTTTACCTGGTTAGCATATGGAGTTACATTGTCCACTGTATATCGGTACACGTAACAATAAAACCAAGTAATCTACTCCTCAAACATCCTGTCACCTTTGTTTGGCTGTTCTTGCCATCTTTGCTCAACCAAGTGGTCAAACACAACTCCCAAATTTGGGCCTGAAATTAATGCTTTATGCAAATCGGCCCCACCCATAAAGACAAACTACTATATAGCTTGGACTTTTAAAAAAAACAATGCAGGCATGCCATTCAATCCAAGAACTCTTCCTGCTGCAGAAATCCTTTCAACTCTACTCAACAACCAAAAATCTGTATCTCTGGTACTTTATTTCACTCTCCACATGTTTAAATTATGTTTTATTCTTAATTGTTTACTGTATATCGTATTGTTACTTGCAAACAAAGCACCAAGGCAAATTCCTTGTTTGTAAACATACTTGGCTAATAAAAAGTATTCAATTCAATACAATGTGTCCATTTTTTATACCTTCCGGTACAATGCTCTCAGCTTCTCGCCCAACGACTATCTTCCCTGTATACTTAAATTAAATCTGGTCTAAAGGATTACAAGACCTGATGAAAAACAACTTTGAAGCGCAGGTGAAAGCTGCCCAACTTGAATCATCTTCCTCAGTTCTGCAGAACCAATCACACCAGATTGGTCCTCACATACCTCTGCAATGTCTCATCCTCATCTTTTTAACTGCAAAACACATGCACATTCACAACCAAAGTCTCCCATAAACATTCATCATAAATAAGCCCTTTAAATGAACACCCCATTAAATAATATCTCGTGAGTCAGTAATTAGCTTGCTACAACTTTCAAGATGACAATACTAGTTCCATTACCAAATACTTTCTGCGCAAAATCAATTGTAGTCTCATCTGCAGAGTACATGACTGACTGATAAAATGCTGCAAATAATCCTTCTGGACTCCTCACACCTGGTAGGGAATAGGAGGCGAATGTAAGTGGCACTATTCTACCACAGAGATTTAGCAGCCAACATACATTAAATTTCCAGTTGAGGCATGGCCAGCAGCTGTGATCCCGGCTAGACCATCCATCCAGGGAACATACCAAAACCCAGGGCCTTTAAAAGTGAATTTGGATTAGATGTGTTTTACATAATCCTCATCAACATCTTTCAATACATGATTATCCTAAAACCAATTGCAGAAGCCATCTGTGCCTCACTGAAAAATAAGTCGTGGAAACTGTCACAACCACAAACTACTTATATCTCTACAGTGGATTTACCATTGCAAAATATACATTGAAAGACAGGATGTACTGGTTATTTGGAGAGTCCTTCATCAGGCCCCAATTCATTCCCTTAACCGCAGGCCGCCACAATATTGCTGGGATGGAGTACATTAATTCCTTCATGTGACCTCTATTAACTGTGCAGCTGGACCATTCACAAGCACGAGTGTTTAAGGTAAAGGATGAAGCATGTGTTTGTCAAAATAATCCTGAATCGGTGAAAACGCAATAAACAATACACCAAAAATAGGTCAGCCGCGATTCACAAGAGCGAACGACCTACACCGAATAGGACGGCAAAGAGGGACGAGATGCGACACCTTAACTTGTGAGAGCGACGACCCCAAACCTTCGGCCCCGGGGACACTCATCACCACCACCCCTTCCTCCTTCTCTCCACCCCCGATGTGAATAGCCCTCCCCTCGGCTCCCGCGAGCCCTCAGCCCCTTCCCTACCTCAGCCAAGGGGACACCGATCGCCCCTCACCTCGGCCCCGGAGACCGCCCAGTCCGTAGCCCTCCGCGGGGTTTCTCAGTCACGGCCTCCCCGAGGTGTGCCTCTCCCCCGTTGACTGTAGCCGGGGCCGAACGCCGCCTATGCCCCGGCCGCGGTGCCAGTGTTGTCCAGCCCGGGGGGGAGGGGGAGGGGGGCGCACAGGCCGATCACTCACCGCAGCGGATGACAGCTCCCGCCCGACCAACCGACCCTCAGCGCGTCCCTGCCCGCTGCCTACGCTCCACCGCGCCTGCGCCTGCGCCACCCCACCGCGCCTGCGCGCCATCCCCAGTGCGGAAGGAGCCAGAAGCGGCAGCAAGGGATAGGGTCAGAAGCTCATGAGTGATAGGAGCCATTCGGTCCATCAAGGCTGTTAGGCCATGCAATCATGACTGATCTACCTCTCCCTCCTAACCCCTTTCTCCTGCCTTTTCCCTATAACCCCTGACACCCGTATGAATCAGGAATCTGTATCTGCCTTTAAAACATCCATTGACTTGGCCTCTGACTGGCTTCAAAGAATTCCCCAGATTCACCACATTCTGACCCCCTAGTCTCTTTAATCCTCACCTTCCACCCATTAGCCATTGCGTACTGCACATCATGCTCTGACATGTCTGCCACTTCCAACGGGATTCCACCACTAGTCACATGTTCCCATCACCGCTTTCCGCAGAGACCGTTCCCTCCGCAACTCCCTGGTTTACTCATTCTTTCCCACCCAAACCACCCCATCCTCAAGTACCTTCCCCTGCAATCGTAGGAGATCCAACTCCTGTCCCTATACCGCCTTTCTCGACTCCATCCACGGACCAAGTCAGTCTTTTCAGATGAGGCCTAGGTTCACTTGCACTTACTCCAACCTCATCTACTGTATCTTCGCTTCCAGCTGTAGACCATCGGCGACACCAAACATAGACTGGGCAATTGTTTTGCTGAACACCTTTGCTCAGTCCACCTTGGCCTATGTGATCATCCGGTTACCAAACACTTTTAACTCCCCTTCCCATTCCCACTTTGACCTTTCTGTCCAGGGCCTCTTCCACTGTCAGAGTGAGGCCAAACACAAATAGAGGGACACCACCTCATGTTTCACTTGGGCAGCTTACAACCCAGCGGTTTGAAGATTAAAGAATTGATGAATCTGAAGAAAGGTCTCGACCCGAAATGTCATCCATTCCTTCTCTCCAGAGATGCTGCCTGTCCCGCTGAGTTACTCCAGCATTTTGTACGTATCTTCGGTATGAATATCTCTAACTTCAAGTAATCCTTGCATTCCTCTTCTTACCGTCCTTCCCCCACCCTAGTTATTGTACTAATTTCACTACCGTCCTGGTGAGTTTCATTGTCTGTATAATTCATTAACCAACAATGTACCATTTTCTTGATCATAATTACTTTTTTGCATATCTTTCATTCATTTTTTTCTATATCACCATCTATATCTCTCATTTCCCTCTTCCCTGACTCAGTCTGAAGAAGGGTCTTGACCCAAAACGTCACCTATTCCTTTTCTCAAGAAGTGCTGCCTGACCCGCTGAGTTGCTCCAGCTTTTTGTGTCTCTCTTTGGTTTAAACCAGCATCTGCAGTTCCTTCCTACACAATGGATCCATTAACCTACCCATCATGACACTCTGCCTGAGCTTTCACGATCAACCCAATGTCTCTTAGCCGTGAACATCCAGTCTTCATGAGGAGAACCCCCCCCTCTGAATGGGTGAATTATTCTCATATCTGTGCAAAATGATCCATCTTTAATCCTGAGACTTTCCAGGTGGGAAAGCAGCCTCACATTATTTCGTTGAAAGTCACGTGCAATTTTTTTTACAGTATTTCTTAAGACATAATTTTCCATTGTGCAAAAATTTTAATATTTGAGCTGAAATTAGTGAATTACATCTGAACAAGTGGAACTGTGAAAGAATAAAGGGCAAGCAGGTTTTGGTTAATTGGAAAACTAGATTAAATGTATGATGACACACATGCAAAGGCAACTATATTTATGAAAAAAACAAGATGATTTATAGAGGCTAATTCCTTTTCAGTATGAAATGCAGGTGGAAAACTCATATCTATGAACTGGATGAGAACATATACGGCAAGATTAGCAAGTTTGCTGATGATACAAAAGTGGGTGGTTTTTCAGATAGTGAAGATGGTTGTGAAAAATTGCAGCAGGATTTTGATCAATTCGCCAAGTGAGCTGTGGAATCGTTGGAATTTAATGCAGAAAAATGAGAGGTGTTGCATTTTGGGAAGTCTACCATGAGCAGAACCTTCCACAGTGAATGGTAGGGCACCGGGAGCAGAGCGATTTAGGAGTGCAGGTGCATAGTTCCCTGAAGGTGGAGTCGCAGGTATACAAATTGATCAAAAAGGCTATTGGCACGTATTGAGTATAGAGATTGGGAGGTCATGAGTATAAGATGTTGGTGAGGCCACGTTCAGTTCTGGGTGCCATATTATTGGAAAGATGTTGTTAAGCTGGAAAGGGTAGAGAGAAGATTTACTAGGATGTTGCCTGGACACGAGGGTCTGAGCTATAGGCAGAGGATGAGTAGGCTGGGACTCTCTTCCTTGGAGCACAGGAGGATGAGGGGTGATCTTCGAGTATAAAATCATGAGATGAATACATCGGACCCAGAGTAGGTGAATCAAGGACCAGAAGACATAGGTTTATGGTGAAGGGGAAACAATATAATGGGAATCTGAGGGGTAACCTTTTCACACAAAGGACAGTGGATGTATGGAACAAGCTGCCAGAGGAGTTAGTTGAGGCAGGGACTATCTCAACGTTTAAGAAACAGTAAAACAGTTACATGGATAGCACATGTTTGGAGCGATATGGACCAAATGATGGCAGGTGGGACTAGTGTAACTGGACATGTTGGCCACTTGCTCATCAGTGCCTCTACCTCCTGAGAAGATTACGGAGAGTTGGTCTGTCAAGGAGGACTCTCTCTAACTTCTACAGGTGTACAGTAGAGAGCTTGCTGACTGCTTGCACCGTGGCTTGGTTCGGCAACTTGAGTGCCCTGGAGAGGAAAAGACTCCAAAAAGTAGTAAACACTGCCCAGTCCATCATCGGCTCTGACCTTCCTTCCATCAAGGGGATTTATCACAGTCGCTGCCTCAAAAAGGCTGGCAGCATCATCAAGGACCCACACCACCCTGGCCACACACTCATCTCCCTGCTACCTTCATGTAGAAGGTACAGGAGCCTGAAAATTGCAACAACCCGGTTTAGGAATAGCTACTTCCCCACAGCCATCAGGCTATTAAACCTGGCTCAGAACTCTGAACATTAATATCCCTCCATCTGTTATTTGCACTTTATTAATTTATTAATTCATGGGTGTATTTATATATAAAATTGTAGTCAATGCCTTCTATGTTCTATGCTATGTGCTATGCAAAGAAAGATTTTCATTGTCCTGTCAGGGACACATGACAATAAACTCTTTTGACACTTTGGGCAAGTAGAGCTGAGGGGTATGTTTCCACACGGTTTCACTCTATGACTATAAGTGGTCTGTCTATGGCTGATAGAACTTAGATATATTGGAAATATCTATCTATATATTTATCTATCTCTATCATATCATATATCATATCCATATCATCATATCATATCTATATACTTTAAAAACTCTGTGCGTGTGTGCGTTATTTTGCATATGAAACATATCTCCTTGAAAACCGGACAGAAAAACACAGAGATTTTTACCATTTCAGTAGGGATTTTCCTTATTAGTTCAGAAATCCACTAGTTCAGATTGAATAAAATTGATCACAAAACTCAATTTTTTAAATCTACCCGGCGCTCACCAGCTGCTGATGTCACTATGCCCACATGCTGACCAATCCAGACCCAACTGCCTCCAGGCGCCGCTCCCCGCCGCTGTGGATTAAAACCCTGCTCAGCACGTATGCTCGTGCCACGCCTCCCGTAGCTGGACTCTCACGCCCGCCTGCCTGCTCACTCCACCCCCCCCCCCCACCCCCGTTCTCAAAACCTCGAGAAAGAATACAAAGAATGGATGAAGAGACAGGTGAGCAAATAACTAAAACGCTGGATGAACAGAGAGATACAAGACAACAAACTGCACGTCTCACACAGAGAAATCTATCTGCTGATGTTGGTGAAATGACCAATGTGTGCCCTCTCTGTTGAGCATACATCTTCTCAGGAGAAACAGACAACTTTTGCTGCATGAAGGGTAAGGTCAACATTGCTCCTCTGAAGACTCTCCCGAATGCACTCATTAATTTGTATACAGGTGATACACCACAAGCACATGAGTTCAGAAAGAATATTAGACAATACAATTGCCTCTTTCAACTCGCGTCATTCGGTGCCAAGGAAGTGGTGGCACATGGATGGAATCCTTCAGTGAACATTCAAGGCCAGATTCATCATTTCATTGGTTCATTGATGCCTGACCAAGATCAACAAAGTACATTTTTACAAATCTATTTCATGGACCCGCAAGATAGCATTGAATTGCGAATGAGTATTCTCCAAGATGCAGGTATTCAAAGGACATTGTTGAAATACTTGAAAACATAATAAGATTACACAACCCTTACATTGATTCACTTCTGATGGCGATGGAGGAAATTAGAGATTTACCAGAGGCATCAATTGTTATTGATCTCAATTACCGGCCACCCTTAGAACATGAACGGAGGTTTAACATGCAAACTGCCAAAGAAGTTGCCGTCCTCATACCAAAGAGTAATCAGCCTGCTGCAACATCACGCCACATTGTCTTGGGTATAAGGAAAAGGAGGAGCAGAAGGAGGCTTGTGAATCATTTCAGAGTCCCATAGGTCTTATGTTTTCAATACATCCATTTCTTTCCACTTGGTGATGACGGATGGCATTCACAACTCCAAATGAGTACCGGCAGGAAATTGACACTAATGCGATATTATGCACATAGGATCATGCATCGTGAGAATGAATTCAACCAGCTTTTGAGAGGAGGATGACTCTTCCAACAATACCTTGTTGATATGGCCGCTAAAATTGAAAGTGATAGGCTCAATTATATTTGCATGAATCGGGTATCGTTGAGGTCAACAACGTACAAAGGACTGACGGATGCATTACATGATAATGATGACTTAGAAAACATCGGAAGGCGCATAATCCTCTCTTCAACATCTGTCGGTGGCCCCAGATACATGATGCAATGATGCCAGGACACCATGATGTATGTTTGGAAGTATGGCACAACTGCATTGTTCATTACAATGACTTGCAATCCAAATTGGATCGAGTTCACGGCATTAGGAGCTAATTTTTATTTTACTCCAGCGCTGAAAGTCGGGCGATTTAAAAAAAAAAAATGAACTTACCGGCAGTCGGAACGAATCTCCAGAAAAAGCTCGCACTCCGAGAAAATAAAGCTCCGGATGGCAGGGGCAAACCGCATTTTAACCCCGCCCCCCCCCCCCCTCAAAGGGGCCAAAGTAGCGCACACGGCCAGTGACAGAACTGCAGCACTGCTAAAGGTACGTTTTGTAACATACCTACATGAAGACCGTCACTGGACCAGATGGCTTCTTTGGAAACTGTATAGCTTTCATCTTGACTGTGGAATATCAGAAGAGAGGCTTGCCTCATTTCCACTGTCTGCTTTGGCTTGATGAAGTGATTAAGCCAAGACCTCAACATTATGAAAGATTTGTGTAAGCTGAAATTCCAGACCCGCAAGTAGATCCTGTGCTGCATAAATTGGTACTCAAGCACATGATCCATGAACCGCTCTGCAAGGACACTTCTCCATGTTGGAAGGAAGGAGGATGCACCAAGAGATTCCCAAAGCCATTTGTCAAAAGCACAATATGTGGTGATGATTCGTATCCTCTGTACAGGAGAAGTTCTCCAGCCATGGGAGGATTTCAGGGATATCAAGAAGGACGTCCGTTACAGACTATTACTTCCAATTGGGTTGCGCCCTATAATGCTGAACTATTGAAGGCTTTCAAATGCCACCTCAACGTCAAAATATGCTGCTCTGTACAGTCAATCAAGTATGTTATCAAGTACACCTTGAAAGGGTGTGATCAGGCAGCTTTTGGAATTAACGTAAATTACGCGATTAAACAATGCCTGACTGGCAGATACATTGGTCCTACAGAGGGAGGGGCATTAGTCCTTGGATTTCCAACTCATGACAGAGACCCCCCCTGTCATTCGACTTAATGTACATCCACCAGACCAACAACAAGTCTTTTTTGATGCTGCTCAGCAAGGGATGAATGATGGTATGGCGAGAACGACTTTGACTGAATTTTTGCAATTGAGGTCTGAAGATCCGTTTGCGTGACCACTATTGTACGTTGATGTACCTCGATTTTATACATGGAGCAGCAGGGGATGGCAAAGATGGAAGGTTGGGAAGAGAGTGGATGACTTCCCAGGTATTTTTGAAGCCAACATTCTTGGACGAATATATGTGTTTCTCCAAAATCCGGTGATCTCTACTACATGACACTGCTTCTCCATCACGTGAAAGGGCCAGTGTCCTTCAACTTTTTGAAGACACATAATGGAGTAATTCTTCCTTCAAAGATGTCTGCAGAGAAAGTGGTTTGTTGGAAGCTGATGACCGTTGGCAACAAACATGCTGAGATGACAAGATTCCCCAGTGCAATGAGGGATTTAGATGCTGTTCTGCTGACAAATACTGACATCAACGATCCTCTACAATTTTGGGATCGTTTCAAGAATTCAATGTCCGAAGATTATCTTGAAAGTGAGCGAAGAAGAAAAAGTGATCGAAATATCGCAATTGATGAGGCATCATTATCAGGCTCTGTTTTATATTCAGGACAATCAGGGCTCTCGCTTAACTTTTTTTCCCTGTTGGCAGCCGGGCAACCTTGGCAGCTTTTTAGGTTGCCAAATTACAGTTCAGGTGGTCAATTAAGATGGCTTGCATGACACGTGCGATAATGTGCTCGGACGAAGTGCGTAGTTACCAATCGGAATTATACTCAATGAAGTATTCACATATTATTCCTGCAAATAAAGTCACAAACTAAACATATTCACCAATCAAGACATGATATATACCACAATGACATGCAGCAAAATTATAAGACAGTATCTCAACTCTTTTTACACATTGCAATTAAAGCAATTTCTATTATTCTTTCCACTTCCAAACAAAAATGTGGTTGGATTATTCAGCGTATGATCAACCTGTGTCAATAAATCCTGAAACATGGTAACATATATGCATACGTATAGTTGTGAATGTTGCACATTGAATAACTACAGTACCGATACTCCATATTAAGAGCATTGATTTGCCGTTAAAATTAATTCTGTAATAACGTGTCAACGGTAGCAGTGATAATCGAACACTGAGGTTTTAATGTTTCACGTGTTCACAATTTAATTAATCCATCTTTATGGATTAAAACAAATAATAACATTGGGAATTAAAACACATTTGATTGTATTCCGTTATCAAACATAGTCAATGTTCGCTCTGAAGACATTTCCAGCACAATAGGGTCAGGGAGGGGGGTGTGTGTGAATCAGTGTGGGGTGGATAGGTGGCGGGGGTCAGGGGTTAGAAGGCAGACGGTGCAGAATGGATGGATTGAGGCAGGTGAATTAGTACGTGTAGGTTGGAGTAGGTAAAATTGTGAGGGGAGAGCACCGGGGATGTCAGTGGTGTTGAATGGGGGGGATTCAGTCCGGGATGGAAAAAAATGCAAAAATGCTGGAGAAACTCGGCGGGTGATGCAGCATCTATGGAGTGAAGGAAATAGGCAACGTGTCCGGTCGACACCCTTCTTCAGACTGTTCCCCCTATTCTTCTTAAATGGGAGGTTCAGTACAGGATGGATGGGGGGGTGGGGAGATAAGCACAGGATGAACGGGGGGGGGGGGGGGGGGGGAGGGTCTATACAGTGTGGATCGGAGGGTCTGTGCAGGATGAATGGGTGATCACTACATGATTGATGAGTGCATCGGTGCAGGGTAAATGGAGGGTGGGTCAGTATGGGATGAATGCGTGGATTAGTATAGGATGGATGGGGGATCAGTACAGGATGGATGGAGAAGTGCAGGATGGATGGGAAGGGGGGTAAGTACAGGATGAATTGGGGGACAAGTGTAGGATGGATGGGGGGGTGGCAGGAGAATCAATGCGAGGTGGATAGGGTGATCAGCGCAGGATGAATAGATGGGAGGGAGGGGGTAGATGTGGAGGGGAGCACAGGGGATGTCAATGAGGACTGAATAGAGGCGGGAATGGGGATCAGTGCGGAATGGAGAGGAGGGGTCCCAGGATAAGGGGCTGGAGGGGCGTACAAGAGAGAGAGAGAGAGAGAGAGAGAGGAAGAAGGGGGGCGAGGTGGGGAGGAAGGAAGGTCAGCGCTCCTCGGACAACATCGCCCTGCTGTCTTGGTCGTTGGCCACCGCCTCCCCTCTTTCGCCAGCCAACAGCAAGGTGCGGGGCCGAGTGGTGCAGCTCAGAGATCCTATAGCTGCTTTAGACGAGTCGGATCGAATGACGGGCTTCGCACAGCAGCAGCAGCGGCCACGAGAGCAGCCTCCTCCTCCCGCCCCCCGCCCGCCCTGATAAGGGACACTGCTTGTAAATCCGCTAATGTTGCTTTCAAAAGTCCAGGGTACGGTACTAAAGGACTGTGCTGTACAGCTAGCGGAGGTATTTATGAGGATCTTCAACCTGTCTCTATCTCTGGCAACGGTCCCCAAGTGCCTGAAGACAGCTACCATAGTGCCGGTGCCAAAAAAGTCTAAAGTCACCAACCTGAATGACTACCGCCCAGTTGCCCTAACTCCAACACCAATGAAGTGCTTTGAAAGGCTGGTCCTTTCCCACATCAAATCCAGCATCCCTGCATCATTGGACTCTCATCAATTTGGGTACAGGGCAAATAGATCCACAGAGGATGCCATCTCTGTGGTTCTTCACACTGTCCTGACCCACCTGGAAAGACAGGGCACCTACGTGAGGATGCTCGTCATTGATTATAGCTCTGCCTTCAATACGGTCATCCCCACCAAGCTCACCACCAAACTCCACCAGCTAGGCCTCAGCTCACTGATATGCGATTGGATCCTGAATTTTCTGACGGAGCGACCGCAGGCAGTGAGACTGGGGCCGCACCTGTGCTCCACCATCACCCTGAGCACCGGCACACCAAAGGGCTGTGTACTGAGCCCCATGTTCTACTTCCTCTTCACCCACGACTGTGTCCCTGCATTTGACAACAACACCATTGTCAAGTTTGCAGAGGACACAACGGTGATCGGGCTGATCACCAACGGTGATGAAACAAACTATAGAGCGGAGGTGCAGAACCTGGCGGACTGGTGCTCACGGAACAACTTGTCGCTAAACACCTCCAAGACCAAGGAGCTGATTATCAACCTCAGGAGGTCACAGAATGGGGAATACGCCCCAATCTCCATCTATGGAGGCAGTGTGGAGAGAGTGTCCAGCTTCAGGTTTCCTGGCACTCACATCTCACAGGACCTCACATGGTACACCAACACCGCTGCGCTGGTCAAAAAGGCACAGCAACGACTGTACTTCCTAAGAACATTGAAACGGACTGGTCTGCCCCAACAGCTGCTGACGACTTCTATCGCTGCACCACAGAGAACGTATGGCATCTCTGTGGGGCATCTCAGCTACACGGAGGCGGAGAGGAGAGCTCTTCAGCGCGTTGTCCACAGAACGTTAACAGATTATTGGGACACCGCTACCAGCCCTGAAGGGCATCTACCACACACAGTGCCTCAGGAAGGCCGTCAGGATACATAAGGACTCCTCTCACCCTTGTATTGGACTGTTCGAACTACTCCCTTCCGGCAGACGATACAAGGCCTTTACGCCCGCACCTCCAGACTCAGGAACAGCTTCATTCCCAGAGCTATAGTGGCTCTGAACCGGCCCTGCTGAGTACCCCCACACCCCCATGGACTCGCACTTTACTCTGTGTTGATTTTACTGGTCAAATGTTCGTTTTTTTAATAGTGAAGAGAAGAAAGATTAAAGAAAGAATAGATGTTTAATTTAAAAAGTGTGATTATAATTTTGATTATATGTGAGAAGAGAAAGAAAAAAAAATTTTTTTTTTAAAAACCCATATTACTGACAAACAATTATTATACTTAAAAATAGAAAAAAAGTATACATCTTAACAATGAATCGAACAATTTCTAAAAATATATATATAGAGACGAGTATACAAATCTCGTATTAAACCTTTTCATCTGATCTTACCACCGGGTACTTGTTGAGTTACAATGCTGAGCCCAGCTACCCCTTCATATAATCAGTGAATGGAGACCATATTTGTTCAAAAAGTTCGTGTTTATCCATTAGGATAAACCTAATTCTCTCCAATTGCAACGTCTCCAACATTTCCACTGTCCACATTTTGATTGTAGGGGATAATGAATGGTCCCTTCCAAAATTTTAATATTATTTTTTTTCCAATTATTAAACAGTAATCAAGAAAATGTCTTTGATTTACTGTTAATGTTTGATTTGAATCTAAAACACCAAATATTATTAGCTTTGGGTCAGGATTTAATGTAATCTTAAGTATAGAAATAATTTTAAAAATCTCAGTCCAATAACTATTAAGTTTTGTGCATATTACAAAACTATGTGTTAAATCAGCTCTATGTGCTGACATTTATCACACAATGGTGATATATTAGGAAAAATTCTATTTAATTTATTTTTTGAATAATGTAATCTATGTAATACTTGAATTGTATCAAAGTATGTCTGGCATTTAACGAACAACGATGTATACGTTGTAAACTTTCTTCCCAAAAGTCTTTTAATATCGGTAAACCAGTTTCATTTTCCCATATTTGTCGAAATGATTCTGTTGTTGGTATTTCCCTGTCCAAAAGGATATTATATATATATATGCTATTAATTTATCTGTGTTTGGATGCTTATTAAGTAAACCTGGTTCTCTATTTCTATAATCTTGCGTATTTGATTTAACATAATCTCTGATTTGTAAATATCTAAGTAAGTTATTTGCATGCAATCCATAAATATCTTTCAACTCTTGAAATGAGAGAAATTTCCCATTCCTGTAAAGATGTTCTATCCTTATAATTCCTAAATTTTTCCAATGTCTAAACCCCCCATCCAATAAAGAGGGCTTAAACAGAGGATTATTCATAATTGGTAAGCAAAGCGACATATTTTCTAAATGTAAAGTCTTAACTATTTGTTTCCAAATATGTATATTGCTTAAAATTATAAGATTTTCCTTATAATTTTTTTTGTACCACCCTTGGGGCAAGGACTATTGTACTTATTTCAAAGGGTAAACAATCTTCCTTTTCCATTCTTAACCAAGCTGGGTCCTGCTCCATGTTTACCAACCAAAAATTCATATTCTTAATCTGAACCGCCCAGAAATAATATAAAAAATTAGGTAGTGCTAGTCCACCATTTATCTTAGATTTACATGAGTGTCTTTTACTTATTCTGTGATTCTTATAATCCCAAATAAAGTTATTGACAATTAAATCAATTAAAAAAAAAAAAGTTTTAGGAAGATATAGCAGAATAGCTTGAAATAAATATAGTAGTTGTGGTAAAAAAATCATTTTAATGGCATTTATTCTACCAATCATTGATATTGGTAATGTTTTCCAATATAAGGTATTATTTTTTAGTTTATTTAGTAATTGGGGGAAATTTGATTTAAATAGAGAATTATAAGATTTGGATACATTAATGCCATGAAATTTAATTTGGTCATTAACTATTTTAAATGAAAATTTTTGTAAGTTATTCAATTTTATTCCTGTTATAGGCATAATTTCACTATTATTCCTATTAATTCTATATCCTGAGAACATACTAAATTCGGTTATAACATTAAGTAACTTAGGGATACTAATCTCTGGTTTTGTTATGTATATTAAGACGTCATCTGCATATAAAGATATTTTATTAATTGTTGTATTGGTATTATATCCATAAATTTCTGGTTCCAATCTAATCCTTTCGGCTAATAATTCTATTGCAAGTGCGAATAATAAAGGTGATAACGGACAATATTTTCTACAACCCCTAGAGAGATTAAATTTTGCTGATAACATTTGATTTGTTAGGATTCTTGCTGTTGAGCCAGAATATAAAATTCTAACCCATTTACAGAATCTTTCCCCAGTTGAAATTTCTGCATTATCCTAAATAGGTAAGGCCATTCAACCTGGTCAAATGTTTTTTCTGCGTCCAGGGATATAACAGCTAATTCAATATCATTAATTCTTTTTGAAAATATGATATTGAATAGACGTCGCAAATTATAAGTGGAATAGCGTTTAGGGATAAAGCCTGTTTGATCATGATGTATTAATTTATTGATCACTAAACTTAACCTTTGAGATAAAATTTTAGTTAATATTTTTTGATCCGTATTTAGAAGAGCAATTGCTCCATATGATCCTGGGTCTTCCAGATCTTTATCTACTTTAGGAATGAGTGTAATTGTAGATTCATTTAGGGGTTCCGGTAGCTGTTCTTGCTCATAGGCATCTTTATATATTGTTTGTAGACATGGGGAAATCAAATCATGAAACTTCTTATAAAATTCAACACCTAAACCTTCGGGGCCAGCAGCTTTACCATTTTTTAATGATCTGATTGATTCCTCAATATCTTTTGCTGATATTTCAGCATCTAACAAGTCTCTACCTTCCTGATCTAATCCATTAATATGTCATTCATGTAGGAATGCCTGAAAGGTGTGCCTGCGCAGATATTATAGCACCATGTATAAAAGCTTTAAATGTGTCCCATAGAAGAGACAAAGAAATTCCAGGTTCATCATTAGTCTCAAAGAATAGTTCAATCTGTTTAACCAGATAATCATAACAAGCCTTATCACTTAATATTTGAGGATTGAGTCTCCATTGCGAATATCTATTAGTTATACCCTTTAA
Source organism: Raja brachyura (assembly GCA_963514005.1). The sequence continues at coordinate 46,465,986 of OY740798.1, read as the reverse complement.
ATTAATCTTGAATGTTAATGGGGCATGATCCGAAATAATAATATTATGATATTTTGAGTCATACGTGAATGGGATAAGCTTTGAATATATTAAAAAATAATCTATCCTAGAATAAGTTCCGAATACCGGAGAATAGAATGAGTATTCCCGACCAGTGGGATTATCATTTCTCCAAACATCCTTGAAATTAGCTGAACTAATAAACAAATTTGTGAATTCACTTGATTTAGATGTAGCCTTCCTTTTAGTTGATGATCTATCTAAATAGTTATCCAAAGTACAATTTAAGTCACCCCCGATTATTAAATTATGTTGTGTAACTATAGGAATAGTGTTAAATATTTTCTTAAAAAACAACGGATTATCAAAATTAGGTCCATATATATTCATAAGTACAACTTTCTTTGAGTATAATTCACCGGTAACTATTATGTATCTACCTTCAGGATCTTCTATTATTGAGCTATGTTTAAATTGGATACCCTTACGAATAAGTATAGCAACTCCTCTAGATTTATAAGTAAATGAAGAATGGTACACTCTAGAAATCCAATTTGTCGTTAGTCTATATTGTGCGTCCTTTTTTAGTTGAGTCTCTTGAAGATAAATTATGTCTGATTTAATTCTATTTAACTGAGCCAAAACCTTACCTCTGTTAATTGGTTCGTTAATTCCCTTTACATTCCAACTACAGAAGGTGATTCCATCACCCCCATTTTTCCTGTTAATGTCTTGCACTTTAGTATTAAGGTGGATTATAATGAGGTAGATGCCTCAGCACATTCATCCCAATTTCATGCCCTAGTTTGTGATCAACAAATGTTAATACTAATAACTTTGTCTTACATATGTATTTCTTCGAGTCTACTGTATGATACCATTCATAAGTAAAGTAATATAGTACAGTGTATGACATATAAAAAACAAAATAAAAATAAAGATAAAAAAAGTTAATAATGTTAATAGAAAAGTGCAGGAAATAAAAGTGACTACTGCTAAATTAAGTGCGGTTAGTGTAAGCCACACTAGCGTGGCTGTTAATCTACGGACTTCCGTTAGTAAAAAAAAAGATGTTTATAATTCCAGCTCCATAAATGCCTTAAGGGCAATATATTTAAGGGCGGGGCGTTAATGCTTTCTTATTTTTAACTACTACTATCGATTTAAATTATTTAAGGAGGAATAACATACATTTGTAAGTAATGATTAATACTAAACTTTTTCTATTGTATATTAGTTTATTATTAATAGTAAGATTAAATGAGAACTTACCAGTTTGAAGTTTGATCTTTATTTTACTTCAGAGTCACGTGAGTGACTACGTGAAGACCCCGCCAGCACGCATGCGCGACATATCGTCGTACGCATGCGGAAGCGGCAGTCGGGAGGAGCGGGGCTCCTCCAGCGTAAGTTTAATAAAACTTACGCAAGGTAAGTCTCACCGGAGGGTGAGCGTCGACGAAAGAAGATGGAATCAAGGAAATCTAAACGAGCAGTGGCTAGAGCTGCCGCCATGGAGAGTAGCCAGCAGCGGGCTGGTTCTCCCGAGCTACAGGCACAACCTGCAGCTCCCGACTTTTCGCCCAGAAGAGCGTCTGGTACACCGCGGTCGGGCGGCAATTCCACCAGAAAGTCGGCAGGGGCCGCTGACTCAGCTGAGTCCGGACCCGAGGACACCCCGTTCGTTGAAAGCGACGGAGGTAGTCTTTCCCGCATGGAGCGGATGATGGAGCAAATGCTCCAGCGTGACCTGCTTTTGCAGGGGCAGAGTCACGGCGGGCCTCTTCGCAGGCCCACGGCAGGCTCCTATCACGGACTGCCTAATGTCTCGCCCTCTTCGCAGGGGAGCATTGGGGGTCAGAACTGGGCTGACCCCGAAGAGGGGGAGTTGGCTGAAGAACCTACAGTGTCTGGGGTGCAGGAAGAGTTGCTGGAGATGGTCAACAAACATGCAGTGCCTTCTCAGAAAGGCCTACCTATCCATCCAAAGCTGGCAGCTAGCATAAATTATATGACTACAAACCAGCTCCAGGAGCAGGCTATTCACACCACAGCCGAAAAATATTTAGCTCCGGAGAATTGCAACTCCCTAAATGTTCCTACGGTGAACAACCCCATTTACGGAACATGAGCCCCCTGATTAGAGGGCAAGAAGTCAAACTGCAGAAGATCCTGAAGCTATTGACCGCCGGAATTACGGCAGTGGCCAGAACTGCAGTGGGAATTGAGTTACCGGAGGAATTACAAGATGCCCTGGCTCTATTGTGCAACACACAATATGAGATTAATAACTTCAGGAAGAGCATCATAAAACTGGCACTCAACCCCAAATTTGCGGGGTTGTGCAAACCAGGGAACGTTCAACCACCGAATCTACTGTTTGGGGACAACCTTCCCAAACAGGTGAAAGACCTGGACGAGGAGGCCAAGGCCTTAGGCCTCATCAAGGTACCCGGTTCATTTAAACCTCATTACCCACAACGGCAGCACCCCTACACACCCACCGGCCAGCGATTTTATCACAGACCTGCCGGTGGTGAAAGCTCGAAGGCCGGTCCACCTGCACAGCGGTCTTTTTTAGGCCATGGCCCAGCCCGGCCTTCTTGGAAAATGCGCCACCCCTACACCGTGACAACTCAACAGAAGAAACAAGGACAGAGGCCACAACACCGACAATAACCATGGAGGTAGGTGGGTCTGGCTTCCCCAGGAACATTCCTTGCCTAAATTTACAAAATGTGGGGGGCCGGTTGCACTTGTGTTATGACGTTTGGCGCACACTTACCTCTGATCCTTACATACTCGGAAGTATTCAGGGCTACAAAATTGAATTTATTTACGAACTCCCTACCCCGGTCCAGCATTCACCTAGCCGGAAGTTTATACTTTCACAAAAAGAAAGAACGGCAGGGCATGCTGAACTGTTGAGGCTAATTGAAAAAGGAGTAATTGAGAAAACCACCAGAGAGCCTCAGGAGTTCGTATCCAATATATTTACCAAAAATAAAAGCGATGGCGGGTGCCGCATAATTATAGATCTGACCGAACTAAATACTTCTGTTCAGTATGTTCATTTCAAAATGGATACCTTTGACACAGCTAGGCAGTTAATAGCCTATGGGTACTACATGGCATGCATTGACCTCAAAGATGCATACTATTCAGTACCAATACACAAGGATCATAGGAAATACCTAAAATTTATCTGGATGGAACAACTATGGCAATACAAAGCCTTGCCCAATGGGTTATCATCAGCACCCAGACTGTTTACCAAAATGTTGAAACCAGCTTTGGCCTACCTAAGAAAACAGAATCACACTGTAATGGCCTATCTTGATGATATCCTCATTGTTGGGGAGAATTTGGAAGTGGCGACATTGGCAATTTTAGCCACAAAACATCTTTTCCAAAAGCTGGGATTCATCATACATCCAGATAAATCAAAACTGAAACCCTCAACCACCATGGATTACTTGGGGTTTACCATTGACTCGGTGCAAATGTCTATCACTTTACCACCAAATAAAGCGGTGGACTTGATAGAGGCTTGCAGGAGCCTTACTGGCATTAGGGATCCATCCATACGGCAGGTGGCCAGGGTAATTGGGAAGATAGTGGCTGCTTTTCCCGCAGCACAATTCGGACCATTACATTATCAAAACCTACAAAGAGCTAAAATTATAGCTCTTAAAAGACATGCAGGCCATTTCGACAGGCCTATGAAATTGCCAGAAAAGGCAAAAACCGAATTAAATTGGTGGATGGAGAATGCTCAAAATTGTTCAAAACCCATCATTATCATCAATCCCTCGATCATCTTACAAACTGATGCCAGTGCCCAAGGTTGGGGAGCAACTAATACCACCACTAGTTGTGGAGGTAGATGGAATGCACTAGAACTAACCCAATTCAACATACTGGGGATTAACCATTCAGAAATGCTGGGAGCATTTCATGGCCTTAGGGCATACTGCTCAGACATGCACAAAATACATGTTAGATTACAAATTGACAATACCACGGTGGTGGCTTACATTAACCACATGGGTGGAATAAAGTCGATATCGTGTGATGAATTGGCTAACAATATCTGGCACTGGTGTCTGCAAAGAGAAATTTGGATTTCAGCCACTTACCTCCCAGGTAAACTAAATACAGTGGCAGACACCAGGTCACGCAAATTTAACGACAACATAGAATGGATGTTGGATCGAAAAGTGTTCACAGATATTGTAGAACGTTATGGGACACCAGATATCGACCTTTTTGCGTCCAGATTAAATCACCAACTGCCAACATATGTTGCTTGGGAACCAGACCCAGGGGCAGTAGCAATGGACGCTTTCACGCTACACTGGGGGGACTTGTTCTGTTATGCATTTCCCCCCTTCTGCCTCATCAGTCGGGTCTTGCAGAAAATCAGACAAGACTCCGCATCGGGTATTTTGGTTGTGCCCGACTGGCCTACCCAACCATGGTTCCCAATGGTACAGAAGATGGCCACAGAACCTTGTATTAGGGTCAATAAACGACCTAACCTGCTTATACATCCCGTCACAGGAGAACACCACCCATGTCATGACCGCATGGACCTGTTGATTTGCAGGTTCTGAAACGGCCACTTTTGGGGTACGGACTCACCAGCAGAACCATAGATGCCATTTCAGCATCGTGCAGGGAGTCCACCCGTAAGCAGTACCTGACCTACATCAGGAAATGGGAAAAATTCTGCTCTGCAACCAACACTACCTACGAATCAGCAACCATCACAGAAGTTCTGGAATTCTTGGCAACCCTTCACCATGACAAAGGACTGAGCTATAGTGCCATTAACTGTGCCAGGAGTGCCCTATCGACCTACCTGGGCAAGGGGAGTGACCAATTGGGCATTGGATCACATCCATTAGTATCAAAACTAATGAGAGGAATATACAATTCCAATCCCCCCAGGCCCAGATACAACCACACATGGGATATCAGCATAGTATTAACTATGCTGCGAGGATGGACACCTAACTCAGGACTTACCCTGGACAAGCTTACCTACAAGGTGGTAATGATCATGGCACTCGTCACGGCACAACGGGTCCAGTCCCTGCACAAATTAAATCTGGATGCCATGTCCATATCCAATGACAAAATCACCTTTTATGTGCAGGGGCTGTTAAAACAAGATCGACCCGGAACGTCTGGACATACTTTTGAGTTTCTAGCCTACCCGGCAGATACTCGACTTTGCATTGTCACTTTATTATCACGATACATCTCAGTCACAAAAAATCTCAGGGGCACGGAGAAAGCTTTGCTCATAAGCCACAAAAAGCCTCACCACAAAGTCACGGTGCAAACCATTTCTAGATGGATAAGGGTGGTTCTGGATGCGGCGGGGATAGACACTAATATATTTAAATCTCACTCCACCAGGGCGGCATCCACGTCGGCGGCTAGGATGATGGAGGTACCATTGGACCACACCCTGGCCACAGCGGGTTGGAGTAATGAGAGGACGTTTCATCGCTTTTATAATAAACCCGTGGCCTCCACTGACTCTTATGCAGGGAGAATTTTGAGCTCTGCCAAATAATTTACCCTTCATGGGATATATATTTTTGTGTTTGGTATGAATAAATACCTATTTTATTTTTCAGCCAGTGTTATGTCTGATAACACCAGCCAGTGTTCATCCTCTTATCCCAGCATAGCGGTGTGTGAGCATGGAGTTTCCAGGGCATGAAATCACAGAGCTTTGAAATCTTCACGTAGTCACTCACGTGACTCCGAAGTAAAATAGTAAGATTAAATGAGAACTTACCAGTTTGAAGTTTGATCTTTATTTTATGAGGAGTTACGACGAGGGATTACGTGCCCTCCGCTCCCAGCCCTCTATTATAAAGATCAACTGGTATGGAAGTTCTCTCTTATCTTACTATATTAGTCTACGTTGCCATCTGTGATTTCACACCACTGCTTTGAAGAATGTCGCGCATGCGTGCTGGCGGGGTCTTCACGTAATCCCTCATCGTAACTCCTCATAAAATAAAGATCAAACTTCAAACTGGTAAGTTCTCATTTAATCTTACTATTTTACTTCGGAGTCACGTGAGTGACTACGTGAAGACCCCGCCAGCACGCATGCGCCAGCACGCATGCGCGACATATCGTCGTTCGCATGCGGAAGCGACAGTCGGGAGGAGCGGGGCTCCTCCAGCGTAAGTTTAAAAAACTTACGAAAGGTAAGTCTCACCGGAGAGGTGAGCGTGGCGACTTTATTTCTACTTGTTCTTTCAGGATGGAGTCGCGGAAATCGAAAAGAGCAGCGGCAAGAGCTGCTGCCGTGGAGAGCAGCCAGCAGCGTGCCGCTTCTCCTGAGCTGCAGGTGTTACCTGCAGCTCCCGACTTCTCGAGGCTTCAGCTCGGCACAATTGTTTTCAGTTTGGGGGGGGGTTCATTGAATCGACATTACCGTTGGTAAAGTCGCGCGCCTGATGAAGTCACGCACCTTATCAAGGTGCCGGTGCCGTTCACAGACGTTCCTCTCTGGTTAGTGGCTTTAGATCACCCCGTTTTCTCCCTTTTTTTATACAATTTTTATGGAGCTGGATGGCGCGAGTTCCACCTACTCCATAGCGCCACCAGAAGTCCATTATTATTATTATTATTAAAAACAAACCCTCCCACAAGCCGAGGCCTCCCCCTCCCTCCCTCCTCCTGGCCGCGGAGTGCTGGAGGGTTTGTTTTGAAAGCGCCTTTAGCGGATTTGCAAGCAGCGGCTGCTCTCAGGAGATGGAGCCGCTGTTGCGGCCGCTGCTGCCACTGTTCGGGGCCCGTCATTCGCTCCGACCCTTCCTCACCCCGGACCTAATATTTTTGCCCCGCACAGCCGTCGTTCACACGAAACGTCGCGTTCCTTTTCTCCGGAGAGTTACTCCAGTTTTTTGTGTCTATCTTCGGTACAAACCAGTATCTGGTTGCCAAGCTGGGCAAAATGACTCCGTGTTTAGGTTGCCTGGCAGTGCTTTGAGTGGTCAGTGGCAACCAGGCAACCACTAATTTCGCGCTCTGGGGCAAGCTTGAGAATTGCAACACATCACTGGAAACATTTTCCTTGCCTCGACCAAGAAATGAAAGGATGGACATTGATGATGAAAATGTTGATTTATTTAATGAATTGAATTACAATAGATCAGAACAACAGCGATTTGTTGATGAGAAGAAGCCTCTGCTGAATGCTGAAAAGAGAGAGGTTTATGACCACGTGTGCAATTGCTTACAAAGGGATCTATCTTCAATGATTTTTATTGACTCACCAGGAGGAACTGGAAAGACATTTCTGATAAATTTGATCCTCTCCACAGTTAGAGCTCAAGGTCAAATTGCCATTGCCATAGCATCATCTGGTATCGCAGCTACATTAATGCCTGGTGGAAGAACTGCGTATTCTCGATTCAAGATACCTATCCAAGCGACGGAGGATTCAACGTGCAACATTGACAGCAAATCTAAAACGGGAGATTTCTTCAGGAGCGTGAAGCTCATTGTTTGGGATGAGTGCCCAATGATTAGGAGGGAGTGCGTTGAAGCGGTGGATAGAACTCTTCAAGATGTATGCCGCAAAAAGGATCATTTTGGCGGGATTCTTACCATTTGTTGTGCCGATTTCTGACAACTACTTCCTGTAGTGAAGATGGGAAGTGATATTGATGTTAAAAACTCCTGCATCAAGACATCGTATCTGTGGAGAACTTTCACGAATTTTGAATTGAAGAGGAATATGCGATTGAACGGAGAAGGTGAGTATTCTCACATTTTTGTTGGATGTAGGAGAGGACAAGATTGAAAAGAATGAAGACAATGAAATGAACATTCCAGAAGACATGGTTCTCTCAGCAAGAACACTGGATGACTGCATTGATTATATCTATCCAGTATTCGACCACCCTGAAACATTATTCTCTAAGAATTGTATCTTGCTTCCTCACAATGATACTATGAGAAAAATCAATTCTACGTGTCATACGTTTCCCTGGAACCATGAGGGAGTACTATTCTTTCAAAACTGTCACTGACATAACAAATTCTACTCTCTTCCCAATGGAATTCCTCGATTCAGTCGAGATCTGTGGATTACCACCACACAAATTGAAGTTGAAGGATCTCCAATCTTTTAAATCAGAAACATGCAATCCCAAAGCTATGCAATGGAACAAGGTTAATTGTAGAACAGCTATACAATAATCTTATCGTTACTAGAATCAACATGGGTGCCTTTAAAGAAGAGATTGTTCTCATTCCTAGGATGAAGATCAATTTGTCAGAAGATGAAAACATTCCCATTAGGCGGAGCCAATTCCCTATTCAGTAGAGTTTTGCCATGACAATTCATAAGGCACAAGGACAAACCATGGAGAAGGTCTTGATATACCTTGAGAAACCAGTATTTCAACATGGCCAACTATATGTGGCTCTTAGCAGAGGAAAAGTGAAAGGTGAAAGTGTTCCTGGAGGATGGGACGTCAGGATGGAATGTTGTCATTAGACAAATGCTTTGTTGAGCGATGACTACTGCAGTGAGTGCTCACAATTTCCCAAGGTCAACGAAAGAACGCAAAACTAAAGGCAACAAGAGATGCAAGAAGGAACCGAACATCCAAAGTTTTGACACTCTTGATGATTGCTCCTCAGTTTATCAAGGGGTGTTTAACACAGCAATCACATTTCTGCACACAAAAGTGTAAAATGCAGCCTCAAAAAGTGGAAAAAGCTTCAAGGACACATTAAGTGACATGTAAAATCTTGCCAGTTGCATTTGCTTTTTAGATAGAAAGTTGTTGGAGCTGTTATCATGCTTCCTGACAAACCTTGCAGGTGGATTATATGCTGCAATATATACAACCACAGGCCTGCACATCTACGACATATCAGGTCCAGTTCAATTATTGAGTAAATGATGATTGCCAAGATATTGATGTTTGATGATTTGGTGCTGGTTATGGCATTGTATCAAGGTTATGTGGGTAAATATACTGTCTTGTGGGAAATTATCTTTACTTTTCTGTTGTTTGACATGAGTGTTACTTTCCACTTTGTTCTATTGACGAGTTATTTTGTATGTAAGCATTGACTGCATATTCTCAGGAGTTGCAGTGGAATTGAAAATTCTGTAACCATCGGAGATTATCAACTTCGGATCTTAAGATGGATAAAAGGTCAGTGTTTGAAAATATTTGGTGCCAGTGCAGTGGGGTTCTTTAATCCTTGATACATATGTACTTCCGTTTTATCAGAATGCCCTAATACCATGCAGTTCAAATGCTGTCTTTTTGTCTAGAGCTGTCACTGTCACCTAATTTCTCGATCCCAGATATTTAGACTCAGCGTCTTTTGGATTTGCGAGAAGTAAAGCAAGGACAGCATGAAACAAGCGACACAACAATAAGTTGATAGAAAACACCTAAATCAGTATACAATAGCAAATCTCTTTTTTATTCATATGTTGTTGGATTGATTGATAAAATTGTCAATTAGAAGTTTATAAATATCTACATCGTAATAATTATCTCCTTTTTTTAAATCATGCCCAAAAGCAGGAGCAAATGAGTTGCAGGATGGTCAAGGGACTCTGCAAAGAGACGTAGAAAAGGTCTGACTCTCTCCCTCCCCCTCCAATCTCTCTCCCCTACCCATCTCCTCCTCCTTCTTCCCCCTCTCCCACCCCTCTTCCCTCTCCCTCCTCCCCTCCCTCCCCCTCCCTCTCCTTCCCCTACCCCTCACTCCCACCCTCCTTACCCTACCCCCTCACTCCCCCTACCCCAACTCCCCGCTCGCCTCCCCATCCCCCTCTCTCTTGCTTCCCACTCTCCTCACCATCTCCTCTCCATCTCCCCCTCTTCTTCGCTCCCTCCCCGTCTCCTCCCCCTCCCCTCACTCCCCCTCTCTCCTCACCCCTCTCTCCCCACCCCTCTCCTCCTCCTCTCCTCACCCCTCTCCGCATCTACCTGTCTCCCTCTTCACACCCTCCCCGCTCCTCCCCTCCCCATCCTCATCTCTCTCCCTTCCCCCTGCCCCCTTCCCTCTCCTCTCCCCTCACCTCACCCCTCTCCTCCACCCTCTCTCCTCACCTCTCCCCTCACCGCTCTCTGCACCCCCCCTTTCCTCATCCCTCTCTCCTCGCCCCTATCTCCCCATCCCCTCACCCCTCTCTCCTCATTCCTCTCTCCCCACCCCTCTCTCCTCACCCCTCTCCACAGCCCCTCTCCTCACCTTCCCCCCTCTCGCCCCCATCCCTCTTCCCTTCCGCCCCTACCCTTCTCCCACTCCCTCCCCTTTTCTCCCCCCTCCCTTCCCCCTACCCCTCTCTCCCCCTTCCCCATGTCCTCTCTCCAAACCTCCCCCAACACTCTCACATCCCCTCCCCCACATCCCCTCCCCAATCTCGCCCCATCCTCCTCCCCTGCTCTCCTCAACCCTCTCTCCTACCCCTCTCCTCCTCCTTCCCTCCCCCATCCCTTTCCCCGCTCTCCTCCCCATTCCCCTCTCCCTCCACCCCTACCGCTCCCCCACTTCCCCTCCCCTCTCTCCCCAACTCCCCCTCCCTCCCTTCCCCCTCTCTCCGACCCCTCCCGCCTACTCATCCCCCTCCCTTTCCCCCTTCCCCTACCCACTCTCTCCCTCATCCCCCTCTCCATCTCCCTTCTCCGCCCACCTCTCTGCCCCATCCTCTTCCTGCCTCTCCACCTCTCCATTCCATCTTCCCCCTCCCTGCGCCCCCTCTCTCCAACTGCCCTCTCTCCCCTCATCTCCCTTCCCTCCTCTCTTTCCTTATCTCCCTCCCCCTCTCCCTCTCAATCGTTCTCTGCCCCACTTTCGTTGCCGCTTGAGATAGGGCGGGGATGGGGTAAAAGGAGCCAATGAATAATATTAATATAATATCTAGGGCGGGCGGTTAGTGTGTGTGTGTTTGGGGGGGGATGGTTAGTGTCTGTGTTGCGGTGGTTAGTGTGTGTGTTGGGGGGTGGTTAGTGTGTGTGCTGTGCTGGTTAGTGTATGTTGGGGAGTGGTTGGTGTGTGTGGGGGGGTTGGTGGTTAGTGTGTGTGTGTGTGTGTGATGCTGCAACCTCCCCCCCCCCCCCGCAACAGCGCGTTGAATGAATCGGACCCTCTCCCCTACTCCCCTCCCGCCCTACGCTCTCCCCTCTTCCCCCCTCTGCACTCCCCTCCCTCCCGTCCCCCCTCTTCACGCTCCCCACTCGCTTTTCCTTTCCCTCTCCCCATCCCCCCCTCAACCTCCACCCCTCTGCCCCCCATCCCTCTCCCCTCCTCCAACCCTCCTTCTCTCCTCTCCCCTCCTCCAACCCGCTCTCCCCTCCCCTCTACCCCTTCCCTTCCCCTCCTCTCCCTATCTACCCGTCTCCCCCTTCACCCTCTCCACTCTCCTTCCCTCTCCCCATTCTCATCTCTCCCTTCCCCCCTCCCCACTCTCTCCCCATCTTACCCCTCTCCCCACTCTTTCCCCTCATGCTCCCTCACTCTCCCCCACCCCCCTCACCCCTCTCCTCCCTCCCCCCTCTCTCCTCACCCCTCTCCCTCCCATCACCTATTCCCCTCACCCCTCTCTCCTCACTCCCTACCCCTCTCCCAACCCCCCTCACCCCTCTCCATTTCCCCCTCTCCTCCCCATCTTCTCACCCTCTCTCCCCATCTCTTCCCTTCTGCCCCTCCTACCCCCTTTCCTGCCCACTCTTCACCTTCTCTCCCCCCCCACTTTGCCCCCCCTCCCTTCCCCCTACCCCATCCCCTCTCTCCATGCCTCCCCCACCACTCTCACATCCCCTCTCCCACCTACCCTCCCCAATCTCTTCCCCATCTCCACCCATCCTCCTCCCCTCTCTCTCCTCACCCCTCTCTGACCGCTCTCCTCCCTCCCTCCCCATCCCTCCGCCCCTCCTCTCCCCGCTCTCCTCCCCATTCCCCTCCTTCCCCTCCCCACTCTCCCCCTCCCCCACACCACCTGTCTCCCTCCCTTTCCCTTCTCTACGCCACCCTCCCCCCCTACCCATCCCCCTCTCTCCCTTTCCCCCTTTCCCCCCACTCTCTCCCCATCCCCCTCTCCATCTTCCTCTCTCCGCCCACCTTTCCGCCCCATCCTCTTCCTGCCTCTCCATTCCATCTTCCCTCCTCCCTTTCCCCCTCTCTCCAACTCCCCTCATCTCCCTTTCCCCCTCTCTCCCCTTATCTGCCTACCCCTCTCCCTCTTTCTTTGCCGCTTGAGATAGGGCGAGGACGGGGTAAAAGGAGCCAATGAATAATATTAAAATAGTATCAAGGGGGTGGTTATAGTGTGTGTTGGGGGGGGGGGGGGTGGTTATTGGGTGTGTTGGGGTGGTTAGTGTGTGTGTTGGGGTGGTTAGTGTGTTTGCTGTGGTGGTTGGTGTATGTTGAGGGAGTGGTTAGTGTGTGTGGGGGTGGTTAGGGTGTGTGTCACACTGCAACCTCCTCCCCCCCCCCGCAACCATGTGTTGAATGGATGGGACCCTCTCCTCTCTTTCCCCACTTCCCCTCCCTCCCCACTCTCTCCCCCCTCTCCCTCTGTCCTCCCCCTCCCCACTCTCTTCCTTTCCCCCTCTCCCCATCTCCCCTCTGCCCCCTCCACCTCCCCCCTCTGCCCCCCACCCCTCTCCCCCCCTCCTCCACCCTCCTTCAACCCCCCTCTCCCCTCCTCCAACCCCTTCTCCCATCCTCCAACTTCCTCTCCCCTCCACCCCCCTCCCTTCCCCCCCTCTCTCCCCATTCCCCCTCCTCTCTCTCTATCTCCTGTCTCCCCTCTACTCTCTTCCCTCCTCCTCCCATCTCTCTCCCCCTCCTCTCTCCCCCTTCCCCTCCTTTTCCCATCTCCCCCCCTCCCCCTCCCCACACCCCCCACGTGGAGCCGCAGACCCCCCATCCCGCAACCGTACGTTGAAGGGACGGAACAAAGCGTTTTCCCATCTCCCCTCCCTCCCCTCTCCCTACCCCGTCACCCCCTACCCCCCTCTCACACCTCCCCCCCTGTGTGTGTGTGTGGGGTGGTTAGTGCGCATGTGAATCACAGCACCCCCTCCACCTCCTCTCTCCCTGTCTCTCTCTCTTTCACTCCCCTCCTCTCTCTCTCTCCCCCTTCCCCCACTCACTGCTCCCCTCCCTATCCCCCTCTCTCTCCCTTCCCCCTCTCCTCCCCATCCCCAATCTCTCGCCATCTCTTCCCCCTCTCTATCTCCTCCTCTCCTTTGCCCTCTCCCTGTCTCCTCCACTTCCTCTCCTCCCCTCCCACTCCCCCCTGCCCCCCTGTGTGTGTGGTCTGTGTGTTTTAGTTTGTTGGTGTCGTGTTTTATTTCGCGAATATTCGTTTTAGTTGTAAGTGAATCTCCTCAATTTGCAAAAACTAAACAATTTTTACATATTCCGGTAGAGTTTTTCCTCCTCCTCTCAGTGTTTGTAAAATTAGAACATTTGATTCAACCTTTCCCTGCTTTTTCGGTAAAAAACAAAATTATTTCAAAATGTTAAAAACCCAAACAGCTTCTCACCCATAGAATGTTGGTGAACGTCCCATCGTGTGATGTCACAATGCCCAATGCTCACAGATGTCCAATCGGAATGGATCTCATTTACATCTGCCTTTGCTCCAGACACAGCCCCGCCCCCCACTTGATGTCACAGCACCTTCCATTCTGTGATGTCACAATGCCATCCCTCACAGATGGCCACTCGCAATGGAAGTCATTTACATATGCATTTGCTCCAGGCCTGCCCCGGACGCCTGTGTCGAAGCGCGTGATCACCCCTCTCCCCTCACCCCTTTCTCCTCACTCCCTGTCTCTCCCCCCATTTCCTATTCCCCTCACTCCTCACCTCTCCTCACCCCTTTCCCCTCCCTCTCCTCACCCCTCACTCCCCATCCTCCTCTCTCCCCCTTCCCTCCCCACTCTCTCCCCATCTCACCACTCCCCCCATCTCTCCTCTCCTGCTCCCACCCTCTCCCCCTCTCCTCACCCCTATCCCCTCACCCCTCCCTCCCCATATTCCCTATTCCCCTCACGCCTCTCTCCTCACCCCTCCATCTCCCCTCCTCACCTCTCTCCCCCTCTCCCCTTCCACCCCTTCCCTCTTCCCCTTCTGTCCCCTTTCCCCCCTCTGCCCCCTCACCCACCCACCCCCACTTCTCCTTACTGTCCCTTCCCTTACCCCTCCCTTCCCCCTACCCTTCTCTCCCCTTCCCCTCTCTCCACCCGTCCCCCACCACTCTCACATCCCCCCATCCCCCACTTCTCCTCATCCCCAATCACTTCCCCATCTCCACCCTTATCCTCCTCCCCCTCTCTCCTCTCCCTCCCCGCTCTCCTCCCCATCCCCCCTCTCCCCATTCCCCACTCTTTCCCCTTCTCCCCCTCCCCTCCCCACTCTCTCCCCATCCCCATCTCCCCCTCTCCTCCTCTGTCCCACCCTCCCCCTCCCTATCCCCCCTTTTCCCCTCCCCACTCTCTCACCCCATCCCATTCTCCATTTCCCCCTCTCCGCCCACCTCTCGGCCCCATCCTCTTCCTGCCTCTCCATCACCTCGATCCCATCTACCCCCCCAACCCTCTCTCTCCAACCCCCCTCTCTCCCCTCATCTCCCTTCCCCTCTCCCTCCCCTCATCTCCCCCTCTCCGTCACTCTTTCTCTGCCTCACTCCCTTTGCCCCTCGAGATAGAGTGGGGATAGGGTAAAAGGAGCCAATGAATAATATTAATATAATATCAAGGGGGTGGTTAGTGTGTGTGTGTGTTTTGGGGGGGGGGGTAGTTAGTGTGAGTGCTGGGGTCGTTAGTATGTGTGTTGGGGAGATGGTCAGTGTGTGTGTGTGTGTGTGTGTGTGAGGGGGGTAGTTAGTGTGTGTGTGACACCGCAACCTCTCCCCCCCCCCCCCCGCAACCGCGTGTTGAATGGACGGGACCCTCTCTCCCTCTCACCTCCCTTCCCCCCCACTCTCTCCCCACTTCCCCCTCCCCACTCTCTCTTCCCTCCCCCCTTTACCCCCTCACCTTCTGCCTCCCCACCCCTCTTCTCTCCTCCACCCATCCTCCAACCCCCCTCTCCACTCCTCCAATTCCCTCTCTTCTCCCCTCTACCCCCTCCCTTCCCCCCCTCTCCCTACTCCCCCTCCTCTCTCCCCTCTCTTCCCCCCTACTCTCTCCCCCCATCCTCCCTTCCCTCTCCCCCCTCCCCACCCCAACTCCCCCTCCCCCTTCTCCTCGCATGTGTGCGCAAGGTGGTTTGTGTGCATGTGAAGCCCATCCCCCTCTCTCTCCTCCCCATCCCCAATCTTTCCCCATCTCCATCTCCCCCTCTCCTTTGCTCTCTCCCTGTCTCTTCCACTTTCTCCCCCCTTTCTCACCCCCCCCCTCGTGTGTGTGGGGGGTGGTTAGTGTGCGTGTGAAGACGCAGCAACCCCCCACCCCTGCAAACGCGCGTTGGGGAAACAGACCCGATGGGTCTGCACTTGGTCTAGTATATATTTAAAATGCTCGTGTTTGTTTATCCGGGTTCTATTTCGTGAATATTCGTTTTAGGCGTTTGTGGAAATTTGCAAAATCGAAACAGGTATTACATATTCCTGGAGGGTTTTTCCTCCTCCTCTTAATGTTTGTAATATTATTATTTATTTTTTTAAATATTTTTTTATTAGAAGTAAATACATATTAAGACGAATTAAAATGTGAAAAAAGAAAAAGAATATATTATTCATCACATATATTCTTAATATTTTTAATGTTTACTATCATTCTTGTTTGTACTTCTGTACTTTTTATTATTTTTAATACAGAAAGAAAATGATAGGGAGAAATAATAGAGAAAAATAAAATAAGAATAAAAATAAAAAATCAATAATGTGAGTGGAGTATTAAACAATCTATACTTCATTGGAGATATATCAGTGATCTATTGTATATAATTCTTCATCTATTCCTTCGTTCAGGTTTCAGTCAGGCCCTCGAACCGAGCCAATTTGTCCCTTTAGATAATCAATAAATGGAGACCATGTTCCTCTAAACTGGTCTAGCCTGTCCGAGAGGACAAGTCTTAATCTTTCCAAATGAAGTGTCTCCAACATTTCTGTGATCCACATTTTGATAGTGGGGGAGGTAGGACCTTTCCAAAATCTTAATATTAATTTTTTACCAATTATTAAACTATAATCAATAAAAAGCCTTTGTTTTATTGTTAGTGATTGATCAGTTTCTAATATACCTAATATGATTAATTTTGGATCTGGAGTCAAATTTGTATTAACTACCTTCGAAATTATCTTAATAATTTCTGACCAAAAATTAGTAATATTTATACATTTAGTAAATGAGTACGTTAGATTAGCTTCTAAGTGTTGACAATTATCACATATAGCAGAAACATTTGAGAAAATTCTGTTTAATTTGGATTTTGAGAAATGTAATCTATGTAAAACTTTAAATTGTATCAGAGTGTCTGGCATTTAATGAACAGTGGTGTATATGTTGTAAACATTCCTCCCATACTTCTGGACTGATTGTTTGTCCTAATTCGCTTTCCCATGCTTGCCTATATATTTCCGACGTTGGTGCATCATTTTCCAATAAAATGTAAATATATATTAATTTTTCTGTGTTCAGGTGTTTATTTAAACATTCATCTAGAATTTCTGTCTTTCTATTTCTAAGTTCTTGTGTATTTGATTTAACATAGTCTCTAATTTGTAAATATCTAAAATATTCTTTTGAGTGTAGTCCATACTTTTGTTGTAGTTCTTGAAATGAAAGAAAAAGATTTTCCCTGTAGAGATCCCGTATCTTATTAATTACATAATTTTTCCATTGTGAAAAACCTTTATCCATCCTTGAGGGTTTAAAAGTAATATTGTTTGCAATGGGTAGGGCCAGTGGTATACATTCCAATGTTAGTGATTTCTTTAATTGTTTCCAAATACGTATCCCACTTTCTATTATTGGGTTTCCTCTATAAGTTTTTTTATGTAGTTTGGTATTAGCAAATAGAATCGAGCTAATTTCAAAAGGTAAACAATCTTCCTTTTCCATTTTTAACCAATTTGGTTGTTTATCTAATTCTTCCAACCAAAAATTCATATTTTTAATATTAACTGCCCAGTAGTAGAACATAAAATTAGGCAGCGCTAAACCTCCACATATTTTTGCTTTGCATAGATCTTTTTTTATTTATTCTATGGCTCTTATAATCCCAAGTGAAATTTGTAATTATAGAATCCACCTTCTTAAAGATTTTTTTGGGAAGATTTATCGGGATCATTTGAAATAGATGTCATAATTGCGGAAGAAAAATCATTTTTATCGCGTTTATTTTACCTAACATTGAGATAGGTAGTGTTTTCCAATATAGGATATTCTTAAGCAGTTTATTCAGTAGGGGTGGGAAATTAGATTTAAATAAAGAGTCATATCTTTTTGTTACATAAATTCCAAGATATTTGATTTTTTTCATTTGCTATCGTAAAAGGGAATTGTTGTAATATGTATAAGTTATTTCCCGTTATTGACATAAGTTCACTTTTATTCCATTTAATTCTATATCCTGAAAACAAACCGAATTGAGTTATTAAATCTAGCAGGTTAGGAATACTAGTTTCAGGCTTTGTAATATAAAGTAATACATCATCTGCGTATAGAGAAATTCTATTTTCAGTTTCTTTGGTTTCATACCCGTATATTTCAGGGTGTAATCTCACGCGCTGTGCTAATGGTTCTATTGCCAGCGCAAAGAGTAGTGGTGATAGTGGACAACCTTGTCTACAGCCTCTGAATAAATTAAATTTGGTTGATAACATTTGGTTTGTTAGTATTCTAGCTGTCTGATTGGTATATAGTAATTTAACCCACGTTATAAACTTCTCTCCTAGCTGGAAAGTTTCCATAACCGAAAATAAGTAAAGTCAAGTCAAAGTCAAACAAACTTTATTGTCATTTAGAAATACATTGATATATGCAGTTCCAAACGTAATTATGTTGCATTTGGCTCCCTGTGCAACATGATAAATTAACAGAAGGGTAGGCATGGATAAAAAGGATAAATAGACAATGGTGGCAGTCCATTACATGGCATTCAGGAGTCTGATGGCTTGTGGGAAGAAGCTATTGCAGAAGCTTGATGTTCTGCTCCTTATGCTGCGATATCTTTTTCCCGAGGGCAGCAGAGTGAACAGTCCGTGATGGAGATGTGTGGGGTCTTTTATAATACTGCTGGCCTTAGACACGCAATGTTTGGTTGCAATATCCCCAATTAAAACCATTCAACCTGGTCAAAAGCTTTCTCTGCATCTAATGAGATAATTGCTAGGTCTTTGCTAGTATTTCTTTTCGAGTATATAATATTGAATAATCGTCTCAGGTTATATGAAGAGTATCGTTTTGGTATAAATCCTGTTTGGTCTGGATGTACTACTTTATTAAACACCATATTTAGTCTTTGTGCTAATATTTTAGTTAATATTTTTTGATCAGTGTTTAAAAGAGCTATAGCTCTATACGATCCTGGGTCCTCTAGATCTTTATCTAATTTAGATATAAGTGTTATAATAGATTCATTTAATGTTTCCGGTAATTTCTGTTGTGTATAAATATGTTCATAAAGTGTCTTCAAACGTGGTACCATCAGATCATAAAATGTTTTATAAAATTCCGAACCGATACCATCCGGTCCTGGTGCTTTACCATTTTTTAATGACCTAATAGATTCTTCGATTTCTTTAGTGGTTATTTCAGCGTTTAGTGATTCTCTGTCTTCTAAATCTAGTCCCTTTAAACTACAATTTAAAAAAAATTGTTTCTATTCCTATGAGATTTTCTGTCGTTTTGGCTGAATATAATTTTTTATAATATTGCAAAAATCTCTCCTTAATATCTTTGGTTTGTATTAGTAATTCGCCTTTATCTGATTTAACCCTGTGGATTATTTTTTCTCCCTCCAATTTTCGTAATTGACGAGCGAATAATTTTTGTGGTTTATCTCCAAATTCAAATTGTATTTGTTTAGTATAGTGATAAAGTTTTACAACTTGGTCTGACTATTTTATTTAATTTATATTTCAATGCAGAAATTTTATTATGTTTAATCATGGTTGGGTTAGCAGCGTTTTCTATGTCTAATTGTTTAATCTCCTTTTCCAATGCCTGCTGTTCCCTCCGATTCTCTGTTATAAAATGCTTGAGAGGATATCATAATTCCACGTTTATATGCTTTAAAAGTTTCCCAAAGTAGTGACGAAGGTATTTCTGGTTTGTCATTTGTTTCAAAGAAAATCTTAATCTGTTTTGTAATATATTCTTGAGTTGTTTTGTCCTTTAAAATTTGTGGATTGAGTCTCCATTGTCCCTGTTTTTCAATTTTTCCAGTTATTTCAATCATGAAGGATAACAGTGCATGATCTGAAATTATAATATTGTGATATTTTGAATTATAGGTGAGTGGGATAAGCTTTGAGTCTACCAGAAAGTAGTCTATTCTTGAATAGGTTTTATGTACCGATGAGTAAAATGAGTATTCTCGTCCAGTTGGGTTTTCCATTCTCCAAACATCCATAATGTTACTAGTATCTATATATGCATTTATTAGATCGCTGGAAAGCGATTTAGTTTTCCGTTGTCTTGATGATCTGTCTAAGTGGGGATCTAGTGTGCAATTTAGATCTCCTCCAATTATTAAATTGTATTGTGGTAATTCTGGGATAGTATTTAGTATTTTCATAAAAAACGATGGGCTGTCAAAATTTGGGCCGTAAATATTAACAAAAATCATTTTTTGTGTATATAATTCTCCTGTTATAATGATATATCTACCCTCCTTATCGGTTATAGTTGAGGTGTGTTTAAATGAAGTACCTTTACGGATTAATATTGCTACCCCTCTTGATTTATGTGTAAGAGTGATACGCTTTGTCAATCCATTTAGCTTTTAATCTATGCTCTGCATCTTTTTTTAAATGTGTTTCTTGGATGAATGCCACATCTACTTTAAGTACTTTTAGGCGTGCTAATACTTTACCTCTCTTAATTGGTTCGTTAATACCTTTGACATTCCAGCTACAAAACGTTATTCCTCCATTCCCCGTACTCGTTTTTAAGTCTTGCATCATTTGTCTAAGGGGGTCTGTAATAGAGCAAATGGTTCAGCTCGACATACCTGACCTTACACCCGAACTCCGAGTAGATGAATTTCAAAGCCCTTAAATGACACTCATGTATATATCTCCTTTGCATTAATTTATAACTCCATTCAAATATAAAGTAATAATAACAGAAAGTAATATTAAAAAAACGATAGATTAAGAGATTAAAAGGGTGCACAAAGAAAGAAAAAACTACATCTAATGTTAGTGCAGTAAGTGTTAGCCATTCTAACATGGCTAGCAATCTATAGACTTCTGTAGTCGATGTTGTTATCTTACCAGCTCTGTGGTTCCTTAATATTGTTAATTCATAAAAATATTTAACCGGGAATGTTAAACTCTGATGTGTACGGATCTATCGGTGAAGTATATGATAATATCAATACTTCATACAAATTAAAAAATATCATAAAATATAATAAAAAGAAGGGAGGAAAATAAAAAAGAAAATACCAAGGGGGATAAATAAAGTCAAGCTTTATATTCTATATGATTATATTTACTAATTACCTAATTCTATTTAAATCAGCTATAAGTAATTATTAATCCTTATTTGAAAATTATCAACTTTAATTAGTATTAGTACCGCGCTAAATGTCTGTAATATTAGAACATCTGGTTCAACCTTTCCCTGCTTTTTCGGTAAAAAACATAAAACATTTCAAAATCAAACAATTTCTCACCCATAGAATGTTGACGAACGTTCCATCGTGTGATGTGACAATGCCGAATTCTCACAGATGTCCAATCGCAATGGAACTTATTTTCACCTGCCTTTGCTCCAATCCCAGCCCTGCCTCCCCATGTGATGTCACAGCACGTTCCATTGTGTGATGTCACAATGCCATCTCTCACAGATGCCCAATCGCTATGGAATCCGCGATTGGGCATCTGTGATATATACATACATATATGCTTTACATATGCTTTTGCTTCAGCCCCAGCCCCGCCGTTGAAGCGCGTGATCACCCCTCTCTCCTCACCCCTCTCCCACATTTCCTATTCCTCTCATCCCTCACTCCTCTCCCCACTCCACCTCTCCCCTTTCTCCTCTCTCCATCAGACTCCTGAATGTCATGTAATGGGCTGCCACCATTGTCCATTTATCCTTTTATCCATTTTATCCATGTCTATCCTTCTGTTAATTATCGTGTTGCACAGGGAGCCAAATGCAACGTAATTTTGTTTGGAACTGCATATATCAATGTATTTGCAAATGACAATAAAGTTTGTTTGACTTGACTTTTTTGACTCCTCAACCCTCTCCTCACCCTCTCCTCACCCCTCTTCTCCTCCCCTTTCTCAACACCCTACTCTCCTCCTCTCCATCTCCCCCTCTCCTCACCCCGTCCCCATCTACCCATCTCCCCATTCACCCTCCCCGCTCTCCTCCCCAATCCTCATCCTCCGCTCTCCCCCATCCTCCTCCCCTCCCCATTCCCGATTCCCCTCATGCCTCTCCCCACCCCTCTCGCATCACCCCTCTCCATCTCCCTCTCCTCATCTCCTCCCCCTTCCTCCCCTTCCATCCCCCCCTACACTTCTCCACTCCCCACTCTTCCCCATCTCTCCCCCTTCCCTATCCCCTTCTCCACCCCTCCCCCACCACTCACATCCCCTGCTCTCTCCCTTCCCTCCTCGCCCTCCCCCTCTCTCTCCCTCCCTCCGCCCCTCCATCTCCTCGCTCTCCTCCCAACCCCCCTCTCTCTCCTCTTCACCCCCCTCCCCATCCCCCCCTCTCCCTTTCCCCTTCCCCATTCTCCTCTCCATCTCCCCCTCTCCGCCCCATCCCCCCCCCCTTCTCTCTCTCTCTCTCCCCCTCTCTCCCTCTCCCTCTCTCCCTCCCTCTCCCCCTCTCCTTTAAACCTCAGGGACATGCTGCCCCGCCCGCCCCCCTGCAACCCCTCGTTGGGGGAACAGACCCAACGTCTGCACTTGGTCTAGTATATATTTAGAATTCTCGTGTTGGTTTGTCCGTGTTCTATTCCGCGAAAATTCGTTTTAGGCGTTTATGAATCTCCTCCCTCAAAATTTGCAAAATCAAATTTTTTTTTAAATATTCCCGGAGGGTTTTTCCTCCTCCTCTTAATGTTTGTAATATTAGAACATCCGGTTCAACCTTTCCCTGCTTTTTCGGTAAAAAGCATAATCTTTTTCAGAATCAAACTGCTTCTCGTCTATAGAACGTTGACGAATGTTCCATCGTGTGATGTCACAATGCCCAATGCTCACAGATGTCCAATCGCAATGGATCCTATTTACATATGGCGGTGCTCCAGCCCCGCTGCCCCCGTCTGATGTCACAGCACATTCCAATCTGTGATGTCACAATGCCATCCCTCACAGATGGCCAAACGCAGTGGAACCTATTTACATATGCCTTTGCACGAGCCCCAGCCCCCCCCCCCATCGCCTGTGTCGAAGCGCATGATCACCCCTCTCTCCTCCCCCCCATTTCCTATTCCCCTCACCCCCTTTCCTCACCCCTCTCTCCTCACCCTCTCACCCCACCCCTCTATCTCCCCCTCTGCTAACCCCTCTCCCCATCTCCTTCCTCCTCCCTCCCTCCCCATCCCTTTCTCCCCCTTCCACACCTCCCCTACCCTTCCCCCCCTCCCTCCCCACTCATCCCCCCTCCACCCCCTCCCTCTCCCTACCGCTCTCTCCCCTTCCCTGTTCCCTATTTCCTCTTCACCTCTCCCCCATCAGTCTCACATCCCCCGCTATCTCCTGTCCCCTCTCCTCCCCAATCCCTCCCCCATCTCCACCCTTCCTCCTCCACCCACTCCTCATCCTCTCACCTCACCACCCCCTCTCTCCACTCCTCCCCTTCTGCTCTCTCCCTCCCCATTCCCCTCCTCATCTCCCCTTCCCACTCTCTCCCCATCCCCCCTCCCGCCTCTCTCCTCCCCCTCCCCATCCCCCTCTCCCCCATACCCCTCTCACCCCATCCCCTTCTGTGCCCCATCTGCTTCCTGCCTCTCCACCCCCCTCTCCATCCCATCTCCCCACCTCCCTCCACCCCCCCTCCCCTAATCTCCCTCCCCCACTCCCTTTCACTCTTTCTCTGCCCCACTCTCTTTGCACCTCAAGATAGGGTGGGGCTGGAGTAAAAGGAGCAAGGTAAAAGGTATAATATCAAGTGGGGTGGTTAGTGTGTGTGTGTTGGGGGATTGTTAGTGTGTGTTGGGAGGTGGTTAGTGTGTGTGTTGGGGTGGTTAGTGTGTGTGTGTGCGTTGGGGGGGTAGTTAGCGTGTGTGTGTTGGGGGGGTAGTTAGTGTGTGTGTTGGAGGGGTAGTTAGTGTGTGTGTGTTGGGGGGGTGGTTAGTGTGTGTGTGACACCGCAACCTCCCCCCACCCCGCAATGGACGGGACCTTCTCCCCCCCTTCCCCATCCCCACTCTCTCCCTCTTTCCCCCTCCCCACTCTCTTCCCTTCCCCCTGCTCCCCATCCCCCTTACCCCTCTCCAATCCCCCTGCTCCAATCCATCTCGCTTCCTCCAACGCCCTCTTCCCTACCCCCCTCCATTCCCCCTCTCGCCCCACTCCCCCTCCTCTCTCCCCTCTCTCTTCCCCTTCCCCTCTCTCCCCTCCCACAACGCTCTCACATCCCCTCCCCCGCTCTCTCCCATCCCCTCCCCATCCCCATCCCCCGCTCTCTCCCGTCCCCCCTCCTCCCTCTCCCCAATCTCCACACTTCCTCCTCCACCCTCTCTCCCCATCTCCGCCCCTCTCCCTTCCCTCCCCCTCCCCACTCTCTCCCCAATTCTCCCTCCCCACTCTCTCACCCCATTCCCCTCTCCGCCCCATCCTCTTCCTGCCTCTCCATCCCATTTCCCCCCACTCTCCACCCCCTTTCTCCAACCCATCTCCCTCCTCCCTCCACCCCCTCTCTCCCCTCATCTCCCTCCCAACTCTTTCTCTGCCCCTCGAGATAGGGTGGGGATGGGGTAAAAGGAGCCAATTAATAATATTAATATATCAAGGGGGGTGGTGTGTGTTGGGGTGTGTGTTAGGTGGATGGTTAGTATGTGTGTTGGAGGGGTGGTTAGTGTGTGTTGGGGGGGTGATTAGTGTGTCTGTGGGGGGGGGTGGTAAGTGTGTATGTGTGATGTCTCAACCTCCCCCCCACCGCAAGTTGAATGGACGGACCCTCTCCCCCTCACCTTCTCTCTCTCCCCCATCCCTCTCCCTCCCCCAATGACTTTGCTCCAGCTCCCCGCCTGATGTTGCAGCACGTTCCACTCTGTGATGTCACAATGCCATCCCTCACAGATGGCCAATCGCAACGGAACCAATTTACATATGCCTTTGCACCAGCCCCGCGGCCTG
Source organism: Raja brachyura (assembly GCA_963514005.1). The sequence continues at coordinate 46,441,463 of OY740798.1, read as the reverse complement.
TGTCGAAGCACGTGATCTACATAACGGCCATTGAAATTCTCCGGCCAAATACATAGGTTTTATAAACATCAAAGTATTAAAACTCCCTCCCTATCTAACCCTCTCCTCCTACTCCCCCCCCTCTCCTCTCTCCACCCCACCCCCCTTCTCTTTATCCGCCTCCCCCCCCACCCTTTTCCTCTCCCCGAACAGAAAATAACATATTCAGGACAAATATCGACAGAAAACAATAATAATTCCTCACCGCTTTGTAAATTCCTTCAAAATGCGGCGAACAATCGACCCCCCACGTGAATGCTTTCTCAACGGCCGCCCGACTTGGCGGCAAGACGCAGCGCGTGGGGCCGCCGGCGGCAGCAGCAGCCAGTGGAATGCGTGGTGGGGGGTTGATGGTGACAGCGCGCGAGGCGCCAGCTTTCGATGCCATTTAACCTCCGCCTCCCCAACTCTCCAGCCCGTTAACATCCCGTCTCCTCCTCCGCCGTCGACCTAACTATCGACGCTCGGTCGCCCCCGGCCTACAGCTGTTGATACTCCCGCCCGCCTGCACCCTCTCAATTGTCGGCGCCCATCGACCGCCCGCACCGCCCCCAGCTGTCAACGCTCGCTCGTTCACGAACCCCAACTGTCAACGCTCGCCCCAGCCCGGCGTCAGCTCCCTCCCCCTCACACCTGTCAACGATCGCTTCTGGGCGCCGCGATCAACTGTCCCGGCACGAACAACTGACCATAATCGTTCCCGCCCAATCCACCTCCCCTCAGCCCTCAGCCGTTGACGCCCGTAATTTCCCGCTCGCTCGCGTTGCCCGCTGGGAAGCCGCTTCCAGAACGTTCTTCACCAACGGTTATTTCTGAGTTCGCTTCTCGACAACGACGTTCGGAAGCCGATTGTCACAATACAGTTCGATAAAAACACTGGGTTTTCTCCCGTGTGTATGGGGGGATGTGTGGTGTGTGGTGTGGTTAGTGTGCGTGTGATGCCGAATGCCCCCCCCCCCCCCCGCAACAGCGCCTTGGGTGTACCCGTTATTTCTTGCTGTTGATGCCCGATATTCCAGCTGTTGACGCCCGTTATTTCCAGCTGTTGACGTCCGTTATTCCAGCTGTTCCAACGCCCGTTTATCCCACCCCCCCCCCCCCCCCCCCACATCTGCAGCTCATCCGCTCTCCCGCAAGATGAACATCCTGAAGCTCCACCGGCTGGTATATATAACAAACATCTTTAATTATTTCCCAGTACGAAATACCAGATGTACCTTTTTTATAATTCTATTCTTAATGCACCTGTTAACCTTATTGCTAAGTTCAAGTGTATTGTTTATAGACAATAGGTGCAGGAGTAGGCCATTCAGCGTTTGGAGCCAGCACCGCCACTCAAAGTGATCATGGCTGATCATCCCCAATCAGTACCAATCTCTATACTTATAAGACTCTTATCTTGGATGTATGTGTAATTGTGCAATGTTCATGTGCGTTACACATCTCGAAAACATGACGCGTTAACGGTGACATTTTTACACATTCCGTGGAGGTTGACGCCGTGATGTCCTTGAGATGAGGCGGGAATGGGGTAAAAGGAGCCAATGAATAATATTAATATAATATCAAGGGGGGGTGGTTAGTGTGTATGCCTGGAGGGTGGTGGTTAGTGTTTGTGTGTGTGTGTGTGTGGGGGGGGGGGGGTTAGTTTGTGTGTGGTTGCAGCCCTCCCCCGCAACCTCTCCACTCCCCTATATCTCCCTCCCCGTTCCTCCCGCCCTTCCCCATCCATTCCCCATCCCTCCCCCTTTCCCCTGCACCCTCTTTCCCCCTCTCCCATCCCTTTCCCCCTCTCCCTCCTTTCCCCCTCTCCCCCCTCCCCCTCTCTCTCCCCTTCCCTCTCTCCCCTACCCCTCTTCCACCACTCCCCCTACTCCTCTCCCCCACCCTCCCCATTCTTCCACTTCTTTCCCCCTCCCCACTATCACCCTCTCCACCTCCCCACTCTTCCCCCTCTCTCCCCGTACCACTCCCTCTCCCTCCCCACTCTTCCCCTTCCCTCCCCTACCCCTCTCCACTTCCCTCCTCTCCCCTACACCTCTCCCTCCTCCCCTGCCTCCTCCCTCTCTTCCTCTTCCCCCTCTCCCTCTTCCCTCCCACACCCACACCCCCCTCTCTCCTCCTCCCCCCTCCCCCCTCTCTCTCCCCTCTCCATCTCCCTCTCTCCTCACCCGTCTCCCTCCTCCCCTCCCAACCCCTCTCCCCCATCCCCCACCCCTCTCCCCCCACTCCTCCCCCTACCCCTCTTTCCCTCTTCAACCACTCCCCCTACCCCTCTCCACCTCCCTCCCCACTCTTCCCCTCTCTCCCCCTTCCCCACCCCTCTCGCTCCCCCTCTCCCTTCCCCATACTCCTCTTTTTTTTTGTTAATATTTTTTTATTAGAAGTAAATACATATTAAGACAATTTAAAATGTGAGAAAAAAAACAAAAGAATATACTATTCATCACATACATTCTTAATATTTTTTAAATTTACATTCATTCTTTTTTTACTTCTATATTTTTATTATTTTTAATACAGGAATAAATTAATAGAAAGAAATAATAAAGGAAATTAAAATAAGGGTAAAAATAGAAAATCAATAATGTGAGTGGAGTTTTAAACATTCTATACTTCATTGGAGATATATCAGTGATCTATTATATATGATTCTTCATCCATTCCTCGTTCAGGTTTCAGTCAGGCCCTCGAACCGAGCCAATTTGTCCCTTTAGATAATCAATAAATGGAGACCATGTTCCTCTAAACTGGTCTAGCCTGGCCGAGAGGACAAGTCTTAATCTTTCCAAATGAAGTGTCTCCGACATTTCTGTAATCCACATTTTAATAGTGGGGGAGGTAGGACCTTTCCAAAATCTTAATATTAATTTTTTACCAATTATTAAACTATAATCGATAAAAAATTGTTGTTTTATTGTTAGTGATTGATCAGTTTCTAATATACCTAATATGATTAATTTTGAATCTGGATACAGATTTGTATTAACTACCTTCGAAATGATCTTAAAAATTTCTGACCAAAAATTAGTAATTTTTATACATTTGGTAAATGAGTGCATTGGGTTGGCTTCTAGGTGTTGACATTTATCACATATAGCAGAAACATTTGAGAAAATTCTGTTTAATTTGGACTTTGAGAGATGTAATCTATGTAAAATTTTAAATTGTATCAGAGAGTGTCTGGCATTTAATGAACAGTACTGTATATGTTGTAAATTTTCCTCCCATACTTCTAAACTGATTGTTTGTCCTAATTCACTTTCCCATGCTTGCCTATATATTTCCGATGTTGGTGCATCATTTTCCAATAAAATATTATAAATATATGATATTAATTTTTCTGTGTTCAGGTGTTTATTTAAACATTCATCTAGAATTTCTGTCTTTCTATTTCTAAGTTCTTGTGTATTTGATTTAACATGATCTCTAATTTGTAAATATCTAAAATATTATTTTGAGTGTAGTCCATACTTTTGTTGTAATTCTTGAAATGAAATAAAAAGGTTTTCCCTGTAGACATCCCGTATCTTATTAATTCCATAATTTTTCCATTGTGAAAAACCTTTATCCATCCTAGAGGGTTTAAAAGTAATATTGTTTGCAATATGAAGATCCAGTGGTATACATTCCAATTTTAAAGATTTCTTTAATTGTTTCCAAATACGTATCCCATTTTCTATTATTGGGTTTCCTCTATAAGTTTTTTTATGTAGTTTGGTATTAGCAAATAGAATCGAGCTAATTTCAAAAGGTAAGCAATCTTCCTTTTCCATTTTTAACCAACTCGGTTGTATATCTAATTCTTCCAACCAAAAAATCATATTTTTAATATTAACTGCCCAATAGTAAAACATAAAGTTAGGCAGCGCTAAACCTCCACATATTTTTGCTTTGCATAGAGGTTTTTTTATTTATTCTATGGCTCTTATAATCCCAAATAAAATTTGTGATTATAGAGTCCACCTTCTTAAAAAATGTTTTGTTAAGATATATCGGGATCATTTGAAATAAATATAATAATTGCGGGAGAAAAATCATTTTTATCGCGTTTATTTTACCTAACATTTAGATAGGTAGTGTTTTCCAATATAGGATATTCTGAAGTAATTTATTCAGTAGAGGTGAGAAATTAGATTTAAATAAAGAGTCATGTCTTTTTGTTACAAAAATTCCAATATATTTAATTTTTTAATTTGCTATCATGAAAGGAAATCGTTGTAATATACATATTGAACTTATGTCAATAACGAGAAATAACTCATACATATTTCCCGTTATTGACATGTTCACTTTTATTCCAATTAATTCTATATTCTGAGAGCAGACCAAATTGAGTTATTAAATCTAGCAGGTTAGGAATACTAATTTCAGGCTTTGTAATATAAATACATCATCTGCGTATAAAGACATTTTATTTTCAGTTTCTTTGGTTTCATACCCGTGTATTTCAGATTGTAATCTCACACGCTGTGCTAATGGTTCTATTGCTAACGCAAAGAGTAGTGGTGATAGTGGACAACCTTGTCTACAGCCTCTGAATAAATTAAATTTGGTTGATAACATTTGGTTTGTTAGTATTCTAGCTGTCTGATTGGTATATAGTAATTTAACCCACGTTATAAACTTTTCCCCTAGCTGGAAGGATTCCAAAACCGATAATAAATAAGACCATTCAACCTGATCAAAAGCTTTCTCTGCATCTAATGAGATGATTGCTAGGTCTTTACTAGTATTTCTTTTCGAGTATATAATATTGAATAATCGTCTCGGGTTATATGAAGAGTATCGTTTTGGTATAAATCCAGTTTGGTCTGGGTGTATTACTTTATTAATCACCATATTTAATCTTTGTGCTAATATTTTAGTTAATATTTTTTGATCGGCGTTTAAAAGAGCTATAGCTCGATACGATCCTGGATCCTCCAAATCTTTATCTAATTTAGGTATTAGTGTTATAATAGATTAATTTAATGTTCCAGGTAATTTCTGTTGTGTATAAATATGTTCATAAAGTGTCTTTAACCGTGGTATCATTAAATCATCAAATGTTTTATAAAATTCCGAACCAATTCCATCCGGTCCTGGTGCTTTACCATTTTTTAATGACCTAATAGATTCTTCGATTTCTTTAATGGTTATTTCAACGTTTAGTGATTCTCTGTCTTCTAAATCTAATACCTTTAAATTACAATTTTTTAGAAATGTTTCTATACCTATATGATTTTCTGTCGTTTTGGCTGAATATAATTTTTTATAATATTGCAAAAATCTCTCATTAATATATTTGGTTTGTGTTAATAATTCCCCTTTGTCTGATTTAACCATATGGATTATTTTTTCTCCCTACAATTTTCTTAATTGACGAGCCAATAATTTTTGTGACTTATCTCCAAATTCAAATTGTATTTGTTTAGTATATTGATAAAGTTTTACAATTTGTCTGATTGTATTTTATTTAATTTATATTTCAATGCAGAGATTTTATTATGTTTAATCATGGTTGGGTTAGCAGCGTTTTCTATATCTAGTTGTTTAATGTCCTTTTCCAATGCCTGCTGTATCCTCCGATTCTCTTTGTTATAAAATGCTTGAGAGGATTTCATGATTCCACGTGTATATGCTTTAAAAGTTTCCCATAGTAGTGGCGAAGATATTTCTGGTTTGTCATTTGTTTCAAAGAAGATCTCAATCTGTTTTGTGATATATTCTTGAGTTGTTTTGTCCTTTAGAATTTGTGGGTTGTGTCTCCATTGTCCTTGCTTTTCCATTTTTCCAGTTATTTTAATCATAAAAGATAATGGTGCATGATCTTAAATTATAATATTGTGATATTTTGAATTATAAGTGAGTGGGATAAGTTTTGAGTCTACCAGAAAGTAGTCTATTCTTGAATAGGTTTTATGTACCGATGAGTAAAACGAGTATTCTCATCCCGTTGGGTTTTCCATTCTCCAAACATCCATAATGTTACTAGTATCTATATATGCATTTATTAGATCGCTGGAATGCGATTTAATTTTCCGTTGTCTTGATGATCTGTCTAAGTAAGGATCTAGTGTGCAATTTAGATCTCCTCCAATTATTAAATTGTGTTGTGGTAATTCTGGGATAGTATTTAGTATTTTCCTGAAAAACGATGGACTGTCAAAATTTGGGCCGTAAATATTAACAAAAATCATTTTTTGTGTATATAATTCTCCTGTTATAATGATATATCTGCCCTCCTTATCGGTTATGGTTGAGGTATGTTTAAATGAAGTATCTTTGCAGATTAATATTGCTACTCTTCTTGATTTATGTGTAAAAGAAGAGTGATACACTTTGTCAATCCATTTGGCTTTTAATCTATGCTCTGCGTCTTTTTTTAAATGTGTTTCTTGGATAAATGCCACATCTACTTTGAGTGTTTTTAGGTGTGCTAATACTTTACCTCTCTTAATTGGTTCGTTAATACCTTTTACGTTCCAGCTGCAAAACGTTATTCCTCCATTCCCCATATTCGTTTTTAAGTCTTGCATCATTTGTCTAAGGGGGTCTGTAATAGAGCAAATGGTTCAGCTTGACATACCCGACCTTACACCTGAACTTCGAATACATGAATTTCAAGACCCTTAAATTACGCTCACGTATATATCTCCTTTGCATTGATTTATAACTCCATTCAAATACAAAATAATAATAATAGAGAGTAATATTAAAAAAAAGGATAGATTAAGAGGTTAAAAGGGTGCACAAAGAAAGAAAAAACTACATCTAAGATTGGTGCAGTGAGTGTTAGCCATTCTAACATGGCTAATAATCTAAGGACTTCCGTAGACGTTGTTATTATCTTACCAACTCTGTGACTCCTTAATATTGTTAATTCATAAAAATATTTAACCGGGAATATAAAAATCTGATGTGTACGGTATCTATCATTCAAGTATATGATAATATCTATACTTGAAACAAATTAAAGATATATCATAAAATGTAATAAAAAGAAGGGAGGAAAATAAAAAATAAAAAAAAGGGGAGAAAAATAAAAAAATACCAGGGGGTAATACCAGGGGGAATATAAAGTCAAGCTTTATATTCTATATGATTATACTTAATAATTATCTAATTCTACTTAAATCAGCTATAAGTAATTATTAATCCTTAATTGAAGATTATCAACTTTAATTGGTATTAGTACCGCGCTGTAAATTAGTAATGATACTACGCCAAGGATTTTAGTATTTGTTAGTTAATATTAGTAGTGTTATTATTCTAATTATTAATGTCCATAAAAGAATGTCCAATCCGTATCTCCCATCCGAGTCTCCAGGCCGCCTCCATCTCCATCTTCTTTAAGTCTCACAAGTCCATAATTCATTCCAGTCGTGAGGATGCGATTTATTTATTAATGAGGTTCATCTTTGAAACTTTCATTCAGTCTTCCTCTTGACTCTTGATCCTCTTGGCAAAGTCCAGTGCATCTGCTGGGTTTTTGAAATCGTGTTCTTCCTGGTTGTGGGTGACTCTTAGAGTGGCTGGGTATCTCAGAGTGTACTTCAGGTTCTTCACTTCTCTCAAAATTCTTTTGGTCTCCTTAAACGCATTCCGCTTCTTAGAAACCTCTGCTGGGTAATCTCGATAAATGCTGATAGAGTCTCCTTCGTATGTAAGATTTATGCTTCTTACTATTTTGTTCATCATCTCCTCCAAAACATGATCATACTGGACTTTCACTATCATTTGTCTTGGAGAGGCGTCTTGTCTTGTATAACGCCTCATTACTCTGTGTGCTCGGGCTAGTAAAGGTTTCTGGTCCAGAGATAAAACCTTTTGCAGTAAGTTTGCAGTAAACTCTCGGGTATCTTGATTCGTTTCTCTCCCTTCTCCAATACCCACAATTCTCAGGTTCTGCCTTTGCTGGCGCCCTTCCAGCTCGGTACATTTTTCAGTTAGTTTGCCCAATTGATCAGATAAGCGTTGATTTTCTTTGAGGAGTGCTTTCATAGACTGAGCATTTGTTTCGGCTAAATCCTCAAGGTCCTTTATGGCCGACAACTGCTCATTAAGTACAGTTTCCAAAGGTTCCAGCTCCTTTTCCAGCTTACTTTTTATTTTAGCATTCATCTTTTCTGCTGTAATTGCAGCTTGATCCGCTAATATTTCTGCAATTTCCTTTCGCAAATTATCAGATAATTCCCGAGCAGAGGCATTAATTTCAAACTTTAACTTTTTCATCTCCTCCTTCATTTTTTCTATATCTTCCTTAAAATTCATTTTTGCCAAGTCAGACTTTAATTCCGATTTTAACTCTATTATTTCTTGTGTAAAAAAAGTTTTAAGTTCTTCCATCTCCGATTTTTTCTTTAACTTTTTAGACACATTTTCCTGGGATGATGTCCTAATGAGCCCGGTGCTTCAGTCAGGCCTTGTTCTTCTGCCGGTTTTTGCCTTGCATATCAGAGTTTGGGTTTATCCGCGGGTGGGCGGCGCTGTGTTGCCATTACCGTCGCGCGCCTGATGACGTCACTCACAGTGGTTCGTGCAGAAACGGCAGGCAGCAGGTAGGTTTTTTTCCCGTATTTTTTTCACGGAGCTGGCTGGCGTGCCTCTTCAACCCAGCATGGCGCCACCCATACTCCTCTCTCCCCTTCCTCCCACCCCCTCTCTCCACCTCTGCCCCAGCCCTGCCCCACCCCTCTCACATCCCCGCCTCTCCAACCCCCTACCCTCTCCCCCTTCCACCTCTCCTTTCCCCACCTTCCCCTCTCCTCACCCCCGTCCCCCATTCGGCCCTTCGAGCCAGCACCGCCATTCAATGTGATCATGGCTGATCATCCCCAATCAGTACCAATCTCTGTACTTATAAACCCTGATCTTGGATGTGTGTGTATTTGTGCAATGTTCGTGTGCGTTTCCCCATTTGTTACTTCTCATTTTTTCCTCTGTCCTATTTTCTTATATATATATATATATATATATATATATATATATATATATATATATATATATATATATATATGTATTTATGTATATATATGTATATATATGTATATATATATATATATAACTAAAAGTCTGATCTTGACCACTTCCTGTTGCTCTGTATATTGATTTTAGAAAAAACGCTGCCACTTACGGCTGGAATTTGTGGCCATCTTACTCAGTCTCCCTCCGCTGTGCAGGACAAGAGGATTTTTCCCATCGATGAAAAATAAAAGAGTTATTGGGGTTTAGATTCTCTCCTCAAGGCCACGCCCCTTCCGGAGCGACTATAAAACCCGGAAGTGTTGAGTTCCTCAGTCAGTCTCTGCAAGATGGGGGAAGCGAGAGGGTTGGGTCTCTCAGTCTGAGCTGCGAATAACACTGAACACATGTGTTCGAAACTGTGAGTGTAGTTTTACTGACCTTGAGTGCCTCTTAATATGGTTTGAAAATGAAAATGTGGTTGGTTTGAAATAAAGCACAGCAAATGGTTGTTGTTGGTGGTAGGTTTGAACTAAAGCACTGCAAAGCAAATTCAGATTTACCTTTATTGTCATTAAAACCTTTCGGTCTGAACAAAATTTCGTGTCTGCAGTCATACATATATTAAAAGTAACAAAAACACACAATAAACACAAATTTTGCATCCACCACAGTGAGTTCACCAAACACCTCCTCACTGCAAAAGTCTTAGTCTTTGTCTCTTCCCTCCTTGTTCTCCCTCTGCGCGGAGGCGATCCAAGCCACCGATGTTGTGACCCTGCCGGGTGTTGGTAAGTGAGTCAGTCCCGCGGCTGAATCCAGCTCAGCGAACGGGCTGATTCAAACTCCATGGCCCGGGGCGGTCAAAGCTGCTGAAGCTGCCGCCCTCCAGTCCAGCAGACGCAGCTGTTGTTGCGGGAGCTCCAGAAAACAGGTCACCAACCTGTGACCTGCGAGCTCCCGATGATGTCGTCCACTGGGCCCACGGCCGGGCCTCGGAAGCTGCGCTGCCGCCACCGAAATGCCAAAACACCGCCACAGCTCCAAAGTCAGGTCACAGCTCCAAGTCGGGCCGCTGCCGGAACGCCGGAGTGCCGCCACAGCTCCAAGTCGGGCCGCTGCCGGAGTGCCGCCACAGCTCCAAGTCGGACCACAGCTCCAAGTTGGGCCACTGCCGGAACACCGGAGTGCCGCTACAGCTTCAAGTTGGGCCACAGCTCCAAGTTGGGCCGCTGCCGGAGTGCCGCCACAGCTCCAAGTCGGGCCGCTGCTGCTGCCAGGTCGGGTCACTGCCGGAACTGCCGCAGCCACGAACGCCGCCCGAGGCCGTCAGCTCCGAGCCCGTCAGCTCCACCATTAGGCCTCAGTGCAGACGGAGACAGGGGACACGACAAGAAAAGGTCGTATCCCCCCCGAAATCAAATTATTGTTGGTGGTGGTTGGTTTGAAATGAAGCTCTGCAAATGGCTGTTGGTGGTGGTTGGTTCAAAATAGCAAATTATTAAAAATCGACTGAATGAGCTGTGAATCAACTGAACACACTGAATGTCTACTGAACTGTGAGTGTGGTGTTTATGTGGTGTTTTGTGTGATTTTATGGTGGCTTTGCACCCTGCTTGAAATGGTATGAAACTGCACTTGAATTTGGTGGTCTTGCATCCTGCTTGAAGTGGTATGAAACTGCACTTGAATTTGGTGGACTTGCACCCTGCTTGAAATGGTAAGAAACTGTATTTGAATTTGGTGGCCTTGGACCCTGCTTGAAATGGAATTTCAAGGAATATCCGTGAGTCAAATGCCAGCACATTAACCGTGAGTGAGCAGCCAGTACATCAGGCTTGAGTGACTGAGCTGCCACCGCAAGAATCCATTTGGCCCACAATGTTTATACTAGCCTTCTGGAGACCAGTCCCTTCAGCCCACAGTACCCATACTAGCGCCCCAGAAAATATTGGAATTGGTGGAGAGGTGGAATATTGCGTTGGGTGAACATGGGACCCAATGGGTCTCACTTAGTCTAGTATATATATATACTGCCGCGTTTTCCCCCTTTGATTCCCTGCTCCGCCAAAACTGGACCATCGGACGCCGCCGTTTTTCCCACTTAGCCAGACATTACGCTTGTACGTTACCAAAGGCACTCCTCGTTACGTTTAGACGTACACAATTTTTAATAAAATCCTTCCCCCCCCCCCCCCCCAAATTTTTCAAAAATCAAACTGCTCTCACCCATAGAATGTTGGTAAACATTCCATTGGGTGATGTCACAATGCCCAATGCTCACAGATGTCCAGTCGGAACGGATCTCATTTACATCTGCCCTCGCACCAGCCCCAGCTCCCCCTCCCCCGCCTGATGTTCCATCACGTTCCATTGTGTGATGTCACAATGCCATCCCTCACAAATGTCCAATCGGAATGGATCTCATTTCCATCTGCCTTTGCCTCCTCCCCCGCAGCCTGTGTCGAAACGCTTGATCACGTGTGTGGGAATAGAGAAAGAGGATTGGGGGTGATAGGGAGAGGGGAATAGATAGATTTCCCTGACCCCTCCCCGTCCCTTACTACCACCCCACACTTTCCCCTCTCTCCCCCCAACCCTCTCCCCCTCCCTCCACTCTCTTCCCCCTCTCTCCCCTACCCCATCTCCCTCCTCCCCATCCCTCCCCCTCCCACACACCTCTCTCACTCTTCCCCATCCTCCCCCACCCCTCTCTCCTCCCCCTGTCCATTTCCCTCTCCTCACCCTTCTTCTCCTCCTCCCACCCCATCCCTCTCTCCCACACCCCCTTCCCTCTTCCCCACCCTCCTTCCCTCTCTCCCCCCACCTCATTCCCCCTCCCCCTCCCCACTCTTCCCCCTCTCTCCACACTCTTCCCCCTCCCCCTTCCCCTACCACTCTCCCCCTCCCTCCACATTCTTCCCTCTCTCTCACTACACCTCCCCACACTCTCCCCCCTCTCTCCCATTCCCCCTCTCCTCCCTCCTCCTCCCTCTCTCCCCTTCTCTCACCCCTCTCTCCCACCTCCCCACCCCTCTCTCACCCCCTCCCCACCCCTCCTCCCCTTCCCCTCTCTCCCCCCTCCATCTCCCTCTCCTCACCCCTCCCTTCTCCCCTCCCACCCCCTCTCTCCACCCTCCCCCACCCCTCTTCTCCCCCATCTCCCCCCCACCCCTTCCCCTCTCTCTTGCACCACTCCCTGCTACCCCACTCCCGCTTACTCCCCACTCTCCACTCTCCCCCTCCCTCCCCCACCCCTCTCTCCCCTCCTCCCTTCCCTCCCTCACCACTCTTCCCCCTCTCTCCGCTCTCCCCCTCCCTCCCCACTCTTCCCTCTCCCTCTACCACTCCCCCATCCCTCCACACTCCTCTCTCTCTCTCTGCCCTACACCTCTCCCTACCCCTCCCCCCACACCATTCCCCCTCTCTCCCCTTCCCCTCATCCCTCTCTCCCCCTCCCCCACCCCTCTCTCACCCCTCCCTGAACCCTCTCACACCCTCCGCCACCCTCTCTCCTCCTCCCTCCCCCCTCCATCTCCCTCTCTCCTAACCGCTCCCACCCCCTCTCTCCTCCACCCCTCTTCATCCCCATTTCCCCCCACCCCCTTCCCCTCGCTCTTGCACCACTCCCTGCTACCCCTTTTCCCCTCACTCACCACTCTTCCCCTCTCCCTCCCCTCCCCACCTCTCGCCCTCCTTTCTCTTTCTCTCTCCCCCCCTCTCTCACCCCCTCTCTCCCCTTTCTCTATCTCTCCCTCCCCCTCCACTATCTCTCCACCTCTCCCCTACCCCCCTTTCTCCCCCTCTCCTCTCTCCACCTCCCTTTCCTCCCCTCTTCTCCATAACCCCTCTCCTCTCACCTTCCCCTCTCCTCTCCCCTCCCCTTCCCCTTACCCCACCCCTCTCCCTTACCCCACCTCTCTCTGCCCCCCTCACCCACCCTCAGGGACATACTGCGCACCCCCCACCTGCAACTGCATGTTGGGGGAACAGACCCAACGGGTCTGCACTTGGTCTAGTGTATATTAAAATTGTGTGTGTGTGTGTCTGCCGACATCCGTTCGACTGCCGGCTGCCTCTTTTTCGCCCTTTGATTGCCTGCTCCGCCAAAACCGGACCCTCGGACGCCGCTGTTTTTTCCATTTAGCCAGACGTTACACTTGTGCATTATCAAAGGCGCTCCTCGTTACGTTTAGACGTTGTCACGTACAACATTTTTAATAAAATCCTTCCCCTCCCCCCAATTTTTCAAAAATCAAACATTCAAAAATTCAAAAACAATCAAAAATAAACATTCAATCGTGTGATGTCACAATGCCCAACGCTCACAGGTGGCCAATCGGAACAGATCTCATTTACATCTGCCCTTGCACCAGCCCCAGACCCCCCCTCCCCCTCCCCGCCTGATGTTCCAGCACATTCCATTGTGTGATGTCACAATGCCATCCCTCACAGACATCCAATCGGAATGGATCTCATTTACATCTGCCTTGGCCCCAGCCCCAGCCCCCACCCCCCCACTGCAGCCTGTGTCAAAGTGCTTCATCACATGTGTGGGAATACAGAAAGAGGATTGGGGGTGATAGGGAGTGGGGAATAGATGGACTGCCCCTACCCCGCCCCCTCCCTCTCTACCACACCACTCTTTCCCCACTCTCCCTCCACCCCTCTCCCCCTCCCTCACACTCTTCCCCCTCCCTCCCCTACCCCTCCTCCCCTCCCTCCCCCTCCCCCTCACCTCTCTCACCCTTTCCCATCCCTCTCCTCACACCCCGTCCTCCTCCCACCCCATCCCTCCTTCCCTCTCTTCCCCACCGCCTTCCCTCTTTCCCCCTCCCCCTCTGTCCCTCTTCCACCACTCCCCCTACCCCTCTCCCCCTCCCTCCCTACTCTTTCACTTCTCTCCCCCTTCCCCACTTAGTGTGTGACTAGAGATTACGCGTTTACATTCTCTAATGCACACCTCATTACATTTAGACATTGTTACGTACACATTGTTACCCCTCCCCCACACCTCTCTCACCCTTCCCCAACCGTCTCTCCTCCCCCACCCCTCTCTCCTCGCCCTCTCCATGTCCCTCTCCTCACCCCTCCCCCTCTCCTCCCCCTCCTCCTCCCATCCCCATCCCACTCTCCCACACCCCCCTTCCCTCCCCCACCCCCATTCTCTCTCTCCCCCCACCCACTCTTCCCCATCTCTCCCCAACCCCATCTCCCCCTCCCACACCCCTCTCTCTCCCTCCCTCTCTCACACCTCTCTCCTCCCCCTCTCCATCTCTCTCTCCTCACCCCTCTCCCTCTCCCCCACCCCCCTTCCCTCCCCACCCCTTTTTCCCCTACGCCTCTCTCCCTCTTCTACCACTCTCCCCTAACCCCCTCCCCCCCTCTCTCCGACTTCCACCACTCCACCTACCCATCTCCCCCTCCCTCCCCACTCCTACATTTCTATCCCTCCCATCCCCCACCCCTCTCTCTCCCCCCTCCCTCCCCACTCTTCCCCCCCTCCCCTTACCACTCTCCCCCTCCCTCCACACTTCCCTCTCTCCCTCTTCCTTCTCCTCTCTTCTCACCCCTCTCTCCCCTTCTCCCACCCCTCTCTCCCACCTCCCCACCCCTCTCACCCCTCCCCAAACCCTCTCTCACACCCTCCCCACCCCTCCTCACCTTCCCCTCCTCCCCTTCCCCTCTCTCTCCCCTCCCCCTCCCCCTCCCCACCTCCCTCCCTCCCCTTTCTCTCTCTCTCCCCCTCCTCTCTCTCCCCTTCCAATCTCTCCCGCTCCTCTCTCTCTCCCTCCACTCTCTCTCCACCTCTCACCTCCCCTTCCTCCCCTCTCCTCTCCCTGCCACCTCTCTCTTTCCTCCCCTCTTCTCCACTACCCCTCTCCTCTCACCTCCCCCTCTCCCCTCCCCTTCCCCCACCCCTCTCCCACCCCACCTCTCTCCTTCCCCCACCTTCTTTCTCCCCTCCCTCCCTATCTCCCCCACCCCTTTCCCCAACTGCTCTCTCCCTCTCACCCTCCCTCCCCACTTCCACCTCTCTCTCCCCCATCCCCCACCTCTCCCCATCTCCCTCCCACACCCCTCTCTCTCCTCCCTCCCTTCCCTCTCCCTCCCCACTCTTCCCCCTCTCTCCGCTTTCCCCCTCCCTCTTCACTCTTCCCCCTCCCCCTACCACTCCCCCCTCCCCCCACACTCTTCCCTCTCTCTCCCCCACCCCTCCCCACCCCATCCCTCTCTCAACCCTTCCCTGTACCCTCTCACACCCTCCCCCACTCTCTCTCCATCTCCCTCTCTCCTCACCGCTCCCACACCCACTCTCCCCACCCCTACTCTCCCCACCCCTCTTCATCCCCATCTCCCCCACCCCCTTGCTCTTGCACCACTCCCTGCTACCCCTCTTCCCCTCACTCCACACTCTTCCCCTCTCCCTCCCCTCCCCAACTCTCCTTTCTCTCTCCCTCCCCCTCCACTTTCTCCACCTCTCCCCTACCCCTCTTTCTCCCCCTTTCCTCTCCCCTCACCTCCCTTTCCTCCCCTCTTCTCCATAACCCCTCTCCTCTCACCTTACCCTCTCCTCTCCCTTACCCCACCCCTCACTACCCTCCTCACCCACCCCCAGGGAAATGCTGCCCCACGCCCCCCCACCCCCCCTACAACCGCACGTTGGGGGAACAGACCCAACGGGTCTGCACTTGGTCTAGTATGTATATATATATGTGTGTGTATGTATATTTGTGAGTATGCGTATATATACACACTGAACTTTTTTTTCTCTCTCTTGTTTATTATATTCTTTACAATGTACTATGTTTACATATTCTGTTGTGCTGCAGCAAGTAAGAATTTTATTGTTTTATAACCATATAACCATATAACAATTACAGCACGGAAACAGGCCTTCTTGGCCCTTCCGGTCCATGCCGACCATTTATTTTCCCCTAGTCCCATCTACCTGCACTCAGACCATACCCCTCCATTCACTTCTCGTCCATATACCTATCCACTTTACTTTTAAATGTTAAAATCGATCCTGCCTCCACCACTTCTGCTGGAAGATCATTCCACACAGCCACCACTCTCTGAGTAAAGAAGTTCCCCCTCATGTTACCCCTAAACTTCTGTCCCTTAATTCTCATGTCATGCCCTCTTGTTTGAATCTTCCCTACCCTCAATGGGAAAAGCTTATCCACGTCAACTATGTCTATCCCTTTCATCATTTTAAAGACCACAATCAAGTCTCCCCTTAACCTTCTGTACTCCAAAGAATAAAGACATTACTTGTTCAACCTTTCTCTGTAACTTAGTTGCTGGAACCCAGGCAACATTCTAGTAAATCTCCTCTGTACTCTCTCTATTTTGTTGACATCTGGGACATATGACAATAAAACGCTATTGACTCTTGACTTATAGGTGCCCGGAAGTGTCGTGGGTTGGACACATTAGTGGCATTTGCGAGGTTTTTAAATTGGCACATCACTCTGCAGGAAATGGAGGAATAGGCATCACATGCGGGTGGAGATTGATTTACCTTGACATCATGTTCAGCAGAGGCATTGTGAGATAAAGGACTTGTTCCTGCTCTGTACTGTTTTATGTTCTATTAGATATATTCAAGAAGTTAGATATTGTTCTTATCGCCAGCGTGATTAAAGGATATGGGGAAAACGGTGGCACAGAGTGTGAATTTGAATGATCTGCCGTGATTATACTGGCACAGTAGCGCAGCAGCCAATTTGCTGCCATATATCGGCGATCTGGGTTTGATCCTGATTACGGGATGTATGTCCTCCTTGTAATCACATGGGTTTTCTCCGGGTGTTCCAATTTCCTCCAACACTTCATAGATGTGCAAGTTTGTAGAATAATTGGCCTCTGTAAATTGTCCCTAGTGTGCAGGATAGAACTTGTGTATGGGTGATAGTCAGTCGGCGCAGACTCAGCTTCCATGCTGTATCTAAACTAAAAAGTTAATAATTGTTCTTATCGCTAATGTGATGAAAGGATTTGGGGAGAAAGCTGGAACAGAGTACTGAATTTGAATGATCAGCCACAATCATACTGAAAGGTAGAGCAGGCTCAAAGAGCTAAATTGCCCACCCTGCTTCCATTTTCTATTTCAGAATCTTCCTACGTGTGCTGTCAAACCTGTTGCTTTTTTCCAATATTTTCTATTTTTAGTTTGGTTTATGAATGTTCTCTGGGAAACAGAATTCTGTCATCCTCATCTAGCCAGCCTATCTTCTGAAGTATCCGTGCCTTCTATTTTATTAAGAGCATACAATGCATAATGGGCATTCAAGCCAGAGGGGTATCATGTTCTATAAGAAGTGTGAAAGTAATAAACCATGAACAAACCAAGAAATAGACATGGAAGACATAAAAACATGTAAATCATTTTTAATTGAGATTACAATCAAGAAAATTATTTCCATGTTGGAGGAATGCCTATATTACAATGTTTCTAAAATAATCTGGCAACTATGTGGAGCAAGTTGGAGTTGTTAATTCAGTTTGTATGTACATAGATTTATTGTAAGAAATTGTTCCTGCAGAACTTGTAATCACATTTGCATTTCTTGATCACAGTGTACGTGATTTTCCTGATGCCTGTTTCACAGTACATCTCTACCCCTTGTTCCTTAACGACATCTGGAACACAGCATCCACATCTGTACATAGCTTGATCTGTTGCATTGTACCTGCCAGATGAAGCACAGGATTAGACATTGCAATGGAAACCAATTTTAGCCAAATTATGAATGACTGATTTTTTTTTTTTAAAGCCACACGATTATTTCACAGGAAATTGTGAAAATGTTTGACAGAATGCACTATCACACTAACTGTACCACTTAAAAGGGTGGCACAGTGGCAGAGTTCCTGCCTTTGTACCTTCTCCCTGTGACTGCATGGGTTTTACTAGGTGCTCCGGTTTCCTCCCATCCCAAAGATATTCAAGTTTGTAAGTTTATTGGCATCTATAAATTGTCCCTAGTGTGTAGGATAAAACTAGTGTATGGATGATTGTGGCTGCATGGACTCGGTGGCCTGAAGGGCCTGTGTCCATCCTGTATCTCTAAATGTCTGAACTAAAAATAAATCAAAGGTCACACTTTGCTAGCATGGGAATTAGGCGAAGTTGGACATAAGTTTGGCATACAGTGGTAATAATTGAAACAAGGCAAAAGATGTGACAAGACAGGGCATTTAACACAACAGGATATTGGGTGACACCGCTGGTAGAGCTGTTTACTCACAACTCCAGCAACTTGGTTTCAATCAAGAACCCTGGTATTATGTCTGCACATATTCCCCATGACTGCATGGATTCCCCTGTGTGCATTGGCTTCCTCCAATATCCAAAAGACATTTGAGGCAGTATTTGCCCCTGTAGTAATTGCCACAGTAAATTACCCGTAATGTGTTAGTGACAAGTAGAATCTGAGGTTTGATAGGAAAGTTGGAAGAATAGAGTAAAAACAATGAACTTAAGCTGCTGGTTTACACAAAAGGACCCAAAGGGCTGGTGTAGCAGTATGTCAAGCATGTCTCTGCAGAACATGGATAAGTGACATTTTGGGTTGGAACCCTTCTTCAGACTGATTGTAGGGCCAACCAGTCTGAAGAAGGTTCCTGACCCAAAATATCACCTATCCATTTTTTACAGAAATGTTGCCTGACCTGCTGGGTTACTTCAGCACGTGTATGCTTTTGTTGGAAGAATAAAATTGGATTGGTGTAAATGGGTTCTTGATGGTCAAGTGGCGTCCTTAGGTAAAGTGATGTTTCTATATTACATTATGACATCACATGTTGTATCACATTATGAGATGAGGTGTTCAGAAAAGGTGGGAAATTGAAAAAAGGAGGAGTGGCATCCTGACCAAGGAAGATATTATAGTACTGAGGAGAGCAGATGTTCTTGAGAGGTCAGATATACAATTATTTTGAAGTCACAGGGGACTGCATGTGCTGGAGTCTTGATCAATAACAAATAGCTGGAGCAACTTAATCAAATTATCATCTGTGGAATGAAATCAATAGGCAATGTTTTGGGGTTGGGATCTTCTTCAGCCTGCTTATAATCCGGATGTCGTAATTGATAGCTTTGTGGTCCAGTTTGCAGATGATACGATGATAGAAGGAGGATCAGGTAGGGTTGATCATAAGATCATGTGATAAGAGTTGAATGAGGAAATTGGGCTCATCAAGTCTACTCCACCATTCAATTATGGTTGATCTCTCTCCCTCCTAACCCCATTCTCCTACCTTCTCTCCATAACCTCTGACACCTGTACTAATCAAGAATCTATCTATCTCTGCCTTAAATATATCCACTGACTTGGCCTCAACAGCCTTTTGTGGCAAAGAATTCCACAGATTCACCACCCTCTGATTGAAGAAATTCCTCCTCATCTCCTTCCTAAAAGAACGTCCTTTAATTCTGAGGCTATGACCTCTAGTCCTAGACTCTCCCACTAGTGGAAATGCCCTCTCCACATCCACTCTATCCAAGCCTTTCACTATTCTGTACGTTTCAATGAAGTCCCCCCTAACTCTTCTAAACTCCAGCAAAGAAAGGTCCAGTGCTGTCAAACGATGAAGCAGGGATTCTGAAGAAGGACAGGTTGGGAGAGCAGGCAAAGAAAAGGCAAATGGAATACAGAGTAGCAAAATGTATGGTTATGCACTTTGGTAGATGGAATAATTTAGACTGTTTTCTAAATGGGGCAAGGATTCAGAAATCGTAAGTGCATAGATACCTGACTGTTGGTGCAGGATACCAGAAAGGATAATTTGCAGGTTGAGTCGATAGTATGGAAGACAAATGCAATGTGACCTTTCATTTTGAGATTACTAGAATATAAAAGCAAGGATGTAATACTAAAGAGAGGACTCGATCTGAAAAAATCACCCATTTCTCCTCTCCAGAGATACTGCCTGTCCCACTGAGTTACTCCAGCATTTTGTGTCTAACTTCAGTTTAAATCAGCATCTGCAGTTCCTTCTTACACATGTAATGCTGGGGCTTTATAAGATGCTGATCAGGCAACACTTGGAATATTGTGAGCAGATTTAGGTTCCAAATATGAGGAAACATATGCTGGCGTTGAAGAGGGTCCAGGGGAGATTAATGTTTGAAGAATGTTTGATGGCTCTGGGGCTGTACCCGGGGATGGGCCCTGGTACGTCTCAAACAAGGATTGTTCGACGTGAACAATCCCTGACCTCTACCTCCACTACATCGACGACTGCATTGGTGCTACTTCCTGGACCCACACACAACTCACTGACTTCATCCATTTCACCACTAACTTCCATCCGGCACTCAAATACACCTGGAACATTTCCTACACTTCCCTACCATTTCATGACCTCACTATCTCCATCGCAGGTGATAGACTTCTGACCGACATCCACTATAAACCCACTGACTCCCATGGCTATCTAGATTACTCTTCTTCCTACCCTGCTTCCTCTGACTCCATCCCCTACTCCCAACTCCTACACTTGTCACTTTACCTCCCCCCTCGATTCCATTCAAGGACCCAAGTAGTCGTTCCAGGTGCGACAGAGGTTCACCTGCACCTCCTCCAACCTCATCTATTGCATCCACTGCTCTAGATGTCAGTTGATCTACATCGGTGAGACCAAGCGTAGGCTTGGCGATCATTTCGCCCGCTCGGTCCGCAATAACAAACCTGATCTCCCGGTGGCTCAGCACTTCAACTCCCCCTCCCATTCCGAATCTGACCTTTCTGTCCTGGGCCTCTTCCATGGCCAGAGTGAGCACCACCGGAAATTGTAGGAGCACCACCTCATATTTCGCTTGGGCAGTTTATACCCCAGCGGCATAAACGTTGACTTCTCCAATTTCCGGAAGCCCTTATTGTCTCCTCCCCTTCTCAGCTCTCCCTCAGCCCTCTGGCTCCTCCTCTTCCTTTCTTCTTCCTGCCCTCCCCTCCCCCCCCCCCCACCCTACATCAGTCTGAAGAAGGGTTTCAGTCCGAAACGTTGCCTATTTCCTTCGCATAGATGCTGAGTTTCTCCAGCACTTTTGTCTACCTTTGACTCTTGATTGTCAGGTGGCAGCCAGTGTTGTAACTGTGTTGAAGATGCGACTAATTCTGGACACCAGTATTCAGTACTGCAGTGGGATGTTATTTATTTCCTTAGTCTTTGCTGTTTCCAGCATTTTTGTCTTTATCCTGATGTTGCATGGAATTAATCAAATTGTTGGAGACTGGATGCTGTGATGGTGGAGATCTCAGAAGGAAGCCTTCTGATTCAGCACTTCGAACTGAACATTTTGCAAGTACTTTAGCCTTATCTTTAACACTCACATGCTGGACTCAGCCGACATTGAGGGCAGGGATGTCCTCATCCTTTTAGCTGTTTATCAAGACTAATGAAATTAACAAATCCCTGCATACTGAAACTCAGCAATGAATGAAAAATACTCAAGGTTTCACATTACTCTCTGACATACTAAGTGGTTCCATTATTTACTGATCATTCCTGATTAGATGTGATAGGACTACAGAACCTCAACTTGATCCATGGGCCATGAGATTGCTTAGGTCTGTTCATTGTCTATGTTATTTGCTACATTTGTTTAGTACATCTGCAGTCCTGATCTTCAACTTCATTTCACTGGTATCTTTGAGTGTTCTTGTAATGCTTTTCTTCCCTCTTAATTATACCAGTATTGATTCCCCGACTTGTAACATTGATAATGTCAGGGATACACTGGACCATGTGGTTGTATATTTGGTGGTGCACATTTCTGTTGCTGGTCCACCGCACCTCATGGATGCCCAGTTTTGAGCTGTTAAATTTGTACTGAATTTGTGCCATTGACCACACCATACTACAAAATATGATGCACAGTGTTTGTAGTATAAATTTAGGCTTTACTTTGCAAAGGACTTGCAACAGTCAGTTATCAATTTTGTCATGAAAAGACTTACGCCTCTGTATTAAAAAAATATCAGGGATAAAAATATTACTGATGATTTCTTACTCCGTTGATGAAAGGCAATATCCTTCACAGCGGGTCTTTGTGACGTTTTTCTTGCATCCATTCTTAATTAGTATATCCCTGTATTTTTTAAGCAAACATTTGGCTGTGGAAAAAATAACAGTTATTATTTAGGAAGAGTTGCAATTCTCAGTAGCTTCAGTAATCTGTGGATTAAGAATTTGAAAAATGAGTCTGAACTGCATTTGGTGATGTTGACTCTGGTACTGGAAATTGCTGAAACTCAGGAGAGGGAACAGTGGTAATGATATCATACCTTTACTACTGCAATGTGGAAATTCATGCACTCAGAATATAATGTATAGAACTGCCTCAGCTTGTATTGCACTGTGCATTTTGTCATTCTTAATCATCTGCTGTTGGGAGATGATCTGGCTCCAACTCAGATGGTCTGACCCAGAAAACCTTCAGATCTGACAAATGTTTAGAAACTGGTTCAAAAAGGAACAGACATATTTCCCTGCCTCACTAGCTATAAAAATAAGGGAAATTTGTCCATTCAATACCGGCTACTCGGGTTAACCAAATCCTTTATTTCAGATCTTATATAAGGATCTTGGTTGAGTCTTAGCTCCCTCTGCTGGATCGTGCACAGGGGATGTTTGGAAGCAGCCTGCCAATTGTTTTGATCAGCAGACAGACCAATTTTCACACTCAGGGCTTTTAAAAGTTACATGTTTCTATCTCGCCAAGAGGGAAATAGCCAACTCTTCCTGGCGTTCACTCACTCCCTGTACTCTGCCATCACTGATGGCTGGTTTTGTCACTAAGTCTGCCCTCTGGTGTTGTCCATTAAATACCCTCCACTTGGTCACCTTGTGTTTTCCTTTCATAACATTCCTTTTTGACCATGAAATTGACTCCCCATGCTAGCTTGTCCCTTAATCTCTGGTTTTCTGTGCTCAGTTTCGATGGTTTCATACCTGATTCTATTGGAAAATAATTTTGACACAGCTTAAGCAGATAGGGTACATTGAAAGATAAAAAAAGGGCAAGGGTTCTTCTGCCTCAAGCCTGTTTGCAATAAACTAAGACAATAGTTGAATGAATAATCATATCCATTAATACTCTTAACTAAGACAATTATCTAATTTAGGTCAGAAGTTAACAAGTAACCTGACTTCAATTGAATTTGTAATAATATTTCAATATTTTACCACCATCAATCAGTCTTGTAATTTCACTTTTGAAGTTATAGAGTGTATCCATCGTTCCCAGATTTCACATTGTAATAATAATAGGATTTATAATGATTTGGGTTTTGAGTCCCACCCCAGATACTTGCAGAGGCACATTTTTGGTGAGATATTGAACAGTGGACTTATCTATAACAGTGTCAATAGTTTGGACATTAGCCGCAATATTCCCTGTGTAATTTAAGTGGTAAAACACATTCAAGCATAGAATACCTACGTTTCTGTTGTTCGCAGTCATATAATTTGCAGCAGCCATTTGAATCTAACCCTATAAATTTCTAAAAATATAAAGCATAAAATAATTTAGTTCAAAATAATCATAAAATAGTTTAAATTATTAATTGGCTTTTTATTATTATCTTTTGACAGTCAGTCAAGGTAACCATTCTTGCTTAAAGTGCAATGTCTTGTAAAACCAAATCAGAATCATTTTCTGATCAGTATGTTGAGTCCATGATGGAATTAACTCCAAGGTGTCAAGCCAGCGAACACTGTTGCCGATATTAGTGGCTAAATGTTTAACATGATATATTGTATTTGACTGTAACCCATTTACCTTAAAAAAGATGAGGCCTCGGAAAAGGTGATTATGTCAGATGTATATGTGACTATTCTTGGGAGTAATTTCCAAAGCCTCAATTTGGAAGTTAATCCTTTCCTGCTTGATTTGTTATAATTAGAATTTGACTAATAGACCTTTTTCAATTACTGTAAAAGATTGTGTCTCACTTTTAAAATTTCAATTAGTATACACCTTGGAACTTGCTGCAAGTTTTGAAA
Source organism: Raja brachyura (assembly GCA_963514005.1). The sequence goes on along the minus strand of OY740798.1, from coordinate 46,417,460 downwards.
TTCAAAAAAGAAAAAGCAAATGGTTTGTGTAGGTTATCTCAACGTTCATTTATGAGACTCAAGTAACGGTTGTGAATCATATCAGTTTCTGTGGAGGACCTCCATGCACTGGCACCAAATGGACAAGACCTGGAGCAGGAAGCTTTGCTCTGGGCACTGCTATCTGTCTCAAACCTGGGCGTGCCAAATGTTGGGACTACATCTACTGCACACTGGGCTTGTATTAAAGACTCACAGAATCTCCAAAATGTGTAGTGTAACAGGAGGACATTTAGATGTGTTTTTTCTGGCTGGGTTTTTCAGCTTATTCCAGAGTCTCAGTCTTAGAGTTGCATTTTTACCTGATTTGTAAATGGGATTAAGGTCTACGCCTTCATCTCCTTTCAAGCTTCTGAACTGAAGTGGTATCTGCTCACTCAACTATTAGAACATTTTCTCTGATATCCTGGCCAATATTTATCTCTCACTTAACATTAATAAAATACATTATGTTTATTAATGTAATATTACATTTTGTGGGAGATTGCTTTATGGATATAGCTTCATTATATCTCAGCAGTACAAGGTACTTTGTAGTAGCCATTTAGCTTTACTCAGTATGTTATAACTATAACCAGTTACCTTTTACCCAGATAAAATTTAATCTGCCTGTATTTATGTGGGTGGGATTTATACGTAGTCGGAGGCGTGTTTGCGGCTGGGATTCCTGTGCGGACTCCCTAGTATTTAGTTTAGATTAGTTTGAACAAGCTTGGGGGAGAGGTCACAGCTTTCCACCATGCACGAGTTTGACTACGAGTAAGCGCAAAATGTACTTATACAAGAAGAATTTTGGATGAATAGCTTACTGTTTTTACTACTGCAATAAAGAAACTCTTAATTAAGAGACTGTGTTTTGGAAGATTTATCTTTCGACGCATTTAATGTCTCGTGGAGAGCTCGTGAATGCATTTTGATTATCCCCTGAACCCCTGTCTTCAATCATAGTGACTAGAGGAAAGATTCCTTGAACGATATGAAAATCTGTCACTAGATCTAGTCGCTACACTGAGTGTATAGAACCTGGGGCACTCTGAAAGGAGATTAGTACTCTGCTGCTACACCCTTCCATTCAAATGTCCCATAGTTTTATGTACTGCAGCTCTGAAAACGTATAGGAAGCATGACACAATAGGCACAAAAAAGCCTGCTCATTGGCACTCTATCCAAGATCATAAAGATATATTGATTTCACGACTGGTATGCCATGGATGCTGTATGTGCTATCTCGAAGATTCACATCAGCATATTACTATTGTCGAACGTAGCCATATGTACTAAACACATCAGCACTACCATATGGGGGAACAAGAGCAGCAGGCACATTGTCGTACATCACTGTCCAGTCACAATGAAATTAGACTGAAATGCATCAAAATTAGAGGAGTTACAGGCAATGAGGAAGGCTGTCTGAAAATATGGAGAGATATAGATCAACTGTAGAAATGGGGAGAGAAATAGATTATAGAGTTTCTGAGCAAGTGTGTGTTGCACTTTGGGAGGTTGAATGTAAAGAGGGAGTATAGAGTTAATGGCAAGACCCTTAACAGCATTGATGTGCAAAGAGATATTGTCCAAGTTCATAGGACACTGAAGATGGAAGCTCATGTAGATGAGGAGGTAAAGAAGGCATTTGGTATGGTTGCCTTCATTGCTAGGGACATTGAATATGAGTAGGGAAATCATGATGCAGATCTGTAGGACTTGGGTTTGGCCGTGTATGGAGTATTGCAGCAGTTCTGGTCCCCCCCATTACAGGAGAGATGTGGAAGCTTTGGACAGGACGCAGCTGAGATTTTTTCCATGGAAGTGGCTTCATGGAAGGAAGCAGAAGGTCATGGTGGAGAGATATAAATGGTGATATCGAGAGATATAGAACAAATGAATGCAAGATATGCAAAAAACAACGATGATCAAGGAAAGGTGGAACTCACAATGGTCCATGTTCGCTGTGAGGTAGGCGATAACGGGTTTTACAGACAGTGAAACTCAACAGGACGACAATGAAACTAGTACGACAACTAGGGTGGCGGAGGGACGGTTAGAGAGGGGATGCAAGGGATACATAGTTAGAAAAATCAATTGGTATATCACTGGGTTGTCAGCTGCCCAAGCTAAATATGAGGCGCTGTTCCTCCAATTTGTGTTTGGCCTCACTCTGACAATGGAGGAGGCACATGACAGAAAGGTCGGTATGGGAAGGAGAGTTTAAATGTTTTGCAACTGGAAGATCAAGTAGGGCAAGGTAGACTGAGCAAAGGTATTTATCAAAACTACTGCCCAGTCTGCACTTGGTCTTGCCAATAAATAGGAGTCCACACCTGGAATACATTAGATGAGGTTGGAGGAGGTGCGTGAGCCTCTGCCTCACCAGAAAGGACTAATCGGGGTCCCTGGACGGAATCGAGGGAGTAGGTATAGGGACAGATGTTGGATCTCCTGCGGTTGCAGGGCAAGGTTCCTGGGGAGGGGGTGGTTTTGGTGGGAAGGGATGAGTGGGATCAGTTAACCAGGAAGTTGCGGAGGGAATAGTCACAGTGGAAAGTGGATAGGGCTGGAAATGGGAAGATGTGGCTAGTGGTGAGATCCTATTGGTGGTGGAGAAAATGTAGGAGGATTATGTGTTGTATGTGATGGCTGATGGGGTGAAAGGTGAGGACGACGGAAACTCTGTGGGCGACAGGGGGAAGGGAGAGTAGGAGCGGAGTTTTGGCATACTGAGGAGTCACATGTGAGGGCCTCATCTATGATAGAAGAGGGGAACCCCCGCTCCCCAAAGAATGAGGACATCTTGGGTGAGATCAAGAAAGGGGAGGGAGGTGTCAGTCTTGGTCAAAGTGAATTTGAGTGAAGCGGCAGACATAGCCAGGGCCCATTAGAGTACTCCTGGCAATGCCTTTGATTTGGAGGAAATGGGAGGAATCAAAGGAGAAATTGTTGAGAGTGAGGACAAGCTCTGATAGGCGGAGGAGAGTGTTAGTTGCTTGTGGTGGAGCCAGATACAATAGTGATGTTCAAGAGGCTTTTAAATAAGCACATGGAAGTGCATGGATTAGTGGGATATGGATCATGTGCTGGTAGATGAGATCAGTTCAGGTAGGCATCATGTTCAGCATAAACTTTATGGGCCAAAGGTCCGCTCCTGTGCTGCACTGGCCTATTTCTATGCCAGAGTTTGGATCTATATTAGGTGACCAGAGATCAAATGGAAAAAAATAGCTTTTTTAATGTATATATTTTCATAATCTGGGTGTTTTTGAAATGACATATATTAGCAGTCAACTATTTGAGTATTTCACCCTTGATGTTCATTGCCTGATTTTTATCAGGGCTTCATAGTGTGCAGTTGTATGTGGTATACCGTGCACCCACTATGCACAAGAAAGAATGAATGTTGAAGGAGATGAATAGGAAACAATCATGATAGTCATATAGTCTGAAGAAGGGTTTTGGCCTGAAACGTTGCCTATCTCCTTTGCCCCTGAGATGCTGCTGCACCCGCTGAGTTTCTCCAGCTTTTTGTGTACCCATGATAGTCATATTGTACACATTGAACAAACAGCTGTGATGCAATTAAAAATTTTTGGTTGGATTGCTGTATGCAGGATCAAATGACCAAAGATTTAATGTGGTATAGTGAAAATTAGTATCGACAAGCAAACAGCTTTGGTAAAATTATGGTAGCGCTGTTAAATTATTAGATGACCAATCTCTAGATCTGAGTTCAAATCCCATTATGACAGCTGGATTTAAATTTAGAACACCAACCTAGAATGTGGAAATTACAGAAAGGTATTTTATTTTAGCGTATTCTAATGATTTGAGTAAACATTCTGTTCGAAATTATAATTAGAATGGATTGGAATTTAAATTATTGCTAAATTAAAAAGCTTATGGAAGTGCACAAAATTAGGAAAATTAAGATGAGAACAGGTACATCGTAAAATACTCACACAGCTGTGACCTGGTGGGGGTTCATCAGGGCATTTGTATCCGATACTTTGATTGATGAGAAATATCTGATTGTTCTTGTAAAGACATGTTATTACTGACTTCAAACAGTTGCCTTCCTTTATTTCCATACTCTCTCCAACCTGCAGAGAGAAGGAAAATATATATCTTTTCGAGCCCATTTAAATAGTTGTTTCAATTAAAATTTGCAATAAATTATATTTACCGGCAAAATATTTCCATTCAGTGTACAACTCAATTCTGTAAAAGAAAATAAATAATTTATGCTGGGAGTTTTAATTTAAGACGGCAGGATCTTGATCAGTTGGGTAAGTGGGCTGGGTAAATGGCAAATAGTCTTCAATTCATACAAGTGTCAGATGATACATTTTGGGAAGTCAACCTTTTGCAGGAAATGGTAAATGAGGAATGTTGCAAACCAGAGGGAGCTTGGAGCACTAGTAGAGTCACAAGATGGTGAAAAAGGCATTTGGCATGCTGTCCTTTATCAGTCAAGGTATTGAGTATAGAAGTAGAGACATAATGTTGCAGCTGTACAAAATGTTGATTAGGTTGCACTAGGAGTATTGCGTGCAGTTGTGCTTACCTTGCTATAGGAAAGACATCATTAGGCTGGGAAGAGTGCATCTGAATGTTGCCAAGACTCGAGGCCTGAGTAAAAGAGGTTAGGTAGGCTAGGACTTTAGTCCTTGGAGCATAGGGGACTGAAAGATGATATTATAGAGGTATATAAAATATTGAGAGACATAAATAAGGCACGTCTTTTTTCCCAGGAAGGGGAATCAAAAACTAGAGGTTTCACATTTAAGGTGAGACTTAAAGGGACCTGCAGGGCAACTTTTCACAGCGAGGGTGGAGGGTATATGGAATACCTGTCAGCTAAAGTAGTGGAGGCAGGTATCCTGCAATAATTTTAAAAGACATTTGGACATGCACATGGTTAGGAAATCTTTAGAGAGATGAGGACCAAATGCAGGCAAATGAGACTACCTTAAATGGGCACCTTGGTTGGCAAGGTGGGCCTGCTTCTGTGTAGTATCACTCTATGATTCCAAATTTTGAAGATATCGGCTGCCAAAGCTTTGAAATTTGGAAAGTGCCAGAAAAATGCATATTCACAATTTTTCTTTGAATTATTGCTCATTATTGTCCGCATTGATTGTCACTTTGTTCTGAGTTAAATGTTGGAAAAAAAGGGCTGTTACATACTGTATACTTCTCTGACATCAAATAGAAGAACTTCCCCTAACATGTATCATTTGTAATCCATCCGCAAATGGATAAATATAAACACTTGATTAAATTAGAAATTATCCAAATGGATTTTTGCATCTGAAAGCCACTTTCAGCTCATTATTGCCATTCAGACAAAAGTCCTCTGTGAAGAGTGGAGATTAAATCCCACAAAACGTTTGAGGCTGAGTTGAAGATTATATTAATTGGTTCTCATCCAAGTTAGAAAGATGGAAATTTACTTATTAAAGGATGTTCAGGAAGCATTGTGCAAAATACTTAGACAAAGATTCGGGACCCTCAAAATCACCTATTCATTTTCTCCAGTGATGCCGTCTGACCAAATGAGGTACTCCAGCATTTTGTGTTTCGCTTTGACATTGTCCTCAATTTCTCATCTGCTTCCTTTCTGCTCTGGGACCCTCGTCCCTGCCAACCTGATTCAAACCTTCCAGAATAGTATTTGCAAATCTCCTCCCCAAATATATTGGGAACACCCACCTCCTCCTACCCCCGGATCAGATGCAATCCTGACCCTCTTGCACAAGTCACCTCTGCCCAAGAAGAGATCCTGATGATCCAATAAACTTGAATCTGAATCCCTGCATCAGCTCCTCAGTATGTATTAATCTGGTGTAATCTTCTGTCCTGCCCTCATTGGCACATGACACTAGGAGTAATCCAGAGATGACCACCTTCAAGGTCCTGCTTTTTTATCTCTTTATAACTTAATATACAACTTCTGGAGTAAACAAGAGAACAGAATGCAATTAACCCATTGGGTTCTTGTTCGGCCAACATCAACTTGTAAATAGTCACCCTGTTTTTCAGAAGAAATTTCCAATTGATACATTTATGAGGTATTGTTTCATGTCAAGAGGACCCAGAATGAAAGTTGCCATCCAGCTAGTCCATGTTTCAATGGATAATGCCAGTTTGACTTTCCAAAAAAAAACATTAAATTATTGGTGCAGTAGATTTTATGATGATGAAGACTTGTCATAGACTTGTGTAGATCATGCAAATCACTTCAATTTTTATTGCTAACTTATTACCTGTTGAAGTCGTTGTCTGAAGTGTTGATGCTGTAAATAAAGATTTGTTGGATTAGTTCCAGAGGTTACTGAGTAATTGCACTGTCGATCATTGGGAGAGTTGTTTGAGTTAAATAAATCCATGATATGGGCAACACAATCAGAGATTCCACACCATTCAATGCGGCTCTTGGAATGAGAGGCTCTTGGAATGTGGAATTTCACACTGGAATGGAGGTCTGAAAGCAAGTGTTGCAGTGGCTTTGCAGAAGATCAGTTTGTTGGTCTGTGTACATGAATGATAACAACCTGCTGTGGCCCAGTTGATGCCATGCCTGTTGTTGAAGTTGGAGTCGTTGTCGATGTTGGAAATGAGAAAATTGACCATGTCAGTGTGGAGTGTCAAATTTCATCTCAATCCTGTCCATCTGTCTACCGGTCTATCTTTCCTCATGGTTGCTACACCTATTGCAAAATTGCAAAAGATTGCACAGTTTTGGTCCTCCATTTAATTTCTAACATGATAACAAAAGATCAGAGTTATTTAGAGAAAATTGTTGAATCTGCCTCTTTTCCAAGATCACTTTCCCACTGCTTCCCCACCATCTGTGTCGCTCTGTCCACGTACTTAAATTTGAGATGAATATGAATTTTTCAGAAAATTATTGGTATATTTGTACTCAAATAGGGATCAGCAGAACATTGAGAGTTTTCTGTAAAGTCGATTTATATTCAAGAAACATTTTTGTGCTCCTGCTTACAAACAAAAATGAAATGCCTTGATTTGTCGTTGTAAGCACTGCGTACAATGACATTGTTTTTGCCACTCCATTGGTGCATAATATACAAACATAAAAACACAGGACACAATTTAAAAACAATCTTAAAAACTATGTATTAACATAAGTAAGTAATCAGTACTGTAGTGGTGATAGTAAAGTTCAAGGTGGTTAGCAGCATGGAAGAGTGCGGCATGAACAATACTCAGTGTTTTTTCATGTTGAGTGTGAAGAATGCTTTGGGGAAGAAACTGTCTCTGAGTCTGGAGGTGCGTGTTTTGGGTGACCCGTAATGCCTGCCAGAGGGCAACAGTTCAAAAAGGTGATGACCGGGGCATGTGGCGTCTTTGATGATTTTAGTGGCTCTGCTGAGGTAGCGTGAGGTGGCAATATCCTCCAGAGAGGGCAGTGGGCACCCGGTAATTCTCTCTGCTGTTTTTACCACTCTCTGGTGTGCTTTCGTATCTGCCGCAGAGCAGTCTGCATACCACACTGACATGCCATATGTCAGTGGACTCTCAATGGTCGCCCGGTAGAAGATCACCAGCAGCTTCTTCTTGGTTTTGTGCCTACTGAGCACTCTCAGGAAGTGAAGTCTCTGTTGTGCTCTCTTGATGGTTGCAGTGATGTTGGCCGACCAGGGAGGTCCTCGGATATGAGGGCTCCGAGGAATTTGAAAGTCTGCACCCTTTCCACACTTGTCCCATTTATGCACAGCGGGGCCGTGTCCATGACCCGTTTCCTCCTGGTCTAGTATTAGCTCCTTTGTCGTGGTTGTGTTCAGTGTCAGATTATTTACTGAACACCACTCTGACAGTTGCTGTATCTCATCCCTGTATGCTGACTCATCCCCCACCCCCCCCCCCCCCGAGATGAGCCCGACAATGGTTGTGTCGTCAGCAAATATAATAATGGTGTTGGATAGGTGGGCAGGTGTGCAGTCATAGGTGTATAAGGAGTAAAGGAGTGGACTCAGCACACAGCCTTGAGGTGCGCCAGTGCTTAATGTGATGGAGGAGGAGATGTGGGGGCCGGTTTTAACTCTCTGTGGGCGGTTTGTGAAAAAGTATTTGATCCATGTGCAGATGGGGGAGGAGGGGCCTAGGTTAAGCAGTTTGCTGATTAAAATGTCCGGAATGATTGTATTGATTGCTGAACGATAATCAATGAATAACATCCTCACGTAGCTTTCCCGATGTTCCAAATGGCTCAGTGCGGTGCGAGTTGCTATGGCAATGGCGTCCTCAGTGGATCTGTTATCACTGTAGGCAAACTGATGTGGATTGAAGGAGGGAGGTAGGCTGGTTCTGATGTGATGGAGAACTAGTTTCTCGAAGCACTTCATAATCACTCGTGTAAGTGCAATCTGTCTATAGTCATTCTGGGAGATTGAGTAGGAAAAGGTGAACTGAGCAAAGGCGTTTATCAAATCTATTGCCCAGTCTGCACTTGGTCTTGCCAATAAATAGGAGTCCACACCTGGAATACACTAGATGAGGTTGGAGGAGGTGCAAGAGAGCCTCTGCATCACCAGAAAGGACTGATCGGGGTCCCTGGATGGAATCGAGGGAGTAGGTATAGGGACAGATGTTGGATCTCCTGCAGTTGCAGGGCAAGGTACCTGGGGAGGGGACAGTTTGGGTGGGAAGGGATGAGTGGGATGAGTTAACCAGGAAGTTACGGAGGGAACAGTCATTGTGGAAAGTTGATAGGGCTGGAAATGGGAAGATGTGGCTAGTGGTGGTATCCTATTGGTGGTGGAGAAAATGTAGGAGGATTATGTGTTGTATGTGATGGCTGATGGGGTGAAAGGTGAGGAAACTCTGTGGGCGACTGGGGGAAGGGAGAGTAAGAGCGGAGTTTTGGCGTAATGAGGAGTCACATGTGAGGCCTGTTAACCTCAAACCAGTCGGAGAAACGGTTAAGCTCCTCCGTGTTGGCATTTACAGTGCTGTTGGTATTGCCTTTATAGTTGGTTATGTGCTGTAAGCCTTGCCACACTCTCCGTGGGTCGTTGTGTAACAGGTGGTCCTCGATCCTCCTCTTGTAGGCCTCCTTGGCCTCCTTTATGCCTCTCTTCAGGTCGGCTCTCGCGGTGCTGCACCGGGCTTGGTTACCTGACCTGAAGGCGGTGTTGTGGTTTTTAAGGAGTGTTTGGATGTCCCTCGTCGTCCAGGGTTTCTGGTTGGGAAACGCCTGGATGCGTTTATTGACTGTGACATTGTCAGTGCAGCACTTAATGTAAAAAAGCACAGTTTCTGTGTATTCCTCCAGGTCCCCTTGATCGAATAAATCCCATTCTGTGTGATCAAAGCAGTCCTGCAGCTGGGATAGAGCTCCCTCAGGCCAAGTTGTGATGGTTTTGGTACTTGGTTTTGTTGTTCTTCTGAGCGGGGTGTATGCAGGAAACATGAGCAGTGGGAGGTGGTCTGACTGGCCGAGGTGAGGAAGAGTTGCAGTTCTGTAAGCATGTTTGATGTTTGAGTAAACATGGTCTAAAGTATTTTTCCCTCTTGTTGCACAGTTCACATGCTGGTAGAAGTTGGGGAGTGCTGTTTTAAAACTTGCTTGGTTAAAATCCCCTGCTATGATGTGTGTATCGTCAGGATGGGCTTGCTGCTGTTTCTTTACAATGGCTGGTAAGTAGCAGTGATGATCACTACACTCAGCTCCCGGGGTCTACATAAAACTGAGAGAGCTTCAAGATCAGGACAACAGTGTCGGGCAACAATCCTCCTGTTGGCACACCAGTCATTGTGTAGATAGATGCAGAGCCCCCTCCTCTGCTCTTACCCAACTCCTTGCTTCTGTCCTGCCTGTAGCTAGTGCGGCCTGCTGTTTGCACTGCGGCATCTGGGATTAACGGGTGTAACCAGCTTTTGGTTATAATCATCACGCAGCAGGTCCGGATGGTGGAGTTAGAAGCGATCAGCAGCTCCACTTCATCCATTTTGTGCGTGACAGATTGGGCGTTTGCGAGGAAGATACTCGGAAGCGGAGGTTTGTGTGGATGCTTCCCCAGCCTAGCCAGTAACCCTGACTGGCATCCTCGCTTCAGCTTCCTCTCTCTTTGCCGTCTACGTCGCCTGCCGGTCCAACTCACAATCCACGGTGACTCCGGTGGTGTAGCGATGTCCACCTCTATGTTGTAAGCCCTCTGAAAATCACTTGTGATGGCTAAATTGTGGCATAGTCCGATGTTGATTAAATCCTGTCGACTATACACATAGTCTGCCTCACCCAGATTTAAAAACGCAGACAAAAACAAACAGACAGAGCATAGAGCCACTGCACTCGTGTGTGCTGCCATCTTATCATTACAAAAAATTCAGAGTTTTTCAAACAAATGCGGTAGAAAACTTTCAAGATCCAATTGTATTACAATTGTCCGATGCTGATTAAGTTCTGTCGACTATACACATAGTCTGCTTTACACAGATTTAAAAACTCAGGCAAAAACAAAACAAACAGATACACCAGACTAGAGAGCATAGAGCCGCTGCACTCGCGTGCGCAGCCATCTTCCATGGGGGATCTTGAAAACACCATTGATGCAAAGTACTCGTTTACTACCTCGTATATATCCTCTGACTGAGCAATCCATGATCAGTCCTACTGTTTCCCTTGTTACCCTATTGATTTTCATGGATGTATACAAGGCCTTGGGATTATTTTTCATCAATTGCCAGCGTGATTTATTTCCTGATCGCTTTATATTCCTCAAAATACTTGTCTGATTTCTTCTTTCTAATCCTTACATAGAGTTCATTTTTCTTTTGGCCAATGTTGCAACCTCTGTGATCGGCCAGGGTTACCTTACATTGCCATCCTTATCCTTCCTCCTTATTGAAACATGTTGGTCTTGAACACGGATAAACGTGTCAGTATGAGACTGCCATCGGTCAGATGAGTACTTGCCCATTGACAACGGGTCCCAATTTACTCTCCCTAGCTCCTGCTAAATCTTGCTTTAATGTGCAATTCCCACAACTTAGTACCTTCCCGCAAGGTCCAGATATGGCTATTGGGAGGCCTGTAGTGCAAACTCATTCAAGTGATTGCACCTACATATCATCTTCTTCTTCTTGCGTATGGCGTGCACAGCCTAAAGTTGTAGGACAACTTGTTCTATTTATCTTATTTGATTGTGCACACCAGGTTGATTGCATTCGTTGAAACAGGGCGGACCACGTGAAGGTTGCAATCTCCCACCCCCTACATATCATGCTGCTGCAAGTAAGAATTTCATTGTTCAGTTGACAATTAAACACTCTTAACTTTTCATAGTTCATAAATTCAGAAGTCATAGGAGTAGAAGTAGGCCATTTGGCCCTTCGAGTCTACTCCGCCATTCAATCATGGCTGATCTATCTTTCCCTCTCAACCCCATTCTCCTGTCTTCTCCCCATAACCATGATACCCTTACCAATCAAGCATCTGTCATTCTCCTGCATAAAAATACCGAATGACTTACACAGCCATCTGTGGAAATAAATTCCTCAGATTCGCCACCCACTGACTAAAGAAACTCCTCCCACCTCCTTTCTAATGGTATGTCCTTTTATTATGTCCTGCGATGTGAACAGGGCCTTATAAAGCATCAGCATTACATCCTCTTGACTGGATTTAGTATTTCCATTCGCTGTATCAGGTTGTTGAAGTTGATGTCAATGAAAGTTGAAGATAATACTTTGAAGGTCTGGGGGGCAACTGCATCTATGATGAATAACTTGTCATGATGATGATTTGGTTACAATTAGGATTTGCTGAATCTGGGCTGTATTTCCACATATTTGGTGGGAGCGAATGTTAATACCCCAACAGAGTGATGATGGGAGGCCGGTCAGATTCTGGTGGATACACATTTTCACATAGACTGGAGAAGAAAGGCAGACAGTTGATACCACATTTATCTTCAGCAATGGTAGTTTCAAACCATAGGATGCACTTGCTCGTGGGCTGACCTGCCCAATGTTAATTTTAGTTTCACCCATACAGTATACAGCTGTCAAATGAAGTTTATCTGTGTTTGGGTTAATGTAAATGCTGCTTGTCCAATTTCTGCTGCAAAGAGAATAGGTTGACTTGGAGTGGCCCTTGGTCCTTGCTACCTGCTGCCATCTGACTTTGGGCTGGTAGGTCAGCTGCAGCAGCTGTCTTGTCCAGGCCAGGTTTAAAATGTCTTCAGTTCCCACTGGATGAGCTCATATGTTGGGTACCATTTTCAGTCAAGCCTCGACCCCACTATCCCAACCCTAATGATTACTGATGGTTTTGGAGGGAAATGGAAAAGTTTAGCAGAAATGCATGACTCCATGTAAACAATTGCTGGGCAGTCGTTAACTTAGTTTGCCTGGGGGAGAAACCAGTATTCACTGGAAGGAAATGAGATCTAATTGCATGTTGCAAATGAATGGTAGAGGTTGGAACAAGTGATAATATGCTATGAAATTCCATACCTGTTGTTGAAGTTGTAGTTGTTTCAGGTACAGGAGAAGACACCGTTTGAGGTAGGAATGTGAAAACACGAGAAAGAGTTGGTGAATAAAAAGTGACTGAACAGGTTACAGTGGCATGCAAAAGTTTTCATACCCCTTGAACTTTTCCACATTTTGTCACGTTACAACCACAAACGTAAATGTATTTTATTGTGATTTTATGTGATAGACCAACACAAAGTGGCGCATAATTGTGAAGTGGAAGGAAAATGACACATGGCTTTCAAATGTTTTTACAAATAAAAAATGGAAAACGAGGTGGAATATGAAATGTAGCTATTCCAAAACAATGACACTGACTTTTGTGATCCAAGGGGGATAGCAAATTGGCTTCATGGAAAGAAGTAGAGGGTGAAGGAGGAAGGTTGCTTTTCGGTGCTGGAGGCCTGTAACTAGTGGTGTGCCTTGGGTTTCAGTGCTGGACCCATTGCTGTTAGTCATCCATAAGAAATGATATAGATGAGCATAAAGCATGACTATCACATTTACAGATGACACTAAAGTGGGTGGTATTGTGGTTAGTGAAAATGGTTGTCGAATAATGCAGTAGGATCTTGATTGAATGAGCCGGTTGGTGGAGAAATGTTTCATGGGATTTATAATTTAATACAGAGAAATGTGAGGTGTTGCATTTGGAAAGTCTAACAAGGGCAGGAGGTATGCACTGAATTGTAGAGCAGGGGGATCTAGGAGTGAAGGTACATAGTTCCTTGAATGTGGTGTCACAGGCAGATATGGGGGCCAAAAAGGCTTTTGGCAAATTGGCCTTCATCAGTCAGGGTATTGAGTACAGAAGTTGGGCGGTCATGTTACAGTTATATAAGACATTGGTGAGGCTACTTCGAGTGCAGGAGGATGAGGGGTGATCTATGGATCCTGTATGTAAACAGCATTTTACATTATATCTCCCCCGCAGAATAATCCGTTTACATGTGGATATTTAAAGAACACAATTTTGAAGTAATAATCTCTGTCCCTTATCATTTTTACTGTCATAGAGCAAAAAATGGTCCCCTCGGCCCAACGTGCTCATGAAGACCAAACTGCCCCATCTACACTAGTCCCGTCTGCCCGCGTTTCCTATGTCCCTCAAAACTTCTTTGGTACTTATCCCTGTCTGAATGTCTTTTAAATGTTGCTGTAGTTAGTGCTTTAATTCTCTGCTCTGGCAGCTCATTCCATATCTACCCACTATGTGAAAAAATATGCCTCTCAGATTCCTTTTAAATCTTTCTCCACCCACCTTAAACCATGTGTTGTGGTTCTTGATTCTCTTACACGGGGTAAAAGAGTCATGTATGGGTGATCGTTGTCAGCTTGTACTCGATGGGCCAAATGGCCTGCGTCCATTCTGTATCTTTAAAACTAAATCTAAAAGCTCTGTGCATCTTCGCCATCTTTTCCCCTCATGAGCTCAGTAAGATCACTCCACATCCCCCAGTTTGCAGGGAATAAAGTCCGAGACTGCCCAACCACTCCCCAAAGCTCAGGCTATCAAGTCCTGGCAACATTCTCTTGTAAATCTTCTCTGCACTCTTTCCAGCTGAACAACATCTTTCCAATCCATGTAGCCCTCTCAATCTCTCCTCATATTAACAGGCACTCCAGTTATGTTAGCATTTTCGTCAAACGGCATTTCACTCAGTAAATCAGATCTGTTTCTGAGCAAGACACAAAATTAGGCAGTATACACCCAAGTTTGGAGTCAGGACCCTCTCTAACCTTTGTAAGGAAATGGTTTGTGATCATAGGAACATAGAAATTAGGTGCAGGAGTAGGCCATTCGGCCCTTCGAGCCTGCACCGCCATTCAATATGATCATGGCTGATCATCCAACTCAGTATCCCGTACCTGCCTTCTCTCCATACCCTCTGATCCCCTTAGCCACAAGGGCCACATCTAACTCCCTCTTAAATATAGCCAATGAACTGGCCTCAACTACCCTCTGTGGCAGAGAGTTCCAGAGACCCACCACTCTCTGTGTGAAAAAAGTCCTTCTCATCTCGGTCCTAAAGGATTTCCCCCTTATCCTTAAGCTGTGACCCCTTGTCCTGGACATCCCCTACATCGGGAACAATCTTCCTGCATCTAGCCTGTCCAACCCCTTAAGAATTTTGTAAGTTTCTATAAGATCCCCTCTCAATCTCCTAAATTCAAGAGAGTATAAACCGAGTCTATGCAGTCTTTGTTCATAAGACAGTCCTGACATCCCAGGAATCAGTCTGGTGAACCTTCTCTGCACTCCCTCTATGGCAATAATGTCCTTCCTCAGATTTGGAGACCAGAACTCTACGCAATACTCCAGGTGTGGTCTCACCAAGACCCTATACAACTGAAGTAGAACCTCCCTGCTCCTATACTCAAATCCTTTTGCTATGAAAGCTAACATACCATTTGCTTTCTTCACTGCCTGCTGTACTTGCATGCCTACTTTCAATGACTGGTGTACCATGGCACCCAGGTCGCGCTGCATCTCCCCTTTTCCTAATCGGCCTCCATTTAGATAATAGTCTGTTTTCCTATTTTTGCCACCAAAGTGGATAACCTCACATTTATCCACATTATACTGCATCTGCCAAACATTTACCCACTCACCCAGCCTATCCAAGTCACCTTGCAGTCTCCTAGCATCCTCCTCACAGCTAACACTGCCCCCCAGCTTAGTGTCATCCGCAAACTTGGAGATATTGCCTTCAATTCCCTCATCCAGATCATTAATGTATATTGTAAATAGCTGGGGTCCCAGCACTGAGCCTTGCGGTACCCCACTAGTCACTGCCTGCCATTGTGAAAACGACCCGTTTACTCCTACTCTTTGCTTCCTGTTTGCCAGCCAGTTCTCTATCCACATCAATACTGAACCCCCAATGCCGTATGCTTTAAGTTTATATACTAATCTCTTATGTGGGACCTTGTCGAAAGCCTTCTGGAAGTCCAGATACACCACATCCACTGGTTCTCCCCTATCCACGCTACTAGTTACATCCTCGAAAAATTCCACAAGATTCATCAGACATGATTTACCTTTCGTAAATCCATGTGGACTTTGTCCAATGATTTCACCACTTTCCAAATGTGCTGCTATCCCATCTTTAATAACTGACTCTAGCAGTTTCCCCACTACCGATGTTAGACTAACTGGTCTGTAATTCCCCGTTTTCTCTCTCCCCCCCTTCTTAAAAAGAGGGGTTACGTTTGCTACCCGCCAATCCTCAGGAACTACTCCAGAATCTAAAGAGTTTTGAAAGATTATTACTAATGCATCCACTATTTCCGGAGCTACTTCCTTAAGTACTCTGGGATGCAGCCTATCTGGCCCTGGGGATTTATCGGCCTTTAATCCATTCAATTTACCCAACACCACTTCCCGACTAACCTGGATTTCACTCAAGTCCTCCTTTGACCCGCGGTCCCCTGCTATTTCCGGCAGATTATTTATGTCTTCCTTAGTGAATACGGAACCAAAGTAGTTATTCAATTGGTCCGCCATATCCTTGTTCCCCATGATCAACTCACCTGTTTCTGACTGCAAGGGACCTACATTTGTTTTAACTAATCTCTTTCTCTTCACATATCTATAAAAACTTTTGCAGTTAGTTTTTATGTTCCCTGCCAGTTTTCTTTCATAATCTATTTTTCCTTTCCTAATCAAGCCCTTTGTCCTTCTCTGCTGGTCTCTGAATTTCTCCCAGTCCTCTGGTATGCTGCTTTTTCTGGCTACTTTGTATGCATCATCCTTTGCTTTGATACTATCCCTGATTTCCCTTGTTATCCACGGATGCACTACCTTCGCTGATCTATTCTTTTGCCAAACTGGGATGAACAATATTTGTAGTTCATTCATGCAGTCTTTAAATGTCTTCCATTGCGTATCCACCGTCAACCGTTTTAGAATTGATTGCCAGTCAATCTTGGCCAATTCACGTCTCGTACCCTCAAAGTTACCTTTCCTTAAGTTCAGAACCATTGCTTCTGAATTAACAATGTCACTCTCCATCCTAATGAAGAACTCGACCATATTATGGTCACTCTTGCCCAAGGGGGCACGCACAATAAGACTGCTAACTAACCCTTCCTCATTACTCAATACCTTGTCTAAAATAGCCTGCTCTCTCGTTGGTTCCTCTACATGTTGATTTAGATAACTATCCCGCATACTTTCCAAAAAATCCTCTTCCTCAGCGCCCCTGCCAATCACCTATGAACAAACAGCAATCTGCCCTCTACCATCTAAAGAAAGAACTGTGTGTGAAGCAATGGATAACATCTATTACTGACCGGCTGAATCTGATTGCCAGTTAAAAAAATTATTGTTATTTGTGCAAAGTAAAATTTATCAATACTTACTTCCGGGGGTGCCACCAACAACAAATTCTGAAAGATGAATGGGAATAGAAAAAGAGAATAAAACTATTGTTATATATTAATCATTTGTGGGATGAGCCATTCTGTCGAAACCAGCATTTATTGCCCATCCTGAGCTCCCTTGAGGAGCAGATGTGGACCCAGTATCTTGACCTGCTGCACTTCATCTATTGCACTATAAGAAGCACTTGTTCAATGTGTTCCATAATTTCCGATAAGATGTGCTGGGGTTTCCAAGCTTCAACCTTATCCATTGGATGTGGGATCACTTGGCCCCTTCACTTGCCAGCTGCATTTGCTGGTAATCCAAACACAGTCCCCAATAATGCGAGTACAATAACGTGTAGGAAGGAACTGCAGATGCTGGTTTAAACCGAAGATGGACACAAAGTACTGGAGCAACTCTGCAGGGCTGGCAGCATGTCTGGAGAGAAGGATTGGGTGATGTTTTGGGTCAGAAGAAGGGTCGCAACCTGAATAATCACCATTTCTTCTCTCCATAGATGCTGCCCGTCCCGCTGAGTTACTCCAGCACTGTACCTATCTTTGGTATGAGACTGAACCATGGGTTTACAGACTGGGGAATATGATTTTGATGTTGCATATGCTCCACATTACTTCACAGAGTCCCCGTGGAGCTGTCTTGTTTCTGAATCAAATCTGTTAATTTGGGATATCACAAGACCGATCCCTGTCACCGTTTCTTGAGCAGAGATGGACGGGCATCAAATGCTGGCCTTACCAGTGGAGCCAGATCAGGGAAAGGAAGAAACAAGTAACGAGATTAAGTCTAACGCAATAGTTGCTGCAGATGCTGCTGTTGAAGATACAATTGAATTGGGTTGTGAAGAATTCAAAATCAGCAGCAATAATTTAAGATTGATGTTCGTGGGATAATGTGAGCAGAGTGTTGAGGAGATGGGGCTATGATCATACGTGTACTTAATGACAATGGTGTTCATTCTGGAAGGGATACATTTGAAGATGTGAGTGCAGGTATTATAGAATAAATCTGATAACACTGAAATCAAATAACAATTTGTCAAGTCGTCATTCTAATGTCCATACCGGTGGTCGATGACAATGTTGTTGGCTCTGGAGAGAAAACAGATCAAGATGTATTTTTGCAACTATGCAATCAGTAGAGAGTAGAGAGTGGAGAATAGTATGCTATAGTATGCAATTGGAGGGAATACTGAGGGGCGGGATGGGGGGGGTGTTGAAAGATTATGGAGTAAGTGTGGAAGATTAGGACAATTGTTTTGCATCATGTGATAAAAACAAGGCATTGTTTTTCCAAAGGTTTGCGTGAAGCAGCTTTATACAGCAATGTGAAAAACTGAATGAGGCAGTTGATGATTGCAGGGGAATTACAGACCAGTTAGTCTAACATCGATAGTGGGGAAACTGCTAGAGTTATTATTAAAGATGGGATAGCAGTACATTTGGAAAGTGGTGAAATCATTAGACAAAGTCAGCATGGATTTACAAAAGGTAAATCATGTCTGACGAATCTTATAGAATTTTTCGAGTATGTAATTAGCAGAGTTGATAAGGTAGAACCAGTGGATGTGTTATATCTAGACTTACAGAAGGCTTTCGACAAGGTCCCACATTAGAGATTAGTATACAAACTTAAAGCACACGGTATTGGGGGTTCAGTATTGAAGTGGATAGAGAACTGGCTGGCAGACAGGAAGCAAAGGGTAGGAGTAAACGGGTCTTTTTCAGAATGGCAGGCAGTGACTTGCTGGGGGATAGTGTTAGGTGTGAGGAGGATGCTAGGAGGCTGCAAGGTGACTTGGATAGGCTGGGTGAGTGGACAAATGCATGGCAGATGCAGTATAATGTGGATTAGTGTGAGGTTATCCACTTTGGTGGCAAAAACAGGAGGGTAGACTATTATCATAATGGTGGCAAATTAGGAAAAGGGGAGATGCAACGAGACCTGGGTGTCATGGTACACCAATCATTGAAAGTAGGCATGCAGGTGCAGCAGGCAGTGAAGAAAGCAAATGGTATGTTAGCATTCATAGCAAAAGGATTTGAGTATAGGAGCAGGGAGGTTCTACTGCAGTTGTACAGGGTTTTGGTGAGACCACACCTGGAGTATTGCGTACAGTTTTGGTCTCCAAATCTGAGAAAATACATTTTTGCCACAGAGGGGGTACAGAGAAGGTTCACCAGACTGATTCCTGGGATGTCAGGACTTTCACATGAGGAAAGACTGGATAGAATTGGCTTGTACTCGCTACAATTTAGAAGACTGACGGGGGATCTTATAGAGGCTTAAAAAATTCTTAAGGGGTTGGATAGGCTAGATGTAGGAAGATTGTTCCCGATGTTGGGGAGGTCCAGAACAAGGGGTCACAGTCTAAGGATAAGGGGGAATTTCTTTGGGACCGAGATGAGGAAAACATTTTTCACACAGAGAGTGGTGAGTCTCTGGAATTATCTGCCACAGAAGGTAGTTGAGGCCAATTTATTGGCTATATTTAAGAGGGAGTTAGATGTGGCCCTTGTGGCTAAAGGGATCAGGGGGTATGGAGAGAAGGCAGGTACAGGATACTGAGTTGGATGATCAGCCATGATCATATTGAATTGCGGTGCAGGGTCGAAGGGCCGAATGGCTGACTCCTGCACCTATTTTCTATGTATCTATGATCTATGATGGTGGGGCAGGAATTGATCTCGTAATATGGACTTGTTTTTATGTTACTGGAGTGAACAACGGGACATAATTCAATAAACCCATTATGGTCATGTTCTATAAATATCAAATTTATATAGTCACCCTGTTTTTCACAAGAAATTTCCATTTACTTGTGAATGGTATAGTTTCATGTCAAGATAATCCAGAATGAAAATTGCCATCCAGCTGGTCAATGTTTCAATGGATAATGCCAGTTTTACTGTCGAAAAAACATTAAATTATTGGCGGGGTAGGTTTTATGATTACTAAATGTGTCCACACTGCTGGCTTCATCAACTTATGTCCTTAAGTGTCCATGCTCTTATGAGTGGGTTATTTGTGGATTGAAACTTACAGCAACTTGTGAGGGTCACGACATTTGCTACATTATTATTGCTAACTTATTACCTGTTGAAGTTTTTGTTTGAAATGTTGATGCTGTAAATCAAGATTTGTCTGTTTAGTTCCAGAGGAATCTGAGCAATTCCATCATTGGGTGAGATGTTTGGAGTTAAATAAACCCGTGACAAAAGTAACACAAGGAAGGATTTCACAACATTCAATGCGGCTCTTGGAATGGGATGTGAAAGGAGTGTGGAGGCTCAGACTGGAATGGAGGTCTGAAAACAAGTGTTGCAGTGACTTTATAGAAGATCAGTCGGGTGGTCCGTGTATATGAATGATAACAACCTGCTGTGGCCCAGCTGATACCATACCTGTTGTTGAAGTTGGGGTCGTTCTCGATGCTGGAAATGAGACAATTGACCATGTCAGTGTGGAGTGTAAAATTTCATCTCAATCCTGTCCATCTGTCCACCTGTCTATCTTTCCTCATGGTTGCTACACATATGTAATATTGCAAAATGTTTCATAGTTTTGGACCTCCATTTAATATGTTACATGAAAACAAAATATCGCTTTTCCCTAGATAGTTATTAACAGAATATTGATTGTTTTCTGCAAATTCTTTTTATGTTCAGGAAACATTTTTGTGTTCCTGGTTTCAAACATAACCATTGACAGCCTTATCTGGAATCCTCAGAGTACAAATGCATCATCATATTCTCCTTACTTTTTAAAGAAATATCTGAAGTATAGTTTCAGCTGGCGTGAAATCTGGCAAATGGAAGGATCTCGGCTAAGTTTCGTCATCAGAGCCACTTATGATGTTCGACCATCACCGCAGAACCTGAAGCAGTGGTTTCGAGAAGCCCCCACTTGCTCCCTTTACCAAGCACCTGGATCACTAAGGCACATTTTAACAGGATGCACTATGAGCCTCGGCCAAGGGCATTGCACTTGGCGGCACAATCAAGTTCTCAGACAGCTGTCATTAATCCTTGAACAGAGGCGAACGATCACAAATCCTTCCCCACCAACATCGGCAGGAAACGTCCACTTCACAACATTTGTACCAGCAGGCCAACCTCCAGAGCACCAGATAACATCAATGGATGCAAGCATTCTGCAGCCTGCTCCGAATTGGAAAATTGAAGTGGACTTAGAAAAAAGGCTTGTTTTTCCACCAAACATTGTGGTTACAACACTCCGGCCAGACATGGTCCTGTGGTCCACAACAGCCAAGTTGGCATACGTTGTGGAATAGACAGTGCCATGGGAAGATGGTGTTGAAGAAGCTTATGAGAGGAAAAAAACCAAGTACTCTGAACTGGCAACAGAAGCTTCCCAGAATGGCAGGAAGACCAAGATTTTTCCTGTCGAAGTGGGATGCAGGGGATCTGTTGCTACATCTATGACCAGGCTATTGAACAAAATGGGGGTGAGGGGTCGCTCATCCAAAAATGAATCAAATCATTATCAAATTCTGCAGAAAAAAGCAGCAATTGGATTTGGATCAAAAGGAGAGACAACAATTGGGCTGCAAGATGAATACAGGAGGGTATGGAATTGACGGGGGTGTAAATGGGACGCCAGGTATCACTGTTGAGCCCTCTGGAGATGTTGTGGGCTTATCAATGAAATGTCAAAGAAGGAGGGTGCCCACCTGATGACCCCGATGACGTACATATCCTACCTTTCACCACGCCAATCCCACTGCAAATAGCAAGAGTGCCGACTTATTTCAGGGATTGAAACATCAAGTCCTATTAGCTCTACATTACTCACACTTGTTCATAAATTTGATGGGTGATTGTTGCTAAGAGGCAAGGAATTCATTCGATGGCACGATATATACGTATATTGTATCCATCATCTTCCAATGGGAAATCTTAATTGTGATGCCACTCGAAAGCCGTTTAAGGACTACAATTTTCAGACATCCTGATGTCTTGGCCGGGTTGTAGTGCCTCTTGTACGCCTTTGCAGTGTTTATGGGTGGTTTCCAGTGTTTCATTCACTGAAGTAAAAGCAGCACATCTGGAAACGCTAGAAAGGCAGTCTGCAGGACATTTAAAAAAAAAACATAAAGTGCTGGAGTAACTCAGTGTGTCAGGCCTCATGTCTGGAGAACATGGATCAGTGACATTTCGGATTGTGACCTCCTTATTTGGAAAACCAGAACCTGCACTTTATTGATGGCAGATCGTTAATTCCTGTCGGGGACACATTCAAGGGATAGACAGAGTGGAGTGGGGAATGGTGGGAGGGAGGCAAAGCACAGGTCAAACGCACAATTTACTCCAACGAATCACTCAGAACTCCATTCGTCAAAGACCTCCTGCAATAATAATACCATTGCACTGCAACCCTCTGTGTTCAATGAGTAGATCAGGTTTACTCCTGCAATGTGCAATAGCCCTCCTCCCACCCCACTATCTACATCAAAACATTTGCCCAACCCATCTTCATTAAAATCTCACACTCGTCTGATAGCTATGCAAGCTAATGTTGGACATTTCCACCCCGAGAAAAAGGTTCTGAATGTAAACAAATTACGGAATTTACTTCCATGATGATCTCCATGTCTCATTTGTGTAGATCTGAAAATATTAAAATATCCACCTCATCAAGAGTAACACGTTCACATCCTGGGAATAGTTGTGTAATTGTTAATGTTGTTGTTCATTACTTACTTGTTGTTGAAATTGTGGTCGATGTTGGTGCTGGAAGAAACACATTAGTTTGTGTGAATAGGCAGACTGGAATATCTTTCCATCATCTCCCAGTTCATAGAACTAGTTCTCAGGATATTGAATTGTAAACATCATGGAACTATTGTATAAAGCCTTCGTGAACCTTTTTTGTATGTTGCAGAAAATATCCTACCCTTGTTGAAAGGTTTAGTTGCTGTAACTGCTGGAAAACATACGATGGAAGATGAGAGAATGGGATGAACAGAATGCTTGTAAGCGTAGTGGAGCCAAATCAGAAAAAGGAAGTAGCAAGTTATGAGATTAACTCTAAACCAATAGTTGTAGCAGATGCTGCTGTTGAAGATATAATTAAAGTGCGTTGAGATGAATTGAAAATCAGCAGAATTAATTGAAGATTGATGTTCCTGGGATAATGGGAGCAGACTGTTGAGATGGGGCTGTGATCATACCTGTGGTTGATGATGATGTTACTGACTCTGGAAGTGATACAATTGAAGATGTGAGTGCGGGGATTGTAGAATAAATCTGACTACACTGAAATCAACAAACTGTAGAATAAATCAAAATAACATTATACATTTCAGCCAAAATAACACAATACATTTCATGTACCACTTCTTGTTTTAAACTTTAAGAAGAGGAAAGATAGAGAAAGTTAGATAAGATAGTAAGTGTGTGAGAGAATGAAAAGAAAGAACCCGTGGAGGCGTAGAACACGAGAGAGAATGATAAAAAAAAGGGAAAGAGAAAAATATAAAACAGAAAATATAAGAAAATAAGATAAGATAAGATAAAAGGGATGTACCTACTTTTAACTTTACACACCCTTCGCCAGGTCCTGAAACCGTTTATTTTCAAAGTTATGTTGCACCCTATGCTTGTAATAAGTCGATAAATGGAGACCAAATCTTTTGGAATTGGTCTGATTTGCCTGCTAGGGCGAATCTCATATCTTCGAGGTGTAACATTTCGGACATATTTGAAATCCACATTTTTACCGTTGGTGTGGGAGCGTTTTTCCAGAATTTAAGTATGAGATTCTTTGCCATTATTAAGCCATAATTAAGGAAACTCTTTTGGAACTAAGTCAGCTCAAAGCCGACTTCCATTGTTCCAAAATAAATAAATTCTGCGTTCAGTTTCAATTTTATTTTTAATAATTTTGCAAAAATCTCAAAGATTTCATTCCAACTTTTTGGATATTTATGCAAAAAACAAAGGAATGTGCTAAAGTTGCTTCTTGAGATAGTCATTTATCACAAATGGGTGAAACATTTGAAAATATTTTACTTATTTTATTTTTCAAATAATATAATCTGTATAGGATTTTAAATTGGATTCGAATATGTCTTACATTAATCGAGCATTTATGCACATAGAGCAAGTGTTTATCCCAACTCTCTTTCGAGATTTTTATATCTAGTTCTTGTCCCCAATCTCCTCTAATTCTATCGGATGATGGTATTTCTGTATTGAGGATGATATTATGCAAGTGTGATATTAAATTAGTTGAGTCCGCCTTTCTATTCATAGCTTCGTCTAATAGGTCTGGAGTCAGATTTTGATATTCTTGTGTATATTTCTTCAAATAATCACGAATTTGAAAATATTTAAAATATTGATTTCTTCTCAGATTGTATTTAAGTTGTAGTTGTAGTTCACGTCTCCCGTTGCGGTCTGTTCTATGCTCCAAACTCCCCATTTCTACAACATCTGTGGGTGCAGGCCCAATCGCTCCCCTCTCGCTCAAGATATGGAGTCAACTCAGGAAAAACTTTGGTTTACAAGGCTCTTCCATCTTGACCCCACTGCTTACAAATCACATCTTTAAACCTTCAAGTACAGACTCCGCATTCAAAACCTGGCATAGTAATGGTATCAGTAATATCACAAACCTATACAAGGATGGCATTTTTTTGTCCTTTGCGGAGCTTTCGTCCAACTACAGCCTCCCAAACTCCCACCTTTTCCGTTTTTTCCAGATTAGGGATTTTGTGAAAAAGACATTCCCTCACTTCCCAAATCGTCCCCCTGAAACCCTGACTGATTCCATCCTAGCTCTAGATCCCAACCGGAAGAAATGCATCTCTTTTTTGTATAACTTCTTAGGGTCGGTAATATTGAATCCTCATACCTCATTAAAAGCTGCATGGGAGGGCGAGCTGAATATGAAACTAACAGACCAACAATGGGACTCTGCCTTTGATTTGATCCATTCTTCCTCCATATGTGCCCGTCATGGCCTAATCCAATGCAAAGTCCTTCACAAAGTCCACTACACAAATGCAAGATTATCTAGAATATACCCCGCTGTCAAGTACACCTGCAACAGATGTAATCAATCCCCTGCCAAATATAGCCATATGTTTTTGTCTTGCCCTAAGCTGGCAGCCTTTTGGAGGAATGCTTTCGACGTGATAAGCAGAGCCTATGGCCATACTATTCCTCCAAACCCACTGTCAGCTATTTTTGGTACACCTCCCAACACCAACCTCTCGGTTGCGTTGAAGCGGGTCCTGGCTTTTACAACCTTGTTAGCCCGGAGACTGATCTTGCTTAACTGGAGGCTTACCTGTCCCCCGACACACGCCCGCTGGATCAAGGAGGTGCTCTATAATATAAAGCTTGAAAAACTCACGTTTTCTCTCAAAGGCTCTACCAAGACATTCCTAGATACATGGAACCCTTTCCTGGAACTTGTTAACTCTCTCAACTTGTTTCCGGACTCGGAGAGGACTGAGTGCCTGCTATCACTGCTCTGTCTTATTGCGGCTGCTCTCCACTCAACCCCCCCCCCCCCCCACCCCCCCACACCTTTTTTGTTTTTTTGTACATTTTGTTTTGTTTATCTTATCGTATTTGTGTGGATGTGTACGTATGTGAGTGTTGTTTGTCCCCGTTTGGTTCCGACCTGATTCGGGTGGATTGAGGGGGGTTAAGGGTAAGGGCTTTGATGGTCGCTTACATACTGTTGCACAATTATGTCCTATCACTGTATATTATCATTGTATGTATGCAAATTGCTGTGAAATTCATATAAAAAGATTTAAATAAGTTGTAGTTGTTGGAATGATAAAAGATTTCCATTTTCATACATGTCTCCAAACGTTTTAATTCCTATTCTTTCCCAATGTGTAAATGATTTATCGATAGTGGATAGTTTAAACAACGGATTATTAACTATGGGAGAGAGAAGCGATAGATTTCTTAATTTAAGGGTTAATTTTATTTGTTTCCAAATTCTAATAGTACTATGAATAATTGGATTTTTACTGTATATTGTATTATTCAGTTTTATTGATGAGAGGAGGATCGCTCCGATATTAAAAGGGGAACAATCCTCTCTCTCAAATGCCATCCAATCCACCCGTTGGGCTGAATTGTCCAACATCGCTCCGATATTAAAAGGGGAACAATCCTCTCTCTCAAATGCCATCCAATCCACCCGTTGGGCTGAATTGTCCAACATCGCTCCAATATTAAAAGGGGAACAATCCTCTCTCTCCATTACTATCCAATCCACCCGTTGGGCTGAATTATCCAACAGGTGAATCACATTTTTGACATTTGCTGCCCAGTGGTAATACAAAAAATTAGGGAGTGTTAATCCACCAAATTCTTTAGGTTTGCACAAATGTCTTCTTTGAATTCTATGGGATTTATAGTCCCATATAACATTTGTGATATCAGAATCCAGTTTTTTAAAAAACTTTTTAGGTAAGTATATTGGTATTGATTGGAATAAATATACAATTTGTGGTAGAAAGATAATTTTTATAGCATTTATTCGGCCTATTAAAGACATCGGAAGAGTTTTCCAAAATGTAATCAGGGCATTTAATTTAGTAAGTAGGGGCATATAATTTGTATTAAATAAAGATTTATATTTTCTGGTGATTTCGATTCCCAAGTATTTAAATTTTTCTGTAGCAATTTTAAAAGGGAATTTTAATAGGTGTGTCGCGTCTTGCGGTTTTATCGTCATAATTTCACTTTTATTCCAATTTATTCAGTATCCTGAAATGGATCCAAATTCCTCTATTAAATTTAATATATTTGGTATACTGATTTGCGATTTTGTAATATTACAATAGTACATCATCTGCGTATAATGATATTTTGTTATTTGAATATTTTGTATTATAACCATGGATATTCGGATGTGTTCTAATGCTTTCAGCTCGAGGTTCTATTACAAGAGCAAATAGCAGAGGTGATAGTGAGCATCCCTGTCTATTGCCCCTGGATAGTTGACATTTCGGAGACAACATGTTATTAGTTAATATTCTAGCAGTCAGCCTGTCATATAATAGTTTTACCCATGAGATAAAATTCTCTCCCATTTGAAATTTTTGCAATACTTTAACGAGGTAATCCCATACCAGTTGATCAAATGTTTTTTCTGCGTCCAATTAAATAATTGATAAGTCTTGTTCTTCAGTTTTATATGAATGCGTTATATTAAACAGACGTCTCAAATTATTGCATGAGTATCTCTTGGGTATAAACCCCGTTTGATCCGCGTTCATTAATTTTCTAACATATTTACTTAATCTTCTTGCTAATATTTTCGCTAATATTTTTTGATCTGTATTTAATCTGTATGAGCCAGCGTCTAAATCTTTATCTTTTTTGTGTATAAGTGTAATCGTTGATTCCGTTAATGTTTCTGGTAATGTTTGTTCTTTGAAAGCATATGTGTACATTTTATGTAGACGTGGTGAAATTATCTCATAAAATCTTTTATAGAATTAATTACTAAATCCATCCGGTCCTGGTGTTTTGCCATTCCTCAGTGAGTTTATTGTTCCTTCTATTTCCTTAATTGAGACCTGCGTTTCTAATTCCTCTTGTTCGAGCAGATTAGGTTTTGGAAGATTACAGTTATCCAAAAACTTTATAACTTCAGTACTATCTGCTGACGTTTTAGATAATAAATTTTGATAGAATTGAGCAAATCTTTTATTGATATCATTAGGTAATGTTAACAATTCTCCTTTATCTGATTTAATCTTTAAAATCGTATGATCTTTTTCCCGTTTTTTCAGTTGACGTGCCAAAAGTTTATGTGGTTTATCACCGAATTCAAAATTTTCCTGGTTTGTAATTTGAAATATTCTTATAACTTTTGCAGATAATATTTTGTTTAATTTAAATTTCAATATTGTTATTTTATTATGTTTATCAATAATTTGCTCTTTAGCATTATCTAGATCCAATTGTTTAATTCGTTCTTCCAACTACATTTGTTCATTCTTGTTCTTTTTATTTTGAAAAGCTTGATATGAAATTATAGATCCTCTGATAAATGCCTTAAAAGATTCCCATAGTAAAGCGGGTGAGATATCTGGGGTGTCGTTGGTCTCAAAAAAAAGTTCCATCTGTTGTTTTAGATATATACCACCTTGTGGATCCTTTATGATTTGAGGATTAAACCTCCAAAACAATTTTTTATTAGGCATTCCTTCTAATTAAAAAAATAAAGTTAACTGGGAGTGATCAGAGATGAAGCTGTTATGATATTTTGGGTTCATTGTGTAAGGAATTAACTTTGTGTCCACTAAAAAGTAGTCAATACGTGAATAGGTTTTGTGTACCGCTGAGTAAAATGAGTATTCCCTTCCAGTTGGATTAGCAATCCTCCAAACATCTATTTTATTTGTGTTTTTTATGTATGTATTTAGGAGTTCACGAGCTTTAGATTTTATATTACGCCTCTTTTGTTGTGCAAATTTATCCAGGTAAGGATCTAAAACGCAATTAAAGTCTCCCCCAATTATCACATTTTGATAGTTAAACTCTGAAATTATATTCAGGATTTTGTTAAAGAACTAGGGTTAATCAATATTAGGCGCATAAATATTTACCATGATGATTGGGGTGGAGTGGATCGCTCCGGTAACTATGAGATATCTCCCCTCTTTCTCTGTTATGATATTCTTTGATTTAAATGGTATGCCTGGGATTTTTTTTCACCAATTGCCAGCTTGATTTATTTCCTGATCGCTTCATATTCCTCAAAGTACTTGTCTGATTTTGTCTTTCTAATCCTTACATAGAGTTCATTTTTCATTTTGAACTGTTGCAACCTCTGTGATCAGCCAAGGTTCCCTTCCATTGCCATCCTTACCCTTCCTCCTTATTGAAACATGCTGGTCTTAAACACTGATCAACCTGCCAGTATTAGTTTCCCATCGGTCAGATGAGTTCTTGCCCAATGACAATGGCTCCCAATTTACTCTCCCTAGCTCCTGCTAAATGTTGCTGTAATCTGCAATTCCCGCAATTTAGTACCTTCCTGCAAGGTCCAGACTTATCGTTCTTCACAACAATCTTAAAACGTATCCGGCATCTCTAGTTCCATGTGTCCACGTTAAACTTATGGAGTTGTGATCGCTGATCCCAAAATACTCTACGGCTGTTACACCTGTCACCTGGCTAGGCTAATTTCAAGGTCTAATATGCTTCTCTTGAAACATATAAAAAATGGGTTCAGGAGGAGGCCAGTCGGCCCTTCGAGCCAGCACCACCATTCATTGTGATCATGGCTGATCGTCCCCAATCAATAACCCATGCCTGCCTTCTCTCCAGATCCCTTGATTCCACTAGACCCTAGAGCTCTATCTAACTCTGTTAAATCCATCCAGTGATTTGGCCTTCACTGCCCTCTGTGGCAGGGAATTCTACAAATTCACAACTCTCTGGGTGAAAACGTTTTTTCTTATTTCACAGACCTGACCTGAAGTTCCCTTGCTGCAACCAATCAACGGTTTTGCTGATCGGCAATTCAATCCCTCTCTTCCCTGTACTTCAATGTGCCTATCAAAAAGCCTCTTAAACGGCACTATAGTATATGCCTCCAACACTACTCCTGGCAATGTGTTCCGACTTCAAGCCCCCACTATCTGCGTTAAAAATGTTGCCCTGGACATCTTCATTAAACTCCCCCACTCACCTGATAGCTCTGCCCTCTCATGTTGGACATTTCTACCCTGAGGAACAGGTTGTGACTGTCGACAAAATGTGTAATTCACTTCCATGATAATCTCAACGTCTCATTTGTGAAGATCTCAAATTTTATTTCAGCAAAATTATGACATAGAGCAGAATTTTTGCCACTCATTTCATAATTTCCTATGTTTACAACATCCTCAGAAAGGTTAAGATAAAATGTTTAATTATATTAAGGTTTTGACTGAAAGTATTAAAATACTCTCATCCACTTCATCAAAAGTAACGTTAACATCCTGGGAATAGTTGTTCCCAAGTTAATGCGAAGTGTAATTGTTAATGTTTATCACTTGTTGAAGTTGTGGTCGATGTTGGTGCTGGAAGGAAGACAGTAGTTTGTGTGAATAGGCGGAGTGGAATATCATTCTATTTTCTCCTTAGTTCATAGAACCAGTTCTCAGGATATTGAATTGGAAACTTCATGCCATTATTGTAAAATCTCTCCCTGCTATAGGAAAGATGTGTTCAGCTGGAAGCAGTGCTGAGAAGATTAACGAGGATGGTGCCGGCACCTGTGGGCCTGAACTATAGTGAGAGGTTAGGTAGGCCAGGACCGTAATCCTTGGAGCAAAGAAGAATAAGGGTGATCTGATAAAGGTGTAAAAGATCATGAGGGGGATAGGTAGAGGAGATGCACAGAATCTTTCCCCCAGAATAGGGGGATCAAGAACCAGAGGACATAGGTTTAAGGTGAGAGGGGAAAGATTTACTACTCATCTAAGGCGCAACGTTTTCACACACTGGGTGGTGGGTAAATGTGGGGTCCTGCATTCCGGGATATAACAGGAAATCAAGAAGGATCACAATGTGAAATGTCCACAGTCCAATTCCCTCCTCAGATCTTGTCTGAGCTGCTGAATTCCTCTAGAAGGTCGTTGTGGCTAAGGGCAGATGGTAAGTTCAAGTCTACTACGAGAATATTTGGACATACGGGAATATTTGGACTACGAGATGTTTGGACATAGTTGGGAATTAAAAGAAATGGCGACAGTGCTAAAAAATGAATGTGGGCAGCATTCCAGTTACATGGGTGGACGCTGTTATATTTAATAAGAATAGATATAGAAACGATTGCTCATCCCACAATCAAAGGCAATAACCTCTGTTAGTTGCCTGAAAATGGTATGGATTTAACTTGAGGTAGAGGAGATTTTACCTGGTCATGATCACACCCTGATCACCCATTCAATGATCACTTCCAACTGGTTCTGTTTCCATTCAGCTCCTTATTAATCTGAATGAGAATCACATGATAATAATGGCTTCATTACCTTCTGGCGTTGATGTTTGATGATAATATCCATTGGTTGTCATTTTGGCTGGAATAGAAAGAAGGAGAAGATGGAGGAAAAAACAAGTGAAATCTGGATTTTTAACCATTCGGAAATGCCGAAGCTGAAGGCTTTAGGAACTGGGTCCATCATACCCACTGATAGTTTTTTAAATTCAAGAGACAAGAATGTTTTATTGTCATATGTCCTGAAACGAAATAATGAAATCCTTACTTGCAACAGCACAACAAATACTGTCTGTAAACATAGTACTCTGTTAGTGTTACTGTCAGTGTGATGAGGACAGCATTTGGCAGTATAGTAGATACAAGGTGTATCGGTTGATATTGTCTTCGATTGAGAGAGTGCAGCACTTTCTCTGCATCTTTTTCAGGTGCTCCTTTCGATTGCTCAGTTAGTACAGGAGATTGAACTCAGATGGTGTGTTAGTTACTGTATGTTAAGTTTATTCAGCATCACTGAGGCAAAGGAAATGTATAAGCGTGCATGGTTGAAGAAGAGTCATAAATTCGATTTCCACCCTTGATCAATTCAGTGGAAGGATGCTTTGGAAAGACAATTTTGGAAAGACAGTTTTGCTCCAAACTGGAAGATGAGATGGATATTCAGCAACTGTGGCAGGGGTCTCACGCCTTCACAAAGCCATGTGGCAGCTCAGGCGAGAGTGTGGCATCACTCCTGGTTAGGCTTGTTGCATTCTACGCTCGATTTGAAAAGTTGAACACGGATGTGTCTTCTCGAGCACCCAGAGCTTCCAATGGCATTGTATTTTCAGTCACCAAGGCCGGCATCAGAAGATGCATCACGAGGGTGAACCAAGTAACTAAGCCAACCAACTCACAGGAGATTTTGCGGATATCTTGATTCTGTCATTATTATGGTCTGAGGTTCCTATCTGCTTCAATGGGCTTCAATAATACTCTGGCCCAAGAAGAGTACCGTGACAAGAAGAGTACAGAGGGCGACACAGTGGCGCAGCGGTAGAGATGTTGCCTTACAGCGCCATGCACCCAGATTAGATCCCGACTACATTTGGTGTCTGTCCGGAGATTGAATGTTCTCCCTGTGACCATGTGTGTTTCTTCCCACATTCCAAAGACCTGCCGATTCGTACATGAATTGGCTTCTATAAATTGTCTCTGGCATGCGGGGTAGAACTAGTGTACTAAATTAATCTAGGGACTAAATTAAAACTGAATTGAATTAAACTTGTCTAAGCTAAACTGAACTAAACATGTCTCAATGACCACCAAACAGTGGCACTAATGCTCGTGATGAAGAAGTGCTTTGAGAGGTTGGTTTTGGTGCATATCAACACCTACCTTGGCAAAGACCTGAACCCACTACAATTATCTACCAACACAATCGATCAATGCCAGCTGAAATCTCACTGGTGCTACCTTCTGCAATGACGATTGAGAGAGTCAGCTCTTTAAAGTTACTGAGCATGCATATCTCTGAAGATCTGTCCTGGGCCCAGTACATTGATGTAATCTTCAACAATGTCCATCAATATCTCTTCTTTCTTCAAAGATTGAGGAGATTCGGTATGTGTATGAATATTCTGATGTAGATTCTGGGTTGATGTATTAGCCATTATCTTGATGAATGACTGGCAGAAACAACTGAAAGTCCTGCGTGTTGACGTCTTCTGCTGGTTCATGTTTTCATGTTCTCATGGGTTGAAGGCAATAGTAGTTTCAAACCATTGGATGCACTTACTCGTGGGCTGACCTGACCTGACCAACATTAGTTTTAGTTTCACCCATACTGTAAATAGCTGTCAAATGGAGTTTATCTGTGTTTGCGTTAATTTAAATGCTGCGTGTACAATTCCTGCTGCAAAGAGAATTGGTTGACTTGGAATGGCTCTCAGTCTTTGCTACCTGCCTCCATCTCACTTTGGGCTGGTAGGACAGCTGCAGCAACTGTCCTGTCCAGGCCAGGTTTAAAATGCCTTCAGTTCCCACTGGATGAGCTTGCATGTTGGGCACCATTTTCAGTCGAGCCTCGACCCCACTATCCCAACGCTAATGATTACTGATGGCTTTGGAGGGAAATGGGCACTCCCCAATCAACAGGGTGAAAGGGTCCCTTCATGGTCTCATTCACTGCAGAGAAGCAAAGTTTAGCAGAAATGCGTGACTCCATGTAATCAATTGCTGGGCAGTCGTTAACTTAGTTTGTCTTGGGGGAGACAGCAGTCTGACAGTATTCACTGGAAGGAGATGAGATCTAATTGCATGTTCCAAATTAATTGTAGAGGTTCGACCAAGTGACAATATGCTGTGAAATTCCATACCTGTTGTTGAAGTTGTAGTTGTTTCAGGTGCTGGAGAAGACACCGTTGTAGGTAGGAATGTGAAAACATGAGAAAGAGTTGGTGAATGGAAAATTACTGAACAGGTTACATGGACAAAAGCATTTCTTTCAATCTGATTTTGGTGACTGTCTTTGGTTGATTTCCAGACAATTTTAATCCACAACAGTTGTAATTCACACTCTGGTTGTATCTGTATTAAGGAAGATAGTAATTGGTGTGAAAGATGATGATTTGGCTGTGGGAGGAGGATTCTGGTTTTCCAGCGACGATACTCCCTTTACTCCAGTGAGGTTGAGTGTGTGTGATTAGGGGGAATGGACAGGCGTTTGTGAATAGTGAAACAACAGATGGCCTGATGAAATTGTTTATTCACTCTAGATTGAATGTGTCTGATGTTACTGAATGCATCCCTCTATCTTAACTGTGAGGAAAGAAGGATGATAGCCAACATACTGCGGCACAAGTTAGGGTTGGACCGAAGTTGAAGGTAATTAGTGGAATGAGATGGGGAGAGAATGATGGGCAGCTCAGCCATGTGGGGGACAGATAGAGGGAGTGGTGGTAGAAATGGTGAACAAAAGCAGAAGAAAAATGGATGGACAGGTGAGTGTTTGTGGGAGAAGAAGAAAGGGTGTGCGGGTTACCTGAATTCAATATTCATTACGTTGGGTTGATGGGTACCGAGGTGGAATATGAGATGTAGTTCTTCCAAAACAATGGCACTGACTTTTGTGATCCAAGGGGAGATAGCTGAATGGATAGCAAATTGCTTTCATGGAAAGAATTAGAGGGTGAAGGAGGAAGGTTGCTTTTCGGGTTGGAGTGCATTCATTAGTGGTGTGCCTCGGGTTTCGATGTTTGGGCCCATTGCTGTAAGGCATCTATAAGAAATGATATAGATGAGCATAAAGCATGACTATCTCATTTCAATATGACACTAAAGTGGGTGGTATGGTAGATAGTGAAGATGGTTGTCAAATAATGCAGTAGGATCTTGATTGAATGAGCCGTTTGGTGGAGAAATGTTTCATGGGATTTATAATTGAATACAGAGAAATGTGAGGTGTTGCATTTTGGAAAGTCTAACAAGGGCAGGAGGTATGCACTGAATTGTAGACCAGAGGGATCTAGGAATGAAGGTACATAGTTCCTTGAATGTGGCGTCACAGGTAGAAATGGGGGCCAAAAAGGCTTTAGGCAAATTGACCTTCAGGGTATTGATTACAGAAGTTGGGAGGTCACGTTACAGTTATATAAGACATTGGTGAGGCTACTTTTGGAGTATTATTCAGTTTTCGTCACTCTGTTATAGGGAAAATGTTGTAAAGCTGGAAGGTGTGCAGAAAGAAGTACGATGATGCTGCTGGGACTCGAGGGCCTGAGCTACAGGGAGAGGTTGAGCAGGTCAGGACTTTATTCCTTGGAACGCAGGAGGATAAGGGGTGATCTATAGATCCTGAATGTAAACAGCATTTTACATTATATCTCCACAGCAGAATAATCCGTTTACATGTGGACATCTAAAACACAATTTTAAAGTAATAATCTCTGTCCCTTATCATTTTCACTGTCATAGAGCAAAAAATGGTCCCCTCCACCCAATGTGCTCATGAAGACCAATCTGCCCCATCTACACTAGTCCCGTCTGCCCGCGTTTCCTATATCCCTCAAGACTTCATCTGCACTTATCCCTGTCTGAATGTCTTTTAAATGTTGCTGTAGTTAGTGCTTTAATTCTCTGCTCTGGCAGCTCATTCCATATCTACCCACTATGTGAAAAAATGTGCCTCTCAGATTCCTCTTAAATCTTTCTCCACACACCTTAAACCATGTGTTGTGGTTCTTGATACTCTTACACGGGGTAAAAGACTCGTGTATGGGTGATCGTTGTCAGCTTGGACTCGATGGGCCAAAGGGCCTGCGTCCATTCTGTATCTTTAAAACTAAATCTAAAAGCTCTGTGCATCTTCTCCACCTTTTCCCCTCATGAGCTCAGTAAGATCACTCCACATCCCCCAGTGTTGCAAGGAATAAAGTCCGAGCCTGCCCAACCACTCCCCAAAGCTCAGGCTATCAAGTCCTGGCAACATCCTCTCGTAAATCTTCTCTGCACTCTTTCCAGCTGAACAACATCTTTCCAAGCCATGTAGCTCTTTCATTCTCTTCTCATATTAATTGATAGGCACTCCAGGCATTCTGGTGAAACTTCACTTTACTCATTAAATCAGATCTATTTCTGAGCAAGACATAACATTAGACAGAATCATAGAATCACAGAAAATAGGTGCAGGAGTAGGCCATTCGGCCCTTCGAGCCTGCACCGCCATTCAATATGATCATGGCTGATCATCCAACTCAGTATCCCGTACCTGCCTTCTCTCCATACCCCATGATCCCTTTAACCACAAGGGCCACATCTAACTGCCTCTTAAGTATAGCCAACGAACTGGCCTCAACTACCTTCTGTGGCAGAGAATTCCACAGACTCACCACTCTCTGTGTGAAAAAAGATCTTCTCATCTCGGTCCTAAAAGACTTCCCCATTATCCTTAAACTGTGACCCCTTGTTCTGGAGTTCCCCAACATCGGGAACAATCTTCCTGCATCTAGGCTGTCCAACCCCTTAAGAATTTTGTAAGCCTCTATAAGATCCCCCCTCAATCTCCTAAATTCCAGCGAGTACAAGCCGAGTATCCAGTCTTTTTTCATATGGAAGTCCTGCCATCCCAGGAATCAGTCTGGTAAACCTTCTCTGTACTCCCTCTATGGCAAGAATGTCTTTCCTCAGATTAGGAGACCAAAACTGTATGTAATACTCTGCGTGTGGCCTCACCAAGACCCTGTACAACTGCAGTAGAACATCCCTGCTCTTGTACTCAAATCCTTTTGCTATGAATGCCAACATACCATTCGCTTTCTTCACAGCCTGCTGCACCTGCATGCCTACTTTCAATGACTGGTGTACCATGACACCCAGGTCTCGTTGCATCTCCCCTTTTCCTAATCGGCCACTATTCTGATAATAATCTACCCTCCTGTTTTTGCCGCCAAAGTGGATAACCTCACATTTATCCACATTATACTGCATCTGCCATGCATTTGCCCACTCACCCAACCTATCCAAGTCACCTTGCAGCCTCCTAGCATCCTCCTCATAGCTAACACTGCCCCCCCCAGCTTCGTGTCATCCGCAAACTTGGAGATGTTGCATTCAATTCCCTCATCCAGATCATTAATATATATTGTAAATAGCTGGGGTCCCAGCACTGAGCCTTGCGGTACCCCACTAGTCACTGCCTGCCATTCTGAAAATGACCCGTTTACTCCTACTCTTTGCTTCCTGCCTGCCAGCCAGTTCTCTATCAAGAATACACCCAAGTTTGGAGTCAGGACCTTCTCTAACCTTTGTAAGAAAATGTTAAGGGATCATCTTTGAACAAACAGCAACCTGCCGTCTACCATCTAAAGAAAGTTCTCTGTGTGAAGCAATGGATAACATTTATTACTGACCGGCTGAATCTGTCAGTTAAATATTTATTGTTATTTGTGAAAAGTAATATTTATCAATACTTACTTCCGGGGGTGCCACCAACAACAAATTCTGAAAGACGAATGGGAATAGAAAAAGAGAATAAAACTATTGGTATATATTAATTATTTGTGGGATGAGACATTCTGGCGTGACCAGCATTTATTGCCCATCCTGAGCTCCCTTGAGGAGCAGATGTGGACCCAGCATCTTGACCGGCTGCACTTCATCTATTGCTCTAAAAGAAGCCCTTGTTCAATGTGTTCCATAGTTCCCGATAAGATGTGCTGTGGTTTCCAAGCTTTGACCTTATCCATTGGATGTGGGATCACTTGGCCCCATCTCTTGTCAGCTGTATTTGCTGATGATCCAAACACAGTCCCCAATAGTGCGAGTACAATAACGTGTTTAAAGGAGCTGCAGATGTTGGTTTAAACTGAAGATGGACATAAAGTGCTGGAGTAACTCTGCAGGACTGGCAGCAAGTCTGGAGAGACGGATTGGGTGATGATTTGGGTCAGAAGAAGGATCGCGACCTGAAACATCACCATTTCTTCTCACCAGAGATACTGCTGGTCCAGGTGAGTTACTCCAGCACTCTGTGTCTATCTTCGGTATGAGACTTAACTATGGGTTTACAGACTGGGTATATGATTTTGCTGTTGCATATGCTCCACATTACTTCACAGAGACCCCGTGGAGCTGTCTTGTGTCTTCTGAATCAAATCTGTTCATTTGGGATATCACAAGACGGATCCCTGTCACCGTTTCTTGAGCAAAGATGGACGGGCATCAAATGCTGGCCTTACCAGTGGAGCCATATCAGATAAAGGGAGAAGCAGGTTATGAGATTAACTCTAAAGCACTAGTTGCTGCAGATGCTGCTGTTGAAGATGCAATTGAATTGGGTTGTGAATAATCCAAAATCAGCAGCAATAATTTAAGATTGATGTTTCTGGGAAAATGTGAGTAGAGTGTTGAGGAGATGGGGCTATCAAGTCAAGTCAAGTCACATTTATTTATATAGCACATTCAAAAAAACAACTCTCGTTGACCAGAGTGCTTTACATTTGTTATAAGAGTAGTATACACAAGCAGGCTACATACATATATACAAATAGCCCTCACTCAGAGGACGTCATGAAAGGCTTGGGAGAACAGATACGTTTTTAGACTAGACTTAAAGGAGTCGATGGAGGGTGCAGTTCTAATGGGGAGGGGGATGCTGTTCCACAGTCTAGGAGCTGCGACCGCAAAGGCGGGTCGCCCCTGAGCTTATGCCTAGACTGTGGAACATTCAGCAACCCCGTCGGCCGATCTGACGGCCTGGAGGTGGTGTAATGGATGAGAAGACTTTTAATGTACGTGGATGCAAGCCCAATGAGGGCTTTGTAGACAAAGAGGAGGGTCTTGAAATTTATTCAGGATCGCACAGGGAGCCAGTGGAGAGAGGCCAGGATCGGGGTGATGTGGTCCCTTTTTCAGGTGCCCGTCAGGAGTCTCGCTGGGGCATTTTGGACCAGTTGCAGGCGGGACAGGGAAGATTGGCTGATGCCACTGTAAAGGGAGTTGCAGTAATCTAGGCAGGATAAATGTATGGATGGTGTATGTATGGAGGCTATGATCATACCTGTAGTTGATGATGATGTTGTTGCCTCGGGAAGGGATATAATTGAAGATGTGAGTGCAGGGAATGAGGAATAAATCTGATTACACTGAAATCAAAAACTATTTGTTAAGTCGTCATTCTAATGTCCATACCTGTGGTTGATGACAATGTTGTTGGCTCTGGAGAGAAAACAGATCAAGATGAAATTTTGCAACTATGCTATCAGTATGCTGTGTCGCTCTACCAGGGAGATGCTAAATGCATTTCGTTGGCTCTGTACTGTACACTGACAATGACAATTAAAATTGAATCTGAATCTGATCTGAGTAGAGAGTGGAGAATAGTATGCTATAGTATGCAATTGGAGGGAATACTGAGGGGCGGGACGGGGGTGTTGAAAGATTATGGAGTAAGTGTGGAAGATTAGGACAATTGCTTCGCATCATGTGATAAAAACTAGGTATTGTTTTTCCAAAGGTTTGCGTGAAGCAGCTATATACAGCAATGTGAAAAACTGAATGAGGCAGATGATAATGGTGGGGCAGGAATTGATCTCGTAATATGGACTTGTTTTTATGTTACTGGAGTAAACAAGGGGACATAATTCAATTAATCCACTATGATCTTGTTCTGTCAACATCAAATTTATATAGTCACCCTGTTTTTCCACAAGAAATTTCCATTTACGAGGTATAGTTTCATGTCAAGAGGATCCAGAATGAAAATTGCCATCCAGCTGGTCTATGTTTCAATGGATAATGCCAGTTGGACTGTCGAAAAAACATTAAATTATTGGTGGAGTAGGTTTTATGATTATTTAATGTGTCCACGCTGCTGGTTTAATCAACCCATGTCCTTAAGTGTCCATGCTCTTATGAGTGGATTATTTGTGGATTGAAACTTGCAGCAACTTGTGAGAATCACGACATTTGCCTCATTATTATTGCTAACTTATTATCTGTTCAAGTTGTTGTTTCAAATGTTGATGCTGTAAATCAAGATTTGTGTGTTTAGTTCCAGAGGAATCTGAGCAATTCCATCATTGGGTGAGTTGTTTGGAGTTAAATAAACCCGTGACAAAGGAAACACAAGCAGAGATTCCACACCATTTTATGCAGCTCTTGGAATAGGAGGTGAAAGGAATGTGGGGGCTCAGACTGGAATGGAGTTCTGAAAACAATTGTTGCAGTGGCTTTATAGAAGATCAGTCAGTTGGTCCATGTAAATGAATGATAACAACCTGCTGTGGCCCAGCTGATACCATACCTGTTGTTGAAGTTGGAGTCGTTGTCGATGCTGGAAATGAGACAATTGACCAGGTCAGTGTGGAGTGTCACATTTCATCTCAATCCTGTCCTTCTGTCCACCCGTCTATCTTTCCTCATTGTTGCTGCACATATGTAATATTGCAAAACATTTCATAGTTTGGGACCTCCATTTAATATGTAACATGAAAACAAAAGATAGGAATTATTTTGAGAACATTGTTGAATCTGCCTCTCTTTTCCCAAGATAGGTATTAACAGAATATTCATTGTTTTCTGCAAACTCTTTTTATGTTCAAGAAACGTTTTTGTGCTCCTGCTTTCAAACATAACCATTGACAGCCCTGTCTGGAATCCTCAGAGTACAATTATCATCATATTCTCCCTACTTTTTAAAGAAATATCTGAAGTATAGTTTCACACATGTTCATAAATTTGATGCGTGATGGTTATCGAGAGGCAAGGAATTCATTCGTCTGCAGGATATATACGTATATTGTACCCATCATCTTCCAATGGGATTGTTAAAGAAGGAACTGCAGATGCTGGAGAATCGAGGGTTACACAAAAAGCTGGAGAAACTCAGCGGGTGCAGCAGCATCTAAGGAGCGAAGGAGATAGGCGACGTTTCGGGTCGAGACCCTTCTTCAGACTGGTCAGGGATCAGGGAAATAAGAGATATAAACAGTGATGTGGAGAGATAAGGAACAATGAGTGAAAGATATGCAAAAAAGTATTGGTGATAAAGAAAGCAGGCCATTGTAAGCTGTTTGTGGTGTGAAAATGAGAAGCTAGTGCGACTGGGGGGGGGGGGGGGGGGGAGATGGAGAAGGAATGTCAGGGCCAGAGGGCTGAGGGAGAGGTGGGGGGGAGGCAGTCTGGGTTAACAGAATTGAGAAAATTCAATGTTTAAGCCCAGAGGATGCAGACTCCCCAAGCGGAATATGAGGTGCTGTTCCTCCAACTTGCGGTGTTGATCACTCTGGCCGTGGAGGAGGCCCAGGACCGAGAGGTCGGATATGGAGTGGGAGGGGGAGTTGAAGTGCTGAGCCACCGGGAGGTCGGGTTGGTTATTGCGGACCGAGCGGAGGTGTTCGGCGAAACGATCGCCCAGCCTACGCTTGGTCTCACCGATGTAGATCAGCTGGCATCTGGAGCAACGGATGCAGTAGATGAGGTTGGAGGAGGTGCAGGTGAACCTCTGTCGGACTTGGAATGACTGCTTGGGTCCCTGAAAGGATTGGATGGGGGAGGTGAAGGGACAAGTGTGGCATCTCTTGCGGTTGCAAGGGAAAGTGCCCGGGGAAGGAGTGGAGCGGGAGGGAAGGGAAGAATTGACGAGGGAGTTGCGGAGGGAGCAGTCTTTGCGGAAGGCAGACAGGGGGGGAGATGGGAAGATGTGGCGAGTGGAGGGGTCACGTTGGAGGTGACGAAACTGGCGGAGGACTATCTGTTGTATGCGCTGGCTGGTGGGGTGAAAGGTGAGGACCAGGGGGACTCGGCCCTTGTTGTGAGTGGGGGAATGGGGAGAGAGGGCAGTGTTGCGGGGTATGGAGGAGACCCTGGTGCGAGCCTCATCTATAGTGGGGGAGGGGAAACCCCGTTCTCTGAAGAACGAGGACATTTGCGATGACCTGGTGTGGAACACGTCATCCTGGGAGCAGATGCGGCGTAGACGGAGGAATTGGGAATAGGGGATGGAGTCCTTACAGGAAGCAGGGTGGGAGGAAGAGTAGTCCAGGTAGCTGTGGGAGTCAGTTGGTTTGTAGTGGATGTCAGTCAGGAGTGTATCACCTGCAATAGAGATGGTGAGGTCAAGGAATGGTAGGGAAATGTCGGAAATGGTCCAAGTATATTTGAGTGCCGGATGGAAGTTGGTTGTGAAATGGATGAAGTCAGTCAGTTCTGCGTGGGTGCAGGAGGTGACACCAAAGCAGTCGTCAATGTAACGGAGGTAAAGGTCGGGGGTGGGGCCCTGGTACGCCGAGAACAAAGATTGTTCGACGTGCCCGACAAAGAGGCAGGCATAGCTAGGGCCCATGCGTGTGCCCATAGCTACGCCTTGTGTTTGGAGGAAATGGGAGGAGTCAAAAGAGAAGTTGTTGAGGGTAAGGACCAACTCCGCTAGGCGGAGGAGGGTGTCAGTGGATGGATATGGGTTGCTCCTCTGGTCGAGGAAGTACCGGAGGGCT
Source organism: Raja brachyura (assembly GCA_963514005.1). The sequence continues at coordinate 46,375,571 of OY740798.1, read as the reverse complement.
TTGAGACCATCCTGGTGGGGGATGCAGGTGTATAGTGACTGGACGTCCATGGTGAAGATGAGAGGATGGGGGCCTGGACAACGGAATGTGCGGAGCCGACGGAGAGTGTCTGAGGTGTCTTGAACATAGGTGGGGAGGGATTTAACAAAGGGGGATAGGATGGAGTCAAGGTATGTGGAAATGTGTTCAGGTGGGCATGAACAGGCAGAGACAATGGGTCTGCCGGGGCAGTCGGGTTTGTGGATTTTGGGGAGAAGGTAAAATCGGGCTGTGCAGGGCTGGGGAACGATGAGGTTGGAGGCTCGGGGGGGTAGGGAGCCGGAGTTGATGAAGCCGGTTATGATGCTCGAGATGGTGGCCTGGTGCTCGTCAGTGGGGTCATGGTCCAGGGGTAAGTAGGAGGAGGTGTCCGAGAGTTGGCGCGTGGCCTCTGCTTTGTAGAGATCGGCGCGCCAGACTACCACAGCACCTCCCTTGTCGGCGGGTTTGATAACCCAGTCTGGGTTGTTGCGGAGTGAGTCGATGGCAATACGTTCAGAGGGGGAGAGATTGGAGTGAGACAGGGGAGTGGAGAAGTCGAGGCGGTTGATGTCCCGACGGCAGTTCTGAATAAAGAGTTCTAAAGCTGGAGGGCCACGAGGGGGGTTCCACGAGGAGGGGGTACGTGGGAGACAGGAAAAGGGATCATCAGTGGGGGGCGAGGACTTGTTCCCGTGGAAAAACGCTGTGAGGCGGAGGCGACGGTAGAAGAGCTCCAAGTCGTGGTGGGCGCGAAACTCATTGAGGTGGGGACGGAGGGGGACAAAGGTAAGACCTCTGCTGAGGACCGACCTTTCAGTGTCGGAGAGGGGGAGGTCCGGGGGGATGGTGAACACGCGGCAGGGATGGGGGTTGTGGCTGGAGGAAGGCAGGTGAGTGGACTGAGGACGGAGCGTTGTGTGGTGGGGGGGTGGAGGGTGGTCAGGGGGTGGGGGGGTATGGGGGCTGTGGTGTGGGTGGGAAAGAGCGGGGGTTACATAGTAGGAGGGGGATGGGGAAGACCCAGTGGAATAGCCACTGAGGTCACCGGGGCTGGGGAGAAGGGCACTAGGACCCAGTTCCGTTAACAACAGAGTGGTGGGAGGAGTGAGCAACGTGGAGGCTTCAGGCCCACTGCACAGTCCAGTCTGTAGGTGAGGCGACGGCTGCGGGCTGCTGGAGGGCGGTGGAATGTCGTGGGTCGGCGGGCCCGAAGGTAGGAGTCCGCGGGCAGTGGAGTCGGTGTCGGCGGGCGATGCGTTGGTGGTCCCGGTGGGCGAGTGGTCGGTGTGGCGGCAAGGTTCAGCCCGCCCGGCGGCGAGAAGAGTGGGGTGCGGTGCGGCGGCCATGTTCGGGGGGCCCCGGTCCGGCGGCGATGCAAGGTGAGGCAGGTGCGGCTGTGGTCTTCGGCGGGCCCAGTACAATGGCGATGCTGGATGGGCCCGGTGCGGCGATGAGGGTAGGTGGTCCCGGCGGACGGCGAGGTTCGGCGGTCGCGTTGTGCTGGTGATGGCCGGTGGAATCGGGGAGGGTGAGATAAACAGAGTTACCGGGCAGGCAGCAGGGCTGGGCATCACCGGTAGGCAGGTGGAGGTCGGCGGCAGCATCGGCGTGGAGGTCGGCGAAGGCGGCGTCCTGGTGAGTCCTGGAGGTGCTCCTGGTGGCCAAGATGGCGTCGGGGGACTCAGGCCGGAGGCTCGGGCCAGAGTTGGGGCCCGGGGCCTGCGGGCGGTCGAGTCGGGGATTGTCGTTAGCTGGAACGGCCTGGAGGCGGGCTAATTTCAGGTCCTTGGTGGAGGTAAGATGGGACAGGAATTGCTGATTGAAGCGGTGGATCTTCCGGAGGATGTAGTGTAGTTGGGGTCCGTTGCAGGTCTGGGTGAGTGAGGCCCGAAGATTCGGGAGAGCCAATGCGAGGTCCTGCTGGTGCCGGCGCATTGCAACCAGGGTGGATCTTAATGCCCGGTTGGAGAATTGTACAGTGTGGCGGCGGATGGCCAGTCGGTACCGATAGTCTGGCTGGGGTCCGAACTGGGAGGCAGGGAATTGGAGCTGGAATCCACGAGGTATGAGATGGAGGCGCAGGCAGGCCCCGAGGAAGCAGATGTGGCTGTGGTATCGAGTCTGGGTGAGGATGTGGTCGTAGAGTTGGAGGGAAGGGGGTATCACAGAGGGGGAGCAGTTAGAGAGGAGGTTGTGAAACTGTCTTCGTAGGGAGGAGGAGAACTTCTTCAAAGTAGGCATACCTTGAGGAGATATCGCAGTGGAGTAGACAAAGTGTTAAAGAAGGAACTGCAGATGCTGGAGAATCGAGGGTTACACAAAAAGCTGGAGAAACTCAGCGGGTGCAGCAGCATCTAAGGAGCGAAGGAGATAGGCGACGTTTCGGGTCGAGACCCTTCTTCAGACTGGTCAGGGATCAGGGAAACAAGAGATATAAACAGTGATGTGGAGAGATAAGGAACAATGAGTGAAAGATATGCAAAAAAGTATTGGTGATAAAGGAAGCAGGCCATTGTAAGCTGTTTGTGGTGTGAAAATGAGAAGCTAGTGCGACTGGGGGGGGGGGGGGGGGGAGATGGAGAAGGAATGTCAGGGCCAGAGGGCTGAGGGAGAGGTGGGGGGGAGGCAGTCTGGGTTAACAGAGTTGAGAAAATTCAATGTTTAAGCCCAGAGGATGCAGACTCCCCAAGCGGAATATGAGGTGCTGTTCCTCCAACTTGCGGTGTTGATCACTCTGGCCGTGGAGGAGGCCCAGGACCGAGAGGTCGGATACGGAGTGGGAGGGGGAGTTGAAGTGCTGAGCCACCGGGAGGTCGGGTTGGTTATTGCGGACCGAGCGGAGGTGTTCGGCGAAACGATCGCCCAGCCTACGCTTGGTCTCACCGATGTAGATCAGCTGGCATCTGGAGCAACGGATGCAGTAGATGAGGTTGGAGGAGGTGCAGGTGAACCTCTGTCGGACTTGGAATGACTGCTTGGGTCCTTGAAAGGATTGGATGGGGGAGGTGAAGGGACAAGTGTGGCATCTCTTGCGGTTGCAAGGGAAAGTGCCCGGGGAAGGAGTGGAGCGGGAGGGAAGGGAAGAATTGACGAGGGAGTTGCGGAGGGAGCGGTCTTTGCGGAAGGCAGACAGGGGGGGAGATGGGAAGATGTGGCGAGTGGAGGGGTCACGTTGGAGGTGACGAAACTGGCGGAGGACTATCTGTTGTATGCGCTGGCTGGTGGGGTGAAAGGTGAGGACCAGGGGGACTCGGCCCTTGTTGTGAGTGGGGGAATGGGGAGAGAGGGCAGTGTTGCGGGGTATGGAGGAGACCCTGGTGCGAGCCTCATCTATAGTGGGGGAGGGGAAACCCCGTTCTCTGAAGAACGAGGACATTTGCGATGACCTGGTGTGGAACACGTCATCCTGGGAGCAGATGCGGCGTAGACGGAGGAATTGGGAATAGGGGATGGAGTCCTTACAGGAAGCAGGGTGGGAGGAAGAGTAGTCCAGGTAGCTGTGGGAGTCAGTTGGTTTGTAGTGGATGTCAGTCAGGAGTGTATCACCTGCAATAGAGATGGTGAGGTCAAGGAATGGTAGGGAAATGTCGGAAATGGTCCAAGTATATTTGAGTGCCGGATGGAAGTTGGTTGTGAAATGGATGAAGTCAGTCAGTTCTGCGTGGGTGCAGGAGGTGACACCAAAGCAGTCGTCAATGTAACGGAGGTAAAGGTCGGGGGTGGGGCCCTGGTACGCCGAGAACAAAGATTGTTCGACGTGCCCGACAAAGAGGCAGGCATAGCTAGGGCCCATGCGTGTGCCCATAGCTACGCCTTGTGTTTGGAGGAAATGGGAGGAGTCAAAAGAGAAGTTGTTGAGGGTAAGGACCAACTCCGCTAGGCGGAGGAGGGTGTCAGTGGATGGATATGGGTTGCTCCTCTGGTCGAGGAAGTACCGGAGGGCTTTGAGACCATCCTGGTGGGGGATGCAGGTGTATAGTGACTGGACGTCCATGGTGAAGATGAGAGGATGGGGGCCTGGACAACGGAATGTGCGGAGCCGACGGAGAGTGTCTGAGGTGTCTTGAACATAGGTGGGGAGGGATTTAACAAAGGGGGATAGGATGGAGTCAAGGTATGTGGAAATGTGTTCAGGTGGGCATGAACAGGCAGAGACAATGGGTCTGCCGGGGCAGTCGGGTTTGTGGATTTTGGGGAGAAGGTAAAATCGGGCTGTGCAGGGCTGGGGAACGATGAGGTTGGAGGCTCGGGGGGGTAGGGAGCCGGAGTTGATGAAGCCGGTTATGATGCTCGAGATGGTGGCCTGGTGCTCGTCAGTGGGGTCATGGTCCAGGGGTAAGTAGGAGGAGGTGTCCGAGAGTTGGCGCGTGGCCTCTGCTTTGTAGAGATCGGCGCGCCAGACTACCACAGCACCTCCCTTGTCGGCGGGTTTGATAACCCAGTCTGGGTTGTTGCGGAGTGAGTCGATGGCAATACGTTCAGAGGGGGAGAGATTGGAGTGAGACAGGGGAGTGGAGAAGTCGAGGCGGTTGATGTCCCGACGGCAGTTCTGAATAAAGAGTTCTAAAGCTGGAGGGCCACGAGGGGGGTTCCACGAGGAGGGGGTACGTGGGAGACAGGAAAAGGGATCATCAGTGGGGGGCGAGGACTTGTTCCCGTGGAAAAACGCTGTGAGGCGGAGGCGACGGTAGAAGAGCTCCAAGTCGTGGTGGGCGCGAAACTCATTGAGGTGGGGACGGAGGGGGACAAAGGTAAGACCTCTGCTGAGGACCGACCTTTCAGTGTCGGAGAGGGGGAGGTCCGGGGGGATGGTGAACACGCGGCAGGGATGGGGGTTGTGGCTGGAGGAAGGCAGGTGAGTGGACTGAGGACGGAGCGTTGTGTGGTGGGGGGGTGGAGGGTGGTCAGGGGGTGGGGGGGTATGGGGGCTGTGGTGTGGGTGGGAAAGAGCGGGGGTTACATAGTAGGAGGGGGATGGGGAAGACCCAGTGGAATAGCCACTGAGGTCACCGGGGCTGGGGAGAAGGGCACTAGGACCCAGTTCCGTTAACAACAGAGTGGTGGGAGGAGTGAGCAACGTGGAGGCTTCAGGCCCACTGCACAGTCCAGTCTGTAGGTGAGGCGACGGCTGCGGGCTGCTGGAGGGCGGTGGAATGTCGTGGGTCGGCGGGCCCGAAGGTAGGAGTCCGCGGGCAGTGGAGTCGGTGTCGGCGGGCGATGCGTTGGTGGTCCCGGTGGGCGAGTGGTCGGTGTGGCGGCAAGGTTCAGCCCGCCCGGCGGCGAGAAGAGTGGGGTGCGGTGCGGCGGCCATGTTCGGGGGGCCCCGGTCCGGCGGCGATGCAAGGTGAGGCAGGTGCGGCTGTGGTCTTCGGCGGGCCCAGTACAATGGCGATGCTGGATGGGCCCGGTGCGGCGATGAGGGTAGGTGGTCCCGGCGGACGGCGAGGTTCGGCGGTCGCGTTGTGCTGGTGATGGCCGGTGGAATCGGGGAGGGTGAGATAAACAGAGTTACCGGGCAGGCAGCAGGGCTGGGCATCACCGGTAGGCAGGTGGAGGTCGGCGGCAGCATCGGCGTGGAGGTCGGCGAAGGCGGCGTCCTGGTGAGTCCTGGAGGTGCTCCTGGTGGCCAAGATGGCGTCGGGGGACTCAGGCCGGAGGCTCGGGCCAGAGTTGGGGCCCGGGGCCTGCGGGCGGTCGAGTCGGGGATTGTCGTTAGCTGGAACGGCCTGGAGGCGGGCTAATTTCAGGTCCTTGGTGGAGGTAAGATGGGACAGGAATTGCTGATTGAAGCGGTGGATCTTCCGGAGGATGTAGTGTAGTTGGGGTCCGTTGCAGGTCTGGGTGAGTGAGGCCCGAAGATTCGGGAGAGCCAATGCGAGGTCCTGCTGGTGCCGGCGCATTGCAACCAGGGTGGATCTTAATGCCCGGTTGGAGAATTGTACAGTGTGGCGGCGGATGGCCAGTCGGTACCGATAGTCTGGCTGGGGTCCGAACTGGGAGGCAGGGAATTGGAGCTGGAATCCACGAGGTATGAGATGGAGGCGCAGGCAGGCCCCGAGGAAGCAGATGTGGCTGTGGTATCGAGTCTGGGTGAGGATGTGGTCGTAGAGTTGGAGGGAAGGGGGTATCACAGAGGGGGAGCAGTTAGAGAGGAGGTTGTGAAACTGTCTTCGTAGGGAGGAGGAGAACTTCTTCAAAGTAGGCATACCTTGAGGAGATATCGCAGTGGAGTAGACAAAGTGTTAAAGAAGGAACTGCAGATGCTGGAGAATCGAGGGTTACACAAAAAGCTGGAGAAACTCAGCGGGTGCAGCAGCATCTAAGGAGCGAAGGAGATAGGCGACGTTTCGGGTCGAGACCCTTCTTCAGACTGGTCAGGGATCAGGGAAACAAGAGATATAAACAGTGATGTGGAGAGATAAGGAACAATGAGTGAAAGATATGCAAAAAAGTATTGGTGATAAAGGAAGCAGGCCATTGTAAGCTGTTTGTGGTGTGAAAATGAGAAGCTAGTGCGACTGGGGGGGGGGGGGGGGGGAGATGGAGAAGGAATGTCAGGGCCAGAGGGCTGAGGGAGAGGTGGGGGGGAGGCAGTCTGGGTTAACAGAGTTGAGAAAATTCAATGTTTAAGCCCAGAGGATGCAGACTCCCCAAGCGGAATATGAGGTGCTGTTCCTCCAACTTGCGGTGTTGATCACTCTGGCCGTGGAGGAGGCCCAGGACCGAGAGGTCGGATACGGAGTGGGAGGGGGAGTTGAAGTGCTGAGCCACCGGGAGGTCGGGTTGGTTATTGCGGACCGAGCGGAGGTGTTCGGCGAAACGATCGCCCAGCCTACGCTTGGTCTCACCGATGTAGATCAGCTGGCATCTGGAGCAACGGATGCAGTAGATGAGGTTGGAGGAGGTGCAGGTGAACCTCTGTCGGACTTGGAATGACTGCTTGGGTCCTTGAAAGGATTGGATGGGGGAGGTGAAGGGACAAGTGTGGCATCTCTTGCGGTTGCAAGGGAAAGTGCCCGGGGAAGGAGTGGAGCGGGAGGGAAGGGAAGAATTGACGAGGGAGTTGCGGAGGGAGCGGTCTTTGCGGAAGGCAGACAGGGGGGGAGATGGGAAGATGTGGCGAGTGGAGGGGTCACGTTGGAGGTGACGAAACTGGCGGAGGACTATCTGTTGTATGCGCTGGCTGGTGGGGTGAAAGGTGAGGACCAGGGGGACTCGGCCCTTGTTGTGAGTGGGGGAATGGGGAGAGAGGGCAGTGTTGCGGGGTATGGAGGAGACCCTGGTGCGAGCCTCATCTATAGTGGGGGAGGGGAAACCCCGTTCTCTGAAGAACGAGGACATTTGCGATGACCTGGTGTGGAACACGTCATCCTGGGAGCAGATGCGGCGTAGACGGAGGAATTGGGAATAGGGGATGGAGTCCTTACAGGAAGCAGGGTGGGAGGAAGAGTAGTCCAGGTAGCTGTGGGAGTCAGTTGGTTTGTAGTGGATGTCAGTCAGGAGTGTATCACCTGCAATAGAGATGGTGAGGTCAAGGAATGGTAGGGAAATGTCGGAAATGGTCCAAGTATATTTGAGTGCCGGATGGAAGTTGGTTGTGAAATGGATGAAGTCAGTCAGTTCTGCGTGGGTGCAGGAGGTGACACCAAAGCAGTCGTCAATGTAACGGAGGTAAAGGTCGGGGGTGGGGCCCTGGTACGCCGAGAACAAAGATTGTTCGACGTGCCCGACAAAGAGGCAGGCATAGCTAGGGCCCATGCGTGTGCCCATAGCTACGCCTTGTGTTTGGAGGAAATGGGAGGAGTCAAAAGAGAAGTTGTTGAGGGTAAGGACCAACTCCGCTAGGCGGAGGAGGGTGTCAGTGGATGGATATGGGTTGCTCCTCTGGTCGAGGAAGTACCGGAGGGCTTTGAGACCATCCTGGTGGGGGATGCAGGTGTATAGTGACTGGACGTCCATGGTGAAGATGAGAGGATGGGGGCCTGGACAACGGAATGTGCGGAGCCGACGGAGAGTGTCTGAGGTGTCTTGAACATAGGTGGGGAGGGATTTAACAAAGGGGGATAGGATGGAGTCAAGGTATGTGGAAATGTGTTCAGGTGGGCATGAACAGGCAGAGACAATGGGTCTGCCGGGGCAGTCGGGTTTGTGGATTTTGGGGAGAAGGTAAAATCGGGCTGTGCAGGGCTGGGGAACGATGAGGTTGGAGGCTCGGGGGGGTAGGGAGCCGGAGTTGATGAAGCCGGTTATGATGCTCGAGATGGTGGCCTGGTGCTCGTCAGTGGGGTCATGGTCCAGGGGTAAGTAGGAGGAGGTGTCCGAGAGTTGGCGCGTGGCCTCTGCTTTGTAGAGATCGGCGCGCCAGACTACCACAGCACCTCCCTTGTCGGCGGGTTTGATAACCCAGTCTGGGTTGTTGCGGAGTGAGTCGATGGCAATACGTTCAGAGGGGGAGAGATTGGAGTGAGACAGGGGAGTGGAGAAGTCGAGGCGGTTGATGTCCCGACGGCAGTTCTGAATAAAGAGTTCTAAAGCTGGAGGGCCACGAGGGGGGTTCCACGAGGAGGGGGTACGTGGGAGACAGGAAAAGGGATCATCAGTGGGGGGCGAGGACTTGTTCCCGTGGAAAAACGCTGTGAGGCGGAGGCGACGGTAGAAGAGCTCCAAGTCGTGGTGGGCGCGAAACTCATTGAGGTGGGGACGGAGGGGGACAAAGGTAAGACCTCTGCTGAGGACCGACCTTTCAGTGTCGGAGAGGGGGAGGTCCGGGGGGATGGTGAACACGCGGCAGGGATGGGGGTTGTGGCTGGAGGAAGGCAGGTGAGTGGACTGAGGACGGAGCGTTGTGTGGTGGGGGGGTGGAGGGTGGTCAGGGGGTGGGGGGGTATGGGGGCTGTGGTGTGGGTGGGAAAGAGCGGGGGTTACATAGTAGGAGGGGGATGGGGAAGACCCAGTGGAATAGCCACTGAGGTCACCGGGGCTGGGGAGAAGGGCACTAGGACCCAGTTCCGTTAACAACAGAGTGGTGGGAGGAGTGAGCAACGTGGAGGCTTCAGGCCCACTGCACAGTCCAGTCTGTAGGTGAGGCGACGGCTGCGGGCTGCTGGAGGGCGGTGGAATGTCGTGGGTCGGCGGGCCCGAAGGTAGGAGTCCGCGGGCAGTGGAGTCGGTGTCGGCGGGCGATGCGTTGGTGGTCCCGGTGGGCGAGTGGTCGGTGTGGCGGCAAGGTTCAGCCCGCCCGGCGGCGAGAAGAGTGGGGTGCGGTGCGGCGGCCATGTTCGGGGGGCCCCGGTCCGGCGGCGATGCAAGGTGAGGCAGGTGCGGCTGTGGTCTTCGGCGGGCCCAGTACAATGGCGATGCTGGATGGGCCCGGTGCGGCGATGAGGGTAGGTGGTCCCGGCGGACGGCGAGGTTCGGCGGTCGCGTTGTGCTGGTGATGGCCGGTGGAATCGGGGAGGGTGAGATAAACAGAGTTACCGGGCAGGCAGCAGGGCTGGGCATCACCGGTAGGCAGGTGGAGGTCGGCGGCAGCATCGGCGTGGAGGTCGGCGAAGGCGGCGTCCTGGTGAGTCCTGGAGGTGCTCCTGGTGGCCAAGATGGCGTCGGGGGACTCAGGCCGGAGGCTCGGGCCAGAGTTGGGGCCCGGGGCCTGCGGGCGGTCGAGTCGGGGATTGTCGTTAGCTGGAACGGCCTGGAGGCGGGCTAATTTCAGGTCCTTGGTGGAGGTAAGATGGGACAGGAATTGCTGATTGAAGCGGTGGATCTTCCGGAGGATGTAGTGTAGTTGGGGTCCGTTGCAGGTCTGGGTGAGTGAGGCCCGAAGATTCGGGAGAGCCAATGCGAGGTCCTGCTGGTGCCGGCGCATTGCAACCAGGGTGGATCTTAATGCCCGGTTGGAGAATTGTACAGTGTGGCGGCGGATGGCCAGTCGGTACCGATAGTCTGGCTGGGGTCCGAACTGGGAGGCAGGGAATTGGAGCTGGAATCCACGAGGTATGAGATGGAGGCGCAGGCAGGCCCCGAGGAAGCAGATGTGGCTGTGGTATCGAGTCTGGGTGAGGATGTGGTCGTAGAGTTGGAGGGAAGGGGGTATCACAGAGGGGGAGCAGTTAGAGAGGAGGTTGTGAAACTGTCTTCGTAGGGAGGAGGAGAACTTCTTCAAAGTAGGCATACCTTGAGGAGATATCGCAGTGGAGTAGACAAAGTGTTAAAGAAGGAACTGCAGATGCTGGAGAATCGAGGGTTACACAAAAAGCTGGAGAAACTCAGCGGGTGCAGCAGCATCTAAGGAGCGAAGGAGATAGGCGACGTTTCGGGTCGAGACCCTTCTTCAGACTGGTCAGGGATCAGGGAAACAAGAGATATAAACAGTGATGTGGAGAGATAAGGAACAATGAGTGAAAGATATGCAAAAAAGTATTGGTGATAAAGGAAGCAGGCCATTGTAAGCTGTTTGTGGTGTGAAAATGAGAAGCTAGTGCGACTGGGGGGGGGGGGGGGGGGAGATGGAGAAGGAATGTCAGGGCCAGAGGGCTGAGGGAGAGGTGGGGGGGAGGCAGTCTGGGTTAACAGAGTTGAGAAAATTCAATGTTTAAGCCCAGAGGATGCAGACTCCCCAAGCGGAATATGAGGTGCTGTTCCTCCAACTTGCGGTGTTGATCACTCTGGCCGTGGAGGAGGCCCAGGACCGAGAGGTCGGATACGGAGTGGGAGGGGGAGTTGAAGTGCTGAGCCACCGGGAGGTCGGGTTGGTTATTGCGGACCGAGCGGAGGTGTTCGGCGAAACGATCGCCCAGCCTACGCTTGGTCTCACCGATGTAGATCAGCTGGCATCTGGAGCAACGGATGCAGTAGATGAGGTTGGAGGAGGTGCAGGTGAACCTCTGTCGGACTTGGAATGACTGCTTGGGTCCTTGAAAGGATTGGATGGGGGAGGTGAAGGGACAAGTGTGGCATCTCTTGCGGTTGCAAGGGAAAGTGCCCGGGGAAGGAGTGGAGCGGGAGGGAAGGGAAGAATTGACGAGGGAGTTGCGGAGGGAGCGGTCTTTGCGGAAGGCAGACAGGGGGGGAGATGGGAAGATGTGGCGAGTGGAGGGGTCACGTTGGAGGTGACGAAACTGGCGGAGGACTATCTGTTGTATGCGCTGGCTGGTGGGGTGAAAGGTGAGGACCAGGGGGACTCGGCCCTTGTTGTGAGTGGGGGAATGGGGAGAGAGGGCAGTGTTGCGGGGTATGGAGGAGACCCTGGTGCGAGCCTCATCTATAGTGGGGGAGGGGAAACCCCGTTCTCTGAAGAACGAGGACATTTGCGATGACCTGGTGTGGAACACGTCATCCTGGGAGCAGATGCGGCGTAGACGGAGGAATTGGGAATAGGGGATGGAGTCCTTACAGGAAGCAGGGTGGGAGGAAGAGTAGTCCAGGTAGCTGTGGGAGTCAGTTGGTTTGTAGTGGATGTCAGTCAGGAGTGTATCACCTGCAATAGAGATGGTGAGGTCAAGGAATGGTAGGGAAATGTCGGAAATGGTCCAAGTATATTTGAGTGCCGGATGGAAGTTGGTTGTGAAATGGATGAAGTCAGTCAGTTCTGCGTGGGTGCAGGAGGTGACACCAAAGCAGTCGTCAATGTAACGGAGGTAAAGGTCGGGGGTGGGGCCCTGGTACGCCGAGAACAAAGATTGTTCGACGTGCCCGACAAAGAGGCAGGCATAGCTAGGGCCCATGCGTGTGCCCATAGCTACGCCTTGTGTTTGGAGGAAATGGGAGGAGTCAAAAGAGAAGTTGTTGAGGGTAAGGACCAACTCCGCTAGGCGGAGGAGGGTGTCAGTGGATGGATATGGGTTGCTCCTCTGGTCGAGGAAGTACCGGAGGGCTTTGAGACCATCCTGGTGGGGGATGCAGGTGTATAGTGACTGGACGTCCATGGTGAAGATGAGAGGATGGGGGCCTGGACAACGGAATGTGCGGAGCCGACGGAGAGTGTCTGAGGTGTCTTGAACATAGGTGGGGAGGGATTTAACAAAGGGGGATAGGATGGAGTCAAGGTATGTGGAAATGTGTTCAGGTGGGCATGAACAGGCAGAGACAATGGGTCTGCCGGGGCAGTCGGGTTTGTGGATTTTGGGGAGAAGGTAAAATCGGGCTGTGCAGGGCTGGGGAACGATGAGGTTGGAGGCTCGGGGGGGTAGGGAGCCGGAGTTGATGAAGCCGGTTATGATGCTCGAGATGGTGGCCTGGTGCTCGTCAGTGGGGTCATGGTCCAGGGGTAAGTAGGAGGAGGTGTCCGAGAGTTGGCGCGTGGCCTCTGCTTTGTAGAGATCGGCGCGCCAGACTACCACAGCACCTCCCTTGTCGGCGGGTTTGATAACCCAGTCTGGGTTGTTGCGGAGTGAGTCGATGGCAATACGTTCAGAGGGGGAGAGATTGGAGTGAGACAGGGGAGTGGAGAAGTCGAGGCGGTTGATGTCCCGACGGCAGTTCTGAATAAAGAGTTCTAAAGCTGGAGGGCCACGAGGGGGGTTCCACGAGGAGGGGGTACGTGGGAGACAGGAAAAGGGATCATCAGTGGGGGGCGAGGACTTGTTCCCGTGGAAAAACGCTGTGAGGCGGAGGCGACGGTAGAAGAGCTCCAAGTCGTGGTGGGCGCGAAACTCATTGAGGTGGGGACGGAGGGGGACAAAGGTAAGACCTCTGCTGAGGACCGACCTTTCAGTGTCGGAGAGGGGGAGGTCCGGGGGGATGGTGAACACGCGGCAGGGATGGGGGTTGTGGCTGGAGGAAGGCAGGTGAGTGGACTGAGGACGGAGCGTTGTGTGGTGGGGGGGTGGAGGGTGGTCAGGGGGTGGGGGGGTATGGGGGCTGTGGTGTGGGTGGGAAAGAGCGGGGGTTACATAGTAGGAGGGGGATGGGGAAGACCCAGTGGAATAGCCACTGAGGTCACCGGGGCTGGGGAGAAGGGCACTAGGACCCAGTTCCGTTAACAACAGAGTGGTGGGAGGAGTGAGCAACGTGGAGGCTTCAGGCCCACTGCACAGTCCAGTCTGTAGGTGAGGCGACGGCTGCGGGCTGCTGGAGGGCGGTGGAATGTCGTGGGTCGGCGGGCCCGAAGGTAGGAGTCCGCGGGCAGTGGAGTCGGTGTCGGCGGGCGATGCGTTGGTGGTCCCGGTGGGCGAGTGGTCGGTGTGGCGGCAAGGTTCAGCCCGCCCGGCGGCGAGAAGAGTGGGGTGCGGTGCGGCGGCCATGTTCGGGGGGCCCCGGTCCGGCGGCGATGCAAGGTGAGGCAGGTGCGGCTGTGGTCTTCGGCGGGCCCAGTACAATGGCGATGCTGGATGGGCCCGGTGCGGCGATGAGGGTAGGTGGTCCCGGCGGACGGCGAGGTTCGGCGGTCGCGTTGTGCTGGTGATGGCCGGTGGAATCGGGGAGGGTGAGATAAACAGAGTTACCGGGCAGGCAGCAGGGCTGGGCATCACCGGTAGGCAGGTGGAGGTCGGCGGCAGCATCGGCGTGGAGGTCGGCGAAGGCGGCGTCCTGGTGAGTCCTGGAGGTGCTCCTGGTGGCCAAGATGGCGTCGGGGGACTCAGGCCGGAGGCTCGGGCCAGAGTTGGGGCCCGGGGCCTGCGGGCGGTCGAGTCGGGGATTGTCGTTAGCTGGAACGGCCTGGAGGCGGGCTAATTTCAGGTCCTTGGTGGAGGTAAGATGGGACAGGAATTGCTGATTGAAGCGGTGGATCTTCCGGAGGATGTAGTGTAGTTGGGGTCCGTTGCAGGTCTGGGTGAGTGAGGCCCGAAGATTCGGGAGAGCCAATGCGAGGTCCTGCTGGTGCCGGCGCATTGCAACCAGGGTGGATCTTAATGCCCGGTTGGAGAATTGTACAGTGTGGCGGCGGATGGCCAGTCGGTACCGATAGTCTGGCTGGGGTCCGAACTGGGAGGCAGGGAATTGGAGCTGGAATCCACGAGGTATGAGATGGAGGCGCAGGCAGGCCCCGAGGAAGCAGATGTGGCTGTGGTATCGAGTCTGGGTGAGGATGTGGTCGTAGAGTTGGAGGGAAGGGGGTATCACAGAGGGGGAGCAGTTAGAGAGGAGGTTGTGAAACTGTCTTCGTAGGGAGGAGGAGAACTTCTTCAAAGTAGGCATACCTTGAGGAGATATCGCAGTGGAGTAGACAAAGTGTTAAAGAAGGAACTGCAGATGCTGGAGAATCGAGGGTTACACAAAAAGCTGGAGAAACTCAGCGGGTGCAGCAGCATCTAAGGAGCGAAGGAGATAGGCGACGTTTCGGGTCGAGACCCTTCTTCAGACTGGTCAGGGATCAGGGAAACAAGAGATATAAACAGTGATGTGGAGAGATAAGGAACAATGAGTGAAAGATATGCAAAAAAGTATTGGTGATAAAGGAAGCAGGCCATTGTAAGCTGTTTGTGGTGTGAAAATGAGAAGCTAGTGCGACTGGGGGGGGGGGGGGGGGGAGATGGAGAAGGAATGTCAGGGCCAGAGGGCTGAGGGAGAGGTGGGGGGGAGGCAGTCTGGGTTAACAGAGTTGAGAAAATTCAATGTTTAAGCCCAGAGGATGCAGACTCCCCAAGCGGAATATGAGGTGCTGTTCCTCCAACTTGCGGTGTTGATCACTCTGGCCGTGGAGGAGGCCCAGGACCGAGAGGTCGGATACGGAGTGGGAGGGGGAGTTGAAGTGCTGAGCCACCGGGAGGTCGGGTTGGTTATTGCGGACCGAGCGGAGGTGTTCGGCGAAACGATCGCCCAGCCTACGCTTGGTCTCACCGATGTAGATCAGCTGGCATCTGGAGCAACGGATGCAGTAGATGAGGTTGGAGGAGGTGCAGGTGAACCTCTGTCGGACTTGGAATGACTGCTTGGGTCCTTGAAAGGATTGGATGGGGGAGGTGAAGGGACAAGTGTGGCATCTCTTGCGGTTGCAAGGGAAAGTGCCCGGGGAAGGAGTGGAGCGGGAGGGAAGGGAAGAATTGACGAGGGAGTTGCGGAGGGAGCGGTCTTTGCGGAAGGCAGACAGGGGGGGAGATGGGAAGATGTGGCGAGTGGAGGGGTCACGTTGGAGGTGACGAAACTGGCGGAGGACTATCTGTTGTATGCGCTGGCTGGTGGGGTGAAAGGTGAGGACCAGGGGGACTCGGCCCTTGTTGTGAGTGGGGGAATGGGGAGAGAGGGCAGTGTTGCGGGGTATGGAGGAGACCCTGGTGCGAGCCTCATCTATAGTGGGGGAGGGGAAACCCCGTTCTCTGAAGAACGAGGACATTTGCGATGACCTGGTGTGGAACACGTCATCCTGGGAGCAGATGCGGCGTAGACGGAGGAATTGGGAATAGGGGATGGAGTCCTTACAGGAAGCAGGGTGGGAGGAAGAGTAGTCCAGGTAGCTGTGGGAGTCAGTTGGTTTGTAGTGGATGTCACTCAGGAGTGTATCACCTGCAATAGAGATGGTGAGGTCAAGGAATGGTAGGGAAATGTCGGAAATGGTCCAAGTATATTTGAGTGCCGGATGGAAGTTGGTTGTTGGCATCTTCCAATGGGAAATCTTAATTGTGATGCCACTCGAAAGGACTACAATTTTCAGGCAGCCTGATATCTTGGCCAGGTTGTGATGCCTCTCATACGTCTTCTCAGTGTTTATGGGTGGTTTCCAGTGTTTCATTCACTGAAATAAAAGCAGCACATCTGGAAACTCTAGAAAGGCAGTCCGCAGGACATTTAAAAAACAGACACAAAGTGCTGGAATAACTCAGCGTGACAGGCCTCATGTCTGGAGAACATGGATTAGTGACAGTTCGGATTGTGATGTTCCTTATTTGGAAAACCAGAACCTGCACTTTGTTGATGCTATAGCAGGTCGTTAATTCCTGTTGGGCAAACTGTCGAGGCAGAGACAGAGTGGAGTGGGAGGGAGGCAAAGAACAGGTCAAACGCACAATTTTCTCCAACGGATCACCCAGAACTCCATTATTCAAAGACCTTCTGCAATAATAACAGCATTACACTGTAACCCTCTGTGTTCAATGAGTAGATCAGGTTTACTCCTGCAATGTGCTATAGCCCTCCTCCCACCCCACTATCTACATCAAAACATTTGCCCAATCCATCTTCATTAAAATCTCACACTCGTCTGATAGCTATGCGAGCTAATGTTCGACATTTCCACCCCGAGAAAAACGTTCTGAATGTACACAAATTACTGACTTTTCTTCCATGTTGATCTCCATGTCTCATTTGTGTAGAAAATATTAAAATACTCTCCTCCACCTCATCAAGAGTAACAAGTTCACATCCTGGGAATAGTTGTTCCCAGGTTAATGTATTGTGTAACTGTTAATGTTGTTGTTCATTACTTACTTGTTGTTGAAGTTGTGGTCGATGTTGGTGCTGGAAGAAACACATTAATTTGTGTGAATAGGCACACTGGAATAGCTTTCCATCATCTGTCAGTTCATAGAACCAGTTCTCAGGATATTGAATTGTAAACGTCATGGAATTATTGTATAAAGCATTCTTGAATAGTTGCAGCAGATGCTGCTGTTGGAGATATTATGAAATAACGTTGAGATTAATTGAAATTCAGCAGAATTAATGTTCAATTGATGTATTGATGAGGTTTTGAATAATGTCAAGAGGACCCACAATGAAAATTGCCATCCAACTAGTCTATGTTTCAATGGATAAAGCCAGTTTCACTTTCCAAAAAAACATTACATTATTGGTGTAATAGGTTTTATGATTATGAAATATGTCCACACTGCTGGTTTAATTAATTTACATCCTTAAGTGTCCATGTTCATGAGTGGGATATTTGGGAATTGAACGGTGCATAGACTTGTGAGGATCATGCAAATCACAATTTTTTTTATTGCTAACTTATTACCGGTTGAAGTAGTTGTCTGAAGTGTTGTTGCTGTAAATAAAGATGTTTTGTTTTAGTTCCTGAGGATGCTGAGTAATTGCGCCGTCGATCATTAGGAGAGTTGTTTGGAGTTAAATAAACCCGTGATAAAGGCAACACAAGCAGAAATTCAATGCGGCTCTTGGGATGGGAGGAGAAAGGAACGTGGTACTTCACACTGGAATGGAGATCTGAAATAAAGCGTCTCAGTGGCTTTGTAGAAGATCAGTCTGTTGGTCCGTGTACATGAATGATAACAACCTGCTGTGGCCCAGTTGATACCATACCTGTTGTTGATGTCGGAGTCATTGTCGATGCTGGAAATGAGAAAATTGACAATGTCAGTGTGGAGTGTCAAATTTCAACTCAATCCTGTCCATCTGTCCACCTGTCTATCTTTCCTCATTGTTGCTGCACATATGTAATATTGCAAAACATTTCATCTCAATCCTGTCCATCTGTCTACTGGTCTAACTTTCTTCACGGTTGCTACACCTACGTAACATTGCAAAAGGTTGCACAGTTTTGTTCCTCCATTTGATCTTGAACATGATAACAAAAGATCAGAATAATATCGAGAAAATTGTTGAATGCGCCTTCCTTTCCAAGATCACTTTCCCACTGCTTCCCCACCATCTGCATCGCTCTGTCCACGTACTTAAATTTGAGATGAATATGAATATTTCAGAAAATCATTGGTGTATTTGTACTCAAATAGGTATCAACAGAACATTGATAGTTTTCTGTAAAGTCGATTTATATTCAAGAAACTTTTTTGTGCTCCTGCTTACAAACATAAGGGACCATGAAAACACCGTTGATGCAAAGTACTCGTTTACTACCTCGTCTACATCCTCTGACTACAAGTAAAAATTCCCTTCTTTACGCATGATCACTCCTACTGTTTCCCTTGTTACCCTATTGATTTTCATGGATGTATACAAAGCCTTGGGATTTTCTTTCACCAATTTCCTGATCGCTTTATATTCCTCAAAGTACTTGTCTGATTTCTTCTTTCTAATCCTTAGATAGTTCATTTTTCTTTTGAACTGTTACAACCTCTGTGATCAGCCTAGGTTCCCTTCCATTGCCATCCTTATCCTTCCTCCTTATTGAAACATGCTGGTCTTAAACACTGATCAACTTGCCAGTATGAGTCTCCCATCGGTCAGATGAGTACCTGCCCAATGACAAAGGCTCCCACTTTACTCTCCCTTGCTCCTGCTAAATGTTGCTGTAATCTGCAATTCCCGCAATTTAGTACCATCCCGCAAGGTCCAGACTTATCGTTCTTTGCAACAATCTTAAAACTTATCCAGCATCTGTAGTTCCATGTGTCCACATCAAACTTATTGAGTTGTGATCGCTGATCCCAAAATACTCTACGGCTGTTACACCTGTCACCTAGCTAGGCTAACTTCAAGGTCTAGTATGCTCCTTGAGAAACATAGAAAAAATGGGTGCAGGAGGAGGCCATTCGGCCCTTCAAACCAGCACCGCCATTCATTGTGATCATGGCTGATCGTCCCCAATCAATAGTCCGTGTTTGCCTTCTCCCCCTATCCCTAGAGCTCTATCTAACTCTCTCTTAAATCCATCCAGTGATTTGGCCTCCATTGCCATCTGTGGCAGGGAATTCCACAAATTCACAACATTTTGGGTGAAAAAGTTTTTTCTTATTTCACAGATCTGTGATTTCCTGACGTCGGCCTCTGTGACTGAGACTGAAATACGATCACAGCGAATGTGGGCTCTGGAAGGCACATCGGTGTTCTCCCTATCAAAGTGTGCGTAAAACGCATTGAGCTCATCAGGGAGTGATGTTTCGCCGACATTCGAGCTGCCTCCTGATTTCGCCTTGTAGGAGGTGATTGCATTCAGGCCCCGCCACAGCTGCCGAGCATCCGTCTCATACTTCAGCTTGGAGCAGAAGTCCTTTTTGGCCTTTTTGATGGCCTTACCAAGGTTGTATCTGGACTTCTTTTAGACCACTGTATCATCAGACATGAATGCCCGGTGTCTGGTCTTCAGAAGAGTGCGGATCTCAAAGTTGATCCAAGGTTTCTGATTGAGAAACACTCGGAAGGTTTTTGTAGGGATGCAGTCTTCCACACATTTCTTAATGAAGTTTGTAATGACTGTGGCGTATTCTTTCAAGTCCGTTGCCGAGTCCTTGAACATTGCCCAGTCTACAGACTCCAAACAGTCCTGTAGTTGTTCGTCTGCCCCCACCGACCAGCTCTGTACTGTCCTCACCTCTGGAGGTGCGCTCTTTAATTGCTGCCTGTAGGCAGGAAGAAGCAGCACCGCGGTATGGTCGGATTTACCAAAGTGAGGGCGAGGGATAGAACGTTAGGCATTCTTGATGGTGCTGTAGCAGTGGTCGAGGGTGTTTGGTCCTCTGGTGCAGCAGGAGACATGTTGGTGGAAGTTTGGGAGTGATTTCTTTAGGTTTGCCTTATTGAAGTGCCCAGCAATGGTGGTAAATGCCTCGGGGTAAGACGTCTGGTGTTTGTTGACCACGGAGTGCAGCTCCTCCAGTGCCAGACGGACGTCTACCTGGGGTGGGATGTAGACCGCGGTCAGGATGATGGAGGTGAATTCCCTCGGAAGGTAGAAAGGACGGCACTTCACCGCCAGATGTTCGGGGTGTGGAGAGCAGGAGTTGGACAGGACTGCCACGTCTTAGCACCACGCAGAGTTGACCATGAGGCAGACACCCCCTCCTCTCCCTTTCCCAGATGCCAGTGTACGGTCCATGCGGTGGATGGAGAACCCTTCAGGCTGGACCTCTGAGTCTGGGGAGCTGGGGGTGAGCCATGTCTCTGTGAAACAGAACACAGAGCATTCCCTCAGCTCCCTTTGATAAAGCAGTCTTGCCCTTTAGTCCTCCACTTTATTTTCAAGGGACTGTACATTGGCCAGAAGGATAGTAGGTAGAGGGGGCCGAAGTCCCCTGCGCTTCAGTCTGACCTGAAATCCTGCCGGCTGATCACGCTTCCGGACACAATGGAGGCTTCCCCTTTGTTTCCAGGTACTGAGTTTAGTGTACCTGCTGTTTCTGCGGACCTGCACTGGAACGGGGGTACCTTCACAGACGGCAGCTCCAGCTCCAGCTTCATTGTTTCTGGGAGATCCAGCCCGTCGACTCTGGAGGTCATCCCGGGGTTCCGAGATACAGTACCTGGGTTCCTCCGTCGGGTCGGGTGATTTCCAGCGACCATGGGAAAATTTAAAGTCCGGGGCTCCCGCGGCTGAGAGAGATCGCAAAATTGCAGGAACCTTGAGGTGCTCAAGCAGCTTGACTGAAACGGCACAATTTTCTGCTGTTTTCCTGATCCAGGTGAGTTGATTGAAGTTGTATTTAAGCCTTCTAGGTTCTGGTGCTCCGCAAAAGTCGCCGCAGGCAGGTGCCAATGTAAAGCACTTTGGTCAACAAGAGTTGTTTTTTAATGTGCTATAGAAATAAAAGTGACTTGACTATCATTTATGATCTTATGATCTTGGGCAGGAAGAGCCCCCATTCGCTGTGATGGTATTTGAGTCTCAGTCACAGAGGTCGACGTCAGGAAATCCTTCATTGGGTTGAACCCTCGAAAAGCGCCTGGACCTGATGGTACCTGGTCGTGTTCTAAAAACCTGTGTGGACCAACTGGCTGGAGTTTTTACGGACATTTTCAACCTCTCACTTCTGAGGTCTGAGGTTCCCACCTGCTTCAAAAGGGCATCAATAATACCAGTGCCCAAGAAGAGCAAGGTGACGTGACTCGACCTGTGGCACTAACGGCTGTGGTGATGAAGTGCTTCGAGAGGATGATCATGGCGCAAATCAACTCCTACCTCGACAAACACCTGGACCCACTGCAGTTCGCTTACCGCCACAACAGATCAATGGTGGATGCGATCTTGCTGGCTCTCCACTCCGCTCTGGACCACTTGGACAACAAAAACTCACATGTCAGGCTGTTATTCGTGGATTACAGCTCGGCATTTAATACTATCATCCCCTCCAATCTGGTTACCAAACTCGCAGAACTGGGTCTCTGCGCATCCCTCTGCAATTGGATCCTCGACTTCCTCATTCACAGACCACAGTCTGTTCGTATTGGTGGAAATGTGTCAGACTTGATAACAATCAGCATGAGAGCACCTCAAGGCTGCATGCTCAGCCCCCTGCTGTACTCTCTCTATACTCATGACTGCGTAGCCGGTCACAGTGCGAACTCCATCATCAAGTTCGCTGACGACACCACTGTTGTGGGATGTATCACTGATGGGGATGAGTTGGAGTACAGAAGAGAGTTCGAGCAACTGTCCAAATGGTGCCAGCACAATAACCTGGCCCTCAACGCCAGCAAAACCAAGGAACTGTTTGTGGACTTTGGAAGGAGTAGGATGGGGACCCACAGTCCCGTTTATATCAACGGGTTGATGGTTGAAAGGGTCAAGAGCTTCAAATTCCTGGGCGTGCACATCTCTGAAGATCTTTCCTGGTCCGAGAACACTGATGCAATTAACAAGAAAGCACATCAGCGCCTCTACTTCCTGAGAAGATTACGGAGAGTTGGTTTGTCAAGGAGGACTCTCTCTAACTTCTAGAGGTGCACAGTAGAGAGCTTGCTGACCGGTTGCATCGTGGCTTGAATCGGCAACTTGAGCTCCCTGGAGCGGAAAAGACTACAAAAAGTAGTAAGCACTGCCCATTCCATCATCGGCTCTGACCTTCCTTCCATCCAGGGGATTTACCGCTGTATCCCTATCTTCCCTGTACTTCAATGTGCCTATCAAAAAGCCTCTTAAACGGCAGTATAGTGTATGCCTCCAACACTATTCCTGGCAATGTGTTCCGACTTCCAGCCCCCACTATCTGCGTTAAAAAATTTGCCCTGGACATCTTCATTAAGCTCCCCCACTCACCAGTTAGCTGTGCCCTCTCATGTTGGATATTTCTTCCCTGACGAAGAGGTTGTGACTGTCGACAAAATGTGTAATTCACTTCCATGATAATCTCAACGTCTCATTTGTGTTGATCTCAAATTTTATTTCAGTAAAATTATGACATAGAGCAGAATTTTTGCCACATTTCATAATTTCCTACATTTGGCAGTATAGTAGATACAAGGTGTATCGGTTCATATTGTCTTTCATTGAAGTTAGTAATTGCAGTGCAGCACTTTCTCTGCATCTTTTTTCAGTTGCTCCTTTTGATTGCTCAGTCAGTACAGGAGATTGAATTCAGATGGTGTGTTAATTACTGTATGTTAAGTTTATTGAGCATCACTGAGGCAAAGGAAATGTATAAGCGTACATGGTTGAAGAAGAGTCATAAATTCCATTTCCACCCTTGATCAATTCAGTGGAAGGATGCTTTGGAAAGACAATTTTGCTCCAAACTGGAAGATGAGATGGATATTCAGCAACTGTGGCAGGGGTCTCACGCCTTCACAAAACCATGTGGCAGCTCAAGCGAGAGTGTGGCATCACTCCTGGTTTGGCTTGTTGCATTCTACGCTCGATTTGAAAAGTTGAACACGGATGTGTCTTCTCGAGCACCCAGAGCTTCCGATGTCATTGTATTTTCAGTCACCAAGGCCGGCTTCAGAAGATGCATCACGAGGGTGAACCAAGTAACTAAGCCAACCAACTCACAGGAGATTTTGCGGACATCTTGAATCTGTCATTATTGACGTCTGAGGTTCCTATCTGCTTCAAAGGGTTTCAATAATACTCTGGCCCAAGAAGAGTACAGTGACAAGAAGAGTACAGAGGGCGACACAGTGGCGCAGCGGTAGATATGTTGCCTTACAGTGCCATACATCCGGATTAGATCCTGACTACATTTAGTGTCTGTCCAGAGATTGAATGTTCTCCCTGTGACCATGGGTGTTTCTTCCCACATTCCAAAGACCTGCCGATTCGTACATGAATTGGCTTCTATAAATTGTCCCTGGCATGTGGGGTAGAACTAGTGTACAGGTGATCGCTGGTCGCTGGGACTAAATTAAAACTGAATTAAATTAAACTCGTCTAAGCTAAACTGAACTAAACATGTCTCAATGACCACCAAACAGTGGCAGTAATGGTCATGATGGCACTTATGGTCCTGGGACTAGTAGATTGATGTAATCTTCAACAATGTCCATCAATACCTCTTCTTTCTTCAAAGATTGAGGAGATTTGGTATGCTATGTATATT
Source organism: Raja brachyura (assembly GCA_963514005.1). The sequence goes on along the minus strand of OY740798.1, from coordinate 46,352,448 downwards.
CTGATTTAGATTCTGGGTTGATGTAAGAATTTCATTATTCATTTGACACACTTAACTTTTCATAGTTCATAAACTTAGAAGTCAAAGGAGCAGAAGTAGGCCATTTGGCCCATCGAGTCTACTCCGCCAATCTATCATGGCTGATCTATCTTTCCCACTCAACCCCATTCTTCTGTCTTCTCCCCATGACCATGATACCCTTAACCATTGAAGGTCTGGGGGGCAATTACATCTTTGATTAATAACTTGTCATGAAGATGATTTGGTCACAATTAGGAGGTGCTGAATCCGGGCTGTATTTCCACTTATTTGGTGGGAGCGAATGTTAATCCATCAACAGAGTGATGATGGGAGGCCTGTCAGATTCTGGTGGATACACATTTTCACACAGACTGGAGCCAGAAGGCAGATAATTGATACCACATTTATCTCCAGCAATAGTAGTTTCAAATCATAGGATGCACTTACTCGTGGGCTGACCTGCCCAATGTTAGTTTTAGTTTCACCCATACAGTAAATACCTGTCAAATGGAGTTTAACTGTGTTTGGGTTAATTTAAATGCAGCGTGTCCAATTTATGCTGCAAAGAGAATTGGTTGACTTGGAGTGGCTCTTGGTCCTTGCTACCTGCTGCCATCTGACTTTGGGCTGGTAGGGCAGCAGCAGCAGCTGTCCCATGCAGGCCAGGTTTAAACTGCCTTCAGTTCCCACTGGATGAGCTCACATGTTGGGCACCATTTTCAGTCGAGCCTCGACCCCACTATCCCAACCCTAATGATTACTTATGGTTTTGGAGGGAAATGGCCACTCCTCAGTCAACAGGGTGAAAGGGTCCCTTCAATGTCTCATTCACTGCTAAGAAGCAAAGTTTAGCAAAAATGCGTGACTCCATGTAAACAATTGCTGGACAGTCGTTAACTTAGGTTGTCTGGGGGAGACAGCAGTCTGACTGTATTCACTGGAAGGAGATGAGATCTAATTGCATGTTGCAAATGAATTGTAGAGGTTGGAACAAGTGACAATATGCTGTGAAATTCCATACCTGTTGTTGAAGTTGTAGTTGTTTCAGGTGCTGGAGAAGACACCGTGGTAGGTAGAAATATGAAACCACTTTAAATGTTAACTTCTGAAAAGACAGTGACGTAATTGGAGCCCACTGCCGAAGCAATGTAAGAACTACACGGACATCCCAAATTTATGTATATCTGGGTTTTGGGAGGATTTTTATTAAATATTCCTCTCATAAATCGGGACAATGGATGATACCCGATAGATTGACGTTCTGAAAATTGTCGTAAATAGAAAGACAAAGCACTACAAGCACTATTAATGGCACTATAACTTAGGTGCTGATCAAAATGCAAACTGGCAAGGAACTCCAATACATCTGATATGTTTGCAGTATGATAAGATATATCTGACAGTATACAAAAAGCTTCCCATTTCTTTATATGAGGCATATATTGTGCTATCTCTCTAAGCTGAAGTTATGATATCCATGGTCCTATCTGACAGTCCAAGCCCTTGTAATGGTCTGGTCAGAACCTGCAGATTAACAAATTAATATGATCATGCAATGGATGAACAACTTCTGTTACTGGTTGTACCAACAAATGACTGCAGCTGGGAATCGTCATAAATGGTTGAGTTATCATTCTGAGCATCAATGGGAACCATGGCTGTGTAGGCCAGTTTGGAACCACCAAAACGCCCGTGGCGGAGTCTTGCTCTATTTTGGTGAGACATTGCCTAATCAGGCAGAATGGGGGAAAAGCATAGAAGAAGATATTTCCTTAATGTAGCGAGAATGCATCCACCGCTACTGCTCCTGGGTCAGGCTCCCATGAAACGTATTTAGGCAACTGGTGATTTAATCTGGACGCAAACAGATCAATGTCTGGTAACCCATACCGACTGACAATCGTTTTGAAACTTGTGGATTTAACATCCATTCTGTATTGTCTTTGAACTTTCGTGATCTGTTGTCTGCCACAATATTGTCTCTCCCTGGTAGATAGATAGCTGAAAGCCAGATATTCCGAGATATGCACCAGTGCCACATCAGGTTGACCAGATAATCACATGATACTGATCTTACTCCTCCCATGTGATTGATATATTGCCACAGCTGTGGTATTGTCTACTTGTAATTGAACATGCAAGTCCTTCATTGTAGAGCAATAAGCTTTCAATCCATAAAATGCCCCCAATAACACCAAATAATTGATACCATATGTTTGGAGAATTAAATCCTCTTGGACAGTCCATCTACCACCACAGCTGATGTCATTGTCCGTAGCCCCCCATCCGAGAGCACTCACATCAGTTTGCAAAACCACTGAAGGTTGCTGAACAAAAATGTTTTTAGTAGCTTGTGCAACATTCCCAATCCACCACTGTAATTCAGCTAAAGCTTCCGTTGGTAACTGCATGGACCTATCAAAATGACCTGCACGTTCTTTTAGTGCTTGTGCTGTTGCCCATTGAAGACTTTGATAATGCAGAGGACCAAACTCGACAGCAGGGAATGCTGCTACTATGTTACCAATAACCCTAGCTACTTCTCGGATGGTGGGATAAGGTTTGTCAGCAAGGCAACTGCAGGCATTTGTAATATCCCCAACTTCATCTGTTGGCAAAGTTACTAACATAGCAACTGAATTAATGACAAACCCCAAATAACCAATTGTTTGAGATGGCTGTAGCTTAGATTTTGTTGGATGGATCAGAAACCCTAGCCTTTCAAACAGGCTTATTGTTGCTGAAACTGATTCTTCAGCTGATTCCTGAGTGGCATTTACAATTAAAATATCATCAAGATAAGCCATGACAATGTGATTTTGAGCTCTTAATAATGCCAGCGCTGGTTTCAATAAATCAGCCTGGGAGCTGAAGTTAACCCATTAGGTAATGCTTTAAATTGCCACAGCTGACCCATCCAATTAAATGTCAAGTACCTATGATAATGGTGATGAATTCAATTTTGTGAGGTCCAGAATGACTCTACAACCCCCATCTTTCTTTGGCCTGGGGATTATATTGGACACAAATTGTTGCAGATGATACACCGTACTTTCAATTACTCCTTTATCAAATAAATTTCTAACTTCTTTTATCTGAGAAGTTTCAGGTGCAGAAAACACCAAAACCCGATTAGGTTTATTCTGTACAGGTGGATCAACTCCTTCCATAAATTCTATTGTAGAACCTGACACAGTATCTAATATAAATCAATCCGATGTTATACAGCACCATTCGTCATAAAACAATTGGGCTGTGATGGGTAATAATACCTTCTCACCACTCCCCTGCCTCTGCTTGTTCCTGCTCCGGAATCAAACCCCCTTCTCATCCAGCCAGTTCTTTGGCCATACATGAAAGGTTTCATGAGGCTGATAGTCTATGCCTCCTCATCAATTTCTTTAATTTGATTAGGCAGGTTCTCTCCGAAAAAATAAGCGGGAGCTTGAACATTACTTGATTTGCACAGACCTGCAAATCTAGGGTGCAGTATGGGCCAAATGGCGATTTTCCTCATACAATTGATCTCAAAAGAAGAATTACAAAACAATGCCAACATGTCTTTTTGTAGTTTAGACATTGCACACCCTTCTACCTGCTTCCCAAAAGCAGTGATGCCAGCCACAAAAAGCTTGAGGACCCGCTGGAAACGTATTTCCTGTCCTCGCATCGTTGAACTCATGGGTGTCCAAATTGCCGGATTCACCGTCGGCACCCTGAGTGACGCACAATTCACAGGTGTTTTATTAAGGTGTACTGTCTCAACCATGACAGTCTCTTGAAGCTGGTGAGAAACCAAATAGTTTATGTTGGCCGCCATGTTTTCTTCCATGGCCTCACCGCTCCCTTCTGGTATAGAAAACGATTGTGCCTCATCAGGTACAACTGGAGTTTTACTCTTGTGCTGTGGTGGGTATTCAAGACCAAAAACACCACCTTCAGGGTCAGTCTCCTGCCGCCCTGGTACTCCTGAGACTTGCTCAAAAGAGACTTCTTCCAGACCTAAACAAGGCTCGAGGTTCACATCCTCATGTTGTATAGGCACCATATTCTTGATATGGAACCCCCTCAGGGGCTGCCTGGGAATACTCTGGGTCTTTGGCCCTTGGTTAATCAGGTTTTGGAGCATTTTAGTCTTAAAATGCTAAACAAGGCTCTGGGAAATCTTTGGGTCTTTGGACCCTTGACTGAGTAAAGAGTGGAGCATTTTCTCCATTTCCAGTCTCCCCCACATTCTTGTCCTGTCTTGGAAGAGAGTTACTTTCTTTTACATTTTCTTGCATAAAACTAAGAAAACTGCATCTGGGAACACATACTCAGAGCAGACCTTGTATGTACTTTCCTATCATTGTGGCCTCAGTGCCCTGCAACACTAGAGCAGCTGGAGGGTTATTAACTACGTAAATAACGGCCACCCGTATCGGAACCGGCACCGCACTTATCTATTTTCCCGATCGCTGCAATGTGACCGCAATGCTGCGTGATCCAGGCTTGCTCCTCCAGCTGTACCACAGGCTCCTGCTGACTCGCAAGCCACCTTACGGAGCTTAACTCTCGCGGGAAAGTTTTTTTTTATAAAACACTTACCTGCGAGGTTTTCTACTTACCACTGGTGGAGCTCCGTTCAAAGCGACATGCGTCGACGTAATGACGCGCATGCACCTGGCGGGGCTTCTTCACGTAGTCACTCACGTGACTCCAAAGTAAAATTGTTAACGTATTGTTTATTACTTACTTGTTGTTGAAGCTGTGGTCGATGTTGGTGCTGGAAGAAACACATTAGTTTGTGTGAATAGGCAGACTGGAATATCTTTCCATCATCTCCCAGTTCACAGAACCAGTTCTCAGGATATTGATTTGTAAACGTCATGGAAGTATTGTATAAAGCCTTCTTGAACCTTTTTTGTATGTTGCAGTGAATATCCTACCCTTGTTGAAAGGCTTAGTTGCTGTAACTGCTGGAAAGCAGACGATGGAAGACGAGAGAATGGGGTGAATAGAATGCTTGTAGGCATAGTGGAGCCAAATCAGAGAACGGAAGTAGCAAGTTATGAGATTAACTCCAAACCAATAGTTGCAGCAGATGCTACTGTTGAACATATAATTAATTTGTGTTGAGATGAATTGAAAATCAGCAGAATTAATTGAAGATTAATGTTCCTGGGATAATGGGAGCAGATTGTTGAGATTGGGCTTTGATCATACCTGTGGGTGATTATGATGTTACTGACTCTGGAAGTGATACAATTGAAGATGTGAGTGTGGAGATTGTAGAATAAATCTGACTACACTGAAATCAACAAACTATTTGTCAAGTCATCAACTGCTCCCTTCTAATGTCCATACCTGTGGTCGATGACAATGGTGTTGACTCTGGAGAGGAAACAGTTCATGATGTAATTTTGAAACAATGCTGTCACTAGAACATGGGGAATAGCATTTATTATGACCCAAATAATCTACATTTCACACATTCAATCTGTCTATCAGCCTATATGCAAAGCACTATATTTCTTTTTTTTGAATAATTTTTTTATTAGCAATAAACAATTCTCAATGTTTAAAACTGAGTTATAAACATCAACTTAAATCAATATTTGTACTAATGATTATTATCTTATTTTTTTTTTGAAAATAAAAGTGGGTAAAGAGAAATACCATTATTAATCAATAAAATTATAATTCCTTAATAATTATTTGGTATAAAAGAAAAAGAAAAAATGAAGAAAAAGAAAAAAGACATATTATGTATATATATCAATTAAAAGCCACACAATATATTGTAAATGAAACAACTACAAATAATAATATCAGTAAAGACATGCATATATCCTGGTATACCAATACATTATTTTCATCAAATCCCGCAGGGTGCCAGTCGAGCCGTGATGCCAAGAACAGCTACTTCTCTAAATACTGTATATATGGAGACCATATCTGTTCAAAAGAATTATACTTGTCCAAAAGGACAAATCTGATTCTTTCCAACTGCAACGTCTCCAACATCTCTGATGCCCACATTTTAATTGTTGGGGATAATGTTCCCTTCCAAAATTTCAATATTATTTTTTTCCCTAATATCAAACAATAATCAAGGAAATTTCTTTGATCTAGTGTAAATATCAAATTAGCCTCTGGAATTCCCAGTATTATTAGCTTTGGGTCAGGTTCTAATTGAACTTTAAGAACTTCAGAAATAACTTTAAAAATTTCTGTCCAATAATAATTCAATTTAGGACATGTAACAAAACTGTGTGTTAAATTTGCTTCTAAATTCTTACATTTATCACAAATAGAGGAGAGATTAGGAAATATACTATTTAATTTGGTTTTCGAATAATGTAATCTGTATAATACTTTAAATTGTATTAATATATGTCTAGCATTTAACGAGCACCGGTGTATTCGTTGTAGACTTTCTTCCCAATTTTCTTTGGTTATAGGTGATCCAATTTCATTTTCCCATGCTTGACGATATGTTTCAGTTATTGGATTCTCCTTATCCATAATGATGTTATATATATAAGCTATTAATTTTTCTGTGGTTGGATGCCAGTTAAACAATTCATCTAATAATCCTGGTTCTTTATTTTTAAAATCCTGTGTATTAGATTTAATATAATCTCTAATTTGGAAATACCTAAACAAATGCTGTGAAGACAATCCGTAGATATCTTGTAACTCCTGAAATGAAAGAAATTTTCCATTTCTATAGAGGTGCTCTACCCTTGTAATTCCTAAAGTATCCCAATGTCTGAACCCTCCATCCAATGTGGAGGGCTTAAATAATGGGTTATTCATAATTGGTAATCTAAATGAAAGATTGTCTAATTGTAAAGTCTTGACTATTTGTTTCCAAATACGTCTATTATTATAAATGATTGGATTGTCCCTATAAATTTTTTTTTGAACTTCCTTTGGGGCAAAAATAATTGAATCTACGTTGAAAGGCAAACAATCTTCCTTTTCTATCTTTAGCCACGTTGGTTCCAGGTCCGTATTTACCCACCAAAAATTCATATTCTTAATCTGTACTGCCCAGAAATAGTATAGAAAATTTGGAAGTGCTAATCCTCCATTTATCTTTGACTTACATAAATGTTTTTTACTTATTCTATGATTTTTATAATTCCAGATAAAACTATTAACAATATTATCAATTTTTTTAAAAAAGGTTTTCGGAAGGAAAAAAGGGATAGCTTGAAACAGATATAATAATTGTGGTAGAAAAACCATCTATATAGCATTTATTCTACCAATCAAAGATATAGGCAGTGTTTTCCAATATAAAATATTTTTTCTAAGTTTATCTAATAATTGAGGATAATTCGATCTAATTAATGAATTGTGAGATTTAGATACATTAATTCCTAAATATTTAATTTTGTCAGTAACTATTGATAATGGATATTGTTGTAATATGTTTAAATTTATATTAGTTATTGGCATAATATCACTTTTATTCCAATTAATCCTATATCCAGAAAATGTACTAAATTTATTTATAACATCAAACAACGTTGGAATACTAATTTCAGGTTTTGTGATGTAAATCAAAACATCATCTGCATATAAGGATATTTTGTTAGTTGTTGTATCAGTATTATAACCGTATATTTCAGGTTCTGATCTAATTCTTTCCGCCAAAGGCTCTATCGCCAAGGCAAATAATAAAGGCGATAACGGACATCCTTGTCTACATCCCCTAAAGAGTTTAAATTTAACTGATAGTATTTGATTAGTTAGAATTCTTGCAGTAGGATCCGAGTATAGGATTCTTACCCACTTACAAAATTGATCCCCCAATTGGAACTTTTCCATTATATTAAATAAATATAACCATTCCACCTGGTCAAATGCTTTTTCTGCGTCTAACGATATGACTGCTAATTCCGTATCTCGTATTCTTTTAGAATATATAATATTAAACAGGCGTCTTAGATTATGAGATGAATAGCGTTTTGGAATAAAACCTGTTTGATCATAATGTATTAATTTAGAAATCACCAAACTTAGTCTCCTAGATAAAACTTTAGCTAATATTTTTTGGTCTGTATTTAGAAGGGCAATCGCTCTATATGAACCAGGATCTTCCAGATCTTTATCTACCTTAGGTATGAGTGTAATTGTGGATTCATTTAAAGAATCTGGTAATTTTCCTTGTTCATATGCATGTCTATACACTGTATGTAGTCTTGGAGAGATCAGATCATGAAATTTTTTATAAAATTCTGCACTCAGGCCGTCAGGCCCCGCAGCTTTTCCATTCTTTAATGAACCAATTGATTCTGCGATATCTTTCACTGATATTTCAGCATTTAACAAGTGTCTCCCTTCCTGATCTAAACTCTTAATTTGACATTCTTGTAGAAATGTTTCCATTCCATCTGTTTGTCCTGTTAATTTTGATGAGTAAAGATTTTGGTAATATTGTAAAAATCTATCATTAATATCTTTTGGTATGGTCAGTATATTTCCTTGCATTGATCTGATTCCATGTATCGTTTTTTCATCGTCTAATTTTCTTAATTGCCGTGCTAGCAATTTATGCGGTTCATCACCAAATTCAAAATGCACTTGTTTGGTTTGTTGAAAAAGTTTGATGACTTGATTAGAGTCTATTTTATTTAGTCTATACTTTGCTATTGCAATTTTATTACTTAACTCCTTAGAAGGGTGTTTTATATTCTCATTGTCTAGTTGTTTTTTCTCCATTTCTAACTTCTGTTCCCTCTTTCGGTTTTCTTTATTAAAATATGCTTGTGCCGATATTATTGCACCACGCATGAATGCCTTAAATGTATCCCAAAGTAACAATGGTGAAATTTCAGGTATGTCGTTTGTCTCAAAGAATAATTTAATCTGTTCTGTCACATGATTACAACAATCCTTGTCCTTCAGTATCTGAGGATTAAATCTCCAAGTCATAGTTTTATTAGATATATCTTTTAGTTTTATCTTAAATGTTAATGGTGCATGATCTGAAATAATAATATTGTGATATTTTGCATTGTACGTAAAGGGAAGCAGTTTTGAGTCTATTAAAAAGTAATCTATCCTCGAGTAGGTTCCGAATACGGGCGAGAAAAAAGAATATTCTCGTCCGGATGGGTTCTCTAATATCCAAATATCCTTAACGTTAGTTGAATTAATGAAAGAATTTATAAGTTTACTTGAATTAGAAATAGCTTTCCTTTTTGTTGAGGATCTGTCTAAGTAGTTATCCAAAGTGCAATTTAAATCGCCCCCAATTATTAAATTATGTTGAGTGGATATAGGAATATTATTGAATATTTTCTTAAAAAATAATGGGTTATCGAAATTAGGAGCATATATATTCATAAGAATTACTTTTTTTGAGTATAATTCCCCTGTAATTATTACATATCTGCCCTCTTTATCTTCTATTATAGAACTTTGTTTAAAAGGTATACCTTTACGAATAATTATTGCAACTCCCCTAGATTTATGTATAAATGAAGAATGATATACCTTTGAAATCCATTTAGCTGTTAATCTATATTGATCATCTCTTTTGAGATGCGTCTCTTGGAGGAAAATAACGTCTGATTTCAATCTATTCAGCTGCGCTAACACCTTACCCCTTTTAATTGGTTCATTAATTCCCTTAACATTCCAACTACAGAAAGTGATTCCATCATCCCCAGTCTTCAAATTCATATCTTGCATTTTAGTATTAGGGTGGTTTTTTTTGGAGTAGCCCTCTCGGCCCCTCCAGCTCAACAAGGCACCCAAACGCCAACCCGACGAAAATTACCAATCTCAATAATCCATATCCATGTCTACCTAAAATAGTTATACGGTATTGTTCATAATTACATTCATATAATATATAACATAAATTCAAATACTTAATATATAAAAAAAAATAGAAAATGTAAGTGAAAAAAGAAAAAAGGGTGTTAAAAGGGTGCCCAAAGAAAAGAAAGACTACACTGATAGATTGTGTAGTGTGTGTTAGTGAACGCCACACTAACGTGGCGATTAATCTAATGACTTCCGTGTTTAAAAAAGATGTTAAATATTCCAGCTCCCAACTAGAATACTGTGTATATTGGGGTGGGGTACTAACTTTAAGGATTTAGTAATTATTTCTATTATTCATGAAACTATTTATTAATTACTATTCTATTGTAATTAGTATTATAATAAATAATACTATGTTAGGGGGATTATTGAAATTCTACAAATTGATACCAAACTACTACTACATTCCCATTATTTCCCCTCTTTCTCAGTGAATAATTCATAACCGCAGGTTAATGATAAAAGTCCAAAATATTCAGTCGTCGTCTTTTTCCTCCCGTGGTTCATCGTCTGCTTCCTCCTCTTCTGCCTTCTTCTGTATGCTTTGAGCGAACTTCAATGCATCAGTATGCTTAACGAAGCGGTGTTCCTCGTTGTCATAGGTCACTCTCAGTGTTGCTGGGTACATCAAGCCATATCTGAGATCCACTGTATTCTTTAAATTCCGTAGAATGCCTCTTGTTTCAGTGAATAAGGATCTTCTCTTAGCAACTTCCGCTGGGTAATCTCTGAAGATACTAATGTTATTTCCTTCGTATTTCAAATTTCTCTTTCTCATTATTATCTTCATCATATCTTCAAAGACGTGATCATACACCACCTTTACAATCATTTGTCTGGGTGGTGCACCTCTCCCAGGGACCCGTCTTAAAGCCCTGTGGGCACGGCCCAACAGTGGTTCTTCATCCAATTCCAGAATGTCCTTTAGGAGTTTTGCAACAAATTTTCGTGGGTCTTGATTTCCTTCACAACCTTCGGTCAATCCAAAGCACTATATTTCTATCTGCTCTTCATGCTCTCCCGTTGAAATTGAAAGCATTGAACCAAGATCCATTTGGATTCTTCTTATTCTTTTTTGGATCAATCAATGGTCTTGGATTGTGCTTTGCAGCAGGTGGGTCCACACAATTGGAGGGAATACTAAGGGACGTGGCGGGGGGGGGGGGGGGGGGGGGGGGGTGCGAAGGGGGTTGAAAGAGTATGGAGTAAGTGTGGAAGATTTGAAAAAAATTTTGGCATTGTAGGATGAAAACAAGGAATTGTTTTTCCAATGGACTTTACTAAAAAGTGTGAAAAACTGAATGAGGCAGATGAAGATGGTGGGACAGGAATTGATCTCGGAATATGGGCTTGCTTTTATATTACTGGAGTAAAGAAGAGGACAAAATTCAATTAACCCACTCGGATCATGTTCGGCCAATATTAACTTGTAAATAGTCACCCTGTTTTTCACAAGAAACTTTCAATTGATGCATTGATGAGGTATTGTTTAATGTCAAGAGGACCCACAATGAAAATTGCCATCCAACTAGTCTACGTTTCAATCGATAAAGCCTGTTTGATTTTCAAAAAAAACATTAAATTATTGGTGCAGTAGGTTTTATGATTATGAAATATGTCCAAGCTGCTGGTTTAATTAATTTACTTCCTGAAATGTCCATGTTCATGAGAGACTTGTGAGGATCATGCAAATCATAATTTTTTTTATTGCTAACTTATTACCTGTTGAAGTTGAAGTAGTTGTCTGAAGTGTTGATGCTGCAAATAAAGATTTTTTGTTTTAGTTCCTGAGAATGCTGAGTAATTGCACCGTCGATCATTGGGAGAGTTGTTTGGAGTTAAATAAACCCGTGATAAAGGCAACACAAGCAGAGATTCCACACCATTCAATGCGGCTCTTGGAATGGGAGGTGAAAGGAACGTGGTACTTCACAATGGAATGGAGGTCTGAAATAAAGCGTCGCAGTGGCTTTGTAGAAGATCAGTCTGTTGGTCCGTGTACATGAATGATAACAACCTGCTGTGGCCCAGTTGATACCATACCTGTTGTTGATGTCGGAGTCGTTGTCGATGCTGGAATGGAGAAAATTGACCATGTCAGTGTGGAGTGTAAAATTACATCTCAATCCTGTCCATCTGCCTACTGGTTCATCTTTCATCATGGTTGCTACACCTACGTAACATTGCAAAAGATAGCACAGTTGTGGTCCTCCATTTAATCTTGAACATGATAACAAAAGGACAGAATTATATCGAGAAAATTGTTAAATGTGCCTTTCATTTCCAAGATCACTTTCCCACTGCTTTCCACCATCTGCATTGCTCTGTCCACGTACGTAAATTTGAGATGAATATGAATGTTTCAGAAAATGATTGGTATATTTGTACTCAAATAGGTATCAACAGAACATTGATAGTTTTCTGTAAAGTTGATTTAAATTCAAGAAACATTTTTGTGCTCTATTTTGTACCCAATTGATTTTCATGGATGTATACAAAGACTTGGGATTTGTTTTCACCAATTGCCAGCATGGTTTATTTCCTGATCACTTTATATTCCTCAAAGTACTTGTCTGATTTCTTCTTTCTAATCCTTACATAGAGTTCATTTTTCTTTTGAACTGTTACAACCTCTGTGATCAGCCAAGGTTCCCTTCCATTGCCATCCTTATCCTTCATCCTTATTGAAACATGCTGGTTAAACACTGATCAACCTGCCAGTCTGAGTCTCCCATGGGTCAGATGAGTACTTGCCCAATGACAATGGCTCCCAATTTACTCTCCCTAGCTCCTGCTAAATGTTGCTGTAATCTGCAATTCCCGCAATTTTGTACCTTCCCGCAAGGCCCAGACTTATCGCTCTTCACAACAATCTTAAAACTTATCCGACATCTGTAGTTCCATGTGTCCATATCAAAACTTATGGAGTTGTGATCGCTGATCCCAAAAAACTTTATGGCTGTTACACCTGTACCTGTCTAGGCGAATTTCAAGGTCTAATATGCTCCTCTAGAAACCTAGAAAAAATAGGTGCAGGAGGAGGCAATTCGGACCTTCGAGCCAGCCCCGCCATTCATTGTGATAATGGCTGATCGTCCCCAATAACCCGTGCCTGCCTTCACCCCATATTCCTTGATACACTAGCCCCTAGAGCTATCTAACTCTCTCTTAAATCCATCCAGTAATTTGGTCTCCATTACATATGTTTACAACATCCTCAGAAAGGTTAAGATAAAATGTCTAATTATATTAAGGTTTTGTCTGAAAGTATTAAAATACTCTCATCCACTTCATTAAAAGTAACGTTAACATCCTGGGAATAGTTGTTCCCAAGTTAATGCGAAGTGTAATTGTTAATGTTTATCACTTGTTGAAGTTGTGGTCGATGTTGGTGCTGGAAGGAAGACAGTAGTTTGTGTGAAAAGGCGGAGTGGAATATCATTCCATTTTCCCCTCAGTTCGTAGAACCAGTTCTCAGGATATTGAATTGGAAACTTCATGCCATTATTGTAAAATCTCTCCCTGCTATAGGAAATGTGTTCAACTGGAAGCGGTGCTGAGAAGATTAACTAGGATGGTGCCGGGACCTGTGGACCAGAGAGGTTAGGCAGGCCAGGACCGTAATCCTTGGAGCAAAGAAAAATAGGGGTGATCTGATAAAGGTGTAAAAGATCATGAGGGGATAGGTAGAGGTGATGCACAGACTCTTTTCCCCAGAATAGGGGGATCAAGAACCAGAGGACATAGGTTTAAGGTGAGAGGGGAAAGATTTACTACAAATCTGAGGCGCAACGTTTTCACACAATCGGTGGTGGGTAAATGTGGGGTCGTGCACTTCGGGATATAACAGGAAATCAAGAAGGATCCCCAATGTGAAACGTCCACAGTCCAATTCCCTCCTCAGATCTTGTCTGAGCAGCTGAATTCCTCCAGCAGGTCGTTGTGGCTAAAGGCAGATGGTAAGTTCACGTTTACTACGAGAATATTTGATCAGACCGAGGCCGTCTGATTGTAGTTATAGAGGAGCATGGTGAGAACACATCTGGCTATAAAGGCTCAGTCAATGTGTTCATTCAAAGCAGTGATAGATAGATGTTTGGACTTAGTTGGGAATTAAAAGAAATGGCGACAGCGCTAAAAAATGAATCTGGGCAGCATTCCAGAGTTACATGGGTGGATGCTGTTGTATTTGAGAAGAATAGACATACAAAGGATTGCTCATCCCATAATTAAAGGCAATTACCTCTGTTAGTTGTTAAAGAAGGAACTGCAGATGCTGGAAAATCCAGGGTACACAAAATGCTGGAGAAACTCAGCGGGTTTCATGCTGCTGCACCCGCTGAGTTTCTCCAGAATTTAGTGTAACCTCTGTTCGCTGCCTGAAAATTGTATGGATTTAACTTGAGGTAGAGGAGATTTTACCTGGTCATGATCACACCCTGATCACCCATTCAATGATCACTTCCAACTCGTTCTGTTTCCATTCAGGTCCTTATTAATCTGAATGGGAATCACATGATAATAATGGCTTCATTACCTTCTGGTGTTGATGTTTGATGATCATATCCATAGGTTGTCATTTTGGCTGGAATAGAAATGAGAAGTTGGAGGAAAAACAACTGAAATCTGGATTTCTAAATATGTGGAAATGCCGAAGCTGAAGGCTTTAAGAAACTGGGTCCATCATAACCACTGATATTTTTTTAAATTGAATAGTCAACTTTTTTAATTGTCATATGACCTGAAACGAAACGATAAAATCCTTACTTGCAGCAGCACAACAGATACTGTATGTAAACATAGTACTCTGTTAGTGTTACTGTCAGTGTGATGAGGACAGCATTTGGCATTGTAGTAGATACAGGGTGTATCTGTTGATATTGTCTTTCATTGAAGTTTGTACTTGCAGTGCAGCACTTTTTCTGCATTTTTTTCAGTTGCTCCTTTCGATTGCTCAGTCAATACAGGAGATTGAACTCAGATGTTGTGTTAGTTACTGTATGTTAAGTTTATTTGGGGCAAAGGAAATGTATAAGCGTGCATGGTTGAATAAGAGTAATAAATTCCCTTGATCAATTCAGTGGAAGGATGCTTTGGAAAGACAATTTTGCTCCAAACTGGATGATGAGATGGATATTCAGCAACTGTGGCAGGGCTCTCATGCTTTCACAAAACCATGTGGCAGCTCAAGCGAGAGTGTGGCATCATTCCCGGTTAGGCTTGTTGCATTCTATGCTCGATTTGAAAAGTTGAACACGGATGTGTCTTCTCGAGTACCCAGAGCTTTCGATGTCATTGTATTTTCAGTCACCAAGGCCGGCGTCAGAAGATGCATCACGATGGTGAACCAAGTAACTAAGCCAACCAACTCGCAGGAGATTTTGCGGACATCTTGAATCTGTCATTATTAAGGTCTGAGGTTCCTATCTGCTTCAAAGGGCTTCAATAATACTCTTGCCCAAGGAGAGTACCGTGACAGGAAGAGTACAGAGGGCCTCACAGTGGCGCAGCGGTAGAGATGTTGCCTTGCAGCACCATACACCCGGATTAGAACCCGACTACATTTAGTGTCTGTCTGGAGATTGAATGTTCTCCCTGTGACCATGTGTGCTTCTTCCCACATTGCAAAGACCTGCCGATTCGTACATGAATTGGCTTCTATAAATTGTCCCTGGCATGTGGGGTAGAACTAGTGTACAGGTGATCGCTGGTCACTGGGACTAAATTAAAACTGAATTAAATTAAACTCGCCTAAGCTAAACTGAATTAAACATCTCAATGAGCACCAATATCATGACCACTAATGGTCATGAAAGCACTAATGGTCCTGGGCCTAGTACATAGATGTAATCTTCAACAATGTCCATCAATACCTCTTCTTTCTTCAAAGATTGAGGAGATTCGGTATGTCTATGAATATTTTGATGTAGATTCTGGGTTGAAGTAAGAATTTCAATGTTCATTTGACAATTAAACACTCTTAACTTTTCATATTTCATAAATTCAGAAACCATAGGAGCGGAAGTAGGCCATTTGGCCCATCGAATCTACTCCACCATTCTATCATGGCTGATCTATCTTTCCCTCTCAACCCCATTCTCCTGTCTTCTCCCCATAACCATGATACCCTTAACCATTGAAGGTCTGGGGGCAATTACATCTTTGATTAATAACTTGTCATGAAGATGATTTGTTTACAATTAGAAGGTGCTGAATCCAGCCTGTATTTCCGCTTATTTGGTGGGAGCGAATGTTAATGTTAATATCCCAACAGTGTGATGATGGGAGGCCTGTCAGATTTCATTTCGGAGTCACGTGAGTGACTTCGTGAAGAGCCCGCTGGCGCGCATGCTCGACATATCGTCGTAACGCGTTGCTGCGACGGCTGGCGGTGGAGTCACGGAGGTGAGTATTCCACCTTTAGTTGGTGGTCCTTGTTGTTGGTTATGTCTTGCAGCAAGGACATGGATGGGAGTTCGAAGGGCCGGAGGACGTCAGGACGAGTTCGCCGGTCAACAGTTCCGGGGCCTTTACCATCGGCAGTACCTGCAGCGCAGGCCGGGACTCAGGCGGAGATGTGGGTAAGCCCTGTGTTCACAGGTCCAGATCCGCCAGCACACCACAGCTCGGAGGAGTTCGATGAGGAGGAGTGTGGTGTGCCGCCAGAGCAGGGGGACCCTGCCATGGCAGTCAGGTTGTCAGCGGGCTCGCTGGCGACCTCGAGCAGGGCACGTGCCGTTGCACGGCCTGTTCCACTCAGCCCTCCGAGAAGGGGGAGGGGAGGAGCCCAGAAGCCTAACCCTGTTAGGGCTAAGGCATTGCCTGTCGCGGAGGAGCGGTCAGGTTCCAGGGCGAGACCCGGGGCGGCTGTGAGGTCCAGCCGGCACACCCCGACTCTCGACGCCGGGACGGGTCGGTCGAGTCGGGTCTCGTCACGGTCGCCGAGCCCCCCATGGATGGGTGGGCGAGACCATGCGTCGGCAACGTCCACGATGTGGGCAGCCGGCAAGACTGCGCGGGCCCCAGGCAGCCATGCTTCGGCTGGTGCCGACACCTTGCCGCGTGTGCCCTTAGTGGCAGCGGCTTCAGCTCTCGCTAAACGGAGGCGATTGAACACGCCCGCGCAGGAATCGCGGCTGTTAGCGACAACTACCGGCACCGGTAGGGCCTCGACGAGGTGCGGGCCGATGACAGGAGCCCGGTTTTCTTTTCAGAGCCGGAGGACTCCGACCACCTGAGTGTTCAGGGTGAAGGGCGTATTGACCGTATGGAGCGGCTGCTGGAGCTCCTGCTTCAACGTCAACAACAGCAGGGCAGCAACAGGCACAGGGCGTCTTCACCAACATCTACTATCAGCCTGGAGCAGCACGAGGAGGAGGTTCTGGTGGATCCCGTACCACCTCCGGTGGAGGTGCCAGCGGAGGAACTTTTGGATGTGGCGACCAAATTCGCGGCCCCACATACGGCTGGTCTTCCTCTCAATACAAAGCTGTCAGCCACAGTGGACTTTCTTAATAATCAGGTGCTGCAGGAAGAAGTCCTCATCCAGGCTATGAGCCGTCACAAGGCTCCATCAAACTGCAACTCCCTCAACGTGCCTGTGGTCAATACGCCAATATGGGGCAACATCAGTGCGGCTATCCGTCAACAAGAGCTACAATTGCAGCGGATCCTGAAACTCCTCACGGCCGGTATTACCGCCTTTGCGCGGTCGGTGGACGGGGACGAGCTGAATTTGGACCAGGAAGATGCTCTGGCCTTATTGTGCGCGACCCAGCACGAAATCAACGGGTTTCGCAAAAACAGCATCCGCCCAGCACTCAACCCGAAGTTTGCAGGATTGTGCAAACCACCGCCGCCGCCGCCGCCCCGTCAGCTCTTTGGTGAGGACCTCTCGAAGAGAGTCAAAGAGCTTGACGAACAAGCCAAAACGGTGGGGATCATGCGCTCTAAGAGTGCCCCCACACCGTCCGGCTCAAAAGCTCCATACATTCGCTCACGAGGGTCGGCCAGTGCCTCGACGAGGTCTCACCCTCTAGCTCCACAACGACAACAACACCAGAACCAGCACCAAGGGTCTTTTTTAGGACAGGGTCGGCAGAGACCTTTTTGGAAATCGAAGACGCCGCGCCCTCAAGCCAACCCAGCACCTCCACGGCCACCCACACGTGTCAAGGACCGCCGGTAACCACGGAGGTGAGGGGGTCTGGTTCTCTCTTTTCTCTCTGTTTAACTTCCCATGTTGGTGGTCGTTTACGGTTGTTTTTGGATGCATGGGGTAATTTTACTGGTGATGAGTATGTGTTGCGGAATATTCAGGGGCATAAAATTGAGTTTATTAATGGCGACATTCCTCCATCCCAGCACATGCCTGGTCGTACGTTCAAATTGTCTGCTGCAGAACAGGCAGCAGGTTATAAGGAAATTTTAAGTCTGGAACAGAAGGGTGTGATTGAGAAAACGGTGCATGAGCCAATTGAATTTGTTTCGAACATATTTACTAGACCTAAGAAGGATGGAGGCTGTCGTGTCATCATTGATCTAACCCGTTTGAATACGTTTGTAACATATACTCATTTTAAAATGGATACGTTTGAAACAGCCAAATCATTGATTTCTCATGGCTGCTTTATGGCATGCATTGATTTAAGGGATGCATATTATTCAGTATCCATCCAGAAATATGATAGAAGGTTTTTGAAATTTATCTGGATGGGGCAACTTTGGCAGTATAAGGCTTTGCCTAATGGGCTCACTACAGCCCCTAGATTGTTCACTAAATTGGTGAAGCCAATCATGGCTTATTTGAGACAACGACATCATATAGTTATGGCCTATTTAGATGATGTCTTTATTGTGGGCCACACCCTCCATTTGGCTGAACAGGGTGTTGCAGCTGCTGTCAATATATTTCAACAATTAGGATTCATTGTCCATCCAGAGAAATCGAAGTTCTGCCCTGCCCAGGTAATTAATTACCTAGGGTTCACGGTGAACTCAATGAGTATGAGAATAACTATACCAATTAACAAAATTGAGGAAGTCACTCAGGTGTGCAGAGATTTAATTGGCACCAATATACCATCGATTCGGCATACAGCCACAGTAATTGGCAAGCTAGTGGCTTTGTTTCCGGCAGCACGATATGGGCCTTTGCATTATCAGAATTTGCAAAGAGCTAAAATTATTGCGTTAAAACGGAACGCTGGTCATTACGATCGATCAATGCAGCTGCCGTCCGAAGCGATAACTGAGTTGCAATGGTGGGTGCGTCACATTAGCAACTCATTTAAGCCTGTTAGGGAGGCTAATCCGGTGGTATATTTACAGACTGATGCAAGCTCCAATGGCTGGGGAGCTACTGATAATTGCTCTAGTTGTGGGGGCAGATGGGACACCCTTGAGGCATCGATGTTGTTGACTCAAGGGATTAACTATTTGGAGTTGCTGGCAGCATTCCACGGACTTCGTGCATATTGTTCCAAGCTTGTTGGAGCACACGTCCGTCTCCAAATAGACAACACCACAGCTGTGGCATATTTAAACCATATGGGTGGTACCAGGTCAGTTTCGTGTGACAAATTGGCTAACTCAATTTGGCTCTGGTGTGTTCAAAGAGACATTTGGATTTCAGCTACCTTTGTGCCAGGTGAGCTTAATACTGTGGCGGACACCAGGTCACGCAAATTTAATGACAACATTGAATGGATGTTGCATCCTGAGATTTTTTCTAAAGTCACAGCCAAATTTGGTAAACCGGACATTGACCTTTTTGCGTCACGGTTAAACCATCAGGTACCAGCCTACGTTTCGTGGGAACCAGATCCTGGGGCAATAGCGCTAGATGCATTCTCGCTGGACTGGGGGAATTGGTTTTTCTATGCCTTCCCTCCGTTTTGCCTCATCAGTCGGGTATTGCGAAAGATTCAGGCAGATGCTGCCAAGGGCATCCTTATTATACCCGACTGGCCCACACAGCCTTGGTATCCGGTGGTCTTTGACATGCTCAACGAACCTTGGGTCGTTTTGAGGGGTTGCCCACAATTGGTTACTCACCCTGTCTCAGGGGAGCCACATCCCTGCCATGGCTATTTAAATTTGTTGGCTTGCAGGTTCTGAACAGGCCGTTAGTCCAATACGGCCTCTCGGCTCGGACCATGGATACCATCGGGGCATCGTGTCGAGAGTCCACAAGGCGAAGATACCGCTCGCATATTAAGAAGTGGGAAGCCTACTGCAGCCGCTCTCGCATCACGTACGATGACGTGACAATAACCGACGTCCTGGAATTCCTCGCGGGGTTGCACCATGATGAACACTTAAGTTACAGTGCCATCAACAGCGCCAGAAGTGCGCTATCATTCTACCTCAAGATTGGGGTAGGATCCAACAGGCTAGTGTCCAGACTCATGCGGGGTATATTCAATATGAATCCGCCTACACCACGCTATAATATCACCTGGGATGTCAGGGACGTATTAACCCTGCTCAGGACGTGGTCTCCCATGGAAGGGCTCCAACTGGACCAACTCACCATGAAGCTGGTGATGTTACTAGCGCTGACTTCAGCTCAGAGGGTACAGACACTACACAAACTTCGTGTCGACAGAATGACATCTACCCCTACAGAAGTAGTCTTTTTCATTGACGAGCTACTAAAGCAGCATAGACCTGGGTGCACAGGGCTGCAGCTGAAGTTCCCGGCATACCCCGCAGATGCTAGGCTATGTTTAGCCTCACATATCCGCCACTATGTCAAGGTGACGGCACGCATCAGAGGAATGGAGAGATACCTGCTTGTCACTCATAAGAGACCTCATCATCGAGTGACAGTCCAGACGATATCCAGGTGGCTTCGAGTCGTCTTGGGTAAGTCAGGTATCGACACTAATGTGTTCAAGTCTCATTCCACCAGGGCTGCATCGACGTCAGCGGCGAGGGTCATGGAGGTGCCTATGGACCAAATTCTCGCCACAGCAGGATGGGCGAATGAAGCTGTGTTCCAGCGTTTTTATAACAAGCCTGTTGCTGCTCCTCTACAGTTCGCAGAAGCCGTGCTGAATGCAGGTCAAGAACGTGGAGATGTCCCCGCATGAGGGGTTTTTGATTTGTTATTAATAAATATGCTCTTGTTTTGCAGTATGAGCTATTGAGCCAGTTTGTTCCTCCCATCCATCCCTGGTAGTGGTGTGTCAGCATGGACGTGGTCCAGGGCGTGTAATCACAGAAGCTTTGAAGTCTTCACGAAGTCACTCACGTGACTCCGAAATGAAATAGTAAGATTGAACGAGAACTTACCAGTTCGAAGGTTGATCTTTATTTCATGAGGTGTCGAAGTGAGGGATTTCGTGCCCTCCTCGCCCAACCCTCAATCACCTTCATCTGGTAATCTTAGTCAATTCAATCATACTATGCAAAGTCATTTCTATTGTTGGTTCTGTGATTCCACGCCGCTACTTTGAAGTATGTCGAGCATGCGCGCCGGCGGGCTCTTCACGAAATCCCTCACTTCGACTCCTCATGAAATAAAGATCAACCTTCGAACTGGTAAGTTCTCGTTCAATCTTACTATTCTGGTGGATACACATTTTCACACAGACTGGAGCAGGAAGGCAGATAATTGATACCACATTTATCTCCAGCAATAGCAGTTTCAAACCATAGGATGCATTTCCTCGTGGGCTGACCTGACCAACGTTAGTTTTAGTTTGATCCATACAGTAAATAGCTGTGAAATCGAGTTTATCTGTGTTTGGGTTAATGTAAATGCAGTGTGTCCAATTTCTGCTGCAAGGAGAATTGATTGACTTGTTGTGGCTCTTGGTCCTTGCTACTTGCTGCCATCTCACTTTGGGCTGGTAGAACAGCTGCAGCAACTGTCCTGTCCAGGCCAGGTTTTAAATGCCTTCAGTTCCTACTGGATGAGCTCACATGTTGGGTACCATTTTCAGTCGAGCCTCGACCCCACTATCCCAACCCTAATGATTACTGATGGTTTTGGAGGGAAATGGCCACTCCCCAGTCAACAGGGTGAAAGGGCCCCTTCATGGTCTCATTTACTGCAAAGAAGCAAAGTTTCGCAGAAATGCGTGACTCCATGTAAACAATTGCTGGGCAGTCGTTAACTTAGTTTGCCTGGGGGAGACAGCAGTCTGACAGTATTCACTGGAAGGAGATGAGATCTAATTGCATGGTGCAAATTAATTGTAGAGGTTGGAACAAGTGACAATATGCTGTGAAATTCCATACCTGTTGTTGAAGTTGTAGTTGTTTCAGGTGCAGGAGAAGACACCGTTGTAGGTAGGAATGTGAAAACACGAGAAAGAGTTGGTGAATGGAAAATTACTCAACAGGTTACATGGACAAAAGCATTTCTTTCATCTGATTTCGGTGACTGTCTTTGGTTGATTTTCAGGCAATTTCAATCCACAACAGTTGTAATTCACACTCTGGTTGTATCTATTAAGGAAGATGGTAATTGGTGTGAAAGATGATGCTTTGGCTGAGGGAGGAGGGTTCTGGTTTTGCAGCGAGGACTTAATCTATCTTAACTGAGAGGAAAGAAGTAGGATAGCCAACATACTGTGGTACTAGTTAGGGTGGGGCAGAAGTTGGAACGTAATTAGTGGAATGAGATGGGGCGTGAATGATGGGCAGCTCAACCACGTGGGGGACAGATTTTTTTTTTTTTAATTTAAAAAAATTATTTATCAGAAGTACATTACATTTTAATGTTACCATTTTACAGGTTCCCAGAATTATTAAAACATTCTTTGTACAACTTTTTTTTTAGAAAGAAATGAGAAAAAAGAAGTATCGAAGAGTAAAGTATAGTCTCGTGAGTATAGCGTAAAGAAAGAAATAAGTGAGAAAGTGAAGCAGAAATGCGATTCTCACACGCCACAAGTCAATATATATATTTTTTTGTTCTTAATCAATTTTCACACAAACCCAGAATTTTGAATTTTACGATGTTATCACACCCCATGTATCCACAAGATCAATAAATGGAGACCAACTCGTTAAGAATTGGTCTTTTTTTTCTATTAGGAGGAGTCTCATTTCTTCCAAATGGGCCGTTTCCAACATATTACCAATCCACATTTTGAGTGTTGGTATAGTAGCCTTTTTCCAGAATTTGAGTATGAGTGTTTTCGCTAGTATTAAACCTTAATTAAAAAATGAGATTTGGGATATATTCAGTTTATTTCCATCTCCTAATACTCCAAAGATAATCATTTCCATGCTAGGTTCCATTTTTATCTTAAATAAACTAGTGAATATATCAAATATATCGCACCAAAATCTTTGAAGTTTTGTGCAAGAAACGAAAGAATGTGTGGAGAAATATTTGAATAAAATTTGTTCAACCTAACTTTTGAATAATATAATCTGTGTAATATTTTAAATTGAATTAAATTATGTCTAGTGTTAATCGAACATTTATGTATATATATCAAATACCTCTCCCATGTTTCTTTAGAAATTTTTATCATTAAATCTTTTTCCCAGTCTTCTCTAATTGCCTCTGTTGATGGCAATTCTCTATTAAGAATACTGTTATATAGATATGATATTATTTTTTGTGAGTCCGCCTTAATATTCATTGCTTCTTCCAGTGGGTCTATCGTTATATTCTGTAATTTTGGTATATATTTTTTTATAAAGTCACATATCTGTAAATATTTAAAATATTGGTTATTATTCAGATTGAATTTTGATTTTAATTGTTGAAATGATAATACATTTCCCATTTCATACATGTCACCCAACTTTTTAATTCCCAATCTTTCCCATTGTCTATATGTTTTATCCATAAAAGATGGTTCAAATACCAAATTATTCACGATTGGTGTTAATGATGATAAGTTTCTTAATTTTAAAGTTAATTTTATTTGTTTCCAAATTCGAATTATATTGTGTATGATTGGATTCTTCTTATATAATATATTATTCATTTTTATCGGAGAGAAGAGGATCGCTCCTAAATAGTAAGGAAAACAATCCTCTTTCTCCATTCATATCCATTCCATCTGTTGAGAAGGACAATCCAACCAATAAATAATATTCTTAATATGCACTGCCCAATAATAATATAAAAAATGAGGCAGTGCAAGTCCCCCTATATCTTTAGGTTTACATACACAAATGATTTTTAAAAAATTCTATGGGCTGTATTGTCCCATATAAAATTAGTAATATTAGAGTCTAGTTTTATTTTAAAATATTTTGGTATATATATTGGTATGGATTGAAATAAATATATTATTTGTGGTAGCACTATCATTTTTATAGCATTTATTCTGCCAATTAATGATAGTGGTAGTGTTTTACAAAATTTAATCAGAGCTCAGAGCGTTCAATTTATTTAACAAAGGACTAAAATTAGTGTTAAATAATGATTTATATCTTCTGGTAACTTGAATACCTAAATACTTAAATTTTTCCGTTGCAATTTTAAATGGAAATTTTAATAGATGATTCGCTTCCTGGGGCTGTAATGACATAATTTCCCTTTATTCCAATTTATTCTATATCCAGAAAAGGAGCCAAATTCCTCTGTTACATTTAATAAATTCGGGATCTGAATTTTCGTTTCTGAATTTCTAATATATAAAAGTATATCTTCCGCGTATAATGAAATTTTGTTATTAGAGTCCTTAGTTTTGTATCCCTGAATATTCAGATGTGTTCTTATCCTTTCAGCCAGTGGCCCTATCATAAGGGCAAATAGCATGGGGGACAGATAGAGGGAGTGGTGATAGAAATGGTGAACAAAAGGAGAAGAAAAATGGATGGACAGGTGAGTGTTTGTGGGAGAAGAAGAAAGGGCGTGTGGGTTACCTGAATTCAATATTCATTACGTTGGGTTGTTAGGTACCAAGGTGGAATATGAGATGTAGTTCTTCCAAAACAATGACACTGACTTTTGTGATCCAAGGGGAGATACCTGAATGGATAGCAAATTGCTTTCATGGAAAGAAGTAGAAGGTGAAGGAGGAAGGTTGCCTTTCGGGCTGGAGTGCATTCATTAGTGGTGTGCCTCGGGTTTCGGTGTTTTGGCCCATTGCTGTTGGGTATCCATAAGAAATGATATAGATGACCATAAAGCATGACTATCACATTTGCAGATGACACTAAAGTGGGTGGTATGGTAGATAGTGAAGATGGTTGTCAAATAATGCAGTAGGATCTTGATTGAATGAGCCGGTTGGTGGAGAAATGTTTCATGGGATTTATAATTGAATACAGAGAAATGTGAGGTGTTGCATTTTGGAAAGTCTAACAAGGGCAGGAGGTATGCACTGAATTATAGACCAGAGGGATCTAGGAGTGAAGGTACATAGTTCCTTGAATGTGGCGTCACAGGTAGATATGGGGGCCAAAAAGGCTTTAGGCAAATTGTTTCATGAAGACCATGTTGCCCCATCTGCACTAGTCCCATCTGCCCACGTTTCCTATGTCCCTCAAGACTTCACCTGCACTTATCCCTTTCTGAATGTCTTTTAAATGTTGCTGTAGTTAGTGCTTTAATTCTCTCTTCTGGCAACTCATTCCATATCCACCCACTATGTGAAAAAAATTGCCTCTCGGATTCCTCTTAAATCTTTCTCCACCCACCTTAACCCATGTGTTGTGGTTCTTGATACCCTTATACAGGGTAAAAGACTCGTGTATGGGTGATCGTTGTCAGCATGGACTCGATGGCCAAAGGGCCTGCGTCCATTTTGTCACGTTACAACCACAAACGTAAATGTATTTTATTGGGATTTAAGTGATAGACCAACTCAAAGTGGCGCATAATTATGAAGTGGAAGGAAAATAATACATGGTTTTCAAATTTTTTTACAAATAAAAAACTGAAAAGTGTGGCGTGCAAACGTATTCAGCCCCCTTTATTCTGATACCCCTAAATAAAATCCAGTGCAACCAATTGCCTTCAGAAGTCACCTAATTAGTAAATAGAGTCTACTTGTGTGTAATCTAATCTCAGTATAAATACAGCTGTTCTGTGAAGGCCTCAGAGGTTTGTTAGAGAACATTAGTGAACAAACAGCATCATGAAGCCCAAGGAACACACCAGACAGGTCAGGGATAAAGTTGTGGAGATGTTTAAAGCAGGGTTAGGTTATAAACAAATATCCGAAGCTTTGGACATCTCACGGAGCACTATTCAATCCATCATCCGAAAATGGAAAGAGTATGGCACAACTGCAAACCGATCAAGACATGGCCGTCCACCTAAACTGACAGACCGGGCAAGGAGAGCATTGATCAGAGAAGCAGCGAAGAGGCCCATGGTAACTCTGGAGGAGCTGCAGAGATCCACAGCTCAGGTGGGAGAATCTGTCCACAGGACAACTATTAGTCGTGCACTCCACAAATCGGGCCTTTATGGAAGAGTGGCAAGAAGAAAGCCATTGTTGAAACAAAGCCATAAGAAGTCCCGTTTGCAGTTTGCCACAAGCCATGTGGGGGATGCAGCAAACATGGGGAGGAAGGTGCTCTTGTCTGATGAGACCAAAATTGAAGTTTTTGGCCTAAATGCAAAAGGCTATGTGTGGCGGAAAACTAACACTGCACATCACCCTGAACATACCATCCCCACTGTGAAACACGGTGGTGGCAGCATCATGCTGTGGGGATGCTTTTCTTCAGCAGGGACAGGGAAGCTGGTCAGAGTTGATGGGAAGATTGATGGAGCCATATACAGGGCAAACTTGAAAGAAAACCTGTTAGAGTCTGCAAAAGACTTGAGACTGGGGCGGAGGTTCACCTTCCAGCAGGACTGCGACCCTAAACATACAGCCAGAGCTACAATGGAATGGTTTAGATCAAAGCATATTCATGTGTTAGAATGGCCCAGTCAAAGTCCAGACCTAAATCCAATTGAGAATCTCTGGCAAGACTTGAAAATTGCTGTTCACAGATGCACTCCATCCAATCTGACTGAGCTTGAGCTATTTTGCAAAGATGTATGGGCAAAAATTTCAGTCTCTAGACTTGCAGCTGTAATTGCAGCGAAAGGTGGTTCTACAAAGTATTGACTCAGGGGGGCTGAATACTTTTGCACGCCACACTTTTCAGTTTTTTATTTGTAACAAAAATTTGGAAACCATGTATCATTTTCCTTCCACTTCACAATTATGCACCACTTTGTCATGGTCTATCACATAAAATCCCAATAAAATACATTTTCGTTTGTGGTTGTAACGTGACAAAATGTGGAAAAGTTCAAGGGATATGAATACTTTTGCAAGCCACTGAATGTTAGCATTCTGGTCAAACTTCACTTTACTCATTAAATCAGATCTGTTTCTGACAAAACACAAAATTAGACAGAATATGCCCTCTAGATGGCAATCTAAAGAAAGATCTCTGTGTCAAGCAACGGATAACATCTATTACTGACTAGCTGAATCTGATTGCAAGGTAAATATGTATTGTTATTTGTGCAAAGTAAAATTTATCAATACTTACTTCCGGGAGTGCCACCAACAACAAATTCTGAAAGATGAATGGGAATAGAAAAAGAGAATAAACTATTGGTATATATTGATTATTTATGGGATGAGCCATTCTGGCGAGACCAGCATTTATTGCCCATCTTGAGCTCCCTTGAGGAGCAGATGTCGATCCAGCATCTTGACCGGCTGCACTTCATCTATTGCACTATAAGAAGCACTTGTTCAATGTGTCCCATAGTTCCCGATAAGATATGCTGTGGTTTCCGAGCTTCAACCTTATCCATTGGATGTGGGATCATTTGGCCCCATCTCTTGTCAGCTGCATTTGCTAATGATCCAAACACAGTCCCCAATAGTGCGAGTACAATAACGTGTAGAAAGGAACTGCAGATGCTGGTTTAAACCGAAGATGGACAAAGTGCTGGAGTAACTCTGCAGGACTGGCAGCATGTCTGGAGAGAAGGTTTGGGTGAGGTTTTGGATCAGAAGAAGGGTCGCGACCTGAAACATCACCATTTCTTCTCTGCAGAGATACTGCTGGCCCGGCTGAGTTACTCCAGCACTCTGTGTCTATCTTCGGTATGAGTCTGATGGGTTTACAGACTGGGGAATATGATTTTGCTGTTGCATATGCTCCACATTACTTCACAGAGGCTCCGTGGAGCTGTCTTGTTCCTGAATCAAATCTGTTAATTTGGGATATCACAAGACAGCTCCCTGTGACCGTTTCTTGAGCAGAGATGGACAGGCATCAAATGCTGGCCTTACCAGTGGAGCCAAATCAGAGAAAGGAAGAAGCAGGTTACGAGATTAACTCTAACGCAATGGTTGCTGCAGATGCTGCTGTTGAAGATACAATTGAATTGGGTTGTGAACAATTTAAAATCACAAGCAATAATTTAAGATTGATGTTCCTGGGATAATGTGAGCAGTGTGTTGAGGAGATGGGGCTATGATCATACCTGTAGTTGATGATGATGTTGTTGACTCTGGAAGGGATATAAATGAAGATTAAGTGCAGGGATTAAGGAATAAATCTGATTACACTGAAATCAAAAACTATTTGTTAAGTCGTCATTCTAATGTCCATACCTGTGGTCGATGACAATGTTGTTGGCTCTGGAGAGAAAACAGATCAAGATGTAATTTTGCAACTATGCTATCAGCAGAGAGTGGAGAATAGTATGCTATAGTATGCAATTGGAGGAAATACTGAGGGGCGGGACAGGGGGTGTTGAAAGATTATGGAGCAAGTGTGGAAGATTAAGACAATTGTTTCACATCATGTGATAAAAACTAGGTATTGTTTTTCCAAAGGTTTGCGTGAAGCAGCTTTATACAGCAATGTGAAAAACTGAATTAGGCAGATGATGATGGTGCATCTCGTAATATGGACTTGTTTTTATGTTACTGGAGTAAACAATGGGACATAATTCAATTAATCCACTATGATCTTGTTCTTTCAATATCAAATTTATATAGTAACCCTGTTTTTCACAAGAAATTTCCATTTACGAGGTATAGTTTCATGTCAAGAGGATCCAGAATGAAAATTGCCATCCAGCTGGTCTATGTTTCAATGGATAATGCCAGTTGGACTGTCGAAAAAACATTAAATTATTGGTGGAGTAGGCTTTATGATGATTAAATGGGTCCACACTGCAGGTTTAACCCATGTCCTTCAGTGTCCATGCTCTTACGAGTGGGTTATTTGTGGATTTAAACTTGCAGCAACCTGTGAGGATCACAACATGTGCTACATTATTATTGCTAACTTATTACCTGTTGAAGTTGTTGTTTGAAATGTTGATGCTGTAAATCAAGATTTGTCTATTTAGTTCCAGAGGAATCTGAGCAATTGCATCATTGGGTTTGGAGTTAAATAAACCCGTGACAAAGGTAACACAAGCAGAGATTCCACACCATTCAATGCGGCTCTTGGAATGGGAGGTGAAAGGAATGTGGAGGCTCAGACTGGAATGGAGGTCTGAAAACAAGTGTTGGATTGGCTTTATAGAAGATCAGTCAGTTGGTCCATGTATATGAATGATAACAAACTGTTGTGGCCCATACCATACCTGTTGTTGAAGTTGGGATCGTTGACGATGCTGGAAATGAGACAATTGACCATGTCAGTGTGGAGTGTCAAATTTCATCTCAATCCTGTCCATCTGTCCGCCCATCTATCTTTCCTCATGGTTGCTACACATATGTAATATTGCAAAACATTTCATAATTTTGGACCACCATTTAATATGAGTCATGAAAACAAAAGATTAGAATTATTTTGAGAAAATTGTTGAATCTGCCTCTCTTTTCCCAAGATAGGTATTAACAGAATATTGATTGTTTACTGCAAACTCTTTTTATGTTCAGGAAACATTTTTGTGCTCCTGGTTTCAAACATAACCATTGACAGCCCTGTCTGGAATCCTCAGAGTACAAATGCATCATCATATTCTCCCTACTTTTTTAAGAAATATCTGGTATAGTTTCACACATGTTCATAAATTTGATGGGTGATGGTTGCTGAGAGGCAAGAAATTCATTCGTATGCAGGATATATACGTATATTGTATCCATCATCTTCCAATGGGAAATCTCAATTGTGATGCCACTCGAAAGACGTTTAAGGACAACAAATTTTCAGACGGCCTGATATCTTGGCCGTGTTGTGATGGCACTCGTACGTCTTCTCAGTGTTTATGGGTGGTTTCCAGTGTTTCATTCACTGAAGTAAAAGCAGCACTTCTGGAAACTCTAGAAAGGCAGTCCGCATGACATTTAAAAAACAGACACAAAATGCTGGAGTAACTCAGCGTGTCAGGCCTCATGTCTGGAGAACATGGATAAATGACATTTCGGATTGTGACCTTCCTTATTTTGAAAACCAGAATCTGCACTTTTGTTGATGCTATAGCAGGTCGTTAATTCCTGTCGGGCAAGCAGTCGAGGGAGAGACAGAGTGGAGTGGGGAATGGTGGGAGGGAGGCAAAGAACAGGTCAAACGCACAACTTTCTCCAACGGATCACTCAGAACTACATTCGCCAAAGACCTCCTGCAATAATAATACCATTGCACCGCAACCCTTTGTGTTCAATGAGTAGATCAGGTTTACTCCTGCAATGTGCTATAGCCCTCCTCCCACCCCATTATCTACATCAAAACATTTGCCCAACCCATCTTCATTAAAATCTCACACTCGTCTGATAGCTATGCGAGCTAATGTTGGACATTTCCACCCTGAGAAAAAGGTTCTGAATGTACACAAATTACTGAATTTACTTCCATGATGATCTCCATGTCTCATTTGTGTAGATCTGAAAATATTAAAATACTCTCCTCCACCTCATCAAGAGTAACAAGTTCACATCCTGGGAATAGTTGTTCCCAGGTTAATGCATTGTGTGATTGTTAGCGTGTTGTTCATTACTTACTTGTTGTTGAAGTTGTGGTCGATGTTGGTGCTGGAAGAAACACATTAGTTTCATCATATCCCAGTTCATTCTATCATATCCCAGTTCATAGAACCAGTTCTCAGGATATTGAATTGTAAACGTCATGGAATTATTGTATAAAGCCGCCTTGAATAGTAGCAGCAGATGCTGCTGTTGGAGATATTATTTAATTGCGATGAATTGAAATGGGATAATGGGAGCAGACTGTTGAGATGGGGCTGTGATCATACCTGTGGGTGATGATGATGTTACTGACTCTGGAAGTGATACAATTGAAGATGTGAGTGCGGGGATTGTAGAATAAATCTGACTACACTGAAATCAACAAACTATTTGTCAAGTCATCAACTGCTCCCTTCAAATGTCATTACCTGTGGTCGATGATAATGGTGTTGACTCTGGAGAGGAAACAGTTCAAGATGCTATTTTGAAACTATGCTGTCACTAGAAAATGGGAAATAGCATTTATTATGACCAAAACAATCTACATTTCACACATTGTATCTGTCAATCAACCTATATGCAATGCATTATATTTCTCTTTGCTCTTCATGCTCTCCCGTTGAAATTGAAAGTATTGAACCAAGATCCATTAGGACTCTTCTTATGCTTTTTTGGATCAATCAGTGGTCTTGGAATGTGCTTTGCAGCAGGTGGGTCCACACAATTGGAGGGAATACTGAGGGGCGGGGAGCGGGGGGGGGGGGGTTGAAAGAGTATGGAGTAAGTGTAGAAGATTTGAAAATTTGTTTCACATTGTACGATGAAAACAAGGAATTGTTTTTCCAAAGGACTTTACACAACAGTGTGAAAAACTGAATGAGGGAGATGAAGATGGTGGGGCAGTAATTGATCTTGGAATATGGGCTTGCTTTTATATTACTGGAGTAAACAAGAGGACCGAATTCAATGAACCTACTGGGATCTTGTTTGGTCAATATCAACTTGTAAATAGTCACCCTGTTTTTCACAAGAAATTTTCAATTGATGAATTTAATTTCAAGAGGACCCACAATGAAAATTGCCATCCAACTAGTCTACGTTTCAATGGATAAAGCAAGTTTGACTTTCCAAAAAAACATTAAATTATTGGTGCAGTAGGTTTTATGATTATGAAATATGTCCACACTGCTGGTTTAATTAATTTACGTCCTTAAGTGTCCATGTTCATGAGTGGGATATTTGGGAATTGAACGGTGCATAGACTTTTGAGGATCATGCAAATCACAATTTTTTAAATTTCAAACTTATTACAAGGTGAATCCTACAAGGTGAATTTAGGGAGCTAGGAGATAAACTTAAAACTAGGACCTCAAAGGTAATAATCTCTGGATTATTACCAGTACCACGGGCCAGTCAGAGGAGAAATAGGAGGATATTCCAAATGAATACATGGCTTGAAAAATTGTGCAAGGGGGAGGGATTCCAATTTTTAGGGCACTTGAACCATTTCTGGGGGAGGTGGGACCAGTACAAACAGGACGGTCTACACCTGGTCTGGAATGGAACCAATGTCCTTGGGGGAGTGTTTGCTAGTGCTATCGGGGAGGATTTAAACTAATGTGGCAGGGGGATGGGTACAAGATCAGAGAGACAGGTGGGTGTAAAATGAGGGTAGAAGCAATAGGGAGCAAGGTGAAAAGTAAAAGTGGCAGGCAGACAAAACCAGGGCAAAAATCAAAAAGGGCCACTTCTCAACATAATTGTATAAGGGGTAAGAGCGTAGTAAAAACAAGCCTGAAGGCTTTGTTTCTCAATGCAAGGAGTATTCGTAGTAAGGTGGATGAGTTGAATGTGCAGATAGCTATTAATGATTATGATATAGTTGGGATCACGGAGACATGGCTCCAGGGAGCTGAACATCCAGGGATATTCAATATTCAGAAGGGATAGAGAGAAAGGAAAAGGAGGTGGGGTAGCGTTGCTGGTTAGAGAGGAGATTAACGCAATGGAAAGGAAGGACATTAGCTTGGAGGATGTGGCATCGGTATGGGTAGAGCTGCGAAACACTAAGGGGCAGAACACTCTGGTGGGTGTTGTGTACAGGCCACCTAACAGTAGTAGTGAAGTTGGGGATGGTATCAAACAGGAAATTAGAAATGCGTGCGACAAAGGCAAAACAGTTATAATGGGTGACTTCAATTTACATATAGATTGGGTGAATCAAATTGGCAGGGGCGCTGAGGAAGAGGATTTTTTGGAATGTATGCGGGATAGTTATCTAAATCAACATGTAGAGGAACCAACGAGAGAGCAGGCTATTTTAGACTGGGTATTGAGTAATGAGGAAGGGTTAGTTAGCAGTCTTATTGTGCGTGCCCCCTTGGGCAAGAATGACCATAATATGGTTGAGTTCTTAATTAGGATGGAGAGTGACATTGTTAATTCAGAAACAATGGTTCTGAACTTAAAGAAAGGTAACTTTGAGCGTATGAGATGTGAATTGGCCAAGATTGACTGGCAATCAATTCTAAAAGGGTTGACGGTGGATACGCAATGGAAGACATTTAAAGACTGCATGGATGAACTACAAAAATTGTTCATCCCAGTTTGGCAAGAGAATAAATCAGGGAAGGTAGTGCATCCGTGGATAACAAGGGAAATCAGGGATAGTATCAAAGCAAAGGATGATGCGTACAAAGTAGCCAGAAAAATCAGCATTCCAGAGGACTGGGAGAAATTCAGAGACCAGCAGAGGAGGACAAAGGGCTTAATTAGGAACGGAAAAATAGATTATGAAAGAAAACTGGCAGGGAACATAATATCTGACTGCAAAAGTTTTTATAGATATGTGAAGAGAAAGAGATTAGTTAAAACAAATGTAGGTCCATTGCAGTCAGAAACAAGTGAGTTGATCATGGGGAACAAGGATATGGCGGACCAAGTGAATAACTACTTTGGTTCCGTATTCACTAAGGAAGACATAAATAATCTGCCGGAAATAGCAGGGGACCGCGGGTCAAAGGAGGAATTGAGTGAAATCCAGGTTAGTCGGGAAGTGGTGTTGGGTAAATTAAATGGATTAAAGGCCGATAAATCCCCAGGGCCAGATAGGCTGCATCCCAGAGTACTTAAGGAAGTAACTCCGGAAATAGTGGATGCATTAGTTATAATCTTTCAAAACTCTTTAGATTCTGGAGTAGTTCCTGAGGATTGGTGGGTAGCAAACGTAACCCCTATTTTTAAGATGGGAGGGTGAGAGAAAACGGGGAATTACAGACCAGTTAGTCTAACATCGGTAGTGGGGAAACTGCTAGAGTCAGTTATTAAAGATGGGATAGCAGCACATTTGGAAAGTGGTGAAATCATTGGACAAAGTCAGCATGGATTTATGAAAGGTAAATCATGTCTGACGAATCTTGTGGAATTTTTCGAGGATGTAACTAGTAGCGTGGATAGGGGAGAACCAGTGGATGTGGTGTATCTGAACTTCGAGAAGGCTTTAGACAAGGTCCCACATAAGAGATTAGTATACAAACTTAAAGCATACGGCATTGGGGGTTCAGTATTGATGTGGATAGAGAACTGGCTGGCAAACAGGAAGCAAAGAGTAGGAGTAAACGGGTCCTTTTCACAATGGCAGGCAGTGACTAGTGGGGTACCGCAAGGCTCAGTGCTGGGAACCCAGCTATTTACAATATACATTAATGATCTGAATGAGGGACTTGAAGGCAATATCTCCAAGTTTGCGGATGACACTAAGCTGGGAGGCAATGTTAGCTGTGAGGAGGATGCTAGGAGACTGCAAGGTGACTTGGATAGGCTGGGTGAGTGGGCAAATGTTTGGCAGATGCAGTATAATGTGGATAAATGTGAGGTTATCCACTTTGGTGGCAAAAACAGGAAAGCAGACTATTATCTAAATGGTGGTCGATTGGGAAAAGGGGAGATGCAGCGCGACCTGGGTGTCATGGTCCACCAGTCATTGAAAGTAGGCATGCAGGTGCAGCAGGCAGTGAAGAAAGCAAATGGTATGTTAGCTTTCATAGCAAAATGATTTGAGTATAGGAGCAGGGAGGTTCTACTTCACTTGTATAGG
Organism: Raja brachyura; assembly: GCA_963514005.1. The sequence continues at coordinate 46,317,633 of OY740798.1, read as the reverse complement.
GTCTTGGTGAGACCACACATGGAGTATTGCGTACAGTTCTGGTCTCCAAATCTGAGGAAGGACATTATTGCCATAGAGGGAGTGCAAAGATGGTTCACCCGACTGATTCCTGGGATGTCAGGACTGTCTTATGAAGAAAAACTGGATAGACTCGGTTTATACTCTCAAGAATTTAGGAGGTTGAGAGGGGATCTTATAGAAACTTACAAAATTCTTAAGGGGTTGGACAGGCTAGATGCAGGAAGATTGTTCCCGATGTTGGGGAGGTCCAGGACAAGGGGTCACAGCTTAAGCATAAGGGGGAAATCCTTTAGGACCGAGATGAGAAGGACTTTTGTCACACAGAGAGTGGTGGGTCTCTGGAACTCTCTGCCACAGAGGGTAGTTGAGGCCAGTTCATTGGCTATAATTAAGAGGGAGTTAGATTTGGCACTTGTGGCTAGAGGGATCAGGGGGTATGGAGAGAAGGCAGGTACGGGATACTGAGTTGGATGATCAGCCATGATCATATTGAATGGCGGTGCAGGCTCGAGGGGCCGAATGGCCTACTCCTGCACCTAATTTCTATGTTTCTATGTTTCTATTACCTGTTGAAGTTAAAGTAGTTGTCTGAAGTGTTGATGCTGTAAATAAATATTTTTTGTTTTATTTCTTGAGGATGCTGAGTAATTGCACCGTAGATCACCGGGAGAGTTGTTTAGAGTTAAGTAACGCAACACAAGCAGAAATTCCACACTATTCAATGCGGCTCTTGGAATGGGAGGTGAAAGGAACGTGGTACTTCACAATGGAATGGAGATCTGAAATAAAGCGTCGCAGTGGCTTTGCAGAAGATCAGTCTGTTGGTCCGTGTACATGAATGATAACAACCTGCTGTGGCCCAGTTGATATCATACCTGTTGTTAATGTCGGAGTCGTTGTCGGTGCTGGAAATGAGAAAATTGACCATGTCAGTGTGAAGCGTAAAATTTCATTTAAATCCTGTCCACCATCTTTCCTCATGGTTGCCACACCTACGTAATATTGCAAAAGATAGCACAGTTTTGGTCCTCCATTTAATTTTGAACATGATAACAAAAGATCAGAATTATATCGAGAAAATTGTTGAATGCGCCTTTCTTTCCAAGATCACTTTCCCACTGCTTCCCCACCATCTGCAACGCTCTATTCACGTATTTAAATTTGAGATGAATATGAATATTTCCGAAAATCATTGGTGTATTTGTACTCAAATAGGTATCAACAGAACATTGATAGTTTTCTGTAAAGTCGATTTATATTCAAGAAACATTTTTGTGCTCCTGCTCACAAACATAAGGGACCATGAAAACACCGTTGATGCAAAGTACTTGTTTACTACCTCGTCTACATCCTCTGACTACAAGTAAAAATTTGCTTCTTTATCCATGATCAGTCCTACTGTTTCCCTTGTTACCCTATTGATTTTCATGGATGTATACAAAGACTTGGGATTTTTTTTCACTAATTGCCAGCGTGATTTATTTCCTGATCACTTTATATTCCTCAAAGTACTTGTGTGATTTGTTCTTTCTTATCCTTACATTTTTCTTTTGAACTGTTACAACCTCTATGATCAGCCATTGCCATTGCCATTGCCATCCTTATCCTTCCTGCTTATTGAAACATGCTGGTCTTAAACACTGATCAACTTGCCAGTATGAGTCTCCCATCGGTCAGATGAGTACCTGCCCAATGACAATCGCTCCCACTTTACTCTCCCATGCTTCTGCCAAATGTTGCTGTATCTGCAATTCCCGCAATTTAGTACCTTCCCGCAAGGTCCAGATTTATCGTTCTTCACAACAATCTTAAAACTTATCCAGCATCTGTAGTTCGATGTGTCCACATCAAAACTTATGGAGTTGTGATCACTGATCCCAAAATACTCTACAGCTGTTACATCTTTCACCTGGCTAGGCTAATTTCAAAGTCTAATATGCTCCTCGAGAAACATATAAAAAATAGGGGGTACACAAAAGTCTGGAGAAACTCAGCGGGTGCAGCAGCATCTAAGGAGCGAAGCAGATAGGCAACGTTTCGGGCTAAAACCCTTCTTCAGACTGATGGGAGGTGGGGGGGGGCGGGGAGAAGAAAGGAAAAAAGAGGAGGAGCCCGAGGGCTGGGGGAGAAGTGGGAAGGGGAGGAGACAGTAAGGATTAACAGAATTGAGAAAATTCAATGTTCAAGCCCAGATGATGCAGACTCCCCAAGCGGAATATGAGGTGCTGTTCCTCCAATTTGCGGTGTTGCTCACTCTGGCCATGGAGGAGGCCCAGGACAGAGAGGTCAGATAAGGAATGAGAGGGGCAGTTGAAGTGCTGAGCCACTGGGAAGTCGGGTTGGTTATTGCGGACCGAGCGGAGGTGTTCGGCGAAACGATTGCCAAGCCTCCGCTTGGTCTCACCGATAGTGATCAGGTGGCATCTAGAGCAGCGGATGCAGTAGATGAGGTTGAAGGAGGTGCAGGTGGACCTCTGTCGGACCAGGAAGGACTGCTTGGGTCCCTGAAAGGAGTGGAGGAGGGAGGTAAAGGGACAAGTGTAGCATCTCTTGCGGTTGTAAGGGAAAGTGCCCAGGGAAGGGGTGGAGTGGGAGGGAAGGGTAGAATTGACAAGGGAGTTGCGGAGGGAGCAGTCTTTGCGGAAGGAAGACGGGGGGGGGGGGGGGAGATGGGAAGATGTGGCGAGTGGTGGGGTCACGTTGGAGGTGGCGAAACTGGCGGAGGACTATGTGTTGTATGTACCGGCTGGTGGGGTGAAAGGTGAGAACCAGGGGGACTCTGCCCTTGTTGCGAGTGGGGGAATGGGGAGAGAGGGCAGTGTTGCGGGGTATGGAGGAGACCCTGGTGCGAGCCTCATCTATAGTGGGGGAGTATAATAGAATTCTATAGTAGAAAAAATGGGTGCAGGAGGAGGCCATTCGGCCCCTCACGCCATTCATTGTGATCATGGCTGATCGTCCCCAATTAATAACCTGTGCCTGCCTTCTCCCCATATCCCTTGATTCCACTAGTCCCTAGAGCTCTATCTAACTCTCTCTTGAATCCATCCAGTGTTTTGGCCTCCATTGCCATCTGTGGCAGGGAATTCCACAAATTCACAACTCTCTGGGTGAAAAAGTGTTTTCTTATTTCACAGACCTGTCCAAGGACGGGCTTTTTAAAGTTTCCGCATCTGACCTGACCTGAAGTTCACTTGCTGCAACCAATCAACGATTTTGCTGATCGGCAATTCAATCCCTCTCTTCCCTGTACTTCAATGTGCCTATCAAAAAGCCTCTTAAACGGCACTATAGCTTATGCCTCCAACACTACTCCTGGCAATGTGTTCCGACTTCAAGCCTCCACTATCTGCGTTAAAAGATTTGCCCCGGACATCTTCATTAAACTCCCCCACTCACCTGATAGCTCTGCCCTCTCATGTTGGACATGCCTACCCTGGGGAACAGGTTGTGACTGTCGACAAAATGTGCAAATGTGCAATTGACTTCCATGATAATCTCAACGTCTCATTTGTGTAGATCTCAAATTTTATTTCAGTAAAATTATGACATAGAGCAGAATTTTTGCCACTCATTTCATAATTTCCAATGTTTACAACATCCTTAGAAAGGTTAAGATAAAATGTCTAATTATATTAAGGTTTTGACTGAAAAGTATTAAAATATTCTCATCCACTTCATCAAAAGTAACGTTAACATCCTGGGAATAGTTGTTCCCAAGTTAATGTGAAGTGTAATTGTTAATGTTTCTCACTTACTTGTTGAAGTTGTGGTCGATGTTGGTGCTGGAAGGAAGACAGTAGTTTGTGTGAATAGGCGGAGTGGAATATCATTCCATTTTCCCCTCAGTTCATAGAACCAGTTCTCAGGATATTGAATTGGAAACTTCATGCCATTATTGTAAAATCTCTCCCTGCTATAGGAAAGATGTGTTCAACTGGAAGCGGTGCTGAGAAGATTAACGAGGATGGTGCCGGGACCTGGGGGCCTGAGAGGTTAGGCAGGCCAGGACCGTAATCCTTGGAGCAAAGAAGAATAGGGGTGATCTGATAAAGGTGTAAAAGATCATGAGGGGATAGCTAGAGGAGATGAACAAACTCATTTCCCCAGAATAGGGGTCTATGAAACAGAGGACATAGGTTTAAGGTGAGAGGGGAAAGATTTACTACAAATCTGACGGGCAACCTTTTCACACAAAGAGTGGTGGGTAACTGTGGGGTCGTGCACTTCGGGATATAACAGGAAATCAAGAAGGATCCCAATGTGAAACGTCCACAGTCCAATTCCCTCCTCAGATCTTGACTGAGCTGCTGAATTCCTCCAGCAGGTCGTTGTGGTTAAAGGCAGATGGTAAGTTCACGTTTACTATGAGAATATTTGATCAGACCCAGGCCGTCTGATTGTAGTTATAGAGGAGCATGGTGAGAACACATCTGGCTATAAAGGCTCAGTCAATGTGCTCATTCAAAGCAGTGATAGATAAATGTTTGGACATAGTTGGGAATTAAAAGAAATGGCATGATCTTACCTGGTCATGATCACACCCTGATCACCCATTCAATGATCACTTCCAACTGGTTCTGCTTCCATACAGGTCCTTATTAATCTGAATAGGAATCACATGATAATAATGGCTTCATTACCTTCTGGCGTTGATGTTTGATGATCATATCCATAGGTTGTCATTTTGGCTGGAATAGAAAGAAGGAGAAGTTGGAGGAAAAACAAGTGAAATCTGGATTTCTAAATATGTGGAAATGCCGAAGCTGAAGGCTTCAGAAACTGGGTCCATCATGACCATTGATAGTTTTTTTAAATTCAAGAGTCAAGAATGTTTTATTGTCTTAAGACCTGAAGCGAAACAATGAAATTCTTACTTGCAGCAGCACAATAGATACTGTATGTAAACATAGTACTCTGTTAATGTTACTGTCAGTGTTATGCGGACTGCATTTGGCAGTATTGTCGATACAAGGTGTATCTGTCGATATTGCCTTTCATTGATGATATTACTCAGAGTGCAGCACTTTCTGCATCTTTTTTCAGTTGCTCCTTTCGATTGCTCAGTCAGTACAGGAGATTGAATTCAGATGGTGTGTTAGTTATGGTATGTTCAGTTTATTGAGCATCATTGAGGCAAAGGAAGTGTATAAGCGTGCATGGTTGAAGAAGAGTCATAAATTCCATTTCCACCCTTGATCAATTCAGTGGAAGGATGCTTTGGAAAGACAATTTTGCTCCAAACTGGAAGATGAGATGGATAATCAGCAACTGTGGCAGGGGTCTCATGCCTTCACAAAACCACGTGGCAGCTCAAGTGAGAGTGTGGCATCACTCCTGGCTAGGCTTGTTGCATTCTAAACTAGATTTGAAAAGTTGAACACGGATGTGTCTTCTCGAGCACCCAGTGCTTCTGATGGCATTGTATTTTCAGTCACCAAGGCCAGCGTCAGAAGAGGCATCACGAGGGTGAACCAAGTAACTAAGCCAACCAACTCACAGGAGATTTTGCGGACATCTTGCATCTGCCATTATTGAGGTCTGAGGTTCCTATCTGCTTCAAAGGGCTTCAATAATATTCTGGCCCAAGAAGAGTACCGTGACAGGAAGAGTACAGAGGGCCTCACAGTTGGGCAGCGGTAGAGATGTTGCCTTGCAGCACCATACACCCGGATTAGATCCCGACTACATTTAGTGTATGTCTGGAGATTGAATGTTCTCCCTGTGACCATGTGTGCTTCTTCCCACATTGCAAAGGCCTGCCGATTCATACGTGAATTGGCTTCTATAAATTGTCCCTGGCATGTGGGGTAGAACAGCGTACAGGTCATCACTGGGACTAAATTAAAACTGAATTAAATTAAACTCGTCGAAGCTAAACTGAACTAAACATGTCTCAATGACCACCAAACAGTGGCACCAATGCTCGTGATGAAGAAGTGCCTTGAGAGGTTGATTTAGGTGCATATCAGCACCTACCTTGGCAAAGCCCTGAACCCACTACAATTAGCTACCAACACAATCGATCAATGCCGACTGAAATCTCACTGGCGCTACGTTCTGCAATGACGATGGAGAGAGTCAACTCTTACAAGTTACTGGGCATGCATATCTCTGAAGATCTGTCCTGGGCCCAATACATTGATGGAATCTTCAACAATGTCCATCAATATCTCTTCTTTCTTCAAAGATTAAGGAGATTCGTTATGTCTATGAATATTCTGATGTAGATTCTGAGTTGATGTATTAGCCAATATCTTGATGAATGACTGGCAAAAACAACTGAAAGACCTGCGTGCTGACGTCTTCTGCTGGTTCATGTTTTCATGTTCTCATGGGTTGAAGACGAGGAGCAATTACTTATCATGCTGCGGCAACTAAGAATTTCAATGATCATTTGAAAATTAAACCCTCTTAACTTTTCATAATTCATAAATTCAGAAGTCATAGGAGCGGAATTAGGGCATTTGGCCCATCGGGTCTACTCCGCCATTCTATCATGGCTGATCTATCTTTCCCTCTCAACCCCATTCTCCTGTCTTCTCCCCATAACCATGATACCCTTAACCATTGAAGGTCTGGGGGCCAATTAAATCTTTGATGAATAACTTTTCATGAAGATGATTTGGTTGCAATTAGGAGGTGCTGAATCTGGGCTGTATTTCCACTTATTTGGTGGGAGCGAATGTTAATACCCCAACAGTGTGATGATGGGAGGCCTGTGAGATTCTCGTGGATACACATTTTCACACAGACTGGAGCAGGAAGGCAAATAATTGATATCACATTTATCTCCAGCAATAGTAGTTTCAAACTATAGGATGCACTCACTCGTGGGCTGACCTGACCAATGTTAGTCTTAGTTTCACCCATACAGTAAATAGCTATCAAATTGAGTTTATCTGTGTTTGGGTTAATTTAAATGCTGCGTGTCCAATTTCATTTCGGAGTCACGTGAGTGACTTCGTGAAGAGCCCGCCGGCGAGCATGCTCGACATTATCATCGTAACGCGTTGCTGCGACGGCTGGCGGTGGAGCGCGCTCCTCGCCAGCCCTTCATAAGGGGCCACGGAGGTGAGTATTCCACCTTTAGTTGGTGGTCCTTGTTGTTGGTTATGTCTTGCAGCAAGGACATGGATGGGAGTTCGAAGGGCCGGAGGACGTCAGGACGAGTTCGCCGGTCAACAGTTCCGGGGCCTTTACCATCGGCAGTACCTGCAGTGCAGGCCGGGACTCAGGCGGAGATGTGGGTAAGCCCTGTGATTACAGGTTCAGATCCGCCAGCACACCACAGCTCGGAGGAGTTCGACGAGGAGGAGTGTGGTGTGCCGCCAGAGCAGGAGGACCCTGCCATGGCAGTCAGGTCGTCAGCGGGCTCGCTGGCGACCTCGAGCAGGGGGCGTGCGGCTGCACGGCCCGTTCCGCTCAGCCCCCCGAGAAGGGGCAGGGCAGGAGCCCAGAAGCCTAACCCTGCCAGGGCTAAGGCATTGCCTGACACGGAGGAGCGGTCAGGTTCCAGGGCGAGACCCGGGGCGGCTGTGAGGTCCAGCCGGCACACCCCGACTCTCGACGCTGGGACGGGTCGGTTGAGTCGGGTCTCGTCACGGTCGCCGAGCCCCCCATGGATGGGTGGGCGAGACCATGCGTCGGCAAGGTCCACGATGTGGGCAGCCGGCAAGCCTGCGCTGGCTTCAGGTAGCCATGCTTCGGCTGGTGCCGACACCACGCCGCAAGTGCCCTTAGTGGCAGCGGCGTCAGCTCCCGCTAAACGGAGGCGGTTGAACAAGCCCGCGCGGGAATTGCGCAGTTTCGCCTCGGCGGCTGTTAGCGACAACTACCGGCACCAGCAGGGCCTCGATGAGGTGCGGGCCGATGATAGGAGCCCGGTTTTCTTTTCAGAGCCGGAGGACTCCGACCACCTGAGTGTTCAGGGTGATGGGCGTATTGACCGTATGGAGCGGCTGCTGGAGCTCCTGCTTCAAAGCCAACAACAGCAGGGCAGCCACAGGCACAGGGCGTCGTCACCAGCCTCTACCATTAGCCTGGAGCAGCAGGAGGAGGAGTTTTTGGTGGATTCCATACCACCTCCGGTGGAGGTACCAGCGGAGGATCTTCTGGATGTGGCGACCAAATTTGCGGCCCCACATTCATCTGGACTTCCTTTAAACACGAAGCTGGCAGCCACTGTGGACTTTCTTAACAACCGGCAACTACAGGAAGAAGTCCTCATTCAGGCAATGAGCCGTCACAAGGCTCCATCCAATTGCAACTCCCTCAACGTGCCTGTGGTCAATACGCCGATATGGGGCAACATCAGTGCGGCTATCCGTCAACAGGAGGTAAAATTGCAGCGGATCCTGAAGCTCCTCACGGCCGGTATTACCGCCTTTGTGCGGTCGGTGGACGGGAACGAATTGAATTTGGACCAGGAAGATTCCCTGGCCCTCCTGTGCGCGACCCAGCACGAAATTAACGGGTTTCGCAAAACCAGCATCCGCCCAGCGCTCAATCCAAAGTTTGCAGGATTGTGCAAACCACCGCCGCCGCCCCCGCCCCGTCAGCTCTTTGGGGAGGACCTCTCGAAGAGAGTCAAAGAGCTTGACGAGCAAGCCAAAACGGTGGGGATCATGCGCCCTCAGAGTGCCCCCACACCGTCAGGCTCAAAGTCTCCATACATTCGATCACGAGGGTCTGCTAGTACCTCGACGAGGACCCACCCTCAAGCTCCACAATGACAGCAACATCAGACCCAGCACCAGGGGTCTTTTTTAGGACAGGGTCGGCAGAGACCCTGGTGGAAAACGAAGACGCCGCGCCCTCAAGCCAACCCAGCACCTCCACGTCCGCACACGCGTGTCAAGGACCGCCGGTAACCACGGAGGTGAGGGGATCTGGTTCTCTCTTTTCAACTTCACATGTTGGTGGTCGCCTTCGGTGGTTTTTGGGTGCATGGGGTAATTTTACTGGTGACGAGTATGTGTTGCAGAATATTCAGGGGCATAAAATTGAGTTTATTAATGGCGACATTCCTCCATCCCAGCACATGCCCGCTCGAACGTTTAAATTATCTGCTGCAGAACAGGCAGCCGGCTATAAGGAACTGTTAAGTCTTGAGCACAAAGGAGTGATTGAGAGAGTGGTGCATGAGCCAGTTGAATTTGTTTCGAACATATTCACCAGACCTAAGAAGGATGGAGGTTGTCGTGTCATTATTGATCTAACCCGTTTGAATACTTTTGTAACATATACTCATTTTAAAATGGATACGTTTGAAATAGCCAAATCATTGATTTCTCATGGTTGCTTTATGGCATGCATCGACTTAAAAGACGCATATTATTCCGTATCCATCCAGAAATGTGACAGAAGGTTTTTGAAATTCATCTGGATGGGGCAACTCTGGCAGTACAAGGCTTTGCCTAATGGGCTCACCACAGCCCCTAGATTGTTCACTAAATTAGTGAAGCCAATTATGGCTTATTTGAGACAACGACACCATATAGTTATGGCCTATTTAGATGATATCTTAATTGTGGGCCACACCCTGGAATTGGCTGAACAGGGTGTTGCAGCTGCTGTCAATATATTTCAACAATTGGGGATTATTGTCCATCCAGAGAAGTCAAAGTTCTACCCTGCCCAGGTGATTAATTACCTAGGGTTCATGGTGAACTCTATAAGCATGAGGGTTACCATTCCAATTAACAAGATTGAGGAGGTTACCCAGGTGTGTCAAGATTTAATCCGCACCAATATACCATCGATTCGGCACTTAGCTACAATAATTGGGAAGCTGGTAGCTTTGTTTCCGGCAGCGCGATATGGACCTTTGCATTATCAGAATTTGCAAAGAGCTAAAATTGCTGCGTTAAAACAGAACGCTGGTCATTATGATCGGTCCATGCAGCTGCCGCCCGAAGCGATAAATGAGTTGCAATGGTGGGTGTGTCACATTAGCAGCTCATTCAAGCCTATGAGGGAGGCTAATCCGGTGGTATATTTGCAAACTGATGCAAGCTCCAATGGTTGGGGAGCCACGAATAATTGCTCTAGTTGTGGTGGCAGATGGGACACCCTTGAATCAACGATGTTGTTAACTCAAGGGATTAACTATTTGGAGTTGCTGGCAGCATTCCACGGACTTCGTGCGTATTGTTCCAAGCTTGTTGGAGCACATGTCCGTCTCCAAATAGACAACACCACAGCAGTGGCATATTTAAACCATATGGGTGGTACCAGGTCAGTTTCGTGTGACAAATTGGCTAACTCAATTTGGCTCTGGTGTGTTCAAAGAGACATTTGGATTTCAGCTACCTATTTGCCAGGTGAGCTTAATACTGTGGCGGACACCAGGTCACGCAAATTTAATGACAATATTGAATGGATGTTGCATCCTGAGATTTTTTCTAAACTCACAGCCAAATTTGGTAAACCGGACATTGACCTCTTTGCGTCACGGTTGAACCATCAGGTACCAACCTACGTTTCATGGGAACCAGATCCTGGGGCAATAGCGCTAGATGCATTCTCGCTGGACTGGGGGAAGTGGTTTTTCTATGCCTTCCCCCCGTTTTGCCTCATCAGTCGGGTATTGCGAAAGATTCAGGCAGATGCTGCCAAGGGCGTCCTTATTATACCCGACTGGCCCACACAGCCTTGGTATCCGGTGGTCTTTGACATGCTCAACGAACCTTGGGTCCTTTTGAAGGGTTGCCCACAATTGGTTACTCACCCTGTCTCAGGGGAGCCACATCCCTGCCATGGCTATTTAAATTTGTTGGCTTACAGGTTCTGAACAGGCCGTTAGTGCAATACGGCCTCTCGGCTCGGACCATGGATACCATCGGGGCGTCGTGTCGAGAGTCCACAAGGCGAAGATACCGCTCGCATATTAAGAAGTGGGAAGCCTACTGCAGCCGCTCTCGCATCACGTACGATGACGTGACAATAACCGACGTCCGGGAATTCCTCGCGGGGTTGCACCATGATGAACACTTAAGTTGCAGTGCCATCAACAGCGCCAGAAGTGCGCTATCATTCTACCTCAGGTTGGAGGTAGAATCCAACAGGCTAGTGTCCAGACTCATGCGGGGTATATTCAATATGAATCCGCCTACACCATGCTATAATATCACCTGGGATGTCAGGTACGTATTAACCCTGCTCGGGACGTGGTCACCCATGGAACGGCTCCAACTGGACCAACTCACCATGAAGCTGGTGATGTTACTAGCGCTGACTTCAGCTCAGAGGGTACAGACACTACACAAACTTTGTGTCGACAGAATGACGTCTACCCCCACAGAAGTAGTCTTTTTCATTGACGAGCTACTAAAGCAGCATAGACCTGGGTGCACAGGGCTGCAGCTGAAGTTCCCGGCATACCCCGCAGATGCTAGGCTATGTTTAGCCTCACATATCCGCCACTATGTCAAGGTGACGGCACGCATCAGAGGAATGGAGAGATGCCTGCTTGTCACTCATAAGAGACCTCATCATCGAGTGACAGTCCAGACGATATCCAGGTGGCTTCGAGTCGTCTTGGGTAAGTCAGGTATCGACACTAATGTGTTCAAGTCTCATTCCACCAGGGCTGCATCGACGTCAGCGGCGAGGGTCATGGAGGTGCCCATGGACCAAATTCTCGCCACCGCAGGATGGGCTAATGAAGCTGTGTTCCAGCGTTTTTATAACAAGCCTGTTGCTGCTCCTCTACAGTTCGCAGAAGCCGTGCTGAATGCAGGTCAAGAACGTGGAGATGTCCCCGTATGAGGGGTTTTGATTTGGTATTAATAAATATGCTCTTGTTTTGCAGTATGGACTATTGAGCAAGTTTGTTCCTCCCATCCATCCCTGGTAGTGGTGTGTCAGCATGGACATGGTCCAGGGCGTGTAATCACAGAAGCTTTGAAGTCTTCACGAAGTCACTCACGTGACTCCGAAATGAAATAGTAAGATTGAACGAGAACTTACCAGTTCGAAGGTTGATCTTTATTTTATGAGGAGTCGAAGTGAGGGATTTCGTGCCCTCCTCGCCCAACCCTCAATCACCTTCATCTGATAATCTTAGTCACTTCAATCATACTATGCGAAGTCATTTCTATTGTTGGTTCTGTGATTCCACGCCGCTACTTTGAAGTATGTCGAGCATGCGCGCCGGCGGGCTCTTCACGAAATCCCTCACTTCGACTCCTCATAAAATAAAGATCAACGTTCGAACTGGTAAGTTCTCATTCAATCTTACTATTCCTGCTGCAAAGAGAATTAGTTGGAGTGGCCCTTGGTCCTTGCTACCTGCTTCCATCTCACTTTGGGCTGGTAGAACAGCTGCAGCAACTGTTCTGTTCAGGCCAGGTTTAAAATGCCTTCAGTTCCCACTGGATGAACTTACATGTTGGCTACCATTTTCAGTCGAGCCTCGACCCGACTATCCCAACCCTAATGATTACTGATGGTTTTGAAGGGAAATGGGCACTCCCCAGTTAACAGGGTGAAAGGGTCCCTTCATTGTCTCATTCACTGCAAAGAAGCAAAGTTTAGCAGAAATGCGTGACTCCGTGTAAACAATTGCATGGCAGTTGTTAACTCAGTCTGTCTGGGCGAGACAGCAGTCTGACAGTATTCACTGGAAGGAGATAAGATCTAATTGACTAATCCTAATCCAGGACAAGGGGTCACAATTTAAGGATAAGGGGGAAATCCTTTAAGACCGAGATGAGAAAGACTTTTTTCACACAGAGAGTGGCGAGTCTCTGGAACTCTCTGCCACAGAAGGTACTTGAGGCCAGTTCATTGGCTATATTTAAGAGGGAATTAGATGTGGCCCTTGTGGCTAGGGGGATCAGAGGATATGGAGAGAAGGCAGGTACGGGATACTGAGTTGGATGATCAGCCATGATCATATTGAATGGCGGTGCAGGCTCGAAGGGCCGAATGGCCTACTCCTGCACCTAAATTCTATGTTTCTATGTAATTGCATGTTGCAAATGAATTGCAGAGATTCGACCAAGTGACAATATGCTGTGAAATTCCATACCTGTTGTTGAAGTTGTAGTTGTTTCAGGTGCTGGAGAAGACACCGTTGTAGGTAGGAATGTGAAAACACGAGAAAGAGTTGGTGAATGGAAAATGACTGAACAGGTTACATGGACAAAAGCATTTCTTTCAATCTGATTTTAGTGACTGTCTTCGGTTGATTTTCAGGCAATTTCAATCCACAACAGTTGTAATTCACACATTGGTTGTATCTGTATTGAGGAAGATGGTAATTGGTGTGAAAGATGATGCTTTGGCTGAGGGAGGAGGGTTCTGGTTTTGCAGCGAGGACTTAATCTATCTTAACTGAGAGGAAAGAAGTAGGATAGCCAACATACTGTGGTACAAGTTAGGGTGGGGCAGAAGTTGGAACTTAATTAGTGGAATGAGATGGGGAGAGAATGATGGGCAGCTCAGCCACGTGGGGACAGATAGAGTGAGTGGTGATAGGAATGATGAATAAAAGCAGAAAAAAAATGGATGGACAGGTGAGTGTTTGTGGGAGAAGAAGAATGGGTGTGTGGGTTACCTGAATAAAATATTCATTATGTTGGGTTGTTAGGTACCGAGGTGGAATATGAGATGTAGTTCTTCCAAAACAATGACACTGACTTTTGTGATCCAAGGGGAGATAGCTGAATGGATAGCAAATTGGTTTCATGGAATCTGATTGCCAGTTAAATATTTATTGTTATTTGTGAAAAGTAATATTTATCAATACTTACTTCCGGGGGTGCCACCAACAACAAATTCTGAAAGATGAATGTGAATAGAAAAAGAGAATAAAACTCGGTATATATTAATTATTTGTGGGATGAGCCATTCTGGCGAGACCAGCATTTATTGCCCATCCTGAGCTCCCTTGAGGAGCAGATGTTGACCCAACATCTTGACCGGCTGCACTTCAGCTATTGCACTATAAGAAGCACTTGTTCAATGTGTCCAATAGTTCCCGATAAGATATGCTGTGTTTTCCAAGCTTTGACCTTATCCATTGGATGTGGGATCACTTGGCCCCATCTCTTGTCAGCTGAAGGGTCTCGACCCAAAACATCACTCATTTCTTGTCTCCAGAGATACTGCTGGCCCAGCTGAGTTACTCCAGCACTCTGTGTCTATCTTCGATATCAGACTGAACCATGGGTTTACAGACTGGGGAATATGATTTTGCTGTTGCATATGCTCCACATTACTTCACAGAGGCTCCGTGGAGCTGTCTTGTTTCCGAATCAAATCTGTTAATTTGGAATATCACAAGACAGATCCCTGACACCGTTTCTTGAGCAGAGATGGACGGGCATCAAATGCTGGCCTTACCAGTGTTGCCAAATCAGAGAAAGGAAGAAGCAGGTTATGAGATTAACTCTAATGCAATAGTTGCTGCAGATGCTGCTGTTGCAGATACAATTGAATTGGGTTGTGAACAATTTAAAATCAGCAATAATTTAAGATTGATGTTCCTGGGATAATGTGAGCAGAGTGTTGAGGAGATGGGGCTATGATCATACCTGTAGTTGATGATGATGTTGTTGTCTCTGGAAGGGATACAGTTGAAGATGTGAGTGCAGGTATTATAGAATATATATGATTACACTGAAATCAAATAACTATTTGTTAAGTCGTCATTCTAATGTCCGTACCTGTGGTCGATGACAATGTTGTTGGCTCTGGAGAGAAAACAGATCAAGATGTAATTTTGCAACTATGCTATAGTAGAGAGTAGAGAGTGGAGTATGCTATAGTATGCAATTGGAGGGAATACAGAGGGGCGGGATGGGGGGTGTTGAAAGATTATGGAGTAAGTGTGGAAGATTAGGACAATTGTTTCGCATCATGTGATAAAGACTAGGTATTGTTTTTCCAAAGGTTTGCGTGAAGCAGCTTTATACAGCAATGTGAAAAACTGAATGAGGCAGATGATGATGGTGGGGCAGGAATTGATCTCGTAATATGGACTTGCTTTTATGTTACTGGAGTGAACAAGGGGACATAATTCAATTAACCCACTGCGGTCCTATTGTGTAAATGTCAAATTTATATAGTCACCCTGTTTTTCACAAGAAATTTTCATTTATGAGGTATAGTTTCATGTCAAGAGGATCCAGAATGAAAATTGCCAACCAGCTGGTCTATGTTTCAATGGATAATACCAGTTTGACTGTCGGAAATACATAACATTATTGGTGGAGTAGGTTTTATGGTTATTAAATGTGTCCAGACTGCTGGTTTAATCAATTTATCTCCTTAATCCATTAATCTTATGAGTGGATTATTTGTGGACTGAAACTTGCAACAACTTGGGAGGATCACGACATTTGCTACATTATTATTGCTAACTTATTACCTGTTGAAGTTTTTGTTTGAAATGTTGATGCTGTAAATCAAGATTTGTCTGTTTAGTTCCAGAGGAATCTGAGCAATTCCATCATTGGGTGAGTTGTTTGGAGTTAAATAAAATCGTAACGGACAAAGGTAACACAAGCAGAGATTTTACTTCGGAGTCACGTGAGTGACTACGTGAAGAACCCCTTACAGCCGTTCGTGCGTCATTACGTCAGACGTTTTTCGTGCAGGCGACTGTGGAGCAGCTCAGCTCCTCCATGGTAAGTCTAAAAAAGTTGCAGGTAAGTGTTATTTTTTCTTACCTGTTCTAGGTCTCCTGCAGGAACCTCCGGGGTTTTTGCAGTGGATGTTCGCGATGACCGACGAGGGAACCAGCCTAGGGCTTTGGGGGGGGAAACCCTGGTCCGACCGCGGAAGCGGAGAGCTGGGAAAGTCGGGTTCGCGATCGGAGTCACTGATAACGCGGTCAGTGATTCCACAGGTTGGGTTCCCGGGTAGGGGAAACCCGAGAATAGTGCGGTTTTAGACCGCAGTAGTCCCTAGGGGATGGGGCTTAACGGACCTGAACGGTCTGCCTGGTTTCCCGGTGGAGGGGAAACTCAAGCATATGCGGTTCTAGACCGCAGTAGTCCCCAGGACATGGGGTTAAAATTAATTTAAATGGTTAAACTGGGTTCCCGGTGCAGGGGAAACCCAGGTATATGTGTGGTTCCCAGACCACAGTAGTCCCCAGCGCATGGGGTTAAGACAAACCTAAATGGTTAGGCTGGGTTCCCGGTGCAGGGGAAACCCAGGTATATGTGTGGTTCTCAGACCACAGTAGTCCCCAGGTAATGGGGTTAATTCACATAAATCATTAGCCTGCGTGCCAGGAGGGTACCGTGGGTATATATTTATATATATATTATATTTATATGGATTCCTGGTGAGGGGAAATTCACCTATGGGGTTCCCAAACTACAATAATCCCCAGGATATGGGGACAACTGACAAAATAGTCAGTACAATTGGGAAAGTTGGGAGATTTCACCTCTGGGAATTAATTTAGAGAGCAGCACTTTTGGGAAGGGCTGCTTCATGGGAATGTCAAGTTATGGCAGTGCCAGCCTATGGGAAAGGCTGTGTCAGCAGTATCTTTGTTTAGGACTGCTAATGGGGATGCCAAGCTATGGTAGGCTAGCCTGATGGAGAGGCTGTGCCAGCAGTGCCTTTGCTCAGGACTGCTCATGGGGATGCCAAGCTATGGCAGGCAAGCCTATTGGAGAGGCTGTGCCAGCAGCACCTTTGATCAGGGCTGCTTATGGGGATACCAAACTATGGCAGGCTAGCCTATTGCAGAGGCGGTGCCAGCAGTACCTTTGCTCAGGACTGCTCTAAGGGAATGCCAAGTTATGGTAGGCTAGCCTATTGGAGAGGTTATGCCAGCAGCACCTTTGCTCAGGGCTGCTTGATGAGAATGCCAAATCTATGGCAAATACTGGGCTATGGGAAAGTCCGGGCCAGCAGCTACTTTGTTCGGGGCTGCTTCATGGGCACCAGGGGTACCTTGTTAGGGCTGCTTTATGGGAATAGCAGTTTAGTAGGGTATTCCCTTTCACAGTGATCATGGGGGATGAGGAGGCATTGTTAGGTTAAGGCAATATAACAGAATGATGACAAAAGTATTCAAAGTAAACTATACACAGTTTTAAAAGCGCTTGTGCTAAAATCCGCTGTCTAGTCTCAAACTATATTTGAGAAATTGGGCTCCTCTATCCAGTTAGATTAAGTCCTATCAAATAGATTTGTAGGATGTTGGGATTTACTTTTAGGTATTCAATTGGCCATGATGCCGGCCTGGGCAACAGATTGCAGTCAATAAGACTTTGGTAACAGTTGTTGGTATAAAACAGTTATAGTCGTTGGATTAATTGTTAAGTGCATAGATGCAATTCAGGTGTGTAGGTACCTGCAACAGTTATTTTGTTAAATGGTTAATTAGTAAGTGCCATCTAGGTCATTGTTAACGCCAGCTGAAATTAATAATGTCACGATGATGGACAAACAGTGTTCATTACTGCTCTAGTAGTTGTTAGGTAAACCTTTTATTCTATTGCAAATTGGTGCTAATGGCCTAAATGGGAAATGGTGTCAGCAGGGCTTTGTAGCAGGCCTGCTTTATGGCTCCCTCATGTAAGAGGTGAGCATGTGGGATTGGTATAGTTTAACGCCGAGTCTGAGGGTATAGCCATAGAGCATGCCCAAGAGATCGGGGCATGTGCCAGAGGTCTAGGCCTGGCAAGAAAGTTACCATCCCAAACACAATATGCAGTGAACACCGCTTTCAGGGGATATTACAGTTGGCTGCCGAATCTTCTATTCAGGTAAGACTTTTCCATAGGAGTAACCTGGAGGGCGAAGCACAAGCTATTGGAACAAGCAAGGTTTCATAGTTTTGGCAACAATGCATCCCATGTCTTTTTTGGCAGTAGCGGTTCACTGAAGTTGCTGGCAGCATGAAACCTGGCCAGAGGTTCCATGCACTGGACTTGTGCTACTCTACAATTAAGGGACCACTTGCAGTTTGGTAGGTGTATACTTAGTTATACAGTACAAATGATTGAGACATTATCAGCTACTTTGAACGGTAAATGTAAAATGTACAATATTGGTTTTCAAGCAGATTAGAGTGGACAGGTTCAGTATAAGGACCAAGATTGTCTTGCTAGACTGGCTCGGAAATCGGGCCACAGTTGCTATTTAAGGTAGTTACCAAGTAGCTGAAAGATCATCTCGAGTTTGGAGATGGAACAGATTTGCATGACTTGCCCAAAAAGTTCTGTTATTAGTATCAACTATTTATAGACTCTACGGGCATTGTATGGGCTATAGAGTGATTGGACAAATAAGCATATTGTCATGCTCATGTTCAGGTTGATGCATTGTGATGATGGCATATGTTAGTCACGAGGGTGTAATCGGTTAAAGAATCACTGGAATGGTTACATAGTTTTGTTGCCACAGGAGAATCATCAAGTGTGGGTAATGGCAACACAGAGTTGGTGTTGAATTGCACTGTATTATGAAATTCTGGTTCAATGGAACACCTAATATGAATATATGTGTATACATATGTATGTTGGTTTCATGTTTATTTCACTGGTTGCAAAATATTTGGCATAGCAGTGGTGAAAGATACATTCTCGCCAAAAGGAGCAGGAGGGTCTTTTATGGCTACCTCCATTTTGTCTCATCAATCAAGGTTTCAAATAAAGTCATTAAGAGGCTTTAAGTTCCTATTGTGTGATTATGCAAATTGATTCCCGATTTGTTGCAAATAATTATATAACCTTTTTGGTTATTTTAAACTTGAATTTGCTTGTTCAGCCTGAGGTTTCGGAAATCAGATGTTGCATGATAAACTCAAAGTTATGTTCTGCAGGTCTAACAAACTGCCTAAGGTTTGGGTTGTTACATCTATCCTTCTATGTGTTCAAAGTGTTTGCATAGCACCAAACGGCTGAATTTCTTTTCCAGGAGATGAAAGAGTTTGTTATGCTTATGTTCCATGGAAAATGGTATTGATTGCTAATGTTTCAAGTTCATGCTTAATGATTGTCTGTTACTTATGGAGTTATACGGCCATTAATTGGCTCGATGAGCTTCCTCATTGAATTGGCTGTAGCAAACGAGACTCACTCTGTCGGGTCCACACCGGTTATCAAGGGGTAGGATATCTTCAACATGGGTCCCAGGACCAGTATAATGCCATATGCGATGTTGATATTTGTGAACACTATTTCACCAGGAGGCAGCAACTATATCCTTAAATTTGGCTGGATTAGGTAGTTATCCTTCTGGCTCTGGTTTAGTGCAGCAGGTTCAGTCGCTAAATAATTGTGATGGTACAGGATGATAATGTCTGTAAATTATAATATATAATATGTTATAAAGACTTGAGCAGACCAGAAGGGGGTCAGGTCTCAAAATAGTCACAGGCATACCAGGGGACCTTTGATAAGGTAAGCACACATGTATACAACCATATGTCAAGGTCATCAAGAACCTTGGAGTTCTGGACTAGCAATGTTGTTAGTCACAAAGAATTTGGGAGAACGTATTGTTCATGGCATTCCAGATGAGGAAAACGGAGTTATGTTATGTACTAATGGATTCTGTTTCCAGATCTCATTCCACCAGGGCTGCTACAACATCAGCAGCAAGGGTATTTATGTTCCGCTGGGTCGCATTGTTGCGGCTGGAGTATGGTCCATCGAATGAATCTCCAAACATCTGTAATGACCCATTGGTGCACCAGGAGTATTGTTAACTCTATTTATGTTCTGGTTATATGTTCCATCTGGGTGAGAGATGGAAATATTATTGTTTCATTTAAACAGCATCAGCATGTTTTACATCTATGTTATGACTGTATGCATTATGAATGTTTTCCCTTCATTTGTCAATGAAGCAGCTGTGGTTGTGTATACTCGTTTCACACGGCATGAAATCACAGAGCTTTGAAGTCTTCACGTAGTCACTCACGTGACTCCGAAGTAAAATAGTAAGATTAAACAAGAACTTACCAGTTTGAAGTTTGATCTTTATTTTATGAGGAGTCGAGTTGAGGGACTACGTGCCCTCCGCTCCCAGCCCTCATAGATTTCATCTGGTAGTTCTAGTCTTTATCTTATATTATACTTCAGTTATTATTTGCTGTGATTTCACACCGTTGCTTTGAAGATTGACGCACGAACGGCTGTACGGGGTTCTTCACGTAGTCCCTCAACTCGACTCCTCATAAAATAAAGATCAAACTTCAAACTGGTAAGTTCTTGTTTAATCTTACTATTCTACACCATTCAATGCGGCTCTTGGAATGGGAGGTGAAAGGAATGTGGAGGCTCAGACTGGAATGGAGGTCTGAAAACAAGTGTTGCAGTGTCTTTATAGAAGATCAGTCAGTTGGTCCATGTATATGAATGATAACAACCTGCTGTGGCCCAGCTGATATCATACCTGTTGTTGAAGTCGGAGTCGTTGTCGATGCTGGAAATGAGACAATTGACCAGGTCAGTGTGGAGTGTCAAATTTCAACTCAATCCTGTCCATCTGTCCACCCGTCTATCTTTCCTCATGGTTGCTACACATATGTAATATTGCAAAACATTTCATAGTTTTGGTTCTCCATTTAAGATGCACCTCATCAAGAGTAACAAGTTGACATCTTGGGAATAGTTGGGAATAGTTGTTCCCAGGTTAATGCATTGTGTGATTGTTAACGTGTCGGCACGGACTGGAAGGGCCGAGAAGGCCTGTTTCCGTGCTGTAATTGTTATATGGTGTTGTTCATTACTTACTTGTTGTTGAAGTTGTGGTCGATGTAGCTGCTGGAAGAAACACATTAGTTTGTGTGAATAGGCAGACTGGAATATCTTTCCATTGTCTACCAGTTCATAGAACTAGTTCTCAGGATATTGTATTGTAAACATCATGGAATTATTGTATAAAGCCTTCTTGAACCTTTTTTGTATGTTGCAGCGAATGTCCTACCCTTGTTGAAAGGTTTTGTTGCTGTAACTGCTGGAAAGCATATGATGGAAGATGAGAGGGGATGAACAGATTGTTTGGAGGCGTAGTGGAGCCAAATCAGAGAAAGGAAGTAGCAAGTTATGAGATTAACTCTAAACCAATAGTTGTAGCAGATGTTGCTGTTGAAGATATAATTAAAGTGCGTTGAGATGAATTGAAAATCAGCAGGAATAATGTAAGATCGATGTTCTTGGGATAATGGGAACAGGCTGTTGAGATGGGGCTGTGATCATACCTGTGGGTGATGATGATATTACTGACTCTGGAAGTGATACTATTGTAGATGTGAGTGCGGAGATTGTAGAATAAATCTGACTACACTGAAATCAACAAACTATTTGTCAAGTCATCAACTGCTCCCTTCAAATGTCCATACCTGTGGTCGATGACAATGGTGTTGACTCTGGAGAGGAAACAGTTCAAGATGTAATTTTGAAACAATGCTGTCACTAGAAAATGGGGAATAGCATTTATTATGACCCAATTAATCTACATTTCACACATTGAATCTGTCCACACAATTGGAGGGAATACTGAGGGATGTGGCGGGTGGGGGGGGGGGGGGGGGGGGGGTTGAAAGAGTATGGAGTAGGTGTGGAAGATTTGAAAAATTGTTTCTCATTGTAGGATGAAAACAAGGATTGGGGGGGTGAAAGGAACGTGGTACTTCACACTGGAATGGAGGTCTGAAATAAAGCGTCGCAGTGGCTTTGTGGAAGATCAGTCTGTTGGTCCATGTACATGAATGATAACAACCTGCCGTGGCCCAGTTGATACCATACCTGTTATTGAAGTCGGAGTCGTTGTCGATGCTGGAAATGAGAAAATTGACCAGGTCAATGTGGAGTGTAAAATTTCATCTCAATCCTGTCCAACTGTCTGCTGGTCTATCTTTCTTCATGGTTCCTACACCTACGTAACATTGCAAAAGATAGCACAGTTTTGGTCTTCCATTTAAACTTGAACATGATAAGAAAAGATAAGAATTATATCGAGAAAATTGTTAAATGCGCCTTTCTTTTCCAAGATCACATTCCCACGGCTTCCCCACCATCTGCAACGCTCTATCCACGTACTTAAATTTGTGATGAATATGAATATTTCCGAAAATCATTGGTGTATTTGTACTCAAAAATAGGTATCAACAGAACATTGATAGTTTTCTGTAAAGTCGATTTATATTCAAGAAACATTTTTGTGCTCCTGCTTACAAACATAAGGGACCATGAAAACACCGTTGATGCAAAGTACTTGTTTACTACCTCGTCTACATCCTCTGACTACAAGCAAAAAATCCCTTCTTTATCCATGATGATACATCCTTTACCTCCTGTTTCTCTTGTTACCCTATTAATTTTCATGGATGTATACAAAGACTTGGGATTTTTTTTCACTAATTGCCAACGTGATTTATTTCCTGATCGCTTTATATTCCTCAAAGTACTTGTCTGATTTTTTCTTTCTAATCCTTACATAGAGTTCATTTTTCTTTTGAACTGAATTGAACTACCTTTATTGTCATGCCTGCAGTCATACATATATTAAAAATAACAAAACCACACAATAAACACAAATTTAACATCCACACAGTGAGTTCACCAAACACCTCCTCACTGTGGTGGAAGGCAAAAGTCTTAGAGTCTCTGTCTTCTTCCCTCCTTGTTCTCCCTCTGCGCTGAGGAGATCCTGGCCTCCGATGCTCCTGTCCACCAGGCCCGCGGCCGAGCCTCTGAAACCGGGCCGCCATCGCTGGAATTCCGGAACACCGCAGCTCCGAAAGCCAGGCCACCGCTGGAGCACCGCAGCCCCGAAAGCCAGGTCGTCGCTGGAGCACCGCAGCCCCAAAAGCCAGGTCGTCGCTGGAGCACCGCAGCCCCGAAAGCCACGTCGTCACTGGAGCACCGCAGCCCCGAAAGCCAGGTCATCGCTGGAGCACCACAGCCCCGAAGCCAGGTCGCCGCTGGAGCACCGCAGCCCCGAAAGCCAGGTCGTCACTGGAGCACCGCAGCCAGGTCGCCGCTGGAGCACCGCATCCCCGAAGCCAGGTCGCCGCTGGAGCACCGCATCCCCAAAGCCAGGTCGCCGCTGGAGCACCGCAGCTCCGAAGCCAGGTCGCCGCTGAAGCACCGAAGCCGTGCCGCCGCTGCTGGAAGCTGGAAGGCCACCAGCTCCGCAATTGGGGCCTCAGCACAGACGGAGACGGCGACACGGGACACGATAAGAAAAGTCGCGTCCCCCCGAAGAGAGAGACGAAAACCCTGTTTCTCCCACCCTCCCCCCCCTCCCCCCCCCCCCCCCTCCACACACACATATACAACCTAATAAACCAAAAATAATCACTAAAAACAGACACAAAGACAAAAATAAAATAAAAAACAGACGGACTGCAGGTGAGCCGCAGCTGCCAAGCAGCGCCGCCACTTCCGGTTACAACTGTTGAACTTCCGGTTGAACTGTTACAACCTCTGTGATCAGCCACGGTTTCCTTCCTTTCCCATCCTTAACCTTCATCCTTATTGAAACATGCTGGTCTTAAACACTGAACAACCTGCCAGTATGAGTCTCCCATCGGTCAGATGAGTACCTGCCCAATGACAATGCTTCCCAATTTACTCTCCCTTGATTCTGCTAAACGTTGCTGTAATCTGCAATTCCCGCAATTTAGTACCTTCCCGCAAAGTCCAGACTTATCGTTCTTCACAACAATCTTAAAATTTATCCGGCATCTGTAGTTTCATGTGTCCACATCAAACTTATTGAGTTGTGATCGCTGATCCCAAAATACTCTACGGCCGTTACACCTGTCACCTGGCTGGGCTAATTTCAAGGTCTAATATGCTCCTCTCGAAATATATAAAAAATAGGTGCAGGAGGAGGCCATTCGGCCCTTCGAGCCAGCACCGCCATTCATTGTGATCATGGCTGATCGTCCCCAATCAATAACCCGTGCCTGCCTTCTCCCCATATCCCTTGATTCCACTCGCCCCGAGAGGTTTATCTAACTCTCTCTTAAATCCATCTGGTTATTTGGCCTTCACTGCCCTCCATGGCAGGGAATTCCACAAATTCACAACTCTCTGGGCGAATAAGTTTTTTCTTATTTTACCGACCTGACCTGAAGCTCACTTGCTGCAACCAATCAACGGTTTTGCTGATCGGCAATTCAATCCCTCCCTTCCCTGTACTTCAATGTGCCTATCAAAAAGCCTCTTAAACGGCACTATAGTGTATGCCTCCAACACTACTCCTGGCAATGTGTTCCGACTTCAAGCCTCCACTATCTGCGTTAAAAGATTTGCCCCGGACATCTTCATTAATTCCCCCACTCACCTGATAGCTGTGCCCTCTCATGTTGGACATTTCTACCCTGACGAAGAGGTTGTGACTGTCGACAAAATTCACTTCCATGATAATCTCAACGTCTCAGTTGTGTAGATCTCAAATTTTATTTCAGTAAAATTATGACAGAGCAGAATTTTTGCCACTCATTTCATAATTTCCTATGTTTACAACATCCTCAGAAAGGTTAAGATAAAATGTCTAATTATATTAAGGTTTTGACTGAAAGTATTAAAATACTCTCATCCACTTCATAAAAAGTAATGTTAACATCCTGGGAATAGTTGTTCCCAAGTGAATGCAAAGTGTAATTGTTAATGTTTATCACTTACTTGTTGAAGTTGTGGTCGATGTTGGTGCTGGAAGGAAGACAGTAGTTTTGTGTGAATAGGCGGAGTGGAATATCATTCAATTTTCCCCTCAGTTCATAGAACCAGTTCTCAGGATATTGAATTGGAAACTTCATGCAATTATTATAAAATCTCTCCCTGCTATAGGAAAGATGTGTTCAACTGGAAGCGGTGCTGAGAAAATTAACGAGGATGGTGCCGGGACCTGTGGGTCTGAGACGTTAGGCAGGCCAGGACCGTAATCCTTGGAGCAAAGAAGAATAGGGGTGATCTGATAAAGGTGTAAAAGATCATGAGGGGATAGGTAGAGGAGATGCACAGACTCATTTCTGCAGAATAGGGGGATCAAGAACCAGAGGACATAGGTTTAAGGTGAGAGGGGAAAGATTTAGTATAAATCTGTGGCGCAACGTTTTCACACAATGGGTGGTGGGTAAATGTGGGGTCGTGCACTTCGGGATATAACAGGAAATTAAGATGGATCCCAATGTGAAACGTCCACAGTCCAATTCCCTCCTCAAATCTTGTCTGAGCTGCTGAATTCCTCCAGAAGGTCATTGTGGCTAAAGGCAGATGGTAAGTTCATGTTTACTATGAGAATATTTGATCAGACCCAGGCAGTCTGATTGTAGTTATAGAGGAGCATGGTGAGAACACATCTGGCTATAAAGACTCAGTCAATGTGTTCATTCAAAGCAGTGATAGATAGATGTTTGGACATAGTTGGGAATTAAAATCAATGGCAACAGTGCTAAAAAATGAATCTGGGCAGCATTCCAGAGTTACATGGAGGGATGCTGTTATATTTGATAAGAATAGATATACAAGGATTGCTCATCCCATAATCAAAGGCAATAACCTCTGTTAGTTGTTAAAGAAGGAACTGCAGATGCTGGAAAATCGAGGGTACACAAAATGCTGGAGAAACTCAGTGGGTTTCATGCTGCTGCACCCGCTGAGTTTCTCCAGCATTTAGTGTAACCTCTGCTCGTTGCCTGTAAATGGTATGGATTTAACTTGAGGTAGAGGAGATTTTACCTGGTCATGATCACACCCTGATCACCCATTCAATGATCACTTCCAACTGGTTCCGTTTCCATTCAGGTCCTTATTAATCTGAATGAGAATCACATGATAATAATGGCGTCATTACCTTCTGGCGTTGATGTTTGATGATCATATCCATAGGTTGTCATTTTGGCTGGAATAGAAAGAAGGAGAAGTTGGAGGAAAAACAAGTGGAATCTGGATTTCTAAATATGTGGAAATGCCGAAGCTGAAGGCTTTAGAAACTGGGTCCATCATAACCACTGATAGTTTTTTAAATTCAAGAGTCAAGAATGTTTTATTGTCACATGACCTGAAACGAAACAATGAAATCCTTACTTGCAGCAGCACAACAGATACTGTATGTAAACATAGTACTCTGTTAGTGTTACTGTCAGTGTGATGAGGACAGCGTGATTTGGTAGTATAGTAGATACAAGGTGTATCTGTTGATATTGTCTTTCACTGAAGGTAGTACTTGCAGTGCAGCACTTTCTCTGCATCTTTTTTCAGTTGCTCCTTTCGATTGCTCAGTCAGTACAGGAGATTGTACTCAGATGGTGTGTTAGTTACTGTATGTTAATTTTTTTGGGCATCACTGAGGCAAAGGAAATGTATGAGCGTGCATGGTTGAAGAAGAGTCATAAATTCCATTTCCACCCTTGATCAATTCAGTGGAAGGATGCTTTGGAAAGACAATTTTGCTCCAAACTGGAAGATGAGATGGATATTCAGCAACAGTGGCAGGGGTCTCACGCCTTCACAAAACCATGTGGTAGCTCAAGCGAGAGTGTGGCATCACTCCTGGTTAGGCTTGTTGCATTCTACGCTCGATTTGAAAAGTTGAACACGGATGTGTCTTCTCGAGCACCCAGAGCTTCCGATGGCATAGTATTTTCAGTCACCAAGGCCGGCGTCAGAAGAGGCATCACGAGGGTGAACCAAGTAACTAAGCCAACCAACTCGCAGGAGATTTTGCGGACATCTTGAATCTGTCATTATTAAGGTCTGAGGTTCCTATCTGCTTCAATGGGCTTCAATAATACTCTGGCCCAAGAAGAGTACCGTGACAGGAAGAGTACAGAGGGCCTCACAGTGGCGCAGCGGTAGAGATGTTTGCCTTACAGCGCCATACACCCGGATTAGATCCCGACTACATTTAGTGTCTGTCTGGAGATTGAATGTTCTCCCTGTGACCATGTGTGCTTCTTCCCACATTGCAAAGATCTGCCGATCCGTACATGAATTGGCTTCTATAAATTGTCCCTGGCATGTGGGGTAGAACTAGTGTACAGGTGATCGCTGGTCACTGGGACTAAATTAAAACTGAATTAAATTAAAGTCGTCTAAGCTAAACTGAACGAAACATGTCTCAATTACCACCAAACAGTGGCACTAATGCTCGTGATGAAGAAGTGCTTTGAGAGGTTGATTTTGGTGCATATCAACACCTACCTTGGCGAAGACCTGAACCCACTACAATTAGCTACCAACACAATCGATCAATGCCTGCTGAAATCTCACTGGCGCTACCTTCTGCAATGACGATGGAGAGAGTCAACTCTTTCAAGTTACTGTGCATGCATGTCTGTGAAGATCTGTCCTGGGCCCAGTACATTTATGTAATCTTCAACAATGTCCATCAATACCTCTTCTTTCTTCAAAGATTGAGGAGATTTGGTATGTGTATGAATATTCTGATGTAGATTCTGGGTTGATGTATTAGCCATTATCTTGATGAATGACTGGCAGACACAACTGAAAGAACTGCGTGCTGGTTCATGTTTTCATGTTCTGATGGGTTGAGTACGAGGAGCAATTACTTATCATGCTACTGCATGTAAGAATTTCAATGTTCATTTGACAATTAAACACTCTTAACTTTTCATAGTTCATAAATTCAGAAGTCATAGAAGTGAGTGTTTGTGGGAGACGAAGAAAGGGCGTGTGGGTCACCTGAATACAATATTCATTATGTTGGGTTGTTAGGTACTGAGGTGGAATATGAGATGTAGTTCTTCCAAAACAATGACACTGACTTTTGTGATCCAAGGGGAGATAGCTGAATGGATGGCAAATTGGCTTCATGGAATCTGATTGCCAGTTAAATATTTGTGTAATATTTTTTTATTTGAAATAATCAGTTTACAATGTATAGCTTACTTTATAAACTAACACCTTAATTCAATATTACTACAAATAACATATCAATACTTAATATCTTCTATTTTTTGGAAATAAAGAAAAAGATATATAAAAGAGAAAAAAAAAAAGAGGAAAAAAAAAGAGAAGTTAAATATTTATTGTTATTTGTGAAAAGTAATATTTATCAATACTTACTTCCGGGGGTGCCACCAACAACAAATTCTGAAAGACGAATGGGAATAGAAAAAGAGAATAAAACTATTGGTATATATTAATTACTTGTGGGATGAGACATTCTGGCGAGACCAGCATTTATTGCCCATCCTGAGCTCCCTTGAGGAGCAGGTGTGGACCCAGCATCTTGACTGGCTGCACTTCATCTATTGCACTAAAATAAGCACTTGTTCAATGTGTCCCATAGTTCCCAGTAAGATGTGCTGTGGTTTCCTATCTTCAACATTATCCAATGGATGTGGGATCACTTGGCCCCATCTCTTGTCAGCTGAAGGGTCTCGACCCAAAACATCACTCATTTCTTGTCTCCAGAGATACTGCTGGCCCAGCTGAGTTACTCCAGCAGTCTGTGTCCATCTTCAGTATCAGACTGAACCATGGGTTTACAGACTGGGGAATATGATTTTGCTGTTGCATATGCTCCACATTACTTCACAGAGGCTCCGTGGAGCTGTCTTGTTTCTGAATCAAATCTGTTAATTTGGGATATCACAAGACCGATCCCTGTCACCGTTTCTTGAGCAGAGATGGACGGGCATCAAATGCTGGCCTTACCAGTGGAGCCAAATCAGAGAAAGGAAGAAGCAGGTTATGAGATTAACTCTAACGCAATAGTTGCTGCAGATGGTGCTGTTGAAGATACAATTGAATTGGGTTGTGAACAATTTAAAATCAGCAGCAATAATTTAAGATTGATGTTCCTGGGATAATGTGAGCAGAGTGTTGAGGAGATTTGGCTATGATCATACCTGTAGTTGATGATGATGTTGTTGACTCTGGAAGGGAGACAATTGAAGATGTGAGTGCAGGTATTATAGAATAAATCTGATTACACTGAAATCAAAGTGTGGAAGATTAGGACAATTGTTTCGCACCATGTGATCAAAACGATGTGATATAGTCACCTGTTTTTCACAAGAAATTTCCATTTACTAGGTATAGTTTCATGTCAAGAGGATCCAGAATGAAAACTGCCTTCCAGCTGGTCTATGTTTCAATGGATAATATCAGTTTGACTGTCGAAAATCCATAAAATTATTGGTGGAGTAGGTTTTATGGTTATTAAATGTGTCCAGACTGCTGGTTTAATCAACTTATCTGCTTAAGTGTCCATGCTCTTATGAGTGGATTATTTATGGATTGAAACTTGCAGCAACTTGTGAGGATCACTACATTTGCTACATTATTATTGCTAACTTATTACCCGTTTAAGTTTTTGTTTGAAATGTTGATGCTGTAAATATAGATTTGTCTGTTTAGTTCCAGAGGAATCTGAGCAATTCCATCATTGGGTGAGTTGTTTGGAGTTAAATAAACCCGTGACAAAGGTAACACAAGCAGAGATTCTACACCATTCAAAGCGACTCTTGGAATGGGAGGTGAAAGGAATGTGGAGGCTCAGACTGGAATGGAGGTCTGAAAACAAGTGTTGCAGTGTCTTTATAGAAGATCAGTCAGTTGGTCCATGTATATGAATGATAACCTGCTGTGGCCCAGCTGATACCATACCTGTTGTTGAAGTCGGAGTCGTTGTCGATGCTGGAAATGAGACAATTGACCATGTCAGTGTGGAGTGTCAAATTTCAACTCAATCCTAAGAGTACAAATCATCATCATATTCTTCATACCTTTTTAAGTAATATCTGATGTTTAGTTTCACACAGGTTCATAAATTTGATGGGTGATTGTTGCTGAGAGGGAAGGAATTCATTCGTATGCAGGATATATACGTATATTGTAGGTATGTTACAAACCTTACCTTCAGTGTCGCTGCAGTTCTGTCACTGGCCGTGTACGCGACTTTGACGCCTTTGAATGGGGGAGGGGGCGGGGTTAAAATGCGGTTATCCCCTGCCTTCCGGAGTTATATTTTCTCGGGGTGCGAGCTTTGGCTGAAGATTCGTTCCGACTGCCGGTATGTGAAATTTTTTTTAAAAAATCGCTCGACAATATTAACGCTGGAGTAAAATAAAAATTAGCTTCTAATGTCGTGAACGCCGACAACGGGGACGGATTTATGTAGGGGACAGGTAAAGGAAAGCCGTTTATTTTTTCATATAACTTGCTTGTTAAGATGACCTTAATCAAAATTTCATGTTGCGAAACGGTGATTTATTCTCCATACGAACTGGCAGTATATTTCCTGCCAATATGGGGTTTAAATTCACCGCAACTGCAACTTTCCAATCCATCACGTTCCACAAAAACCCACTCGCAAGCTGATTTAAATGGCCATTAATTTACTGGCATTAAACACTAAATTCCTTCAATTTGGCCAATAAATTCATGACAATTAGATTTAAAAATCATGTTATATTGTGAATTCTTGTGTGAATGTTATTTGGACACTTAGGCTTTTTAAAAAATGTTAATATTTTCTTAAGAAATGGATAGATGTTTAGATCAAGTAATTGAATTTTGTAGGGTTACACAAAAAGCTGGAGAAACTCAGCGGGTGCAGCAGCATCTGAGGAGCGAAGGAGATAGGCGACGTTTCGGGTCGAGACCCTTCTTCAGACTGGTCAGGGATCAGGGAAACGAGAGATATAAACAGTGATGTGGAGAGATAAGGAACAATGAGTGAAAGATATGCAAAAAAGTATTGGTGATAAAGGAAGCAGGCCATTATAAGCTGTTTGTGGTGTGAAAATGAGAAGCTAGTGCGACTGGGGGGGGGGGGGGAAAGATGGAGAAGGAATGTCAGGGCCAGAGGGCAGAGGGAGAGGTGGGGGGGGATGCAGTCTGGGTTAACAGAATTGAGAAAATTCAATGTTTAAGCCCAGAGGATGCAGACTCCCCAAGCGGAATATGAGGTGCTGTTCCTCCAGCTTGCGGTGTTGATCACTCTGGCCGTGGAGGAGGCCCAGGACCGAGAGGTCGGATACGGAGTGGGAGGGGGAGTTGAAGTGCTGAGCCACCGGGAGGTCGGGTTGGTTATTGCGGACCGAGCGGAGGTGTTCGGCGAAACTACGAATTGAATTTTGTAATCAGCTACAATTGGGTAACTATCTAATTATATGCTTTAATTTCAGGTCATCCAAGTAAGATTGTTTCTATTTGTTTCAGAATGCTTCAATCTATAATAACTGAACATTTCTTTCAGTTCTCTTAATTTTTAAGAAAGTTATGGGCTATTGACTGTCCTCGATCACAACTTTTATGTTAAGTCCATGGAAAAGCAATAGGGAACAAGATGGTAATTTCCGAGTATGAAAATGGCCATAACGTTTTTAATACTGAAGATATGAAAGTGAATTAGGTGTCAAATGAAACTTATTTTTATGCTTTATCTGATGGGATAAATTGCAGACTTGATTTTTAAAATCTCAACATTTTGTAACGTTGCTATATATTGTATCCATCATCTTCCAATGGGAAATCTTAATTGTGATGCCACTCGAAAGACGTTTAAGGACCACAATTTTCAGACCGCCTAAAACATTTGCCCAAAGGTTCTGAATGTACGCAAATTACTGAATTTACTTCCATGATGATCTCCATGTCTCTTTTGTGTAGATCTGAAAATATTAAAATACTCTCCTGCACCTGCTGGAAGAAACACATTAGTTTGTGTGAATAGGCAGACTGGAATATCTTTCCATCATCTCCCAATTCATAGAATCAGTTCTCAGGATATTGATTTGTAAACGTCATGGAATTATTGTATTAAGCCGCTTTAAATCATTTTTGTATGTTGCAGCGAATATCCTACGCTCAATTCCCGCTGTTACACCTGTCACCTGGCTAGGCTAATTTCAAGGTCTAATATGCTTCTCTCGAAACATATAAAAAATATGTGCCTGAGGAGGAGGCCATTTGGCCCTTCGAGCCAGCACCACCATTCATTGTGATCATGGCTGATTGTCCCCAATCAATAACCCGTGCCTGCCTTCTCCCCTTAGTGTGGAGTGTAAAATTTCATCTCAATCCTGTCCATCTGTCTACTGGTCTATCTTTCTTCACGGTTGCTACACCTACGTAACATTGCAAAAGATTGTGCAGTTTTGGTCCTCCATTTAATCTTGAATATGATAACAAAAGATCAGAATTATATTGAGAAAATTGTTGAATGCGCCTTTCTTTTCCAAGATCACTTTCCCAATGCTTCCCCACCATCTGCAACACTCTATTCACGTACTTACATTTGAGATGAATATGAATATTTCCGAAAATCATTGGTGTATTTGTACTCAAATAGGTATCAACAGAACATTGATTGTTTTCTGTAAAGTCGATTTATATTCAAGAAACATTTTTGTGTTCCTGCTTACAAACATGAAAACACCGTTGATGCAAAGTACTTGTTTACTACCTCGTCTGCATCCTCTGACTACAAGCAAAAATTCCCTTCTTTATCCATGATGAGTCCTCCTGTTTCCTTGTTACCCTATTGATTTTCATGGATGTGTACAAAGACTTGGGATTTTTTTTCACCAATTGCCAGCATGATTTATTTCCTTATTGCTTTATATTCGACAAAGTACTTGTCTGATTTCTTCTTTCTAATCCTTACATTTTTCTTTTGAACTGTTACAACCTCTGTGATCAGCCATTGCCATCCTTATCCTTACTCCTTATTGAAACATGCTCCTCTTAAACACTGATCAACTTGCCAGTATCGGTCAGATGAGTACTTGCCCAATGACAATGGCTCCTAATTTACTCTCCCTAGCTCCCATTGTGATCATGGCTGATCGTCCCCAATCAATAACACGTGCCTACCTTCTCCCCATATCCCTTGATTCCACTAGCCCCTAGAGCTCTATCCAACTCTCTGTTAAATCCATCCGGTGATTTGGCCTTCACTGCCCACTGTGGCAGGAAATTCCACAATTTCACAACTCTCTGGGCGAACAAGTTTTTTCTTATTTTACCGACCTGGCCTGAAGTTCATTTGCTGCAACCAATACATGGTTTTGCTTATCGGCCATTCAATCCCACTCTTCCCTGTACTTCAATGTGCCTATCAAAAAGCCTCTTACACGGTATATGCGTCCAACACTACTCCTGGCAATGTGTTCCGACTTCAAGCCCCCACTATCTGCGTTAAAAATGATGCCCTGGGCATCTTCATTGAACTCCCCCACTCACCTGATAGCTCTGTCCTCTCATGTTGGACATTTCTACCCTGTGTTGTTGTGGCTAAAGGCAGATGGTAAGCATTTAGTGTAACCTCTGTTCGTTGCCTGAAAATGGTATGGATTTAACTTGAGGTAGAGAAGATTTTACCTGGTCATGATCACACCCTAATCACCCATTCAATGATCACTTCCAACTGGTTCTGTTTCCATTCATGTCCTTATTAATCTGAAAGGGAATCATATGATAATAATGGCATCATTACCTTCTGGCGTTGATGTTTGATGATCATATCCATAGGTTGTCATTTTGGCTGGAATAGAAAGAAGGAGAAGTTGGAGGAAAAACAAGTGAAATCTGGATTTCTAAATATGTGGAAATGCCGAAGCTGAAGGCTTTAGAAACTGGGTCCATCATAACCACTGATAGTTTTTTTAAATTCAAGAGTCAAGAATGTTTTATTGTCATATGACCTGAAATGAAACAATGAAATCCTTACTTGCAGCAGCACAACAGATACTGTATGTAAACATAGTACTCTGTTAGTGTTACTGTCAGTGTGATGAGGACAGCATTTGGCAGTATAGTAGATACAAGGTGTATCGGTTCATATTGTCTTTCATTGAAGTTAGTACTTGCAGTGCAGCACTTTCTCTGCATCTTTGTTCAGTTGCTCCTTTCGATTGCTCAGTCAGTACAGGACATTGAACTCAGATGGTGTGTTAGTTACTGTATGATAATTTTATTGGGCATCACTGAGGCAAAGGAAATGTATGAGCGTGCATGGTTGTAGAAGAGTCATAAATTCCATTTCCACCCTTGATCAATTCAGTGGAAGGATGCTTTGGAAAGACAATTTTGCTCCAAACTGGAAGATGAGATGGATATTCAGCAACAGTGGCAGGGGTCTCACGCCTTCACAAAACCATGTGGTAGCTCAAGCGAGAGTGTGGCATCTATCCTGGTTAGGCTTGTTGCATTCTACGCTCGATTTGAAAAGTTGAACACGGATGTGTCTTCTCGAGAACCCAGAGCTTCCGATGGCATTGTATTTTCAGTCACCAAGGCCGGCGTCAGAAGAGGCATCACGAGGGTGAACCAAGTAACTAAGCCAACCAACTCGCAGGAGATCTTGCGGATATCTTGAATCTGTCATTATTAAGGTCTGAGGTTCCTATCTGTTTCAATGGGCTTCAATAATACTCTAGCCCAAGAAGAGTACCGTGACAGGAAGAGTACAGAGGGCCTCATAGTGGCGCAGCGGTAGAGATGTTTGCCTTACAGCGCCATACACCCAGATTAGATCCCGACTACATTTAGTGTCTGTCTGGAGATTGAATGTTCTCCCTGTGACCATGTGTGCTTCTTCCCACATTGCAAAGATCTGCCGATCCGTACATGAATTGGCTTCTATAAATTGTCCCTGGCATGTGGGGTAGAACTAGTGTACAGGTGATCGCTGGTCACTGGGACTAAATTAAAACTGAATTAAATTAAAGTCGTCTAAGCTAAACTGAACTGAACATGTCTCAATGACCATCAAACAGTGGCACTAATGCTCGTGATGAAGAAGTGCTTTGAGAGGTTGATTTTGGTGCATATCAACACCTACCCTTGGCGAAGACCTGAACCCACTACAATTAGCTACCAACACAATCGATCAATGCCGGCTGAAATCTCACTGGCGCTACCTTCTGCAATGACGATGGAGAGAGTCAACTCTTTCAAGTTACTGTGCATGCATATCTCTGAAGATCTGTCCTGGGCCCAGTACATTGATGTAATCTTCAACAATGTCCATCAATACCTCTTCTTTCTTCAAAGACTGAGGAAATTTGGTGTGTGTATGAATATTCTGATGTAGATTCTGGGTTGATGTATTAGCCATTATCTTGATGAATGACTGGCAGACACAACTGAAAGACCTGCGTGCTGACGTCTTCTGCTGGTTCATGTTTTCATGTTCTGATGGGTTGAGGACGAGGAGCAATTACTTATCATGCTGCTGCAAGTAAGAATTTCAATGTTCATTTGACAATTAAACACTCTTAACTTTTCATAGTTCATAAATTCAGAAGTCATAGGAGCGGAAGTAGGCCATTTGGCCCATCGAGTCTACTCCGCCGTTCTATCATGGCTGATTGATCTTTCCCTCTCAACCCCATTCTCCTGTCTTCTCCCCATGACCATGATACCCTTAACCATTGAAGGTCTGGGGGACAATTACATCTTTGTTTAATAACTTGTCATGAAGAGGATTTAGTTACAATTAGGAGGTGCTGAATCCGGGCTGTATTTCCACTTATTTGGTGGGAGTGAATGTTAATCCACCAACAGAGTGATGATGGGAGGCCTGTCAGAATCTGGTGGATACACATTTTCACACAGACTGGAGCAGGAAGGCAGATAATTGATACCACATTTATTTCCAGTAATAGTAGTTTCAAACTATAGGATGCACTTACTCGTGGGCTGACCTGACCAATGTTAGTTTTAGTATCACCCATACAGTAAATAGCTGTCAAATGGAGTTTATCTGTGTTTGGGTTAATTTAAATGCTGCGTTTACAATTCCTGCTGCAAAGACAATAGGTTGACTTGGAGTGGCTCTTGGTCTTTGCTACCTGCTGCCATCTCACTTTGGGCTGGTAGGACAGCTGCAGCAACTGTCCTGTCCAGGCCAGGTTTAAAATGTCTTGAGTTCACACTGGATGAGCTCACATGTTGGGTACCATTTTCAGTCGAGCTTCGACCTGGCTATCCCAACCCTAATGATTACTGATGGTTTTGGAGGGAAATGGGAACTCCCCGTCAACAGGGTGAAAGGGTACCTTCATTCTCTCATTCACTGCAAATTTGCAAAGTTTAGCAGAAATGCGTGACTCCATGTAAACAATTGCATGGCGGTTGTTAACTTAGTTTGTCAGGGGGAGACAGCAATCTGACAGTATTCACTGGAAGGAGATGAGATCTATTTGCATGTTGCAAATTAAGTGTAGATGTTCGACCAAGTGACAATATGATGTGAAATTCCATACCTGTTGTTGAAGTTGTAGTTGTTTCAGGTGCTGGAGAAGACACCGTGGTAGGTAGGAATATGAAAACACGAGAAAGAGTTGGTGAATGGAACATGACTGAACAGGTTACATGGACAAAAGCATTTTGTTTCAATCTGATTTTGGTGACTGTCTTCGGTTGATTTTCAGACGATTTCAATCTACAACAGTTGTAATTCACACTCTGGTTGTATCTGCATTAAGGAAGATGGTAATTGGTGTGAAAGATGATGCTTTGGCTGAGGGAGGAGGGTTCTGGGTTTGAAGCGAGGACTTAATCTATCTTAACTGAGAGGAAAGAAGTAGGATAGCCAACATACTGTGGTACAAGTTAGGGTGGGGCAGAAGTTGGAACTTAATTAGTGGAATGAGATGGGGAGAGAATGATGGGCAGCTCAGCCACGTGGGGGACAGATAGAGTGAGTGGTGATAGGAATGATGAATAAAAGCAGAAGAAAAATGGATGGACAGGTGAGTGTTTGTGGGAGAAGAAGAAAGGGCGTGTGGGTTACCTAATTCACTATTCATTACGTTGTGTTGTTAGGTACTGAGGTGGAATATGAGATGTAGTTCTTCCAAAACAATGACACTGACTTTTGTGATTCAAGGGGAGATAGCTGAATGAATAGCAAATTGGCTTCATGGAATCTGATTGCCAGTTAAATATTGGCAATTTGTGAAAAGTAATATTTATCAATACTTACTTCCGGGGGTGCCACCAACAACAAATTCTGAAAGATGAATGGGAATAGAAAAAGAGAATAAAACTATTGGTATATATTAATTACTTGTGGGATGAGCCATTCTGGCGAGACCAGCATTTATTGCCCATGCTGATCTCCCTTGAGGAGCAGGTGTGGACCCAGCATCTTGACCAGCTGCACTTCATCTATTGCACTATAAGAAGCACTTGTTCAATGTGTCCCATAGTTCCCAATAAGATATGCTGTGGTTTCCAAGCTTCAACCTTATCCATTGGATGTGGGATCACTTGGCCCCATCTCTTGTCAGCTGAAGGGTCTCGACCCACAACATCACTCATTTCTTGTCTCCAGAGATACTGCCGGCCCAGCACTCTGTGTCTATCTTCGGTATCAGACTGAACCATGGGTTTACAGACTGGGGAACATGATTTTGCTGTTGCATGTGCTCCACATTACTTCACAGAGGCTCCGTGGAGCAGTCTTGTTTCTGAATTAAATCTGTTAATTTGGGATATCACAAGACCGATACCTGTCACCGTTTCTTGAGCAGAGATGGACGGGCATCAAATGCTGGCCTTACCAGTGGAGCCAAATCAGAGAAAGGAAGAAGCAGGTTATGAGATTAACTCTAACGCAATAGTTGCTGTAGATGCTGCTGTTGAAGATACAATTGAATTGGGTTGTGAACAATTTAAAATCAGCAGCAAAAATTTAAGATTGATGTTCCTGGGATAATGTGAGCAGTGTGTTGAGGAGATGGGGCTATGATCATACCTGTAGTTGATGATGATGTTGTTGACTCTGGAAGGGATACAAATGAAGATGTGAGTGCAGGTATTATAGAATAAATCTGATTACAATGAAATCAAAGTGTGGAAGATTGGGACAATTGTTTTGCATCATGTGATAAAAACCAAGTGATATAGTCACCCTGTTTTTCACAAGAAATTTCCATTTACGAGGTATAGTTTCATGTCAAGAGGATCCAGAATGAAAACTGCCTTCCAGCTGGTCTATGTTTCAATGGATAATACCGGTTTGACTGTCGAAAATGCATAAAATTATTGGTGGAGTAGGTTTTATGGTTATTAAATGTGTCCAGACTGCTGGTTTAACAAACTTATCTCCTTAAGTGTGCATGCTCTTATGAGTGGATTATTTGCGGATTGAAACTTGCAGCAACTTGTGAGGGTCACGACATTTGCTACATTATTATTGCTAACTTATTACCTGTTGAAGTTTTTGTTTGAAATGTTGATGCTGTAAATCAAGATTTGTCTGTTCAGTTCGAGAGGAATCTGAGCAATTCCATCATTTGGTGAGTTGTTTGGAGTTAAATAAACCCGTAACAAAGGTAACACAAGCAGAGATTCTACACCATTCAATGCGGCTCTTCGAATGGGAGGTGAAAGGAATGTGGAGGCTCAGACTGGAATGGAGGTCTGAAAACAAGTGTTGCAGTGGCTTTATAGAAGATCAGTCAGTTGGTCCATGGATATGAATGATAACAACCTGCTGTGGCCCAGCTGACACCTTACCTGTTGTTGAAGTCGGAGTCGTTGTCGATGCTGGAAATGAGACAATTGACCATGTCAGTGTGGAGTGTCAAATTTCAACTCAATCCTGTCCATCTGTCCACCCGTCTATCTTTCCTCATTGTTGCTGCACATATGTAATATTGCAAAACATTTCATAGTTTTGGTTCTGAATTTAATATGTAACATGAAAACAAAAGATCAGAATTATTTTGAGAAAATTGTTGAATCTGCCTCTTTTCCCAAGATGGGTATTAACAGAATATTGATTGTTTACTACAAACTCTTTTTATGTTCTGGAAACATTTTTGTGTTCCTGCTGTCAAACATAACCTTTGACAGCCCTGTCTGGAATCCTCAGAGTACAAATCATCATCATATTCTTCCTACCTTTTTAAGTAATATCTGAAGTACAGTTTCACACATGTTCATAAATTTCATGGGTGATTGTTGCTGAGAGGCAAGGAATTCATTCGTATGCAGGATATATACGTATATTGTAGGTATGTTACAAAACTTACCTTCAGCGGCGCTGCAGTTCTGTCACTGGCCGTGTGCACGATTTTGGCGCCTTTGTGTGGGGGGGGGGGGGGGGTTAAAATGCGATTTCTCGAGGTGTGAGCTTTTGCTGAAGATTTGTACCGAACTCGACCAATTCCATCACTTGATTGGAGATTGGGGTTTCTGTTCCATTTATGAGTTTACTGATTTTGATTTGTAATTTTCTTTTTCAAATAACCGAGGCCGGTATGTGAAATTTTTTTTTTTAAATCGCTCGACAATTTTAGCGCTGGAGTAAAATAAAAATTAGCTTCTAATGCCATGAACGCCGACAACGGGGACAGATTTAAGTAGGGGACGGGTAAAGGAAGGCCGTTTATGTTTTCATATAAACTTGCTTGTTAAGTTGACCTTAATGAAAATTTGATGTTGCGAAACGGTGATTTATTCTTCATACAAACCGGCAGTGTATTTCCTGCCAATATGGGGTTTA
Organism: Raja brachyura; assembly: GCA_963514005.1. Next base: position 46,278,180 of record OY740798.1, on the reverse strand, counting down.
AATTCATCGCAACTGCAACTTTCCAATCCATCACGTTCCACAAAAACACACTCGCAAGCTGATTTAAATGGCCATTAATTTACTGGCATTAAACACCAAATTCCTTCAATTTGGCCAATAAATTCAAGACACTGAGATTTAAAAATCATGTTGTATTGTGAATTCTTGTGTGAATGTTATTTGGACACTTAGGCTTTTTAAAAAATGTTAATATTTTCTTAAGAAATGGATAGATGTTTAGATCTAGTAATTGAATTTTGTAATTAGCTACAATTGGGTAACTAACTAATTATATGCTTTAATTTCAGGTCATCCAAGTAAGATTGTTTCGTATTTGTTTCAGAATGCTTCAATCAATAATAACTGAACATTTCTTTCAGCTCTCTTAATTTTTAAGAAAGTTATGGGCTTTTGACTGTCCTCGATCAGAACTTTTGTGTTAAGTCAATGGAAAAGCAATAGGGAACAAGATGCTAATTTCCGAGTATGAAAATGGCCATAACGTTTTTAATACTGAAGATATGAAAGTGAATTAGGTGTCAAATTAAACTTCTTTTGATGCTTTATCTGATGGGATAAATTGCAGACTTGTTTTTTTAAATCTCAACATTTTGTAACGTTGCTATATATTGTATCCATCATCTTCCAATGGGAAATCTTAATTGTGATGCCACTCGAAAGACGTTTAAGGACTACAATTTTCAGACAGCCTAAAACATTTGCCCAAAGGTTCTGAATGTACACAAATTACTGAATTTACTTCCATGATGATCTCCATGTCTCATTTGTGTAGATCTGAAAATATTAAAATACTCTCCTGCACCTCATCAAGAGTAACAAGTTCACATCCTGGGAATAGTTGTTCCCAGGTTAATGCATTGTGTAATTGTTAACGTGTTGTTCGTTACTTACTTGTTGTTGAGGTTGTGGTCGATGTTGGTGCTGGAAAAAACACATTAGTTTGTGTGAATAGGCAGACTGGAATATCTTACGATCATCTCCCAGTTCATAGAATCAGCTCTCAGGATATTGATTTGTAAACGTCATGGAATTATTGTATAAAGCCGCCTTGAACCTTTTTTGTATGTTGCAGCGAATATGCTACCCTCAATTCCCGCTGTTACACCTGTCACTTGGCTAGGCTAATTTCAAGGTCTGATATGCTTCTCTCGAAACATAGAAAAAATAGGTGCAGGAGGAGGCCATTCGGCCCTTCGAGCCAGCACCACCATTCATTGTGATCATGGCTGATTGTCCCCAATCAATAACCCGTGCCTGCCTTCTCCCCATATCCCTTAATGTGGAGTGTAAAATTTCATCTCAATCCTGTCCATCTGTCTACTGGTCTATCTTTATTCACGGTTGCTACACCAACATAACATTGCAAAAGATTGCACTGTTTTGGTCCTCCATTTAAACTTGAATATGATAACAAATGATCAGAATTATAACGAGAAAATTGTTGAATGCGCCTTTCTTTTCCAAGATCACTTTCCCAATTCCTCCCCACCATCTGCAACACTCTATTCACGTACTTAAATTTGAGATGAATATGAATATTTCCGAAAATCATTGGTGTATTTGTACTCAACTAGGTATCAACAGAACATTGATAGTTTTCTTTAAAGTCGATTTATATTCAAGAAACATTTTTGTGCTCCTGCTTTCGAACATGAAAACACCGTTGATGCAAAGTACTTGTTTACTACCTCGTCTACTTCCTCTGACTACAAGCACAAATTCCCTTCTTTATCCATGATGAATCCTCCTGTTTCCCTTGTTACCCTATTGATTTTCATGGATGTGTACAAAGACTTGGGATTTTTTTTCACCAATTGCCAGCGTGATTTATTTCCTGATCGCTTTATATTCCTCAAAGTACTTGTCTGATTTCTTCTTTCTAATCCTTACATTTTTCTTTTGAACTGTTATAACCTCTGTGATCAGCCATTGCCATTGCCATCCTTATCCTTACTCCTTATTGAAACATGCTGCTCTTAAACACTGATCAACTTGCCAGTATGAGTCTCCCATCGGTCAGTTGAGTACTTGTCCAATGACAATGGCTCCTAATTTACTCTCCCTAGCTCCCATTGTGATCATGGCTGATCGTCCCCAATCAATAACACGTGCCTGCCTTCTCCCCATATACCTTGATTCCACTAGCCCCCGGAGCTCTATCCAACTCTCTGTTAAATCCATCCAGTGATTTGGCCTTCACTGCCCTCTGTGGCAGGGAATTCCACAAATTCACAACTCTCTGGGCGAATAAGTTTTTTCTTATTTTACCAACCTGACCTGAAGTTCACTTGCTGCAACCAATCAACGGTTTTGCTCATTGGCAATTCAATCCCTCTCTTCCCTGTACTTCAATGTGCCTATCAAAAAGCCTCTTAAACGGCACTATAGTATATGCCTCCAACACTACTCCTGGCAATGTGCAGTGGAGACTACTCCTTCAAGTAATGAAGGAGACTACTCCTTCAAGCCCCCACTATCTGCGTTAAAAATGTTGCCCTGGACATCTACATTAAACTCCCCCACTCACCTGATAGCTCTGCCCTCTCATGTTGGACATTTCTACCCTGAGGAACAGGTTGTGAGTGTCGACAAAATGTGTAATTGACTTCCATGATAATCTCAACGTCTCATTTGTGTAGATCTCAAATTTTATTTCAGTAAAATTATGACATAGAGCAAAATTTTTGCCACTCATTTCGTAATTTCCTTTGTTTACAACATCCTCAGAAAGGTTAAGATAAAATGTCTAATTATATTAAGGTTTTGACTGAAAGTATTAAAATATTCTCATCCACTTCATCAAAAGTAACGTTAACATCCTGGGAATAGTTGTTCCCAAGTTAATGCGAAGTGTAATTGTTAATGTTTATCACTTACTTGTTGAAGTTGTAGTCGATGTTGGTGCTGGAAGGAAGACAGTAGTTTGTGTGAATAGGCGGAGTGGAATATCATTCCATTTCCTCCTCAGTTCATAGAACTAGTTCTCAGGATATTGAATTGGAAACTTCATGCCATTATTGTAAAATCTCTCCCTGCTATAGGAAAAATGTGTTCAGCTGGAAGCAGTGCTGAGAAGATTAACGAGGATGGTGCCGGCATCTGTGGGCCTGAGCTATAGTGAGAGGTTAGGCAGGCCAGGACCATAATCCTTGGAGTAAAGAAGAATAGGGGTGATCTGATAAAGGTGTAAAAGATCATGAGGGGATAGGTAGAGGAGATGCACGGACTCTTTTCCCCAGAATAGGGGGATCAAGAACCAGAGGACATAGGTTTAAGGTGAGAGGGGAAAGATTTACTACAAATCTGAGGGGCAACCTTTTCACACAATGAGTGTTGGGTAAATGTGGGGTCGTGAACTTCGGGATATAACAGGAAATCAAAAAGGATCACAATATGAAACGTCCACAGTCCAATTCCCTCCTCAGATCTTGTCTGAGCTGCTGAATTCCTCCAGCAGGTCGTTGTGGCTAAAGGCAGATGGTAAGTTTACGTTTACTACGAGAATATTTGATTAGACCCAGGCCGTCTGATTGTAGTGAAAGAGGAGCATGATGAGAACACATCTGGCTATAAAGGCTTCGTCAATGTGTTCATTCAAAGCAGTGATAGATAGATGTTTGGACATAGTTGGGAATTAAAAGAAATGGCAACAGTGCTAAAAAATGAATCTGGGCAGCATTCCAGAGTTACATGGGTGGATGCTGTTATATTTGATAAGAATAGATATACAAAGGATTGCTCATCCCATAATCAAAGGCAATAACCTCTGTTAGTTGTTGAAGAAGGAACTGCAGATGCTGGAGCATCGAGGGTACACAAAATGCTGGAGAAACTCAGCAGGTTTCATGCTGCTGCACCCGCTGACTTTCTCCAGCATTTAGTGTAACCTCTGTTCGCTGCCTGAAAATGGTATGGATTTAACTTGAGGTAGAGGAGATTTTACCTGGTCATGATCACACCCTGATCACCCATTCAATGATCACTTCCAACTGGTTCTGTTTCCATTCAGGTCCTTATTAATCTGAATGGGAATCACATGATAATAATAGCGTCATTACCTTCTGGCGTTGATGTTTGATGATCATATCCATAGGTTGTCATTTTGGCTGGAATAGAAAGAAGGAGAAGTTGGAGGAAAAACAAGTGAAATCTGGATTTCTAAATATGTGGAAATGCCGAAGCTGAAGGCTTTAGAAACTGGGTCCATCATAACCACTGATAGTTTTTTTAATTCAAGAGTCAAGAATGTTTTATTGTCATATGAGCTGAAACGAAACAATGAAATCCTTACTTGCAGCAGCACAATAGATACTGTATGTAAACATAGTACTCTGTTAGTGTTACTGTCAGTGTGATGAGGACAGCATTTGGCAGTATAGTAGATACAAGGTGTATCTGTTGATATTGTCTTTCATTGAAGTTAGTACTTGCAGTGCAGCACTTTCTCTGCATCTTTTTTCAGTTGCTCCTTTCGATTGCTCAGTCAGCACAGGAGACTGTCTGTACTGAACTCAGATGGTGTGTTAGTTACTGTATGTTAATTTTATTGGGCATCACTGAGGCAAAGGAAATGTATGAGCATGCATGGTTGAAGAAGAGTCATAAATTCCATTTCCACCCTTGATCAATTCAGTGGAAGGATGCTTTGGAAAGACAATTTTGCTCCAAACTGGAAGATGAGATGGATATTCAGCAACTGTGGCAGGGGTCTCACGCCTTCACAAAAATATGTGGCAGCTCAAGCGAGAGTGTGGCATCACTCCTGGTTAGGCTTGTTGCATTCTACGCTCGATTTGAAAAGTTGAACACGGATGTGTCTTCTCGAGCACCCAGAGCTTCCGATGGCATTGTATTTTCAGTCACCAAGGCCGGTGTCAGAAGATGCATCACGAGGGTGAACCAAGTAACTAAGCCAACCAACTCGCAGGAGATTTTGCGGACATCATGAATCTGTCATTATTAAGGTCTGAGGTTCCTATCTGCTTCAATGGGCTTCAATAATACTCTGGCCCAAGAAGAGTACCGTGACAGGAAGAGTACAGAGGGCCTCACAGTGGCGCAGCGGTAGAGATGTTTGCCTTACAGCGCCATACACCCGGATTAGATCCCGACTACATTTAGTGTCTGTCTGGAGATTGAATGTTCTCCCTGTGACCATGTGTGCTTCTTCCCACATTGCAAAGATCTGCCGATTCGTACATGAATCGGCTTCTATAAATTGTCCCTGGCATGTGGGGTAGAACTAGTGTACAGGTGATCACTGGTCACTGGGACTAAATTAAAACTGAATTAAATTAAAGTTGTCTAAGCTAAACTGAACGAAACATGTCTCAATGACCACCAAATAGTGGCACTAAGACCTGAACCCACTACAATTAGCTACCAACACAATCTATCAATGCCGGCTGAAACCTCACTGGCGCTACCTTCTGCAATGACGATGGAGAGAGTCAACTCTTTCAAGTTACTGGGCATGCATATCTCTGAAGATCTGTCCTGTGCCCAGTACATTGATGCAATCTTCAACAATGTCCATTAATACCTCTTCTTTCTTCAAAGATTGAGGAGATTTGGTACGTGTATAAATATTCTGATGTAGATTCTGGGTTGATGTATTAGCCGTTATCTTGATGAATGACTGGCAGACACAACTGAAAAACATGCGTGCTGACGTCTTCTGCTGGTTCATGTTTTCATGTTCTCATGGGTTGAGGACGAGGAGCAATTATTTATCATGCTGCTGCAAGTAAGAATTTCAATGTTCATTTGACAATTAAACACTCGTAACTTTTCATAGTTCATAAATTCAGAAATGATAGGAGCAGAAGTAGGCCATTTGGCCCATCGAGTCTACTCCGCCGTTCTATCATGGCTGATTGAACTTTCCCTTTCAACCCCATTCTCTTGTCTTCTCCCCATGACCATGATACCCATAACCATTGAAGGTCTGGGGGGCAATTACATCTTTCTTGAATAACGTTTCATGAAGATGATTTGGTTACAATTAGGAGGTGCGGAATCCGGGCTGTATTTCCATTTATTTGGTGGGAGTGAATGTTAATCCACCAACAGAGTGACGATGGGAGGCCTGTCAGATTCTGGTGGATACACATTTTCACACAGACTGGAGCAGGAAGGCAGATAATTGATACCACATTTATCTCCAGTAATAGTAGTTTCAAACTATAGGATGCACTTTCTCGTGGGCTGACCTGACCAATGTTAGTTTTAGTTTCACCCATGCAGTAAATAGCTGTCAAATGGAGTTTATCTGTGTTTGGGTTAATTTGAATGCTGCGTGTACAATTCCTGCTGCAAAGAGAATTGGTTGACTTGGGGTGACTCTTGGTCTACCTGCTGACTACCTGCTGCCATCTCACTTTGGGCTGGTAGGACAGCTGCACCAACTGTCCTGTCCAGGCCAGATTCAAAATGTCTTGAGTTCACACTGGATGAGCTCACATGTTGGGTACCATTTTCAGTCGAGCCTTGACCTGACTATCCCAACCCTAATGATTACTGATGGTTTTGGAGGGAAATGGGCACTCCCCAGTCAACAGGGTGAAAGGGTACCTTCATTGTCTCATTCACTGCAAATTTGCAAAGTTTAGCAGAAATGCGTGACGCCATGTAAACTATTGTATGGTGGTTGTTAACTTAGTTTGTCTGGGGGAGACAGCAGTCTGACAGTATTCACTGGAAGGAGATGAGATCTAATTGCATGTTGCAAATGAAGTGTAGATGTTCGTCCAAGTGACAATATGCTGTGAAATTCCATACCTGTTGTTGAAGTTGTAGTTGTTTCAGGTGCTGGAGAAGACACCGTTGTAGGTAGGAATATGAAAACACGAGAAAGAGTTGGTGAATGGAACATGACTGAACAGGTTACATGGACAAAAGCATTTTGTTTCAATCTGATTTTGGTGACTGTCTTCGGTTGGATTTTCAGACGATTTCAATCTACAACAGTTGTAATTCACACTCTGGTTGTATCTGTATTAAGGAAGATGGTAATTGGTGTGAAAGATGATGCTTTGGCTGAGGGAGGAAGGTTCTGGTTTTGCAGCGAGGACTTAATTTATCTTAACTGAGAGGAAGAAGTAGGATAGCCAACATACTGTGGTACAAGTTAGGGTGGGGCAGAAGTTGGAACTTAATTAGTGGAATGAGATGGGGAGAGAATGATGGGCAGCTCAGCCACGTGGAGGACAGATAGAGTGAGTGGTGATAGGAATGATGAATAAAAGCAGAAGAAAAATGGATGGACAGGTGAGTGTTTGTGGGAGAAGAAGAAAGGGCGTGTGGGTTACCTAATTCAATATTCATTACGTTGGGTTGTTACGTACTGAGGTGGAATATGAGATGTAGTTCTTCCAAAACAAAGACACTGACTTTTGTGATCCAAGGGGAGATAGCTGAATGGATAACAAATTGGCTTCATGGAATCTGATTGCCAGTTAAATATTTATTGTTATTTGTGAAAAGTAATATTTATCAATACTTACTTCCGGGGGTGCCACCAACAACAAATTCTGAAAGATGAATGGAAATAGAAAAAGAGAATAAATCTATTGGTGTTTATTAATTATTTGTGGGATGAGCCTTTCTGGCGAGACCAGCATTTATTGCCCATCCTGAGCTCCCTTGAGGAGCAGGTGTGGACCCAGCTTCTTGACCTGCTGCACTTCATCTATTGCACTAAAATAAGCACTTGTTCAATGTGTCCCATAGTTCCCAATAAGATGCGCTGTGGTTTCCAAGCTTCAACCTTATCCATTGGATGTGGGATCACTTGGCCCCATCTCTTGTCAGCTGAAGGGTCTCGACCCAAAACATCACTAATTTCTTGTCTCCACGGATACTGCTGGCCCAGCTGAGTTACTCCAGCAGTCTGTGTCCATCTTCGGTAGAGGCTCCGTGGAGCTGTCTTGTTTCTGAATCAAATCTGTTAATTTGGGATATCACAAGACCGATCCCTGTCACCGTTTCTTGAGCAGAGATGGATGGGCATCAAAAGCTGGCCTTACCAGTGGAGCCAAATCAGAGAAAGGAATAAGCAGGTTATGAGATTAACTCTAATGCAATAGTTGCTGCAGATGGTGCTGTTGAAGATACAATTGAATTGGGTTGTGAACAATTTAAAATCAGCAGCAATAATTTAAGATTGATGTTCCTGGGATAATGTGAGCAGTGTGTTGAGGAGATGGGGCTATGATCATACCTGTAGTTGATGATGATGTTGTTGACTCTGGAAGGGATACAATTGAAGATGTGAGTGCAGGTATTATAGAATGAATCTGATTACACTGAAATCAAAGTGTGGAAGATTAGGACAATTGTTTCACACCATGTGATAAAAGCGATGTGATATAGTCACCCTGTTTTTCACAAGAAATTTCCATTTACGAGGTATAGTTTCATGTCAAGAGGAACCAGAATGAAAACTGCCTTCCAGCTGGTCTATGTTTCAATGGATAATACCAGTTTGACTGTCGAAAATATATAAAATTATTGGTGGAGTAGGTTTTATGGTTATTAAATGTGTGCAGACTGCTGGTTTAATCGACTTATCTGCTTAAGTGTCCATGCTCTTATGAGTGGATTATTTGTGGATTGAAACTTGCAGCAACTTGTGAGGGTCACGACATTTGCTACATTATTATTGCTCACTTATTACATGTCGAAGTTTTTGATTGAAATGTTGATGCTATAAATAAAGATTTGTCTGTTGAGTTCCAGAGGAATCTGAGCAATTCCATCATTGGGTGAGTTGTTTGGAGTTAAATAAACCCGTGACAAAGGTAACACAAGCAGAGATTCTACACCATTCAATGCGGCTCTTGGAATGGGAGGTGAAAGGAATGTGGAGGCTCAGACTGGAATGGAGGTCTGAAAACAAGTGTTGCAGTGGCTTTATAGAAGATCAGTCAGTTGGTCCATGTAGATGAATGATAACAACCTGCTGTGGCCCAGCTGATACCATACCTGTTGTTGAAGTCTGAGTCGTTGTCGATGCTGGAAATGAGACAATTGACCATGTCAGTGTGGAGTGTCAAATTTCAACTCAATCCTAAGAGTACAAATCATCATCATATTCTTCCTACCTTTTTAAGTAATATCTGAAGTTTAGTTTCACACATGTTCATAAATTTGATGGGTGATTGTTGCTGAGAGGGAAGGAATTCATTCGTGTGCAGGATATATACGTATATTGTAGGTATGTTACAAACCTTACCTTCAGTGTCGCTGCATTTCTGTCACTGGCCGTGTATGCGACTTTGACGCCTTTGAAAGGTGGAGGGGGCGGGGTTAAAATGCGGTTATCCCCTGCCTTCCGGAATTATATTTTCTCGGGGTGCGATCTTTGGCTGAAGATTCGTTCCGACTGCCGGTATGTGAATTTTTTTTTTTTTTAATCGCTCGACAATATTAGCGCTGGAGTAAAATAAAAAATAGCTTCTAATGCCGTGAACGCCGACAACGGGGACGGATTTATGTAGGGGACAGGTAAAGGAAAGCCGTTTATTTTTTCATATAACTTGCTTGTGAAGATGACCTTAAACAAAATTTCATGTTGCGAAACGGTGATTTATTCTCCATACGAACCGGAAGTATATTTCCTGCCGATATGGGGTTTAAATTCACCGCAACTGCAACTTTCCAATCCATCACGTTCCACAAAAACCCACTCGCAAGCTGATTTAAATGGCCATTAATTTACTGGCATTAAACACTAAATTCCTTCAATTTGGCCAATAAATTCATGACAATGAGATTTAAAAATCATGTTATATTGTGAATTCTTGTGTGAATGTTATTTGGACACTTGGGCTTTTTAAAAAATGTTAATATTTTCTTAAGAAATGGATAGATGTTTAGATCTAGCAATTGAATTTTGTAATTAGCTACAATTGGGTAACTAACTAATTATATGCTTTAATTTCAGGTCATCCAAGCACGATTGTTTCATATTTGTTTCAGAGTGCTTCAATCTATAATAACTGAACATTTCTTTCAGCTCTCTTAATTTTTAAGAAAGTTATGGGCTTTTGACTGTCCTCGATCACAACTTTTATGTTAAGTCCATGGAAAAGCAATAGGGAACAAGATGGTAATTTCCGAGTGTGAAAATGGCCATAATGTTTTTAATACTGAAGATATGAAAGTGAATTAGGTGTCAAATTAAACTTCTTTTGATGCTTTATCTGATGGGATAAATTGCAGACTTGATTTTTTAAATCTCAACATTTTGTAACGTTGCTATATATTGTATCCATCATCTTCCAATGGGAAATCTTAATTGTGATGCCACTCCAAAGACGTTTAAGGACTACAATTTTCAGACAGCCTAAAACATTTGCCCAAAGGTTCCGAAAAACTGACTATGTTCAAAAATTCCGCGCTGCAACGGTTTGTCGGCTCGCAGTCGCCTCGACGCATTACACACCGCCCCGTCATCGTGCCTCCCAGTGTGTGGCTCCGTGGCCCTCTGTGTGTGTGTGTGCCTCTGTGCCCCTCTCTGTGTGCCCCTCTCTGTCCTGGCGAACTTACCTTAGACTTCGCTCCAAGTTCGCCTCACTTTGCGCCGCGTTGCGCCACTCACCCGACCTCCGCGCGGCCCCTGCTGCCGGTTCGGTCTCGCTTGCCGCATGCAGGCGCATGCTGGTGGGAACGGCCCTGTACAGGGGATCACCCGACCTCCGCGCGGCCCCCGCTTCTAGTTTGATCGCGTTCATCGCATAGAGTTGCATGCTTGTAGGACAGGCCCTGAACAAGTTCACATCCTGGGAATAGTTGCTCTCAGGTTAATGCATTGTGTAATTGTTAACGTGTTGTTGATTACTTACTTGTTGTTGAGGTTGTGGTCGATGTTGGTGCTGGAAGAAACACATTAGTTTGTGTGAATAGGCAGACTGGAATATCTTACGATCATCTCCCAGTTCATAGAATCAGTTCTCAGGATATTGATTTGTAAACGTCATGGAATTATTGTATAAAGCCGCCTTGAACCTTTTTTGTATGTTGCAGCGAATATCCTACCCTTGTTGAAAGGTTTAGTTGCTGTAACTGCCGGAAAGCATACGATGAAAGACGAGAGAATGGGATGAACAGAATGCTTGTAGGCGTAGTGGAGCCAAATCAGAGAAAGGAAGTAACAAGTTATGAGATTAACTCCAAACTAATAGTTGTAGCAGATGTTGCTGTTGAAGATATAATTAAAGTGCGTTGAGATGAATTGAAAATCAGCAAAATTAATTTATGATTTATCTTCTTGGGATAATGGGAGCAGACCGTTGAGATGGGGCTGTGATCGTACCTGTGGGTGATGATGATGATGTAGAATAAATCTGACTACACCGAAATCAACAAACTATTTGTCAAGTCATCAACTGCTCCCTTCAAATGTCCATACCTGTGGTCAATGACAATGGTGTTGACTCTGGAGAGGAAACAGTTCATGATGTAATTTTGAAACAATACTGTCTCCAGAAAATGGGGAATAGCATTTATTATAACCCAAATAATCTACATTTCACACATTCAATCTGTCTATCAGCCTATATGCAAAGCATGATATTTCTATCTGCTCTTCATGCTCTCCCGTTGAAATTGAAAGTATTGAACCAAGATCCATTTGGACTCTTCTTATTCTTTTCTGGAACAATCAGTGTCTTGGATTGTGCTTTGCAGCAGGTGGTTCCACACAATTGGAGGGAATACTGAGGGGGGAGGAGGGGGGGGGGGGGGGGAGTATAGAGTATAGAGTAAGTGTGGAAGATTTGAAAATGTGTTTCTCATTGTAGGATGAAAACAAGGATTGGGGGGGTGAAAGGAACGTGGTACTTCACACTGGAATGGAGATCTGAAATAAAGTGTCACAGTGGCTTTGCAGAAGATCAGTCTGTTGGTCCGTGTACATGAATGATAACAACCTGCTGTGGCCCAGTTGATACCATACCTGTTGTTGAAGTCGGAGTCGTTGTCGACGCTGGAAATGAGAAAATTGACCAGGTTAGTGTGGAGTGTAAACTTTCATTTCAATCCTGTCCATCTGTCTACTGGTCTATCGTTCTTCACGGTTGCTACACTTACGTAACATTGCAAAATATTGCACAGTTTTGGTCCTCCATTTAATCTTGAATATGATAACAAAAGATCAGAATTATGAATGCGCCTTCCTTTTCCAAGATCACTTTCCCACTGCTTACCCACCATCTGCAACGCTCTATTCACGTACTTAAATTTGAGATGAATATGAATATTTCCGAAAATTATTGGTGTATTTGCACTCAAATAGGTATCAACAGAACATTGATAGTTTTCTGTAAAGTCGATTTATATTGAAGAAACATTTTTGTGCTCCTGCTTACAAACATAAGGGACCATGAAAACACCGTTGATGCAAAGTACTTGTTTACTACCTCGTCTACATCCTCTGACTACAAGCAAAAATTCCCTTCTTTATCCATGATGAGTCCTCCTGTTTCCCTTGTTACCCTATTGATTTTCATGGATGTATACAAAGACTTGGGATTTTTTTTCACCATTTGCCAGCGTGATTTATTTCCTGATCGCTTTATATTCCTCAAAGTACTTGTCTGATTTCTTCTTTCTAATCCTTACATTTTTCTTTTGAACTGTTACAACCTCTGTGATCAGCCATTGCCATTGCCATCCTTATCCTTCCTTCTTATTGAAACATGCTGGTCTTAAACACTGATCAACCTGCCAGTATTAGTCTCCCATCGGTCAGATGAGTACTTGCCCAATGACAATGGCTCCCAATTTACTCTCACTTGCTCCTGCTAAATGTTGCTGTGATCTGCAATTCCCGCAATTTAGTACCTTCCCGCAAGGTCCAGACTTATCATTCTTCACAACAATCTTAAAACGTATCCGGCATCTGTAGTTCTATGTGTTCACATCAAACTTATGGAGTTGTGATTGCTGATCACAAAATACACTACGGCTGTTACACCTGTCACTTGGCTAGGCTAATTTCAAGGTCTAATATGCTTCTCTCGAAACATATAAAAAATAGGTGCAGGAGGAGGCCATTCGGCCCTTCGAGCCAGCACCACCATTCATTGTGATCGTGACTGATCGTCCCAATCAATAACCCGTGCCTGCCTTCTCCCCATATCCCTTGATTCCTCTAGCCCCTAGAGCTCTATCTAACTCTCTCTTAAACCCATCCAGTGATTTGGCCTTCACTGCCCTCTGTGGCAGGGAATTCCACAAATTCACAACTCTCTGGGCGAAAATGTTTTTTCTTATTTTACCGACCTGACCTGAAGTTCACTTGTTGCAACCAATACATGGTTTTGCTGATCGGCAATTCAATCCCTCTCTTCCCTGAAGTTCAATGTGCCTATCAAAAAGCCTCTTAAACGGCACTATAGTATATGCCTCCAACTCTACTCCTGGCAATGTGTAGTGGAGCCTACTCCTTCAAGTCATGAAGGAGACTACTCCTTCAAGCCCCCACTACCTGGTTTTAAAAAAGTTGCCCTGGACATCTACATTAAACTCCCCCACTCACCTGATAGCTCTGCCCTCTCATGTTGCACATTTCTACCCTGAGGAACAGGTTGTGAGTGTCGACAAAATGTGTAATTTACTTCCATGATAATCTCAACGTCTCATTTGTGTAGATGTCAAATTTTATTTCAGTAAAATTATGACATAGAGCAAAATTTTTGCCACTCATTACATAGTTTCCTATGTTTACAACATCCTCAGAAAGGTTAAGATAAAATGTCTAATTATATTAAGGTTTTGCCTGAAAGTATTAAAATATTCTCATCCACTTCATCAAAAGTAACATTAACATCCTGGGAATAGTTGTTCCCAAGTTAATGCGAAGTGTAATTGTTAATGTTTATCACTTACTTGTTGAAGTTGTAGTCGATGTTGGTGCTGGAAGGAAGACAGTAGATTGTGTGAATAGGCGGAGTGGAATATCATTCCATTTCCTCCTCAGTTCATAGAACTAGTTCTCAGGATATTGAATTGGAAACTTCATGCCATTATTGTAAAATCTCTCCCTGCTATAGGAAAGATGTGTTCAGCTGGAAGCGGTGCTGAGAAGATTAACGAGGATGGTGCCGGCACCTGTGGGCCTGAACTATAGTGAGAGGTTAGGCAGGTCAGCACCGTAATCCTTGGAGTAAAGAAGAATAGGGGTGATCTGATAAAGGTGTAAAAGATCATGAGGGGATAGGTAGAGGAGATGCACGGACTCTTTTCCCCAGAATAGGGGGATCAAGAACCAGAGGACATAGGTTTAAGGTGAGAGGGGAAAGATTTACTACAAATCTGAGGGGCAACCTTTTCACACAATGAGTGTTGGGTAAATGTGGGGTCGTGAATTTCGGGATATAACAGGAAATCAAGAAGGATCACAATATGAAACATCCACAGTCCAATTCCCTCCTCAGATCTTGTCTGAGCTGCTGAATTCCTCCAGCAGGTCGTTGTGGCTAAAGGCAGATGGTAAGTTTACGTTTACTATGAGAATATTTTATTAGACCCAGGCCGTCTGATTGTAGTGAAAGAGGAGCATGGTGAGAACACATCTGGCTATAAAGGCTTCGTCAATGTGTTCATTCAAAGCAGTGATAGATAGATGTTTGGACATAGTTGGGAATTAAAAGAAATGGCAACAGTGCTAAAAAATGAATCTGGGCAGCATTCCAGAGTTACATGGGTGGATGCTGTTATATTTGATAAGAACAGATATACAAAGGATTGCTCAACCCATAATCAAAGGCAATAACCTCTGTTAGTTGTTAAAGAAGGAACTGCAGATGCTGGAAAATAGAGGGTACAAAAAATGCTGGAGAAACTCAGCGGGTTTCATGCTGCTGCACCCACTGACTTTCTCCAGCATTTAGTGTAACCTCTGTTCGTTGCCTGTAAATGGTATGGATTTAACGTGAGGTAGGGGAGATTTTACCTGGTCATGATCACACCCTGATCACCCATTCAATGATCACTTCAAATAATGGCGTCATTACCTTCTGGCGTTGATGTTTGATGATCATATCCATAGGTTGTCATTTTGGCTGGAATAGAAAGAAGGAGAAGTTGGACGAAAAACAAGTGAAATCTGGATTTCTAAATATGTGGAAATGCCGAAGCTGAAGGCTTTAGAAACTGGGTTCATCATAACCACTGAGAGTTTTTTTAATTCAAGAGTCAAGAATGTTTTATTATCACATGACCTGAAACGAAACAATGAAATCCTTACTTGCAGCAGCACAACAGATACTGTATGTAAACATAGTACTCTGTTAGTGTTACTGTCAGTGTGATGAGGACAGCGTGATTTGGTAGTATAGTAGATACAAGGTGTATCTGTTGATATTGTCTTTCATTGAAGGTAGTACTTGCAGTGCAGCACTTTCTCTGCATCTTTTTTCAGTTGCTCCTTTCGACTGCTCAGTCAGTGCAGGAGATTGAACTCAGATGGTGTGTAGTTACTGTATGTTAATTTTATTGGGCATCACTGAGGCAAAGGAAATGTATGAGCGTGCATTGTTGAAGAAGAGTCATAAATTCCATTTCCACCCTTGATCAATTCAGTGGAAGGATACTTTGGAAAGACAATTTTGCTCCAAACTGGAAGATGAGATGGATATTCAGCAACTGTGGCAGGGGTCTCACGCCTTCACATAACCATGTGGCAGCTCAAGCGACAGTGTGGCATCATTCCTGGTTAGGCTTGTTGCATTCTACGCTCGATTTGAAAAGTTGAACACGGATGTGTCTTCTTGAGCACCCAGAGCTTCTGATGTCATTGTATTTTCAGTCACCAAGGTCGGGGTCAGAAGAAGCATCACGAGGGTGAACCAAGTAACTAAGCCAACCAACTCGCAGGTGATTTTGCGGACATCTTGAATCTGTCATTATTAAGGTCTGAGGTTCCTATCTGCTTCAATAATACTCTGGCCCAAGAAGAGTACCGTGACAAGAAGAGTACTGAGGGCCTCACAGTGGCGCAGCGGTAGAGATGTTGCCTTACAGCGCATACACCCGGATTAGACCCCGACTACATTTAGTCTGTTTGTCTGGAGATTGAATGTTCTCCCTGTGACCGTGTGTCCTTCTTCCCACATTGCAAAGACCTGCTGATTCGTACATGAATTGGCTTCTATAAATTGTCCCTGGCATGTGGGGTAGAACTACTGTACAGGTGATCGCTGGTCACTAGGACTAAATTAAAACTGAATTAAATTAAAGTCGTCTAAGCCAAACTGAAGGAAACATGTCTCAATGACCAACAAACAGTGGCACTAATGCTCGTGATGGAGAAGTGCTTTGAGAGGTTGGTTTTGGTGCATATCAACACCTACCTTGGCAAAGACCTGAACCCACTACAATTAGCTACCAACACAATCGATCAATGCCGGCTGAAATCTCACTGGAGCTACCTTCTGCAATGACGATGGAGAGAGTCAACTCTTTCAAGTTACTGAGCATGCATATCTCTGAAGATCTGTCCTGGGCCCAGTACATTGATGTAATCTTCAACAATGTCCATCAATACCGCTTCTTTCTTCAAAGATTGAGGAGATTTGGTATGTGTAGGAATATTCTGATGTAGATTCTGGGTTGATGTATTAGCCATTATCTTGATGAATGACTGGCAGACACAACTGAAAGACCTGCGTGCTGACGTCTTCTGCTGGTTCATGTTTTCATGTTCTCATGGGTTGAGGACGAGGAGCAATTACTTATCATGCTGCTGCAAGTAAGAATTTCAATGTTCATTTGACAATTAAACACTCTTAACTTTTCCTAGTTCTTAAATTCAGAAGTCATAGGAGCAAAAGTAGGCCATTTGGCCCATCGAGTCTACTCCACCATTCTCTCGTGGCTGATCTATCTTTCCCTCTCAACCCCATTCTCCTGTCTTCTCCCCATAACCACGGTACCCTTAACCATTGAAGGTCTGGGCGGCAATTACATCATTGATGAATAACTTGTCATGAAGATGATTTGGTTACAATTAGGAGGTGCGGAATCCGGGCTGTATTTCCACTTATTTGGTGGGAGCGAATCTTAATCCACCAACAGAGTGATGATGGGAGGCCTGTCAGATTCTGGTGGATACACATTTTCACACAGACTGGAGCAGGAAGGCAGATAATTGATACCACATTTATCTCCAGCAATGGTAGTTTTAAACTATAGGACGCGCTTACTGGTCGGCTGACCTGACCAATGTTAGTTGTAGTTTCACCCATACAGTAAATAGCTGTCAAATGGAGTTTATCTGTGTTTGGGTTAATTTAAATGCTGCGTGTACAATTCCCGCTGCAAAGAGAATTGGTTGACTTGGAGTGGCTCTTAGTCTTTGCTACCTGCTGCCATCTCACTTTGGGCTGGTAGGACAGCTGCAGCAACTGTCCTGTCCACTGCGATCTGTTCCTTCTTTAACACTTTGTCTACTCCACTGCGATCAGTTCCTTCTTTAACACTTTGTCTACTCCACTGCGATCAGTTCCTTCTTTAACACTTTGTCCTGTCCAGGTCAGGTTTAAAATGTCTTGAGTTCACACAGGATGAGCTCACATGTTGAGTAGCATTTTCAGTCGAGCCTTGATCTGACCATCATAACCCTAATGATTACTGATGGGTTTGGAGGGAAATGGGCACTCCCCAGTCAACAGGGTGAAAGGGTACCTTCATTGTCTCATTCACTGCAAATTTGCAAAGTTTAGCAGAAATGCGGGACTCCATGTTAACAATTGCATGGCGGTTGTTAACTTAGTTTGTCTGGGGGAGACAGCAGTCTGACAGTATGCACTGGAAGGAGATGAGATCTAATTGCATGTTGCAAATGAATTGTTGAGGTTCGGCCAAGTGACAATATGCTGTGAAATTCCATACCTGTTGTTGAAGTTGTAGTTGCTGGAGAAGACAACGTGGTAGGTAGGAATGTGAAAACACGAGAAAGAGTTGTTGAACGGAACATGACTGAACAGGTTACATGGACAAAAGCATTTCTTTCAATCTGATTTCGGTGACTGTCTTCGGTTGATTTTCAGACAATTTCAATCCACAACAGTTGTAATTCACACTCTGGTTGTATCTGTATTAAGGAAGATGGTAATTGGTGTGAAAGATGATGCTTTGGCTGAGGGAGGAGGGTTCTGGTTTTGCAGCGAGGACTTAATCTATCTTAACTGAGAGGAAAGAAGTAGGATAGCCAACATACTGTGGTACAAGTTAGGGTGGGGCAGAAGTTGGAACTTAATTAGTGGAATGAGATGGGGAGAGAATGATGGCCAGCTCAGCCACGTGGGGGACCGATAGAGTGAGTGGTGATAGGAATGATGAATAAAAGCAGAAGAAAAATGGCTGGACAGGTGAGTGTTTGTGGGAGAAGAAGAGAGGGCTTGTGGGTCACCTGAATTTAATAGTCATTACATTGGGTTGTTAGGTACTGAGGTGGAATATGAGATGTAGTTCTTCCAAAACAATGACACTGGCTTTTGTGATCCAAGGGGAGATAGCTGAATGGATAGCAAATTGGCTTCATAGAATCTGATTGCCAGTTAAATATTTATTGTTATTTGTGAAAAGTAATATTTATCAAAACTTACTTCCGGGGGTGCCACCAACAACAAATTCTGAAAGACGAATGGGAATAGAAAAAGAGAATAAAACTATTGGTACATATTAATTATTTGTGGGATGAGCCATTCTGGCGAGACCAGCATTTATTGCCCATCCTGAGCTCCCTTGAGGAGCAAGTGTGGATCCAGCATCTTGACCGGCTGCACTTCATCTATTGCACTATAAGAAGCACTTGTTCAATGAGTTCCATAGTTCCCAATAAGATATGCTGTGGTTTCCAAGCTTCAACCTTATCCATTGGATGTGGGATCACTTGGCCCCATCTCTTGTCAGTTGAAGGGTCTCGACCCAAAACATCACTAATTTCTTGTCTCCAGAGATACTGCTGGCCCAGCTGAGTTACTCCAGCACTCTGTGTCTATCTTCGGTATCAGACTGAACCATGGGTTTACAGACTGGGGAATATGATTTTGCTGTTGCATATGCTCCACATTACTTCACAGAGGCTCCGTGGAGTTGTCTTGTTTCTGAATCAAATCTGTTAATTTGGGATATCACAAGACAGATCCCTGTCACCATTTCTTGAGCAGAGATGGACGGCCATCAAATGCTGGCCTTACCAGTGGAGCCAAATCAGAGAAAGGAAGAAGCAGGTTATGAGATTAACTCTAACGCAATAGTTGCTGTAGATGCTGCTGTTGAAGATACAATTGAATTGGGTTGTGAACAATTTAAAATCAGCAACAATAATTTAAGATTGATGTTCCTGGGATAATGTCAGCAGTGTGTTGAGGAGATGGGGCTATGATCATACCTGTAGCTGATGATGATGTTGTTGACTCTGGAAGGGATACAATTGAAGATGTGAGTGCAGGTATTATAGAATAAATCTGATTACACTGAAATCAAAGTGTGGAAGATTAGGATAATTGTTTCGCACCATGTGATAAAAGCGATGTGATATAGTCACCCTGTTTTTCACAAGAAATTTCCATTTACGAGGTATAGTTTCATGTCAAGAGGATCCAGAATGAAAACTGCCTTCCCGCTGGTCTATGTTTCAATGGATAATACCAGTTTGACTGTCGAAAATACATAACATTATTGGTGGAGTAGGTTTTGTGGTTATTAAATGTGTCCAGACTGCTGGTTTAATCAACTTATCTGCTTAAGTGTCCATGCTCTTATGAGTGGATTATTTGTGGATTGAAACTTGCAGCAACTTGTGAGGATCAATACATTTGCTACATTATTATTGCTAACTTATTACCTGTTGAAGTTTTTGTTTGAAAGGTTGATGCTGTAAATAAAGATTTGTCTGTTGAGTTCCAGAGGAATCTGAGCAATTCCGTCATTGGGTGAGTTGTTTGGAGTTAAATAAACCCGTGACAAAGGTAACACAAGCAGAGATTCTACACCATTCAATGCGGCTCTTGGAATGGGAGGTGAAAGGAATGTGGAGGCTCAGACTGGAATGGAGGTCTGAAAACAAGTGTTGCAGTGTCTTTATAGAAGATCAGTCAGTTGGTCCATGTATATGAACGATAACAACCTGCTGTGGCCCAGCTGATACCATACCTGTTGTTGAAGTCGGAGTCGTTGTCGATGCTGGAAATGAGACAATTGACCATGTCAGTGTGGAGTGTCAAATTTCAACTCAATCCTAAGAGTACAAATCATCATCATATTCTTCCTACCTTTTTAAGTAATATCTGAAGTTGAGTTTCACACATGTTCATAAATTTGATGGGTGATTGTTGCTGAGAGGGAAGGAATTCATTCGTATGCAGGATATATACGTATATTGGAGGTATGTTACAAAATTTACCTTCAGCGGCGCTGCAGTTCTGTCACTGGCCGTGTACGCGACTTTGGCGCCATTGAGTGGGGTGGGGCGGGGTTAAAATGCGGTTTTCCCCTGCCTTCCGGAGTTATATTTTCTCGGGGTGTGAGATTTTGCTGAAGATTTGTTCTGACTGCCGGTATGTGAAATTTTTTTTAAATCACTCGACAATTTTAGCGCTGGAGTAAAATAAAAATTAGCTTCTAATGCCATGAACGCCGACAACGGGGACGGATTTTATGTGGGGGACAGGTAAAGGAAAGCAGTTTATTTTTTCATATAAACTTGCTTGTTAACATGACCTTAATCAAAATTTCATGTTGCGAAACGGTGATTTATTCTCCATACGAACTGGCAGTATATTTCCTGCTGATATGGGGTATAAATTTACCGCGACTGCAACTTTCCAATCCATCACGTTCCACAAAAACCCACTCGCAAGCTGACATAAATGTCCATTAATTTACTGGCATTAAACACTAAATTCCTTCAATTTGGCCAATCAATTCATGACAATGAGATTTAAAAATCATGTCGTATTGTGAATTCTTGTGTGAATGTTATTTGGACACTTAGGCTTTTTAAAAAATGTTAATATTTTGTTAAGAAATGGATATATGTTTAGATCTAGTAATTGAATTTTGTAATTAGCTACAATTGGGTAACTAACTAATTATATGCTTTAATTTCAGGTCATCCAAGTAAGATTGTTTCGTATTTGTTTCAGAATGCTTCAATCTATAATAACTGAACATTTCTTTCAGTTCTCTTAATTTTTAAGAAAGTTATGGGCTTTTGACTGTCCTCGATCACAACTTTTATGTTAAGTCCATGGAAAAGCAATAGGGAACAAGATGCTAATTTCCGAGAATGAAAATGGCCATAACGTTTTTAATACTGAAGATATGAAAGTGAATTAGGTGTCAAATTAAACTTCTTTTGATGCTTTATCTGATGGGATAAATTGCAGTCTTGATTTTTTAAATCTCAACATTTTGTAACGTTGCTATATATTGTATCCATCATCTTCCAATGGGAAATCTTAATTGTGATGCCACTCCAAAGACGTTCAAGGACTCCAATTTTCAGACAGCCTGAAACATTTGGCCAAAGGTTCTGAATGTACACAAATTACTGAATTTACTTCCATGATGATCTCCATGTCTCATTTGTGTAGGTCTGAAAATATTAAAATACTCTCCTGCACCTCATCAAGAGAAACAAGTTCACATCCTGGGAATAGTTGTTCCCAGGTTAATGCATTGTGTAATTGTTAACGTGTTGTTGATTACTTACTTGTTGTTGAGGTTGTGGTCGATGTTGGTGCTGGAAGAAACACATTAGTTTGTGTGAATAGGCAGACTGGAATATCTTACGATCATCTCCCAGTTCATAGAATCAGTTCTCAGGATATTGATTTGTAAACGTCATGGAATTATTGTATAAAGCCGTCTTGAACCTTTTTTGTATGTTGCAGCGAATATCCTACCCTTGTTGAAAGGTTTATTTGCTGTAACTGCCGGAAAGCATACGATGAAAGACGAGAGAATGGGATGAACAGAATGCTTGTAGGCGTAGTGGAGCCAAATCAGAGAAAGGAAGTAGCAAGTTATGAGATTAACTCCAAACCAATAGTTGTAGCAGATGTTGCTGTTGAAGATATAATTAAAGTGCGTTGAGATGAATTGAAAATCAGCAGAATTAATTTAAGATTGATGTTCTTGGGACAATGGGAGCAGACTGTTGAGATGGGGCTGTGATCTGGGTGATGATGATGTTACTGACTCTGGAAGTGATACAATTGTAAATGTTCGTGCAGAGATGGTAGAATAAATCTGACTTCACTGAAATCAACAAACTATTTGTCAAGTCATCAACTGCTCCCTTCAAATGTCCATACCTGTGGTCGATGACAATGGTGTTGACTCTGGAGAGGAAATAGTTCATGATGTAATTTTGAAACAATACTATCTCTAGAAAATGGGGAATAGCATTTATTACAACCCAAATAATCTACATTTCACACATTGAATCTGTCTATCAGCCTATATGCAAAGCATTATATTTCTATCTGCTCTTCATGCTCTCCTGTTGAAATTGAAAGTATTGAACCAAGATCCATTTGGACTCTTCTTATTCTTTTCTGGAACAATCAGTGTCTTGGATTGTGCTTTGCAGCAGGTGCTTCCACACAATTGGAGGGAATACTGCGGGGGGAGAAGGGGGGGGGGGAGGAGGGGGGGGGGGGGATTGAAAGAGTATAGAGCAAGTGTGGAAGATTTGAAAATATGTTTCTCATTGTAGGATGAAAACAAGGATTGGGGGGGGGTGAAAGGAACGTGGTACTTCACACTGGAATGGAGATCTGAAATAACGTGTCGCAGTGGCTTTGTAGAAGATCAGTCTGTTGGTCCGTGTACATGAATGATAACAACCTGCTGTGGCCCAGTTGATACCATACCTGTTGTTGAAGTCGGAGTCGTTGTCGATGCTGGAAATGAGAAAATTGACCAGGTTAGTGTGGAGTGTAAAATTTCATCTCAATCCTGTCCATCTGTCTACTGGTCTATCTTTCTTCATAGTTGCTACACCTACGTAACATTGCAAAATATTGCACAGTTTTAGTCCTCCATTTAATCTTGAATATGATAACAAAAGATCAGAATTATATCGAGAAAATTGTTGAATGCGCCTTCCTTTTCCAAGATCACTTTCCCACTGCTTCCCCACCATCTGCAACGCTCTATTCACGTACTTAAATTTGAGATGAATATGAATATTTCCGAAAATCATTGGTGTATTTGTACTCAATAGGTATCAACAGAACATTGATAGTTTTCTGTAAAGTCGATTCATATTCAAGAAACATTTTTGTGCTCCTGCTTACAAACATAAGGGACCATGAAAACACCGTTGATGCAAAGTACTTGTTCACTACCTCGTCTACATCCTCTGACTACAAGCAAAAATTCCCTTCTTTATCCATGATGAGTCCTCCTGTTTCCCTTGTTACCCTATTGATTTTCATGGATGTATACAAAGACTTGGGATTTTTTTTCACTATTTGCCAGCGTGATTTATTTCCTGATCGCTTTATATTCCTCAAAGTACTTGTCTGATTTCTTCTTTCTAATCCTTACATTTTTCTTTTGAACTGTTACAACCTCTGTGATCAGCCATTGCCATTGCCATCCTTATCCTTCCTCCTTATTGAAACATGCTGGTCTTAAACACTGATCAACTTGCCAGTATTCGTCTCCCATCGGTCAGATGAGTACTTGCCCAATGACAATGGCTCCCAATTTACTGTCCCTAGCTCCTGCTAAATGTTCCTGTGATCTGCAATTCCCGCAATTTAGTACCTTCCCGCAAGGTCCATACTTATCGTTCTTCACAACAATCTTAAAATGTATCCGGCATCTGTAGTTCCATGTGTCCACATCAAACTTATGGAGTTGTGATCGCTGATCCCAAAATACTCTACGGCTGTTACACCTGTCACCTGGCTAGGCTAATTTCAAGGTCTAATATGCTTCTCTCGAAACATATAAAAAATAGGTGCAGGAGGAGGCCATTCGGCCCTTCGAGCCAGCACCACCATTCATTGTGATCATGACTGATCGTCCCCAATCAATAACCCGTGCCTGCCTTCTCCCCACATCCCTTGATTCCACTAGCCCCTAGAGCTCTATCTAACTCTCTCTTAAACCCATCCAGTGATTTGGCCTTCACTGCCCTCTGTGGCAGCGAATTCCACAAATTCACAACTCTCCGGGCGAAAATGTTTTTTCTTATTTTACCGACCTGACCTGAAGTTCACTTGCTGCAACCAAATACACGGTTTTGCTGATCGGCAATTCAATGCCTCTCTTCCCTGAAGTTCAATGTGCCTATCAAAAAGCCTCTTAAACGGCACTATAGTATATGCCTCCAACACTACTCCTGGCAATGTGTTCCGACTTCAAGCCCCCACTATCTGCGTTGAAAATGTTGCCCTGGACATCTTCATTAAACTCCCCCACTCACCTGATAGCTCTGCACTCTCATGTTGGATATTTCTACCCTGAGGAACAGGTTGTGACTGTCGACAAAATGTGTAATTGACTTCCATGATAATCTCAACGTCTCATTTGTGTAGATCTCAAATTTTATTTCAGTAAAATTATGACATAGAGCAGAATTTTAGCCACTCATTTCATAATTTCCTATGTTTACAACATCCACAGAAAGGTTAAGATAAAATGTCCAATTATATCAAGGTTTCGACAGAAAGTATTAAAATACTCTCATCCACTTCATCAAAAGTAACATTAACATCCTGGGAATAGTTGTTCCCAAGTTAATGCGAAGTGTAATTGTTAATGTTTCTCACTTACTTGTTGAAGTTGTGGTCGATGTTGGTGCTGGAACGAAGACAGTAGTTTGTGTGAATAGGCCGAGTGGAATATCATTCCATTTTCACATCAGTTCATCTCAGGATATTGAATTGGAAACTTCATGCCATTATTATAAAATCTCTCCCTGCTATAGGAAAGATGTGTTCAGCTGGAAGCGGTGCTGAGAAGATTAACGAGGATGGTGCCGGCACCTGAGGGCCTGAACTATAGTGAGAGGTTAGGCAGGCCAGGATGGTAATCCTTGGAGCAACGAAGAATAGGGGTGATCTGATAAAGGTGTTGGTTTACTACATAAAGATAAAGATTTACTACAAATCTGAGGGACAACCTTTTCTCACAATGAGTGGTGGGTAAATGTGGGGTCGTGCACTTCGGGATATAACAGGAAATCAAGAAGGATCCCAACGTGAAACCTCCACAGTCCAATTCCCTCCTCAGATCTTGTCTGAGCTGCTGAATTCCTCCAGCAGGTCGTTGTGGCTAAAGGCAGATGGTAAGTTCACGTTTACTACGAGAATATTTGATCAGACCCAGGCCGTCTGATTGTAGTTATAGAGGAGCATGGTGAGAACACATCTGGCTATAAAGACTCAGTCAATGTGTTCATTCAAAGCAGTGATAGATAGATGTTTGGACATAGTTGGGAATTAAATGAAATGGCAACAGTGCTAAAAAATGAATCTGGGCAGCATTCTGGGTGACCTCTGCTCGTTGCCTGTAAATGGTATGGATTTAACTTGAGGTAGAGGAGATTTTACCTGGTCATGATCACACCCTGATCACCCATTCAATGATCACTTCCAACTGCTTCTGTTTCCATTCAGGTCCTTATTAATCTGAATGAGAATCACATGATAATAATGGCGTCATTACCTTCTGGCGTTGATGTTTGATGATCATATCCATAGGTTGTCATTTTGGCTGGAATAGAAAGAAGGAGAAGTTGGAGGAAAAACAAGTGAAATCTGGATTTCTAAATATGTGGAAATGCCGAAGCTGAAGGCTTTAGAAACTGGGTCCATCATAACCACTGATAGTTTTTTTAATTCAAGAGTCAAGAATGTTTTATTGTCACATGACCTGAAACGAAACAATGAAATCCTTACTTGCAGCAGCACAACAGATACTGTATGTAAACATAGTACTCTGTTAGTGTTACTGTCAGTGTGATGAGGACAGCGTGATTTGGTAGTATAGTAGATACAAGGTGTATCTGTTGATATAGTCTTTCATTGAAGGTAGTACTTGCAATGCAGCTCTTTCTCTGCATCTTTTTTCAGTTGCTCCTTTCGATTG
This sequence comes from Raja brachyura, assembly GCA_963514005.1. The sequence continues at coordinate 46,252,035 of OY740798.1, read as the reverse complement.
CTCAGTCAGTACAGGAGATTGAACTCAGATGGTGTGTTAGTTACTGTATGTTAATTTTATTGGGCATCACTGAGGCAAAGGAAATGTATGAGCGTGCATGGTTGAAGAAGAGTCATAAATTCCATTTCCACCCTTGATCAATTCAGTGGAAGGATGCTTTGGAAAGACAATTTTGCTCCAAACTGGAAGATGAGATGGATATTCAGCAACTGTGGCAGGGGTCTCACGCCTTCACAAAACCATGTGGCAGCTCAAGCGAGAGTGTGGCATCACTCCTGGTTAGGCTTGTTGCATTCTACGCTCGATTTGAAAAGTTGAACACGGATGTGTCTTCTCGAGCACCCAGAGCTTCCGATGTCATTGTATTTTCAGTCACCAAGGCCGGCGTCAGAAGAGGCATCACGAGGATGAACCAAGTAACTAAGCCAACCAACTCGCAGGAGATTTTGCGGACATCTTGAATCTGTAGTTATTAAGGTCTGAGGTTCCTATCTGCTTCAATGGGCTTCAATAATACTCTGGCCCAAGAAGAGTACCGTGACAGGAAGAGTACAGAGGGCCTCACAGTGGCGCAGCGGTAGAGATGTTGCCTTACAGCGCCATACACCCGGATTAGATCCCAACTACATTTACTGTCTGTCTGGAGATTGAATGTTCTCCCTGTGACCATGTGTGCTTCTTCCCACATTGCAAAGACCTGCCGATTCGTACAGGAATTGGCTTCTATAAATTGTCCCTGGCATGTGCGGTAGAACGAGTGTACAGGTGATCGCTGGTCACTGGGACGAAATTAAAACTGAATTAAATTAAAGTCGTCTAAGCTAAACTGAACGAAACAGTTTAGCTTGGACCACCAAACAGTGGCACTAATGCTCGTGATGAAGAATTGCTTTGAGAGGTTGATTTTGGTGCATATCAACACCTACCTTGGCGAAGACCTGAACCCACTACAATTAGCTACCAACACAATCGATCAATGCCGGCTGACATATCACTGGCGCTACCTTCTGCAATGACGATGGCGAGAGTCAACTCTTTCAAGTTACTGGGCATGCATATCTCTGAAGATCTGTCCTGGGCCCAGTACATTGATGTAATCTTCAACAATGTCCATCAATACCTTTTCTTTCTTCAAAGATTGAGGAGATTTGGCATGTGTATGAATATTCTGATGTAGATTCTGGGTTGATGTATTAGCCAATATCTTGATGAATGACTGGCAGACACAACGGAAAGACCTGCGTGCTGACGTCTTCTGCTGGTTCATGTTTTCATGTTCTCATGGGTTGAGGACGAGGAGCAATTATTTATCATGCTGCTGCAAGTAAGAATTTCAATGTTCATTTGACAATTACACACTCTTAACGTTTCATAGTTCATAAATTCAGAAGTCATAGGAGCGGAAGTAGGTCATTTGGCTAATCGAGTCTACTCTGCCGTTCTATCATGGCTGATCGATCTTTCCCTCTCAACCCCATTCTCTTGTCTTCTCCCCATGACCATGATACCCTTAACCATTGAAGGTCTGGGGGGCAATTACATCTTTGTTGAATAACTTGTCATGAAGATGATTTGGTTACAATTTGGAGGTGCGGAATCCGGGCTGTATTTCCACTTATTTGGTGGGAGTGAATGTTAATCCACCAACAGAGTGATGATGGGAGGCCTGTCAGAATCTGGTGGATACACATTTTCACACAGACTGGAGCAGGAAGGCAGATAATTGATGCCACATTTATCTCCAGCAATAGTAGTTTCAAACTATAGGATGCACTTACTCGTGGGCTGACCTGACCAACGTTAGTTTTAGTTTCACCCATACAGTAAATAGCTGTCAAATGGTGTTTTTCTGTGTTTGGGTTAATTTAAATGCTGCGTGTACAATTCCTGCTGCAAAGAGAATTGGTTGACTTGGAGTGGCTCTTGGTCTTTGCTACCTGCTGCCATCTCACTTTGGGCTGGTAGGACAGCTGCAGCAACTGTCCTGTCCAGGCCAGGTTTAAAATGTCTTGAGTTCACACTGGATGAGCTCACATGTTGGGTACCATTTTCAGTCGAGCCTCGACCTGACTATCCCAACCCTAATGATTACTGATGGTTTTGGAGGGAAATGGGCATTCCCCAGTCAACTGGGTGAAAGGGTACCTTCATTGTCTCATTCACTGCAAATTTGCAAAGTTTAGCAGAAATGCGTGACTCCATGTAAACAATTGCATGGCTGTTGTTAACTTAGTTTGCCTGGGGGAGACAGAGTCTGACAGTATTCACTAGAAGGAGATGAGATCTAATTGCATGTTGCAAATGAAGTGTAGATGTTCGATCAAGTGACAATATGCTGTGAAATTCCATACCTGTTGTTGAAGTTGTAGTTGTTTCAGGTGCTGGAGAAGACACCGTGGTAGGTAGGAATATGAAAACACGAGAAAGAGTTGGTGAATTGAACATGACTGAACAGGTTACATGGACAAAAGTATTTTTTTCAATCTGATCTTGGTGACTGTCTTCGGTTGATTTTCAGACGATTTCAATCCACAACAGTTGTAATTCACACTCTGGTTGTATCTGCATTAAGGAATATGGTAATTGGTGTGAAAGATGATGCTTTGGCTGAGGGAAGAGGGTTCTGGTTTTGCAGCGAGGACTTAATCTATCTTAACTGAGAGGAAAGAACTAGGATAGCCAACATACTGTGGTACAAGTTAGGGTGGGGCAGAAGTTGGAACTTAATTAGTGGAATGAGATGGGGAGAGAATGATGGGCAGCTTAGCCACGTGGGGGACAGATAGAGTGGGTGGTGATAGGAATGATGAATAAAAGCAGAAAAAAAATGGATGGACAGGTGAGTGTTTGTGGGAGAAGAAGAAAGTGCGTGTGGGTTACCTGAATTCAATATTCATTACGTTGGGGTGTTCGGTACTGAGGTGGAATATGAGATGCAGTTCTTCCAAAACAATGACACTGACTTTTGTGATCCAAGGGGAGATAGCTGAATGGACAGCAAATTGACTTCATGGAATCTGATTGCCAGTTAAATATTTATTGTTATTTGTGAAAATTAATATTTATCAATACTTACTTCCGGGGGTGCCACCAACAACAAATTCTGAAAGATGAATGGGAATAGAAAAAGAGAATAAATCTCTTGGTATATTTTAATTATTTGTGGGATGAGCCATTCTGGCAAATCAGCATTTATTGCCCATCCTGAGCTCCCTTGAGGAGCAGGTGTGGACCCAGCATCTTGACCGGCTGCACTTCATCTATTGCACTAAAATAAGCACTTGTTCAATGTGTCCCATAGTTCCCAATAAGCTGTGCTGTGGTTTCCAAGCTTCAACCTTATCCATTGGATGTGGGATCACTTGGCCCCATCTGTTGTCAGCTGAAGGGTCTCGACCCAAAACATCACTCATTTCTTGTCTCCAGGGATACTGCTGGCCCAGCTGAGTTACTCCAGCAGTCTGTGTCCATCTTTGGTATCAGACTGAACCATGGGTTTACAGACTGGGGAATATGATTTTGCTGTTGCATATGCTCCACATTACTTCACAGAGGCTCCGTGGAGCAGTCTTGTTTCTGAATCAAATCTGTTAATTTGGGATATCACAAGACCGATCCCTGTCACCGTTTCTTGAGCAGAGATGGACGGGCATCAAATGCTGACCTTACCAGTGGAGCCAAATCAGAGAAAGGAAGAAGCAGGTTATGAGATTAACTCTAACGCAATAGTTGCTGCAGATGCTGCTGTTGAAGATACAATTGAATTGGGTTGTGAACAATTTAAAATCAGCAGCAATAATTTAAGATTGATGTTCCTGGGATAATGTGAGCAGTGTGTTGAGGAGATGGGGCAATGATCATACCTGTAGTTGATGATGATGTTGTTGACTCTGGAAGGGATACAATTGAAGATGTGAGTACAGGTATTATAGAATAAATCTGATTACACTGAAATCAAAGTGTGGAAGATTAGGACAATTGTTTCGCACCATGTGATCAAAACCAAGTGATATAGTCACCCTGTTTTTCACAAGAAATTTCCATTTACAAGGTATAGTTTTATGTCAAGAGGATCCAGAATGAAAACTGCCTTCCAGCTGGTCTATGTTTCAATGGATAATACCAGTTTGACTGTCGAAAATACATAAAATTATTGGTGGAGTAGGTTTTATGGTTATTAAATGTGTCCAGACTGCTGGTTTAATCGACTTATCTGCTTAAGTGTCCATGCTCTTATGAGTGGATTATTTGTGGATTGAAACTTGCAGCAACCTGTGAGGGTCACTACATTTGCTACATTATTATTGCTAACATATTACCTGTTGAAGTTTTTGTTTGAAATGTTGATGCTGTAAATCAAGATTTGTCTGTTGAGTTCCAGAGGAATCTGAGCAATTCCATCATTGGGTGAGTTGTTTGGAGTTAAATAAACCCGTAACAAAGGTAACACCAGCAAAGATTCAACACGATTCAATGCGGCTCTTGGAATGGGAGGTGAAAGGAATGTGGAGGCTCAGACTGGAATGGAGGTCTGAAAACAAGTGTTGCAGTGGCTTTATTGAAGATCAGTCAGTTGGTCCATGTAGATGAATGGTAACAACCTGCTGTGGCCCAGCTGGTAGCATACCTGTTGTTGAAGTTGGAGTCGTTGTCGATGCTGGAAATGAGACAATTGACCATGTCAGTGTGGAGTGTCAAATTTCAACTCAATCCTAAGAGTACAAATCATCATCATATTCTTCCTACCTTTTTAAGTAATATCTGAAGTTTAGTTTCACACATGTTCATAAATTTGATGGGTGATTGTTGCTGAGAGGGAAGGAATTCATTCGTATGCAGGATATATACGTATATTGTAGGTATGTTACAAACCTTACCTTCAGTGTCGCTGCAGTTCTGTCACTGGCCGTGTACGCGACTTTGGCGCCTTTGAATGGGGGAGGGGGCGGGGTTAAAATGCGGTTATCCCCTGCCTTCCGAAGTTATATTTTCTCGGGGTGCGAGCTTTGGCTGAAGATTCGTTCCGACTGCTGGTATGTGAATTTTTTTTTTTTAATCGCTCGACAATATTAGCGCTGGAGTAAAATAAAAATTAGCTTCTAATGCCATGTACGCCGACAACGGGGACGGATTTATGTAGGGGACAGGAAATGCTTTATCTGATGGGATAAATTGCAGACTTGCTTTTTAAAATCTCTACATTTTGTAACGTTGCTATATATTGTATCCATCATCTTCCATTGGGAAATCTTAATTGTGATGCCACTCGAAAGACGTTTAAGGACTACAATTTTCAGACAGCCTAAAACATTTGCCCAAAGGTTCTGAATGTACACAAATTACTGAATTTACTTCCATGATGATCTCCATGTCTCATTTGTGTAGATCTGAAAATATTAAAATACTCTCCTGCACCTCCTCAAGAGTGAAGGGCCTGTCCTACATGCATGCAACTCTATGCGATTAGCGCGACCTAACGTGGTCGCTTGAGCCGTCCGGCGTCGCAGGGCCGGTCCCACTTCAATCGCCGCAGCCGTGCGGAATTGTGCGGAGTTCGTCCCGACATCGCGCGGGGCTCCGAAAAACTGACAATGTTCAAAAATTCAGCGCGCCAACGGCTTGTCGGCTCGCAGTCGCCTCGACGCATTACACACCGCCCCGACATCGTGCCTCCCAGTGTGTGGCTCCGTAACCCTCTGTGTGTGTGTGTGCCTCTGTGCCCCTCTCTGTGTGCCCCTCTCTGTCCTGGCAAACTTACCTTAGACTTCGCTCCAAGTTCGCCTCACTTTGCGCCACGTTGCGCCAGTCAGCCGACCTCCGCGTGGTCCCTGCTGCCGGTTTGGTCATGCTTGCCGCATGCAGGCGCATGCTGGTGGGAACGGCCCTGTACAGGGGATCACCCGACCTCCGCGCGGCCCCCGCTTCTAGTTTGATCGCGTTCATCGCATAGAGTTGCATGCTTGTAGGACAGGCCCTTAACAAGTTCACATCCTGGGAATAGTTGTTCCCAGGTTAATGCATTGTGTAATTGTTAACGTGTTGTTCATTACTTACTTGTTGTTGAGGTTGTGGTCGATGTTGATGCTGGAAGAAACACATTAGTTTGTGTGAATAGGCAGACTGGAATATCTTACGATCATCTCCCAGTTCATAGAATCAGTTCTCAGGATATTGATTTGTAAACGTCATGGAATTATTGTATAAAGCTGCCTTGAACCTTTTTTGTATGTTGCAGCGAATATCCTACCCTTGTTGAAAGGTTTAGTTGCTGTAACTGCCGGAAAGCATACGATGAAAGACGAGAGAATGGGATGAACAGAATGCTTGTAGGCGTAGTAGAGCCAAATCAGAGAACGGAAGTAGCAAGTTATGAGATTAACTGCAAACCAATAGTTGTAGCAGATGTTGCTGTTGAAGATATAATTAAAGTGTGTTGAGATGATTTGAAAATCAGCAGAATTAATTTAAGATTGATGTTCTTGGGATAATGGGAGCAGACTGTTGAGATGGGGCTGTGATCGTACCTGTGGGTGATGATGATGTTACTGACTCTGGAAGTGATACAATTGTAGAGGTGAGTGCGGAGATAGTAGAATAAATCTGACTACACTGAAATCAACAAACTATTTGTCAAGTCATCAACTGCTCCCTTCTAATGTCCATACCTGTGGTCGATGACAATGGTGTTGACTCTGGAGAGGAAACAGTTCATGATGTAATTTTGAAACAATACTGTCTCTAGAAAATGGGGAATAGCATTTATTATAACCCAAATAATCTACATTTCACACATCCAATCTGTCTATCAGCCTATATGCAAAGCATTATATTTCTATCTGCTCTTCATGCTCTCCCGTTGAAATTGAAAGTATTGAACCAAGATCCATTTGGACTCTTCTTATTCTTTTCTGGAACAATCAGTGTCTTGGATTGTGCTTTGCAGCAGGTGCTTCCACACAATTGGAGGGAATACTGAGGGGGGAGAAGGCGGGGGGGGGAGGAGGGGGGGGTGGGATTGAAAGAGTATAGAGTAAGTGTGGAAGATTTGAAAATGTGTTTCTCATTGTAGGATGAAAACAAGGATTGGGGGGGTGAAAGGAACGTGGTGCTTCACACTGGAATGGAGATCTGAAATAAAGTGTCGCAGTGGCTTTGCAGAAGATCAGTCTGTTGGTCCGTGTACATGAATGATAATAACCTGATGTTGCCCAGTTGATGCCATACCTGTTGTTGAAGTCGGAGTCGTTGTCGATGCTGGAAATGAGAAAATTGACCAGGTTAGTGTCGAGTGTCAAATTTCATCTCAATCCTGTCCATCTGTCTACTGTTCTATCTTTGTTCACGGTTGCTACACCTACGTAACATTGCAAAATATGGCACAGTTTTGGCCCTCCATTTAATCTTGAATATGATAACAAAAGATCAGAATTATATCGAGAAAATTGTTGAATGCGCCTTCCTTTTCCAAGATCACTTTCCCACTGCTTCCCCACCATCTGCAACGCTCTATTCACGTACTTAAATTTGAGATGAATATGAATATTTCCGAAAATCATTGGTGTATTTGTACTCAAATAGGTATCAACAGAACATTGATAGTTTTCTGTAAAGTCGATTTATATTCAAGAAACATTTTTGTGCTCCTGCTTACAAACATAAGGGACCATGAAAACACTGTTGATGCAAAGTACTTGTTTACTACCTCGTCTACATCCTCTGACTACAAGCAAAAATTCCCTTCTTTGTCCATGATGAGTCCTCCTGTTTCCCTTGTTACCCTATTGATTTTCATGGATGTATTTGGGATTTTTTTTCACCAATTGCCAGCGTGAATTATTTCCTGATCACTTTATATTCCTCAAAGTACTTGTCTGATTTCTTCTTTCTAATCCTTACATTTTTCTTTTGAACTATTACAACCTCTGTGATCAGCCATTGCCATTGCCATCCTTATCCTTCCTCCTTATTGAAACATGCTGCTCTTAAACACTGATCAACCTGCCAGTATTAGTTTCCCATCGGTCAGATGAGTACTTGCCCAATGACAATGGCTCCCAATTTACTCTCCCTAGCTCCTGCTAAATGTTGCTGTGATCTGCAATTCCCGCGATTTAGTACCTTCCCGCAAGGTCCAGACTTATCGTTCTTCACAACAATCTTAAAACGTATCCGGCATCTGTAGTTCCATGTGTCCACATCAAACTTATGGAGTTGTGATCGCTGATCCCAAAATACTCTACGGCTGTTACACCTGTCACTTGGCTAGGCTAATTTCAAGGTCTAATATGCTTCTCTCGAAACATATAAAAAATAGGTGCAGGAGGAGGCCATTCGGCCCTTCGAGCCAGCACCACCATTCATTGTGATCATGACTGATCGTCCCCAATCAATAACCCGTGCCTGCCTTCTCCCCATATCCCTTGATTCCACTAGCCATTAGAGCTCTATCTAACTCTCTCTTAAACCCATCCAGTGATTTGGCCTTCACTGCCCTCTGTGGCAGGGAATTCCACAAATTCACAACTCTCTGGGTGGAAATGTTTTTTCTTATTTTACCGACCTGACCTGAAGTTCACTTGCTGCAACCAATACACGGTTTTGCTGATCGGCAATTCAATCCCTCTCTTCCCTGAAGTTCAATGTGCCTATCAAAAAGCCTTTTAAACGGCACTATAGCATATTCCTGCATCACTTCTCCTGGCAATGTGTTCCGACTTCAAGCCCCCACTATCTGCATTAAAAATGTTGCCCTGGACATCTACATTAAACTCCCCCACTCACCTGATATCTCTGCCCTCTCATGTTGGACATTTCTACCCTGAGGAACAGGTTGTGACTGTCGACAAAATGTGTAATTGACTTCCATTATATTCTCAACGTCTCATTTGTGTAGATCTCAAATTTTATTTCAGTAAAATTATGACATGGAGAAAAATTTTTGCCACTCATTTCATAGTTTCCTATGTTTACAACATCCTCAGAAAGGTTAAGATAAAATGTCTAATTATATTAAGGTTTTGACTGAAAGTATTAAAATATTCTCATCCACTTCATCAAAAGTAACGTTAACATCCTGGGAATAGTTGTTCCCAAGTTAATGCGAAGTGTAATTGTTAATGTTTCTCACTTACTTGTTGAAGTTGTGGTCGATGTTGGTGCTGGAAGGAAGACAGTAGTTTGTGTGAATAGGCGGAGTGGAATATCATTCCATTTCCTCCTCAGTTCATAGAACCAGTTCTCAGGATATTGAATTGGAAACTTCATGCCATTATTGTAAAATCTCTCCCTGCTATAGGAAAGATGTGTTCAGCTGGAAGCGGTGCTGAGAAGATTAACGAGGATGGTGCCGGCACCTGTGGGCCTGAGCTATAGTGAGAGGTTAGGCAGGCCAGTACTGTAATCCTTGGAGTAAAGAAGAATAGGGGTGATCTGATAAAGGTGTAAAAGATCATGAGGGGATAGGTAGTGGAGATGCACGGACTCTTTTCCCCAGAATAGGGGCATCAAGAACCAGAGGACATAGGTTTAAGGTGAGAGGGGAAAGATTTACTACAAATCTGAGGGGCAACCTTTTCACACAATGAGTGTTGGGCAAATGTGGGGTCGTGCACTTCAGGATATAACAGGAAGACAAGAAGGATCAAAATATGAAATGTCCACAGTCCAATTCCCTCCTCAGATCTTGTCTGAGCTGCTGAATTCCTCCAGCAGGTCGTTGTGGCTAAAGGGAGATGGTAAGTTTACGTTTACTGCGAGAATATTTGATCAAACCCAGGCCGTCTGATTGTAGTTATAGAGGAGCATGGTGAGAACACATCTGGCTATAAAGGCTCAGTCAATGTGTTCATTCAAAGCAGTGATAGATAGATGTTTGGACATAGTTGGGAATTAAAAGAAATGGCAAGAGTGCTAAAAAATGAATCTGGGCAGCATTCCAGAGTTACATGGGTGGATGCTGTTATATTTGATAAGAATAGATATGCAAAGGATTGCTCATCCCATAATCAAAGGCAATAACCTCTGTTAGTTGTTAAAGAAGGAACTGCAGATGCTGGAACATCGAGAGTACACAAAATGCTGGAGAAACTCAGCGGGTTTCATGCTGCTGCACCCGCTGAGTTTCTCCAGCATTTAGTGTAACCTCTGCTCGTTGCCTGTAAATGGTATGGATTTAACTTGAGGTAGAGGAGATTTTACCTGGTCATGATCACACCCTGATCACCCATTCAATGATCACTTCCAACTGGTTCTGTTTCCATTCAGGTCGTTATTAATCTGAATGGGAATCACATGATAATAATGGCATCATTACCTTCTGGCGTTGATGTTTGATGATCATATGCATAGGTTGTCATTTTGGCTGGAATAGAAAGAAGGAGAAGTTGGAGGAAAAACAAGTGAAATCTGGATTTCTAAATATGTGGAAATGCCGAAGCTGAAGGCTTTAGAAACTGGGTCCATCATAACCACTGATAGTTTTTTTAATTCAAGAGTCAAGAATGTTTTATTGTCACATGACCAGAAACGAAACAATGAAATCCTTACTTGCAGCAGCACAACAGATACTGTATGTAAACATAGTACTCTGTTAGTGTTACTGTCAGTGTGATGAGGACAGCATTTGGCAGTATAGTAGATACAAGGTGTATCTGTTGATATTGTCTTTCATTGAAGTTAGTACTTGCAGTGCAGCACTTTCTCTGCATCTTTTTTCAGTTGCTCCTTTCGATTGCTCAGTCAGTACAGGAGATTGAACTCAGATGGTGTGTTAGTTACTGTATGTTAATTTTATTGGGCATCACTGAGGCAAAGGAAATGTATGAGCGTGCATGGTTGAAGAAGAGTCATAAATTCCATTTCCACCCTTGATCAATTCAGTGGAAGGATGCTTTGGAAAGACAATTTTGCTCCAAACTGGAAGATGAGATGGATATTCAGCAACTGTGGCAGGGGTCTCACGCCTTCACAAAACCATGTGGCAGCTCAAGCGAGAGTGTGGCATCACTCCTGGTTAGGCTTGTTGCATTCTACGCTCGATTTGAAAAGTTGAACACAGATGTGTCTTCTCGAGCACCCAGAGCTTCCGATGTCATTGTATTTTCATTCACCAAGGCCAGCGTCAGAAGCGGCATCACGAGGGTGAACCAAGTAACTAAGCCAACCAACTCGCAGGAGATTTTGCGGACATCTTGAATCTCAAGTGTACATCGCTGGTCAAGTAACATCGCTGGTCACTGGGACTAAATTAAAACTGAATTAAATTAAAGTCGTCTAAGCTAAACTGATCTAAACATGTCTCAAGGACGACCAAACAGTGGCACTAATGCTCGTGATGAAAAAGTGCTTTGAGAGGTTGGTTTTGGTGCATATCAACACCTACCTTGGCAAAGACCTGAACCCACTACAATTAGCTACCAACACAATCAATCAATGCCGGCTGAAGTCTCACTGGAGCTACCTTCTGCAATGACGATGGAGAGAGTCAACTCTTTCAAGCTACTGGGCATGCATATCTCTGAAGATCTATCCTGGGCCCAGTACATTGATGTAATTTTCAACAATGTCCATCAATACCTGTTGTTTCGTCAAAGATTGAGGAGATTTGGTATGTGTATGAATATTCTGATGTAGATTCTGGATTGATGTATTAGCCATTATCTTGAAGAATGACTGGCAGACACAACTGAAAGACCTGCGTGCTGACGTCTTCTGCTGGTTCATGTTTTCATGTTCTGATGGGTTGAGGACGAGGAGCAATTACTTATCATGCTGCTGCAAGTAAGAATTTCAATGTTCATTTGACAATTAAACACTCTTAACTTTTCATTGTTCATAAATTCAGAAGTCATAGGAGCGGAAGTAGGCCATTTGGCCCATCGAGTCTACTCCGCCATTTGGCCCATCGAGTCTACTCTCTTGGCTGATCTATCTTTCCCTATCAACCCCATTCTCCTGTCTTCTCCCCATAACCATGATATCCTTAACCATTGAAGGTCTGGGGGGCAATTACATCTTTGATGAATAACTTGTCATGAAGATGATTTGGTTACAATTAGGAGGTGCTGAATCTGGGCTGTATTTCCACTTATTTGGTAGGAGTGAATGTTAATCCACCAACAGAGTGATGATGGGAGGCCTGTCAGAATCTGGTGGATACACATTTTCACACAGACTGGAGCAGGAAGGCAGATAATTGATACCACATTTATCTCCAGCAATAGTAGTTTCAAACTGTAGGATGCACTTACTCGTGGGCTGACCTGACCAATGTTAGTTTTAGTTTCACCCATGCAGTAAACAGCTGTCAAATGGAGTTGATCTGTGTTTGGGTTAATTTAAATGCTGCGTGTACAATTCCTGCTGCAAAGAGAATTGGTTGACTTGGAGTGGCTCTTAGTCTTTGCTACCTGCTGCCATCTCACTTTGGGCTGGTAGGACAGCTGCAGCAACTGTCCTGTCCAGGCCAGGTTTAAAATGTCTTGAGTTCACACTGGATGAGCTCACATGTTGGGTACCATTTTCAGTCGAGCCTCGACCTGACTATCCCAACCCTAATGATTACTGATGGGTTTGGGGGGAAATGGGCACTCCCCAGTCAACAGGGTGAAAGGGTACCTTCATTATCTGATTCACTGCAAAGAAGAAAAGTTTAGCAGAAATTCGTGACTCCATGTAAACAATTGCATGGCGGTTGTTAACTTAGTTTGTCTGGGTGAGACGGCAGTCTGACAGTATTCACTGGAAGGAGATGAGATCTAATTGCATGTTGCAAATGAGTTGTAGAGGTTCGGCCAAGTGATAATATGCTGTGAAATTCCATACCTGTTGTTGAAGTTGTAGTTGTTTCAGGTGCTGGAGAAGACACCGTGGTAGGTAGGAATATGAAAACACGAGAAAGAGTTGGTGAATGGAAAATGACTGAACAGGTTACATGGACAAAAGCATTTCTTTCAATCTGATTTCGGTGACTGTCTTCGGTTGATTTGCAGACAATTTCAATCCACAACAGTTGTAATTGACACTCTGGTTGTATCTGTATTAAGAAAGATTGTAATTGGTGTGAAAGATGATGCTTTGGCTGAGGGTGGAGGGTTCTGGTTTTGCAGCGAGGACTTAATCTATCTTAACTGAGGGGAAAGAAGTAGGATAGCCAACATACTGTGGTACAAGTTAGGGTGGGGCAGAAGTTGGAACTTAATTAGTGGAATGAGATGGGGAGAGAATGATGGGCAGCTCAGCCACGTGGGGGACAGATAGAGTGAGTGGTAATAGGAATGATGAATAAAAGCAGAAGAAAAATGGATGGACAGGTGAGTGTTTGTGGGCGAAGAAGAAAGGGCGTGTGGGTTATCTGAATTCAATATTAATTATGTTGGGTTGTTACGTACTGAGGTGGAATATGAGATGCAGTTCTTCCAAAAAACAATGACACTGACTTTTGTGATACAAGGGGAGATAGCTGAATGGATAGCAAATTGGCTTCATGGAATCTGATTGCCAGTTAAACATTCATTGTTATTTGTGAAAAGTAATATTTATCAATACTTACTTCCGGGGGTGCCACCAACAACAAATTCTGAAAGACGAATGGGAATAGAAAAAGAGAATAAAACTATTGGTATATATTAATTATTTGTGGGTTGCGCCTTTCTGGTGAGACCAACATTTGCTGCCCATCCTGAGCTCCCTTGAGGAGCAGGTGTGGACCCAGCATCTTGACCGGCTGCACTTCATCCATTGCACTATAAGAAGCACTTGTTGAATGTGTTCCATAGTTCCCAATGAGATATGCTGTGGTTTCCAAGCTTGAACCTTATCCGTTGGATGTGGGATCACTTGGCCCCATCTCTTGTCAGCTGAAGGGTCTCGACCCAAAACATCACTCATTTCTTGTCTCCAGAGATACTGCTGGCCCAGCTGAGTTACTCCAGACTGAGCCATGGGTTTACAGACTGGGGAATATGATTTTGCTGTTGCATATGCTCCACATTACTTCACAGAGGCTCCGTGGAGCTGTCTTGTTTCTGAATCAAATCTGTTAATTTGGGATATCACAAGACAGATCCCTGTCACCGTTTCTTGAGCAGAGATGGACGGGCATCAAATGCTGGCCTTACCGGTGGAGCCAAATCAGAGAAAGGAAGAAGCAGGTTATGAGATTAACTGTAACGTAATAGTTGCTGCAGATGCTGCTGTTGAAGATACAATTGAATTGGGTTGTGAACAATTAAAAATCAGCAGCAATAATTTAAGATTGATGTTCCTGGGATAATGTGAGCAGTGTGTTGAGGAGATGGAGCTATGATCATACCTGTAGTTGTCGATGATGTTGTTGACTCTGGAAGGGATACAAATGAAGATGTGAGTGCAGGTATTATAGAATAAATCTGATTACAATGAAATCAAAGTGTGGAAGATTAGGACAATTGTTTCGCACCAAGTGATAAAAACGATGTGATATAGTCACCCTGTTTTTCACAAGAAATTTATATTTATGAGGTATCGTTTCATGTCAAGAGGATCCAGAATGAAAACCGCCTTCCAGCTGGTCTATGTTTCAATGGATAATACCAGTTTGACTGTCGAAAATACATAAAATTATTGGTGGAGTAGGTTTTATGGTTATTAAATGTGTCCAGACTGCTGGTTTAAATACTTATCTCCTTAAGTGTGCATGCTCTTATGAGTGGATTATTTGTGGATTGAAACTTGCAGCAACTTGTGAGGGTCACGACATTTGCTACATTATTATTGCTAACTTATTACTTGTTGAAGTTTTTGTTTGAAATGTTGATGCTGTAAATCAAGATTTGTCTGTTGAGTTCCAGAGGAATCTGAGCAATTCCATCATTGGGTGAGTTGTTTGGAGTTAAATAAACCCGTGACAAAGGTAACACAAGCAGAGATTCTACACCATTCAATGCGGCTCTTGGAATGGGAGGTGAAAGGAATGTGGAGGCTCAGACTGGAATGGAGGTCTGAAAACAAGTGTTGCAGTGGCTTTATAGAAGATCAGTCAGTTGGTCCATGGATATAAATGATAACAACCTGCTGTGGCCCAGCTGACACCTTACCTGTTGTTGAAGTCGGAGTCGCTGTCGATGCTGGAAATGGGATAATTGACCATGTCAGTGTGGAGTGTCAAATTTCAACTCAATCCTGTCCATCTTTCCACCTGTCTATCTTTCCACATTGTTGCTGCACATATATAATATTGCAAAACATTTCATAGTTTTGGTTCTCAATTTAATATGTAACATTAAAACAAAGATGAGAATTATTTTGAGAAAATTGTTGAATCTGCCTCTCTTTTCCCAAGATAGGTATTAACAGGAAATTGATTGTTTACTGCAAACTCTTTTTATGTTCTGGAAACATTTTTGTGTTCCTGCTGTCAAACATAACCATTGACAGCCCTGTCTGGAATCCTCAGAGTAGAAATCATCATCATATTCTTCCTACCTTTTTAAGTGATATCTGAAGTATAGTTTCACACATGTTCATAAATTTGATGGGTGATTGTTGCTGAGAGGGAAGGAATTCATACGTATCTAGGATATATACGTATATTGTAGGTATGTTACAAAACTAGCCGTGTACGTGACTGGCGCCTTTGAGGGGGGGGGGGCGGGGTTAAAATGCGGTTTGCCCTGCCTTCCGGAGTTATATTTTCTCGGGGTGTGAGCTTTTGCTGAAGATTCGTTCCGACTGTCGGTATGTGAAAATTTTTTTTTTAATTGCTCGACAATTTTAACGCTGGAGTAAAATAAAAATTAGCTTCTAATGCCATGAACGCCGACAACGGGGACAGATTTAAGTAGGGGACGGGTAAAGGAAGGCCGTTTATTTTTTCATATAAACTTGCTTGTTAAGATGAACTTATTCAAAATTTCATGTTGCGAAACGGTGGTTTATTCTCCATACGAACCGGCAGTATATTTCCTGCCGATATGGGGTTTAAATTCACCGCAACTGCAACTTTCCAATCCATCACGTTCCACAAAAACCCACTCGCAAGCTAATTTAAATGGTCATTAATTTTCTGGCATTAAATTCCTTCAATTTGGCCAATCAATTCATGACAATGAGATTTAAAAATCATGTCGTATTGTGAATTCTTGTGTGAATGTTATTTGAACTCTTCGGCTTTTTAAAAAATATTAATATTTTCTTATGAAATGGATAGATGTTTAGATCTAGTAATTGAATTTTGTAATTAGCTACAATTGGGTAACTAACTAATTATATGCTTTAATTTCAGGTCATCCAAGTAAGATTGTTTCATATTTGTTTCAGAATGCTTCAATATATAATAACTGAACATTTCTTTCAGTTCTCTTAATTTTTAAGAAAGTTATGGGCTTTTGACTGTCCTCGATCACAACTTTTATGTTAAGTCAATGGAAAAGCAGTAGGGAACAAGATGCTAATTTCCGAGAATGAAAATGGCCATAACGTTTTTAATACTGAAGATATGAAAGTGAATTAGGTGTCAAATTAAACTTCTTTTGATGCTTTATCTGATGGGATAAATTGCAGACTTGATTTTTTAAATCTCAACATTTTGTAACGTTGCTATATATTGTATCCATCATCTTCCAAAGGGAAATCTTAATTGTGATGCCACTCCAAAGACGTTTAAGGACTCCAATTTTCAGACAGCCTGAAACATTTGGCCAAAGGTTCTGAATGTACACAAATTACTGAATTTACTTCCATGATGATCTCCATGTCTCATTTGTGTAGGTCTGAAAATATTAAAATACTCTCCTGCACCTCATCAAGAGAAACAAGTTCACATCCTGGGAATAGTTGTTCCCAGGTTAATGCATTGTGTAATTGTTAACGTGTTGTTCATTACTTACTTGTTGTTGAGGTTGTGGTCGATGTTGGTGCTGGAAGAAACACATTAGTTTGTGTGAATAGGCAGACTGGAATATCTTACGATCATCTCCCAGTTCATAGAATCAGTTGTCAGGATATTGATTTGTAAACGTCATGCAATTATTGTATAAAGCCGCCTTGAACCTTTTTTGTATGCTGTAGCGAATATCCTACCCTCCATTCCCGCTGTTACACCTGTCACGTGGCTAGGCTAATTTCAAGGTCTAATATGCTTCTCTCGAAACAGGTAAAAAAATAGGTGCCTGAGGAGGCCATTCGGCCCTTCGAGCCAGCACCACCATTCATTGTGATCATGGCTGATTGTCCCCAATCAATAACCCGTGCCTTCTCCCCACATCCCTTAATGTGGAGTGTAAAATTTCATCTCAATCCTGTCCATCTGTCTACTGGTCTATCTTTCTTCACGTTTGCTAAACCTACGTAACATTGCAAAAGATTGCACAGTTTTGGTCCTCCATTTAATCTTGAATATGATAAGAAAAGATCAGAATTATAACGAGAAAATTGTTGAATGCGCCTTTCTTTTCCAAGATCACTTTCCCAATGCCTCCCCACCATCTGCAACATTCTATTCACGTACTTAAATTCACAACCAAAAATGCCCTTCTTTATCCATGATGAATCCTCCTGTTTCCCTTGTTACCCTATTGATTTTCATGGATGTATACAAAGACTTGGAATTTTTTTTCACCAATTGCCAGCGTGATTTGTTTCCTGATCGCTTTATATTCCTCAAAGTACTTGTCTGATTTCTTCTTTCTAATCCTTACATTTTTCTTTTGAACTGTTACAACCTCTGTGATCAGCCATTGCCATCCTTATCCTTACTCCTTATTGAAACATGCTGCTCTTAAACACTCATCAACTTGCCAGTATGAGTCTCCCATCGGTCAGATGAGTACTTGCCCAATGACAATGGCTCCAATTTACTTTCCCTAGCTCCCATTGTGATCATGGCTGATCGTCCCCAATCAATAACCCGTGCCTGCCTTCTCCCCATATCCCTTGATTCCACTAGCCCCTAGAGCTCTATCTAACTCTCTGTTAAATCCATCCAGTGATTTGGCCTTCACTGCCCTCTGTGGCAGGGAATTCCACAAATTCACAACTCTCTGGGCGAATAAGTTTTTTCTTATTTTACCGACCTGACCTGAAGTTCACTTGCTGCAACCAATCAACGGTTTTGCTGATCGGCAATTCAATCCCTCTCTTCCCTGTACTTCAATGTGCCTATCAAAAAGCCTCTTAAACACCACTATAGTATATGCCTTCAACACTACTCCTGGCAATGTGTTCCGACTTCAAGCCCCCACTATCTGCGTTAAAAATGTTGCCCTGGACATCTTCATTAAACTCCCCCATTCACCTGATAGCTTTGTCCTGTCATGTTGGACATTTCTACCCTGAGGAACAGGTTGTGACTGTCGACAAAATGTGTAATTCAAGGACTTCCGGTGGCGCCATGTTTTGGAAACAGTCGCCACACATAGCTCCGCTCCCGAAAATTTGCAATTTTTCGCATTAAAACTGGATCTACAGATCGGGACCAATTAATAAAGTTTTCGGAGCCTTTGAATGCTCTGCTGATGGCGTTATCAGTAAGTGCTGTGCAGTAAACTCTGGATTTAACCCTTTAAATGCAGAATCCGATTTTTGCTCAGAGTGCTCAGAGAAGCATTTCAAAAATATACTGCAGCACGGAGATAGAGCCTGAAGAGCTTGAAGAATCGACTTTTGAAGGTGCTCTTGAAGGAAAACTGCCTTCCGAAATGTCTACAAGAGCTAAGGCAGATAAGGCAGTTAAGGAGAAAGACTTGGAGGACTTAAAGCAAACGGTAAGAGAACTGAAAGATAAAAAGGTGGACGGAACGCACATGGAAAAAATGATGAAAGATATGACAGATTAGCTAATGCTGAATACGAATACGGGCAATTTGAAAGTTATTGAGTCTGTGCAGGATTCGATCAACATTGTAAGTAAAAGAATTGAAGATTGGAGAGTTGAACTATTGGAGCGAATGAACAAGGGGGAAGAGGACACTAATAAGAATTTTGCTGCAGTGCATGAGGTTGTCTCCTCATATGTGAAAACAATGAAAGAGATGGAGAAAGAGATGGGATTAATGGCCGAGGATATAAAGAAAATGAAGATACAGCACGACCTCACTGCAAAACAGCTGGCAAAATGTTCGCATAAGTGCTTCGACTTGGAAACTCGTTCGAGACGCTTTAGTCTAAGGCTAGTAGGAGTACCCGAGGAAGCCGAGAGAGATAACCCTCGGGAGTTTGCTGCGGATCTAATTAAAGAAGCTCTCAATCTTTCTAACCTTCCGAAAATTGAAGCAGCACATCGAATTCCGAGATTGAAACAAAAATCATAAACAGGCTCAGAATACACACGTCAGATCATTGTGAAATTCCGGGACATTTCTGGCGTGGAAGAGGTTATGAACAATATTAAGTACGGAATACCACTGAAATACGAGCAGACAACCTTCAAAATATTTAGAGATTATCCCTATGAAGTTGTCCAGAAAATAAATCAGTTCTATAAGGTAAAGCAAACTCTCCACGGCGTGAAGGGTGTCAGATATGGAATCAACTTTCCCGCGAGAATGCGTATTTCTTACAAGGATCAGCAAAAATCGTTTACAAATCCTGAGAGCACATATAAATATGCCTTAACCATCGTGGACGAGAATCAGTAACTTTAAAAGCTGAACTGTATGGATATTTTTTCTCTTATTATTTCACCATGAAATGTGTTCAACAGAAGATGGAACTCTCCCTGTGTTTTGACTCGACGGCTTATCGAGGAATGTTAATTCAAGGACATACTGGGTTCCAAATAAGCGGAAAAAGATAAACATTGAATACAGAGCTTTACAATATAATCTGAACAGAGCAATTACCGTGGTTTAAAAATTTAACTGAACAACCTAATGTTATAGAAGTAACACTTTTAACACTTAAAATATAGAATACTATTATAGAAATTGTAATGAATACTAACCAGATTGGTAATAGGGGGCGTATTTACAAACTAACATTTATAATTTAATATCTTAATAAGTTTTAAGCAGATTTATAACCGGGTTGTGAGGGGGATGACGGGTTCCTGGCTCAGATCCAGAAGCCTGCCCTAGGTAGCCCCTTCAACCAATAGCTGATTAATATCGAGGTAAAAATTGATGCTTAACACTCTGTAGATATAATAGTTAGATATATTTGGGAATACATATGAAATGGATATATGTACTGCAATTAGGTACTATATAGTTGATTTGGAATTGGCTCGGTTCTAGTATGAATATGTTATGACGTATTGAGGGAACGGAACTATTTGTTTGTTTATTAACATCGACAACAGAAGTCGTTATAATGTGTTCTCCCACCAACAGGTGGGCCACTTATTACAGTGCCGACAAGCTCGGTCACTGTATTTTCACTTTTACTATTTTTTTAAATATCACAATCAATCACAGGATTTATTCAAGGATAATCACAAAAGGAATCCACAATTTGAACTTGGTAGGTTGACTGTTCCCCCATTGCTTAAAGACCTGAGGCATGGATGCACCGTAAGATACATAGGTACTAAACGTAGCCAAAATGCAAGACACTAAACAAAATAAATCGGGAGGAATCTCATTTTGCAGTTGGAATATTAGGGGCGCTAACGAACGTATTAAAAGGGGTAAGATTTTAGCACAGCTGAAGGCATTTAAATCAGATGGTATCTTCCTCCAAGAAACGCATCTGAAAGTTCATGATCAAGTTAGATTGAGGGCCAACTGGACACGTCAAACTTTTCATTCGTCATACACGTCAAAATCCAGAGGCACGTCAATCATTATTCGCAAAGGTATACCATTTAAACAGAAAAATACCTTAACAGATAATGATGGGAGATATTTGATAGTTACCGGTGAGATCCATGCAATCCCAATCACATTGGTAAATATATATGCGCCTAACTTTGATAATCCACATTTTTTCAATGACATTTTGAATATAATTGCAGAATATAACTACCAGAATGTTATAATTGGGGGAGACTTTAACTGTGTCTTAGATCCTTATTTAGATAAATCCAGTCAAAAACAACGAGGTAATACGAAATCTAAAACTAGTGAACTTTTAAACAAATATATAAAAAAAACAAATATAACCGATGTTTGGAGGATTAAAAATCCGACAGGCAAGGAATATTCATTTTATTCATCGGTACACAAGACTTATTCACGTATAGACTATTTCCTGGTAGACACAACATTTATTCCGTATACCCTTAACCCAAAATACCATACAAATACGCTTTCAGATCATTCCCCTCTAACTTAAAAAAAAAAAATAGAAGGTATGTCTGAGAATACATCATTCTGGAGGTATAACCCCCAAATTTTAAAAGACCCGCACGGGAGTATATATCTAAGACAGCAAATGGATCTTTTTTTCGAAATAAATGAAACGCCAGACACACCACCTACTTTATTATGGAAATCTTTCAAAGCTTTTATTCGCGGTGTTATAATCTCATACCAAGCCTTTCAGAATAAAAAAATAAGATTGAACAATGGCAGCTAGAGGAACAAATTAGACAATTGGATATAGATAATGCTAAAGACCCGTCCATGGATAAACATAATAAAATATTAATACTAAAATTCAAATTAAATAAATTACTATCAGAGAAAGTTATAAGATTACTCTAAATTACAAGACAGGAACAGTTTGAATTTGGGGAGAAGCCTCATAAATTTCTCGCACGCCAATTAAAAAAACGAGACTAACACCACTTTATGTAGCTTTAGACACTCTTTCTTTCCTGCACCTTTCCAATAATATTACTAACTTTTTCTTTTCTCTTTTTTATATTATTTTTTTAAATATATTATATGTGGAATCATATTATTTTACTTTTGAATGGAATTATACCGTAGGCTGGAGAGGATATGTATGTCAAATAATGTTATTAGTATTAGTTGATCATAAACTAGGGTGCGAAATTGGGATATATGTGCTGAGACATCTACCTCATTATAATCCACCATAACGTCCTAATGCAAGACACTAACAAGAAAAAGGGGGGTGATGGAATCACCTTCTGTAGTTGGAATGTAAAAGGTATTAATGAACCAATCAAAAGAGGTAAGGTTTTGGCGCAATTAAATAGAATACCTATCTTCAAGAGGCTCATCTAAAAAAGGAGGCACAATATAGGTTAACGGCAAATTGGATTTCTAGGGTGTATCATTCATCATTCACTCATAAATCTCGAGGAGTTGCCATTCTTATTCGTAAAGGTATTCAATTTAAACATAGTTCAATAATAGAGGACCCAGAAGGTAGATATATAATAGTCACGGGTGAATTATACTCGAAGAAGGTTGTACTTATGAATATATATGGCCCAAATTTTGATAATCCACTATTCTTTAAGAAAATATTTAATACTATCCCTACAGTAACACAGAACAATCTAATAATTGGGGGCGACTTAAATTGCACTTTGGATAATTATTTAGACAGATCTTCAATCAAAAGGAAGGTTATTTCTAGATCAAGCGAATTCATAAATTCTTTTATTAAATCAGCTAATGTCAAAGATATTTGGAGAAATGTAAATCCTAATGGCCGAGAATACTCATTTTACTCCAGGATAGATTATTTTCTAATAGATTCAAAACTTGTCCCATTTACGTATGACTCAAAATACCATAATATTATTATTTTGGATCATGCTCCATTAACATTTAAGATTAACTTAAAGGGTATAACTAAAGGATATTCGCAATGGAGACTTAATCCTCATATATTAAACGATAAAAGGTGCTCAGATTATCTGGTTAAACAGATTGAATTATTTTTTTAAACCAATGACAAACCTGGAATTTCATCATCTCTCTTATGGGACACATTTAAAGCTTTTATACTGGGTGCTACAATCTCAGCGCAGGCATATCTGAATATGGAAAATAGAAAGATTCAACAGAAATTGGAAAATGAAATAAGGCAGTTGGACATGGAAAATGCTATGTCTCCATCTAGGGTTATACATAATAAAATTGTAACATTAAAATACAAATTAAATGAGATACATTCAAAGTACGTTATTAAACTTTTTCAAAAGACCAAACAAATACATTTTGAATTTGGGGATAAACCGCATAAATTGTTAGCTCGGCAACAAAGAAAAACAGAAGAAGAGAAAATGATACATAAGGTCAAATCTGAACAAGGAGAAATATTAACTTTACCAAAAGATATTAATGATAGATTTCAACAATACTATCAAAAACTATATACATCAAAAGTGACGGATCAACCCGAGAAAATAGAAAAGTTTCTCCAGAAATGTAACATTAATGGATTAGATCGGGAAGGTAGAGAATTATTAGATGCCGAAATATCAGCAAAAGATATTGAGGAATCAATTAGATCATTGAAGAATGGTAAAGCTGCAGGACCCGATGGTTTGGGGGTTGAATTTTATAAGAAGTTTCATGATTTGATCGTCCCACGGCTACAAATTATGTACAAAGTTGCCTACGAACAAGAACAACTTCCAGAAACCTTAAAAGAATCCACAATTACACTTATTCCTAAAGCAGACAAAGATCCAGAAGACCCAGGATCATACAGAGCAAAGCTATTTTAAATACAGATAAAAAAATATTAACAAAAATTTTATCTCAACGGTTAAGTTTAGTGATCAATAGATTAATACATCATGATCAAACAGGTTTTATTCCTAAATGTTATTCTACTTATAACTTAAGACGTCTGTTTAATATTATCTACTCGAAAAGAATGACTGATGTTGAACTAGCAGTTATATCCCTGGATGCGGAGAAGGCGTTTGACCAGGTTGAATGGCCTTATTTATTTAGGATAATGCAGAAATTTCAACTGGGAGAAGGATTTTGCAAATGGGTTAGAATTTTATATTCAGGCCCAACAGCAAGAATCCTAACAAACCAAATGTGATCAGCAAAATTCAATCTTTCTAGGGGTTGTAGACAAGGTTGCCCGTTATCACCGTTACTATTTGCACTCGCTATAGAATTATTAGCCGAAAGGATTAGAGTAGAACCAGAAATTTATGGATATAATACTAAAACTACAATTAATAAAATATCTTTATATGCAGATGATGTTTTATTGTATATAACAAAACCAGAGGTTAGCATCCCTAAAGTACTTGAAGTGATAAATGAATTTAGTGAGTTCTCAGGATATAGAATTAATTGGAACAAAAGTGAAATTATGCCTATAACAGGAATTAAATTGAATAAATTACAAAAATTTCCATTTAAAATAGCTAATAATCAAATTAAATATCTTGGAATTAATGTATCAAAATCTTATAATTCTTTATTTAATTCTAATTTTCCTCAATTATTAAATAAATTAAAAACAAATATTTTATATTGGAAAACATTACCGATATCAATGATCGGTAGAATAAATGCCATTAAAATGATTTTTCTGCCTCAATTACTATATTTATTTCAAGCCATTCCGTTATATCTTCCTAAAATTTTTTTTTTTTTAATTGATTCTATAGTTAATAGCTTCATTTGGGATTACAAAAATCATAGAATAAGTAAAATACACTTATGTAAATCTAAGATAAATGGTGGATTAGCTTTACCTAATTTTTTATATTATTTTTGGGCGGTTCAGATTAAGAACTTTAATTATTGGTTGATACAGATGGAACAAGACCCAGCTTGGTTAAGAATTGAAAAGGAAGATTGTTTCCCTTTCGACATAAGCACAATACTCCTTGCCCCTGGGGTGGTACAAAAAAAATTATATAAGGCAAACCCTATAATTTTAAATAATATACGTACCTGGAAACAAATCATTAAGACTTTACATTTAGAAACTATACCACTTTGTTTACCAATTATGAATAATCCTATGTTTAAACCTTCGACATTGGATGTGGGGTTTAGACATTGGAAAAACTTAGGAATAATAAGGATAGAACATCTTTACAGGAATGGGAAATTCCTCTCATTCCAGGAGTTGAAAGAGATTTATGGACTGCAAGCAAATAATCTATTTAGATATTTACAAATTAGAGATTATGTCAAATTAAATACGCTAAATTACAGAAATAGAGAGCCAGGTATACTGGATGAAGTACTTAACAAGCATCCAACAACAGAAAAATTAATAGCATATTTTTAATATATATTTTTTTGGACAGGGAAATGCCAAAAACGGAACTATTCCGACAAAAATGGGAAAATGAAATTGGTTTACCTATAACAGAAGATTTATGGGAAGAAAGCTTACAACAAATTCATCGCTGTTCGTTAAATGCCAGACATACTTTGATACAATTCAAAGTAATACATAGATTACACTACTCAAAAAAGAAATTAAATAGAATTTTTCCTACTATATCACCATTATGTGATAAATGTCAGCAGATAGAAGCCGATTTAAATCATAGTTTTGTAATATGTACAAAACTTAAAAGTTATTGGACTGAGATTTTTTAAATTATTTCCACAGTTTTAAAGATCACATTAAGCCCTGACTCAAAATTAATTATATTTGGGGTTTTAGATTCAAATCAAATTTTAACAGTAAATCAAAGAAATTTTCTGGATTACTGTTTAATAATTGGAAAAAAATTAATATTACAATTTTGGAAGGGACCATTATCCCCGACAATTAAAATGTGGACAGTGGAAATGTTGGAGACATTACAATTGGAGAGAATTAGATTTATCCTAATGGATAAACCTGAGATTTTTGAACAAATATGGTCTCCATTCACTGATTATATGAAGGGGTAGCTGGGCTCAGCATTGAAACTCAATGAGTACCCGGTGGAAAGATCAAACAAAAATGTTTAAGATCTGATTTATATACTTGTCTCTATATATTATAATTAGAAATTGTTCCACTCATTGACAAGTTGTATACCGTTTTCTTTTCCACAAGTATTTTTTTATTTATTTTATTTTATTTTATTTTTTTGTTTTTTGTTTTTGTTTATTTCATTTTATTTTTTTTTTCCTTCTCTCTCGTCTTTATGTTAATCAACTATTATACTCTTATAATTATTCACTATTCTTTCTTTATACTTTTTTCACTCTATAAGAAAAAGTGAGGCCAATATATATATTTTGTTAACATTTATCTAATTTTGGAAAGATGTATCAACTATATTTGGAAAAAAATGCTATATTATTTGTTATATGTATGGCCTCTAATAAAAATATATTCAAAAAAAAAAAATGAGAAAAGGAACACACAATTTCAAAGATTAAATCAGACAGAGGGGAAGTATTAACATTACCAAATAAAATTAATAAAAGATTTGTGCAATTTTATGATAATTTGTATACATGCAAAACGACAATGGACATCAACACAGTCACTGAATTTCTGGATAATTGCAATCTTCCCAAACTAGAATTGCAGGAACAAGAGGAATTGGGAGCACAAATCTCAAATAAGGAAATAGAAGAAACAATATTCTCATTAAAAAATGGAAAAACAAAGACATTAATGACAGATTTTTACAATATTACCAAAATCTTTACTCATCAAAATTAACAGGACAAACAGATGGAATGGAAACATTTTTACAAGAATGTCAAATTAATAGTTTAGATCAGGAAGGTAGACACTTGTTAAACGCTGAAATATCAGTGAAAGATATCGTAGAATCAATTGGTTCATTAAAGAACGGAAAAGCTGTGGGCCCCGACGGCCTGAGTGCAGAATTTTATAAAAAAATTCAAGATCTGATCTCCCCAAGACTACATACAGTGTATAGATATGCATATGAACAAGGAAAATTACCAGAATCTTTAAATGAATCCACAATCACACTCATTCCTAAGGTAGATAAAGATTTGGAAGATCCTGGTTCATATAGAGCGATTGCCCTTCTAAATACAGACCAAAAAATATTAACTAAAGTTTTATCTCGGAGACTAAGTCTGGTGATTTCTAAATTAATACATTATGATCAAACAGGTTTTATTCCAAAAAGCTATTCATTTCATAATCTAAGACGCCTGTTTAATATTATATATTCTAAAAGAATACGAGATACGGAATTAGCAGTCATATCGTTGGACGCAGAAAAAGCATTTGATCAGGTGGAATGGTTATATTTATTTAATATAATGGAAAAGTTTCAATTGGGGGATCGATTTTGTAAATGGGTAAGAATCCTATACTCGGATCCTACTGCAAGAATTCTAACTAATCAAATACTATCAGCTAAATTTAAACTCTTTAGGGGATGCAGACAGGGATGTCCGTTATCGCCTTTATTATTTGCCTTGGCGATAGAGCCTTTGGCGGAAAGAATTAGATCTAAACCTGAAATATATGGTTATAAGACTGATACAACAATTAACAAAATATCCTTATATGCAGATGATGTTTTGATTTATATCACAAAACCTGAAATTAGTATTCCAACGTTGTTTGATGTTATAAATAAATTTAGTACATTTTCTGGATATAGGATTAATTGGAATAAAAGTGATATTATGCCTATAACTAAAATAAATTTAAACATATTACAACAATACCCATTAAAAATAGTTACAGACAAATTTAAATATTTAGGAATTAATGTATTTAAATCCCATAATTCATTAATTAGATCTAATTATCCTCAATTATTAGATAAACTTAGAAAAAATATTTTATATTGGAAAACACTTCCTATATCTTTGATTGGTAGAATAAATGCTATAAAGATGGTTTTTCTATCACAATTGTTATATCTGTTTCAAGCTATCCCTTTTTTCCTTCCGAAAATCTTTTTAAAAAAAATTGATAATATTGTTAATAGTTTTATCTGGGATTATAAAAATCATAGAATAAGTAAAAAACATTTATGTAAGTCAAAGATAAATGGAGGGTTAGCACTTCCAAATTTTCTATACTATTTCTGGGCAGTACAGATTAAGAATATGAATTTTTGGTGGGTAAATACGTACCTGGAACCAATGTGGTTAAAGATAGAAAAGGAAGATTGTTTGCCTTTTAACGTAGACTCAATTATTTTTGCCCCAAAGGAAGTGCAAAAAAAAATTTATAGGGACAATCCTATCATTTAAAATAATAGACGTATTTGGAAACAAATAGTCAAGACTTTACATTTAGATAATCTCTCATTTAGACTACCAATTATGAATAACCCATTATTTAAGCCCTCCACACTGGATGGGGGGTTTAGACATTGGGATAATTTAGGAATTACAAGGGTAGAGCACCTTTATAGAAATGGAAAATTTCTTTCATTTCAGGAGTTACAAGATATCTACGGATTGTCTTCACAACATTTGTTTAGGTATTTTCAAATTAGAGATTATATTAAATCTAATACACAGGATTTTAAAAATAAAGAACCAGGATTATTAGATGAATTGTTTAACTTGCATCCAACCACAGAAAAATTAATAGCTTATATATATAACATCATTATGGATAAGGAGAATCCAATAACTGAAACATATCGTCAAGCATGGGAAAATGAAATTGGATCACCTATAACCAAAGAAAATTGGGAAGAAAGTTTACAACGAATACATCGGTGCTCGTTAAATGCTAGACATACATTAATACAATTTAAAGTATTATACAGATTACATTATTCGAAAACTAAATTAAATAGTATATTTCCTAATCTCTCCTCTATTTGTGATAAATGTAAGAATTTAGAAGCAAATTTAACACACAGTTTTGTTACATGTCCTAAATTGAATTATTATTGGACAGAAATTTTTAAAGTTATTTCTGAAGTTCTTAAAGTTCAACTAGACCCTGACCCAAAGTTAATAATATTGGGAATTCCTGAGTCTAATTTGATATTTACATTGGATCAAAGAAATTTCCTTGATTATTGTTTGATATTAGGGAAAAAAATAATATTTAAATTTTGGAAGGGAACATTATCCCCAACAATTAAAATGTGGGCATCAGAGATGTTGGAGACGTTATACTTGGAAAGAATTAGATTTGTCCTTCTGGACAAGTATAATTCTTTTGAACAGATATGGTCTCCATATATACAGTATTTAGAGAAGTAGCTGCTCTTGGCATCACGGCTCGACGGGCACCCTGCGGGATTTGATGAAAATAATTCATTTGTATACTAGGATATATGCATGTCTTTATTGATATTATTATTTGTAGTTGTTTTATTTACAATATATAGTGTGGTTTTTCATTTATATATACATATAATATTTTTTCTTATTTTTTTTCTCACTTTTTTTGTCTTTCTTCTTTTTCTTCATTTTCTTTTTTCTCTCATACCAACTAATTAATACGGAATTATAATTTTATTGATTATTAATAGTATTTTTCTTTACTCACTTTTATTTTCAAAAAAAAATAAGATAATAATTATTAGTGTGTTATGTACAAACATTGAATTAAGTTGATGTTTATAACTCAGTTTTAAACATTGAAAATTGGTAATCGCTAATAAAAAAATTATTTAAAAAAAAAAAAAAACACCAGGTCCCGACGGATTTAGTAATGAATTCTATAAAGGTTTTTACGATATATGTAGTCCTCATCTACAGAAAATGTACACACACGCTTTCAGAGAACAAATATTACCTGATACATTAGCAGAATCCACGATTACACTAGTACTTAAGAAAGATAAAGATGAGGAAGAACCTGGATCTTATAGAGCTATCGCGTTGTTAAATAAAGATAAAAAAATATTAACAAAAATATTAGCAAGAAGATTAAGTAAGTACGCCATTATATTAATACATCCGGATCAAATGGGGTTTATCCCTAAGAGACATTCATTCAATAATTTGAGGCCTCTGCTTAACATAATGCACTCACACCAAACTAAAGATCCAAATCTCGCAATTATTTCACTGGATGCAGAGAAAGCATTCGATCAGGTTGAATGGAAGTATATGGTTAAGGTATTGCAAAAATTTCAACTGGGAGAGAATTTCATTCAATGGATTAAATTAATATATAATAAGCCAACGGCCAGAATATTAACTAATAATATTTTATTCACAAAATTTCAATTGTCACGTGGTAATAGACAAGGTTGTTCATTATCACCATTGTTATTTGCCCTCATAATTGAACCACTAGCGGAAAGAATTAGAAGTCATCCGAATATCCACGGATACAAGACAAAATATTCAAACAATAAAATATAATTATACGCTGATGATGTACTTTTGTACATCACAAAGCCTCATATCACAATACCCAACATTTTACATTTTATTGAGGATTTCGGTTCATTTTCAGGTTATAGAATAAATTGGAATAAAAGTGAAATCATGTCAATAAAACCGAAAGATTCTACACATCTCGCACAATTTCCTTTTGAAATATCTGTGGAAAAATTTAAATACTTGGGTATTGAAATTACTAGAAGATATCAAGACATGGTTAAAGCAAACTATAACCATGTACTTAAGAAACTACATAATTTAATTAAATTCTGGAAAACGCTTCCGATGTCCTTAATAGGTCGAATAAACGCCATAAAAATGATTTTTCTACCACAAATTCTATACTTGTTTCAATCAATTCCACTATATCTACCCAAAAAGTTAAAAAAAAAATTGGACTCAGTTATAACAAATTTTATTTGGGATTATAAGACCATAGAATCCAAAGACCACACCTGAATAAACCCAAAATAGTAGGGGGATTGGCACTCCATAATTTTATGTAATATTATTGGTCAGTAAATATTAGAAATATGATTCAATTGTTGGATAACTCTCTTTAGGTATGTTGCAAAACTTACCTTGAGCAGCGCTGCAGTTCTGCTGCTCCCCGTGTGCACGACTTTGGCGCCTTTCAGAGGGGGGCGGGCTTAAAGTGCCATTTTTCAACAGACCTGGATAATCGATGAATGTCGGGCGATTTCGTTGCGGAAGAAAAATTGCTCCAACATTTCATCAATGAAGGTTTTTTTAAATTACTCTAAATTATTTATTAACTAGAGTAATTTAAAAATCACCTTCAAAAGCCGTGAGCACTGACAACCAGAAGGATTTTGCGTAGGGGAGAAAAAAAGGTAAATAGTTTATTTTTATATTAAAAGTTGGTTTTTCGGGAGGCTTTAATAATATTTTTATGTTGCGAAATGGGGTCCTAAAAAATGTACGATCAAACAATATTTTTCCTCCCGACTTCACCGCTAACCGCAACGTTCCAATCCACCGCATTCCACTAAAACCCACTCGCTAGTTGATTTAAATGGCCATTAATTTACAGGCATTAAACACTAAATTCCTTCCATTTGGCCCAGAAATTCATGAAAATGAGATTTTAAAATTATGTTATATTGTGGATTATTGTGTGAATGTTATTTGGACACTTAGGCAATTTAAAAAAAGTTCATCTTTTCTTAAGAAATGGATAGATGTTTAGATCTACTCATTGAATTTTGTAATCAGCTACAATTAGATAACTAACTAATTATATGCTTTAATTTCAGGTAATCCAAGTAAGATTGTTTAATATTTGTTTCAGAATGCTTCAATCTATAATAACTGAAAATTTCATTGAGTTCTCTTAATTTTTAAGAAAGTTATGGGCTTTTAACTTTTCCAGATCACAGCTTTTGAGTTAAGTCAATTGAAAGGCAATGGGGAGCAAGATGCTAATTTCCGAATATGAAAATGGCCATAAATTTCTTAACACTGAAGATATGAAAGTAAATTAGGTGTCAAATTAAACTTCTTTTTATGCTTTATCTGAGGGGATAAATTGCAGACTTCATTTTTTAAATCTCAAAATGTTGTAACATTGCTACTCTCTTCATCAACCAGAATGGAGTTCTGAGAGGACTGCTCCCCCTTTAATATTGGTGCGATTCTTCTTTCACCAAAGACGGTGAATAATACAAACTACAACAAAAACCCAATTATACATAGTACAATTAGAATTTGGAAACAAATAAAATACAATTTAAAATTAAGAAACTTATCTCTACTATCTCCTATTGCTAAAAAAAAACCCTTTTTAAACCCTCAATTATAGACAAAGCATTTATACAATGGGAAAGAGCAGGAATTAAAACTTTGGGAGATCTGTATGATATGGGAACATTATTATCATTTAAACAATTACAACTAAAATACAATCTGGGTAACAATCAGTATTTTCATTATTTCCAAATATGTGATTATTTGAAAAAACATGCACATGAATTTAACAAAATGCCATTAGACTTACTAGATGAAGTAATGAATAAATGAACAAAGGCGGAATCAGCAAATTTAATTTCACATATATATAATATTATACTAAATGCAGTAATACCAACAACGGAAGGTATTAGAGGTGAATGGGAAAACGAACTAAGCATTAAAATTTCCAATGAAAGGTGGAAAGAATACTTATTAAATGTGCACAAATGCTCAATTAACGCATGACACACTTTAAAATAATACACAGATTATACTACTCAAAAACTAAATAAAATACATTTTTCCCTAACGTTTCACCAATTTGTGATCAATGCCAGTGTGAAGAAAATAATATAGCGCACTCATTCATCATTTGTACAAAAATATAAAGTTTTTGGATTGAATTCTTTGAAATTTACACAAAACTGTTTAAAATAAAAATGACACCAAAACCAGAATGAATTATTTTCGGAATGACAGAAGGTAGTTCGGAATTGAATGTGTATGAAAAGAATTTATTTGATTACGGCTTAATAATAGGAAAAAAACTAATCTTAAAATTTTGGGAAAATGCTACTATACCAACATTAAATATGTGGATTTCAACTATGTTTGAAACACTACATCTGGAAGATATGAGACTCCATCTTGAAGGAAAATCAGAATGCTTCTTTCAGACGTGGTCTGCATTTATAGAATTACTACAAATATAGGGTGCAGGAATACCTCAGGCCTTGGTAGGGGGGGATTAAAAACTATCGAGTTGGTGGATTCCTTTTGCGTGATATATATAACGTAATAACTGGCTTTTTTTCTTTTTTTTTTCCTTTTCTTTTTTTAGGGTCTATCTTTTAACCCCCTTTTCTAATTCTTTGACCAAGGGTTTCTTCTCCCCTTTGGCACGCTCTTTCACTATCACAACTCTTTTCACATTTCACTCTCTTTATTTCTATTCTTTTTCTGAAAAAATAAATAAATAAATAAATACATTTAAATTTTTTTTTTTTTAAATGTGTAATTCACTTCCATGATAATCTCAATGTCTTATTTGCGTAGCCCTCAAATTTCCTTCAGTAAAATTATGACATAGAGCAGAATTTTTGCCAGTCATTTCTAATTTCCTATGTTTACAACATCCTCAGAAAGGTTAAGATCAAATGTCTAATTATATTAAGGTTTTGACTGAAAGTATTAAAATACTCTCATTCACTTCATCAAAAGTAACGTTAACATTCTGGGAATAGTTGTTCCCAAGTTAATGCGAAGTGTAATTGTTAATGTTTATCACTTACTTGTTGAAGTTGTGGTTGATGTTGGTGCTGGAAGGAAGACAGTAGTTTGTGTGAATAGGCGGAGTGGAATATCATTCCATTTTCCCCTCAGTTCATGGAACCAGTTCTCAGGATATTGAATTGGAAACTTCATGCCATTATTGTAAAATCTCTCCCTGCTATAGGAAAGATGTGTTCCGCTGGAAGCGGTGTTGAGAAGATTAACGAGGATGGTGCCAGCACATGTGGGCCTGAGCTATAGTGAGAGGTTAGGCAGGCCAGGACCATAATCCTTGGAGCAAAGACGAATAGGGGTGATCTGATAAAGGTGTAAAAGATCATGAGGGGATTGGTAGAGGAGATGCACACACTCTATTCCCCAGAATAGGGGATCAAGAAGCAGAGCACTTAGGTTTAAGGTGAGAGGGGAAAGATTTACTACAAATCTGAGGGACAACCTTTTCACACAATGAGTGTTGGGTAAATGTGGGGTCGTGC
The DNA here is from genome assembly GCA_963514005.1 of Raja brachyura. The sequence goes on along the minus strand of OY740798.1, from coordinate 46,218,173 downwards.
ACTTCGGGATATAACAAGAAATCAAGAAGGATCACAATATGAAACGTCCACAGTCCAATTCCCTCCTCAGATATTGTCTGAGTTGTTGAATTCCTCCAGCAGGTCGTTGTGGCTAAAGGCAGATGGTAAGTTCAAGTTACTACGAGAACATTTGATCAGACCCAGGCCGTCTGATTGTACTTATAGAGGAGCATGGTGAGAACACATCTGGCTTTAAAGGCTCAGTCAATGTGCTCATTCAAAGCAGCAATAGATAGATGTTTGGACATAGTTGGGAATTAAAAGAAATGGCAACAGTGCTAAAAAATGAATCTACGCAGCATTCCAGAGTTACATGGGTGGATGCTGTTATATTTGATAAGAATAGATATACAAAGGATTGCTCATCCCGTAATCAAAGGCAATAACCTCTGTTAGTTGTTAAAGAAGGAACTGCAGATGCTGGAAAATCGAGGGTACACAAAATGCTGGCGAAACTCAGCGGGTTTCATGCTGCTGCACCTCTGTTCTTTGCCTGAAAATGGTATGGATTTAACTTGAGGTAGAGGAGATTTTACCTGGTCATGATCACACCCTGATCACCCATTCAATGATCACTTCCAACTGGTTCTGTTTCCATTCAGGTCCTTATTAATCTGAATGGGAATCACATGATAATAATGGCGTCATTACCTTCTTGTGTTGATGTTTGATGATCATATCCATAGGTTGTCATTTTGGCTGGAATAGGAAGAAGGAGAAGTTGGAGGAAAAACAAGTGAAAACTGTATTTCTAAATATGTGGAAATGCCGAAGCTGAAGGCTTTAGAAACTGGGTCCATCATAACCACTGATAGTTTTTTTAATTCAAGAGTCAAGAATGTTTTATTGTCACATGACCTGAAACGAAACAATGAATTCCTTACTAGCAGCAGCACAACAGATACTGTATGTAAACATAGTACTCTGTTAGTGTTACTGTCAGTGTGATGAGGACAGCATTTGGCAGTATAGTAGATACAAGATGTATCTGTTGATATTGTCTTTCATTATCAGTTATTCAGTTAGTACTTGCAGTGCAGCACTTTCTCTGCATCTTTTTTCAGTTGCTCCTTTCGATTGCTCAGTCAGTACAGGAGATTGAACTCAGATGGTGTGTTAGTTACTGTATGTTAATTTTATTGGGCATCACTGAGGCAAAGGAAATGTATGAGCGTGCATGGTTGAAGAAGAGTCATAATTTCCATTTCCCCCCTTGATCAATTCAGTGGAAGGATGCTTTGGAAAGACAATTTTGCTCCAAACTGGAAGATGAGATGGATATTCAACAACTGTGGCAGGGGTTTCACGCCTTCACAAAACCATGTGGCAGCTCAAGCGAGAGTGTGGCATCACTCCTGGTTAGGCTTGTTGCATTCTATGCTCGATTTGAAAAGTTGAACACGGATGTGTCTTCTCGAGCACCCAGAGCTTCCGATGGCATTGTATTTTCAGTCACCAAGGCCGGCGTCAGAAGAGGCATCACGAGGGTGAACCAAGTAACTAAGCCAACCAACTCGCAGGAGATTTTGCGGACATCTTGAATCTGTCATTATTAAGGTCTGAGGTTCCTATCTGCTTCAATGGGCTTCAATAATACTCTGGCCCAAGAAGAGTACCGTGACAAGAAGAGTACAGAGGGCCTCACAGTGGCGCAGCGGTAGAGATGTTGCCTTGCAGCGCCATACACCCGGATTAGATCCCGACTACATTTACTGTCTGTCTGGAGATTGAATGTCCTCTCTGTGACCATGTGGGCTTCTTCGCACATTGCAAAGACCTGCGGATTCGTACATGAATTGACTTCTATAAATTGTCCCTGGCATGTGGGGTAGAACGAGTGTACAGGTGATCGCTGGTCACTGGGACTAAATTAAAACTGAATTAAATTAAAGTCGTCTAAGCTAAACTGAACGAAACATGTCTCAATGACCACCAAACACTGGCACTAATGCTCGTGATGAAGAAGTGCTTTGAGAGGTTGGTTTTGGTGCATATCAACACCTACCGTGGCAAAGACCTGAACCCAGTACTATTAGCTACCAACACAATCGATAAATGCCGACTGAAATCTCACTGGCGCTACCTTCTGCAATGACGATGGAGAGAGTCAACTCTTTCAAGTTACTGGGCATGCATATCTCTGAAGATCTGTCCTGGGCCCAGTACATTGATGTAATCTTCAACAATGTCCATCAATTCCTCTTCTTTCTTCAATGATTGAGGAGATTTGGTATGTGTATGAATATTCTGATCTAGATTCTGTGTTGGCGTATTAGCCATTATCTTGATGAATGACTGGCAGAAATAACTGAAAGACCTGCGTGCTGACTTCTTCTGCTGGTTCATGTTTTCATGTTCTCATGGGTTGAGGACGAGGAGCAATTACTTATCATGCTGCTGCAAGTAAGAATCTCAATGTTCATTTGACAATTTCACACTTAACTTTTCATAGTTCATAAATTGAGAAGTCATAGGAGCAGAAGTTGGCCATTTGGCCCATCGACTCTACTCCACCATTCTATCATGGCTGATCTATCTTTCACTCTAAACCCCATTCTCCTGTCTTCTCCCCATAACCATGATAACCTTAACCATTGAAGGTCTAGGGGGCAATTACATCTTTGATGAATAACTTGTCATGAAGATGATTTGTTACATTTAGGAGGTGCTGAATCCGGGCCGTATTTCCACTTATTTGGTGGGAGCGTATGTTAATTCCTCAACAGTATGATGATGGGAGGCCTGTCAGATTCTGGTGGATACACATTTTCATACAGATTGGAGCAGGAAGGCAGATAATTGATACCACATTTATCTCCAGCAATAGTCATTTCAAACTATAGGATGCACTTACTCGTGGGCTGACTTGACCAAAGTTAGTTTTAGTTTCACCCATACAGTAAATAGCTGTCAAATGGAGTTTATCTGTGTTTGGGGTAATTTAAATGCTGCGTGTCCTATTCCGGCTGCAAAGAGAATTAGTTGACTTGGAGTGGCCCTTGGTCGTTGCTACATGCTGCCATCTCACTTTGGGCTGGTAGGACAGCTGTCCTGTCCAGGCCAGGTTTAAAATGTCTCGAGTTCACACTGGATGAGGTCACATGTTGGCAGGCACGTGCCGTGAGTAATTACTCAGGGTAGGCACTCAGTCCGCCTAAAAACAATTAAACCACGCATGCGCAGATTGTTCTCCCCGTTAAATAAATAAATAAATAAAAAAACAAAAAAAACCAATGACGATTCAATTTGCCCAGGGCTTCCTGGTCTCCGTTATTCTGAATTACTGAATGAGAGGGGGGGGGGGGGGGGGGGGGGGGTGAAGGGTGATGGCAGACGGAAAGATGGAGAGGTGGTGGTAGCAATAGGGGGAGCAGTTCCTTTCACAGCATGTGGAAAGTCTGTGTCAGGGGTAAAGTTGTGGGGAGGGCACGAGTGTTGTGAAGGAGGGTGCCAGTAACTCTCACTGACAACTACCGCAGCTCTCCGGGCGCGAAGCCACGCACTGTAGCTGGGGATATAAGCAGCTCGGGGATTGTCCACTGGGACCCGTCAGCAGAACTGGCCGCCTCTTCAGCGCCTTCTGCCGGCCCGCTCACCTTTGGCAATGCTCTCCATCGGAACACCTGTCACCTGCCGTTCCCTGACTTCGCTCATGTCCGCGGCTGCCTGCAAATCCTTAAATTCCCACAGCCGAGTAATTCGCTGTCGTAATTTAAGGACATAAGTGAGTCCAACGAACGGCAGGAGAGAGGTTTTTAGATGGAGAGCTGCCAGAGGTGAGCGGGGACCGCCAGATGGATCTGAGGTGGCGGCTGGTTCCACTGTCTGGCCCGGAGGCCGCTCAGCCACCCGAGCTACTTCTCTCCCCCCCCACCCCCCCGCTCCTGCCCCCCCGGCCTCAATGCGGTGGCATTCCTCGCCTCCGTGCAAGGAGCGTCGCAAGTGGCATTATCCCAATCCCCTCATTCATAACATTCGTGCCCTCCCCGCAACTTTACCCCGGGCCAGACTCGCCAAACGCTTGGAAAGGAGCTCTCCCCCCCATCCCCACACCCCAGGAAATACGATATTTAAAAACATCACCAAGAAATGTACTTACCATATCATTGGTACACGAGCTCCAAGCTTCTCTCTTTGTTACCTAACATACACTTAAAATATTGACAAACCATATTTGAAAACCCCGCCAAGAAACTAGCACTGTGCATGCGCAGTAGACTGATGCGGACTCTTACATAGGCATAATTCTCCAATGCCTTTACTATTTATATTTAGTAATGACTATGTTATAATTTTAGTCAGGGGAGGCAGTGCCTACCTTGCCTACCCTGACGGCACGTGCCTGCATGTTGGGTACCATTTTCAGTTGAGCCTCGACCTGACTATCCCAACCCTAATGATCACTGATGGTTTTGGAGGGAAATGGGCACTCCCTAGTCAACAGGGTCAAAGGGTACCTTCATTGTCTCATTCACTGCAAAGAAGCAAAGTTTAGCAGAAATGTGTGACTCCGTGTAAACAATTGCATGGCGGTTGTTAACTTAGTTTGTCTGGGGGAGACAGCAGCCTGACAGTATTCACTGGAAGGAGATGAGATCTATTCGCATGTTGCAAATGAATTATAGAGGTTTGACCAAGTGACAATATGCTGTGAAATTCCATACCTGTTGTTGAAGTTGTAGTTGTTTCAGGTGCTGGAGAAGTCACCGTGGTAGGGAAGAATATGAAAACACGAGAAAGAGTTGTTGAATGGAAAATGACTGAACAGGTTACATGGACAAAAGCATTTCTTTCAATCTGATTTTGGTGACTGTCTTCGGTTGATTTTCAAACAATTTCAATCCACAACAGTTGTAATTCACACTCTGGTTGTATCTGTATTAAGGAAGATGGTAATTGGTGTGAAAGATGATGCTTTGGCTGAGGGAGGAGGGTTCTGGTTTTGCAGCGAGGACTTAATCTATCTTAACTGAGAGGAAAGAAGCAGGATAGCCAACATACTGTGGTACAAGTTAGGGTGGGGCAGAAGTTGGAACTTATTCAGTGGAATGAGATGGGGAGAGAATGATGGGCAGCTCAGCCACGTGGGGGACAGATAGAGTGAGTGGTGATAGGAATGATGAATAAAAGCTGAAGAGAAATGGATGGGCAGGTGAGTGTTTGTGGGAGAAGAAGAAAGGACGTGTGGGTTAACTGAATTCAATATTCATTACATTGGGTTGTTAGGTACTGAGGTGGAATATGAGATGCAGTTGAGATAACTGAATGGATAGCAAATTGGCTTCATGGAATCTGATTGCCAGTTAAATATTTATTGTTATTTGTGAAAAGTAATATTTATCAATACTTACTTCCGGGGGTGCCACCAACAACAAATTCTGAAAGATGAATGGGAATAGAAAGAGAGAATAAAACTATTGGTATATATTAATTATTGGTGGGATGAGCCTTTCTGGCGAGACCAGCATTTATTGCCCATCCTCAGCTCCCTTGAGGAGCAGGTGTGGACCCAGCATCTTGACCGGCTGCACTTCATCTATTGCACTATAAGAAGCACTTGTTCAATGTGTCCCATAGTTCCCAATAAGATATGCTGTGGTTTCCAAACTTCAACCTTATCCATTGGATGTGAGGGAGGAGGATTCTGGTTTTGCAGCTAGGACTTAATCTATCTTAACTGAGAGGAAAGAAGCAGGATAGCCAACATACTGTGGTACAAGTTAGGGTGGGGCAGAAGTGAGATGTGCTGTGAGACCGAAAACTGCGACGTTCCATCTTCCAGTGAGGAAATCTGGTGGAAGGTTCTGATTGGTTGAAGAGGACCAGAGGAAGCAGCTGATTGGCTGCAACCCGGGGTTTACATTTCTACATTTCTGCCTTCAGGTTTAAGGATTCTGGGTGCTAAGGATTCTGGGAGCTAAGGATTCTGGGAGCTAAGGATTCTGGGTGTTAGGTATTCAGTATCTATTAGTAAAGTTTAAAGAATAAAGTTTTGTGTTTAATAAAAATTTTTTTTAAATAAATAAATAAAAAATAATATATATATATATATATATTTAATAGAGTAATTTGGGAGTAAGATGTCAGTGGAGATTGGCCCCATGGTTTGCCCAGCCTGCAACATGTGGGAGATCAGGGATATGGTCGGTGTCCCTGATGACTACATTTGCAGGAAGTGTGTCCAGCTGCAGCTCCTGGCAGACCGCATTGAACGATTGGAGCTGCGGCTGGATTCATACTGGAGCATCCACGATGCAGAGAAAGTCGTGGACAGCACATACAGCGAGTTGGTCACGCCACAGGTAAAAGGTAAGAGGACAGAAAGGGAGCGGGTGGCCAATAGCCAGCAAAACAGTAGGCAGATAGTGCAGGAGTCCCCTGCGGTCATATCCCTACTCAACAGGTTTACCATTTTGGATACTGTTGAGGGAGATGGCTCATCAGGGGAATGCAGCAGCAGCCAAGTTCATGGCACCATGGGTGGCTCTGCAGCACATGATGGGGGAAAAAAGAGGGGAAGGGCTATTGTAATAGGGGATTCAATTGTCAGGGGAATAGATAGGCGTTTCTGCGGTCGCAAAAGAGACTCCAGGATGGTATGTTGCCTCCCTGGTGCAAAGGTCAGGGATGTTACTGAACGGCTGCAGAACATTCTGGAGGGGGAGGGTGAACAGCCAGTTGTCGTGGTGCATATTGGCACCAATGATATAGGGAAAAAAAGGGATGAGGTCCTACAAGGTGAATTTAGGGAGCTAGGAGATAAACTCAAAAGTAGGACCTCAAAGGTAATAATCTCTGGATTATTACCAGTACCACGGGCCAGTCAGAGTAGAAATAGGAGGATATTGCAGATGAATACGTGGCTTGAAAAATGGTGCAAGGGGGAGGGATTCAAATTTTTAGGGCACTGGAACCATTTCTAGGGGAGGTGGGACCAGTACAAACAGGACGGTCTGCACCTGGGCTGGAATGGAACCAATGTCCTTGGGGGAGTGTTTGCTAGTGCTGTCGGGGAGGATTTAAACTAATGTGGCAGGGGGATGGGTACAAGAGCAGAGAGGCAGGTGGGTGTAAAACCAGGGTGGAAGCAATAGGGAGCAAGGTGAAAAGTAAAAGTGGCAGGCAGACAAAACCAGGGCAAAAATTAAAAATGGCCACTTCTCAACAAAATTGTATAAGGGGTAAGAGCGTTGTAAAAACAAGCCTGAAGGCCTTGTGTCTCAATGCAAGGAGTATTCGTAATAAGGTGGATGAGTTGAACGTGCAGATAGCTATTAATGAGTATGATATAGTTGGGATCACGGAGACATGGCTCCAGGGTGACCAAGGCTGGGAGCTGAACATCCAGGGATATTCAATATTCAGGAGGGATAGAGAGAAAGGAAAAGGAGGTGGGCTAGCGTTGCTGGTTAGAGAGGAGATTAACGCAATGGAAAGGAAGGACATTAGCTTGGAGCATGTGGAATCGGTATGGGTAGAGCTGCGAAACACTAAGGGGCAGAAAACGCTAGTGGGAGTTGTGTACAGGCCACCTAACAGTAGTAGTGAAGTTGGGGATGGTATAAAACAGGAAATTAGAAATGCGTGCGACAAAGGCAAAACAGTTATAATGGGTGACTTCAATCTACATATAGATTGGGTGAATGAAATTGGCAGGGGCGCTGAGGAAGAGGATTTTTTGGAAAGTATGAGGGATAGTTATCTAAATCAACATGTAGAGGAATCAACGAGAGAGCAGGCTATTTTAGACTGGGTATTGAGTAATGAGGAAGGGTTAGTTAGCAGTCTTATTGTGCGTGCCCCCTTGGGCAAGAGTGACCATAATATGGTCGAGTTCTTCATTAGGATGGAGAGTGACATTGTTAATTCAGAAACAATGGTTCTGAACTTAAGGAAAGGTAACTTTGAGGGTATGAGACGTGAATTGGCCAAGATTGACTGGCAATCAATTCTAAAAGGGTTGACGGTGGATACACAATGGGAGACATTTAAAGACTGCATGGATGAACTACAAAAATTGTTCATCCCCATTTGGCAAAAGAATAGATCAGGGAAGGTAGTGCATCCGTGGATAACAAGGGAAATCAGGGATAGTATCAAAGCAAAGGATGATGCTTACAAAGTAGCCAGAAAAAGCAGCATACCAGAGGACTGGGAGAAATTCAGAGACCAGCAGAGAAGGACAAAGGGCTTGATTAGGAAAGGAAAAATAGATTATGAAATAAAACTGGCAGGGAACATAAAAACTGACTGCAAAAGTTTTTATAGATATGTGAAGAGAAATAGATTAGTTAAAACAAATGTAGGTCCCTTGCAGTCAGAAACAGGTGAGTTGATCATGGGGAACAAGGATATGGCGGACCAATTGAATAACTACTTTGGTTCCGTCTTCACTAAGGAAGACATAAATAATCTGCCGGAAATAGCAGGGGACCGCAGGTCAAAGGAGTACTTGAGTGAAATCCAGGTTAGTCGGGAAGTGGTGTTGGGTAAATTGAATGGATTAAAGGCCGATAAATCCCTAAGGCCAGATAGGCTGCATCCAAGAGTACTTAAGGAAGTAGCTCCGGAAATAGTGGATGCATTAGTGATAATCTTTCAAAACTCTTTAGATTCTGGAGTAGTTCCTGAGGATTGGCGGGTAGCAAACGTAACCCCTTTTTTTAAGAAGGGGGGGGAGAGAGAAAACGTGGAATTACAGACCAGTTAGTCTAACGTCGGTAGTGGGGAAACTGCTAGAGTCAGTTATTAAAGATGGGATAGCAGCACATTTGGAAAGTGGTGAAATCATTGGACAAAGTCAGCATGGATTTACGAAGGGTAAATCATGTCTGACGAATCTTGTGGAATTTTTCGAGGATGTAACTAGTAGCGTGGATGGGGGAGAGCCAGTGGATGTGGTGTATCTGGACTTCCAGAAGGCTTTCGACAAGGTCCCACATAAGCGTTTAGTATATAAACTTAAAGCATATGGCATTGGGGGTTCAGTATTGATGTGGCTAGAGAACTGGCTGGCAAACAGGAAGCAAAGAGTAGGAGTAAACGGGTCGTTTTCACAATGGCAGGCAGTGACTAGTGGGGTACCGCAAGGCTCAGTGCTGGGACCCCAGCTATTTACAATATACATAAATGATCTGGATGAGGGAATTGAAGGCAATATCTCCAAGTTTGTGGATGACACTAAGCTGGGGGGCAGTGTTAGCTGTGAGGAGGATGCTAGGAGAATGCAAGGTGACTTGGATAGGCTGGGTGCGTGGGCAAATGTTTGGCAGATGCAGTATAATGTGGATAAATGTGAGGTTATCCACTTTGGTGGCAAAAATAGGAAAACCGACTACTTTCTAAATGGTGGCCGATTAGGAAAAGGGGAGATGCAGCGCGACCTGGGTGTCATGGTACACCAGTCATTGAAAGTAGGCATGCAGGTATAGCAGGCAGTGAAGAAAGCCAATGGTATGTTAGCTTTCATAGCAAAAGGATTTGAGTATAGGAGCAGGGAGGTTCTACTTCAGTTGTATAGGGTCTTGGTGAGGCCACACCTGGAGTATTGCGTACAGTTCTGGTCTCCAAATCTGAGGAAGGACATTATTGCCATAGAGGGAATGCAGCGAAGGTTCACCAGACTGATTCCTGGGATGTCAGGACTGTCTTATTAACAAAGACTGCATAGACTTGCTTTATACTCTCTAGAATTTAGGAGATTGAGAGGGGATCTTATAGAAACTTACAAGATTCTACAAGACAGGCTAAATGCAGGAAGATTGTTCCCGATGTTGGGGAGGTCCAGGACAAGGGGTCACAGCTTAAGGATAAGAGGGAAATCCTTTAGGACCGAGATGAGAAGGAATTTTTTCACACAGAGAGTGGTGGGTCTCTGGAACTCTCTGCCACAGAGGGTAGTTGAGTCCAGTTCATTGGCTATATTTCAGAGGGAGTTAGATGTGGCCCTTGTGGCTAAGGGGATCAGAGGGTATGGAGAGAAGGCAGGTACGGGATACTGAGTTGGATGATCAGCCATGATCATATTGAATGGCGGTGCAGACTCGAAGGGCCGAATGGCCTCCTCCTGCACCTAATTTCTATGTTTCTATGTTTCTATGTGGGATCACTTGGCCCCATCTTTTGTCAGCTGAAGGGTCTCGACCCAAAACAACACTCATTTCTTGTCTCCTGAGATACTGCTGGCCCAGCTGAGTTACTCCAGCACTCTGTGTTTATCTTCGGTATCAGACTGACCCAAGGGTCTACAGACTGGGGAATATGATTTTGCTGTTGCATACGCTCCACATTACTTCACAGATGCTCTGTGGAGCTGTCTTGTTTCTGAATGAAATCTGTTAATTTGGGATATCACAAGACAGATCCCTGTCACTGTTTGTTGAGCAGAGATGGACGTGCATCAAATGCTGGCCTTACCAGTGGAGCCAAATCAGAGAAAGGAAGAAGCAGGTTATGAGATTAATTCTAACGCAATAGTTGCTGTGGATGCTGCTGTTGAAGATACGATTGAATTGGGTTGTGAACAATTTAAAATCAGTAGCAATAATTTAAGAATGATGTTCCTGTGATAATGTGAGCAGTGTGTTGAGGAGATGGGGCTATGATCATACCTGTAGTTGATGATGATGTTGTTGACTCTGGAAGGGATACAAATGAAGATGTGAGTGCAGGTCTTTTAGAATAAATCGGATTACACTGAAATCAAAGTGTGGAAGATTAGGACAATTGTTTCGCATCATGTGATAAAAGCGATGTGATATAGTCACCCTGTTTTTCACAAGAAATTTCCATTTACGAGCTATAGTTTCATGTCAAGAGGATCCAGAATGAAAACTGCCTTCCAGCTGGTCTATGTTTCAATGGATAATAGTAAGATTAAATGAGAACTTACCAGTTTGAAGTTTGATCTTTATTTTATGAGAAGTTACGATGAGGGATTACGTGAAGACCCCGCCAGCACGCATGCGCGACATTCTTCAAAGCAGTGGTGTGAAATCACAGATGGCAACGTAGACTAACATAGTAAGATAAGAGAGAACTTCCATATCAGTTGATCTTTATAATAGAGGGCTGGGAGCGGAGGGCACGTAATCCCTCATCGTAACTCCTCATAAAATAAAGATCAAACTTCAAACTGGTAAGTTCTCATTTAATCTTACTATTGTACTTCGGAGTCACGTGAGTGACTACGTGAAGATTTCAAAGCTCTGTGATTTCATGCCCTGGAAACTCCATGCTCACACACCGCTATGCTGGGATAAGAGGATGAACGTAATTCAGACATAACACCGGCTGAAAAATAAAATAGGTATTTATTCATACCAAACACAAAAATATATATCCCATGAAGGGTAAATTATTTGGCAGAGCTCAAAATTCTCCCTGCATAAGAGTCAGTGGAGGCCACGGGTTTATTATAAAAGCGATGAAACGTCCTCTCATTACTCCAACCCGCTGTGGCCAGGATGTGGTCCAATGGTACCTCCATCATCCTAGCCGCCGACGTGGATGCCGCCCTGGTGGAGTGAGATTTAAATATATTAGTGTCTATCCCCGCCGCATCCAGAACCACCCTTATCCATCTAGAAATGGTTTGCACCGTGACTTTGTGGTGAGGCTTTTTGTGGCTTATGAGCAAAGCTTTCTCCGTGCCCCTGAGATTTTTTGTGACTGAGATGTATCGTGATAATAAAGTGACAATGCAAAGTCGAGTATCTGCCGGGTAGGCTAGAAACTCTAAAGTATGTCCAGACGTTCCGGGTCGATCTTGTTTTAACAGCCCCTGCACATAAAAGGTGATTTTGTCATTGGATATGGACATGGCATCCAGATTTAATTTGTGCAGGGACTGGACCCGTTGTGCCGTGACGAGTGCCATGATCATCACCACCTTGTAGGTAAGCTTGTCCAGGGTAAGTCCTGAGTTAGGTGTCCATCCTCGCAGCATAGTTAATACTATGCCGATATCCCATGTGTGGTTGTATCTGGGCCTGGGGGGATTGGAATTGTATATTCCTCTCATTAGTTTTGATACTAATGGATGTGATCCAATGCCCAATTGGTCACTCCCCTTGCCCAGGTAGGTCAATAGGGCACTCCTGGCACAGTTAATGGCACTATAGCTCAGTCCTTTGTCATGGTGAAGGGTTGCCAAGAATTCCAGAACTTCTGTAATGGTTGCTGATTCGTAGGTAGTGTTAGTTGCAGAGCAGAATTTTTCCCATTTCCTGATGTAGGTCAGGTACTGCTTACGGGTGGACTCCCTGCACGATGCTGAGATGGTATCCATGGTTCTGCTGGTGAGTCCGTACCCCAAAAGTGGCCGTTTCAGAACCTGCAAATCAACAGGTCCATGCGGTCATGACATGGGTGGTGTTCTCCTGTGACGGGATGTATAAGCAGGTTAGGTCGTTTATTGACCCTAATACAAGGTTCTGTGGCCATCTTCTGTACCATTGGGAACCATGGTTGGGTAGACAAGTCGGGCACAACCAAAATACCCGATGCGGAGTCTTGTCTGATTTTCTGCAAGACCCGACTGATGAGGCAGAAGGGGGGAAATGCATAACAGAACAAGTCCCCCCAGTGTAGCGTGAAAGCATCCATTGCTACTGCCCCTGGGTCTGGTTCCCAAGCAACATATGTTGGCAGTTGGTGATTTAATCTGGACGCAAAAAGGTCGATATCTGGTGTCCCATAACGTTCTACAATATCTGTGAACACTTTTCGATCCAACATCCATTCTATGTTGTCGTTAAATTTGCGTGACCTGGTGTCTGCCACTGTATTTAGTTTACCTGGGAGGTAAGTGGCTGAAATCCAAATTTCTCTTTGCAGACACCAGTGCCAGATATTGTTAGCCAATTCATCACACGATATCGACTTTATTCCACCCATGTGGTTAATGTAAACCACCACCGTGGTATTGTCAATTTGTAACCTAACATGTATTTTGTGCATGTCTGAGCAGTATGCCCTAAGGCCATGAAATGCTCCCAGCATTTCTGAATGGTTAATTCCCAGTGTGTTGAATTGGGTTAGTTCTAGTGCATTCCTTCTCCCTCCACAACTAGTGGTGGTATTAGTTGCTCCCCAACCTTGGGCACTGGCATCAGTTTGTAAGATGATCGAGGGATTGATGATAATGATGGGTTTTGAACAATTTTGAGCATTCTCCATCCACCAATTTAATTCGGTTTTTGCCTTTTCTGGCAATTTCATAGGCCTGTCGAAATGGCCTGCATGTCTTTTAAGAGCTATAATTTTAGCTCTTTGTAGGTTTTGATAATGTAATGGTCCGAATTGTGCTGCGGGAAAAGCAGCCACTATCTTCCCAATTACCCTGGCCACCTGCTGTATGGATGGATCCCTGATGCCAGTAAGGCTCCTGCAAGCCTCTATCAAGTCCACCGCTTTATTTGGTGGTAAAGTGATAGACATTTGCACCGAGTCAATGGTAAACCCCAAGTAATCCATGGTGGTTGAGGGTTTCAGTTTTGATTTATCTGGATGTATGATGAATCCCAGCTTTTGGAAAAGATGTTTTGTGGCTAAAACTGCCAATGTAGCCATTTCCAAATTCTCCCCAACAATGAGGATATCATCAAGATAGGCCATTACAGTGCGATTCTGTTTCCTTAGGTAGGCCAAAGCTGGTTTCAACATTTTGGTAAACAGTCTGGGTGCTGATGATAACCCATTGGGCAAGGCTTTGTATTGCCATAGTTGTTCCATCCAGATACATTTTAGGTATTTCCTATGATCCTTGTGTATTGGTACTGAATAGTATGCATCTTTGAGGTCAATGCATTGCATATAGTACCCATAGGCTATTAACTGCCTAGCTGAGTCAAAGGTATCCATTTTGAAATGAACATACTGAACAGAAGTATTTAGATCGGTCAGATCTATAATTATGCGGCACCCGCCATCGCTTTTATTTTTGGTAAATATATTGGATACGAACTCCTGAGGCTCTCTGGTGGTTTTCTCAATTACTCCTTTTTCAATTAGCCTCAACAGTTCAGCATGCCCTGCCGTTCTTTCTTTTTGTGAAAGTATAAACTTCCGGCTAGGTGAATGCTGGACCGGGGTAGGGAGTTCGTAAATAAATTCAATTTTGTAGCCCTGAATACTTCCGAGTATGTAAGGATCAGAGGTAAGTGTGCGCCAAACTTCATAACACAAGTGCAACCGGCCCCCCACATTTTGTGAATTTAGGCAAGGAATGTTCCTGGGGAAGCCAGACCCACCTACCTCCATGGTTATTGTCGGTGTTGTGGCCTCTGTCCTTGTTTCTTCTGTTGAGTTGACACGGTGTAGGGGTGGCGCATTTTCCAAGTAGGCCAGGCTGCGCCATGGCCTAAAAAAGACCGCTGTGCAGGTGTACCGCCCTTCGAGCTTTCACCACCGGCAGGTCTGTGATAAAATCGCTGGCCGGTGGGTGTGTAGGGGTGCTGCCGTTGTGGGTAATGAGGTTTAAATGAACCGGGTACCTTGATGAGGCCTAAGGCCTTGGCCTCCTCGTCCAGGTCTTTCACCTGTTTGGGAAGGTTGTCCCCAAACAGTAGGTTCGGTGGTTGAACGTTCCCTGGTTTGCACAACCCCGCAAATTTGGGGTTGAGTGCCGGTTTTATGATGCTCTTCCTGAAGTTATTAATCTCATATTGTGTGTTGCACAATAGAGCCAGGGCATCTTGTAATTCCTCCGGTAACTCAATTCCCACTGCAGTTCTGGCCACTGCCGTAATTCCGGCGGTCAATAGCTTCTGGATCTTCTGCAGTTTGACTTCTTGCCCTCTAATCATGGGGCTCATGTTCCCCCAAATGGGGTTGTTCACCGTAGGAACATTTAGGGAGTTGCAATTCTCCGGAGCTAAATATTTTTCGGCTGTGGTGTGAATAGCCTGCTCCTGGAGCTGGTTTGTAGTCATATAATTTATGCTAGCTGCCAGCTTTGGATGGATAGGTAGGCCTTTCTGAGAAGGCACTGCATGTTTTTTGACCATCTCCAGCAACTCTTCCTGCACCCCAGACACTGTAGGTTCTTCAGCCAACTCCCCCTCTTCGGGGTCAGCCCAGTTCTGACCCCCAATGCTCCCCTGCAAAGAGGGCGAGACATTAGGCAGTCCGTGATAGGAGCCTGCCGTGGGCCTGCGAAGAGGCCCACCGTGACTCTGCCCCTGCAAAAGCAGGTCACGCTGGAGCATTTGCTCCATCATCCGCTCCATGCGGGAAAGACGACCTCCGTCGCTTTCAACGAACGGGGTGTCCTCGGGTCCGGACTCAGCTGAGTCAGCGGCCCCGGCCGACTTTCTGGTAGAATTGCCGCCCGACCGCGGTGTACCAGATGCTCTTCTGGGCGAAAAGTCGGGAGCTGCAGGTTGTACCTGTTGCTCGGGAGAACCAGCCCGCTGCTGGCTACACTCCATGGCGGCAGCTCTAGCCGCTGCTCGTTTAGATTTTCTTGATTCCATGCTCCGTCGACGCTCACCCTCCGATGAGACTTACCTTGCGTAAGTTTTTTTTAAACTTACGCTGGAGGAGCCCCGCTCCTCCCGACTGCCGCTTCCGCATGCGTACGACGATATGTCGCGCATGCGTGCTGGCGGGGTCTTAACGTAGTCACTCACGTGACTCCGAAGTAAAATACTAGTTTGACTGTCGAAAATACATAAAATTATTGGTGGAGTAGGTTTTATGGTTATTAAATGTGTCCAGACTGCTGGTTTAATCAACTTATCTGCTTAAGTGTCCATGCTCTTATGAGTGGATTATTTGTGGATTGAAACTTGCAGTAACTTGTGAGGGTCACGTCATTTGCTACATTATTATTGCTAACTTATTACCTGTTGAAGTTTTTGTTTGAAATGTTTATGCTGTAAATCAAGATTTGTTTGTTTAGTTCCAGAGGAATCTGAGCAATTCCATCATTGGGTGAGTTGTTTGGAGTTAAATAAACCCGTGACAAAGGTAACACAAGCAGAGATTCTACACCATTCAATGCGGCTCTTGGAATGGGAGGTGAAAGGAATGTGGAGGCTCAGACTGGAATGGAGGTCTGAAAACAAGTGTTGCAGTGGCTTTATAGAAGATCAGTCAGTTGGTCCATGTATATGATTGATAACAACCTGCTGCGGCCCAGTTGATACCATACCTGTTGTTGAAGTCGGAGTCGTTGTCGATGCTGGAAATGAGACAATTGACCATGTCAGTGTGGAGTGTCAAATTTTAACTCAATCCTGTCCATCTGTCCACCCGTCTATCTTTCCTCATTGTTGCTGCACATATGTAATATTGCAAAACATTTCATAGTTTTGGTTCTCAGTTTAATATGTAACATGAAAACAAAAGATTAGAATTATTTTGAGAAAATTGTTGAATCTGCTTCTCTTTTCCCAAGATAGGTATTAACAGACTATTGATTGTTTACTGCAAACTCATTTTATGTTCTGGAAACATTTTTAACACAAATTACTGAATTTACTTCCATGATGATCTCCATGTCTCATTTGTGTAGATCTGAAAATATTAAAATACTCTCCTGCACCTCATCAAGAGTAACAAGTTCACATCCTGGGAATAGTTGTTCCCAGGTTAATGCATTGTGTAATTGTTAACGTGTTGTTCATTACTTACTTGTTGTTGAGGTTGTGGTCGATGTTGGTGCTGGAAGAAACACATTAGTTTGTGTGAATAGGCAGACTGGAATATCTTTCCATCATCTCCCAGTTCATGGAATCAGTTTTCAGGATATTGATTTGTAAACGTCATGGAATTATTGTATAAAGCTGCCTTGAACCTATTGTGTATGTTGCAGCGAATATCCTACCCTTGTTGAAAGGTTTAGTTGCTGTAACTGCTGGAAAGCATACGATGAAAGACGAGAGAATGGGATGAACAGAATGCTTGTAGACGTAGTGGAGCCAAAGCAGAGAAAGGAAGTAGTAAGTTATGCAATTAACTCTAAACCAATAGTTGTAGCAGCTGTTGCTGTTGAAGATATAATTAAAGTGCGTTGAGATGATTTGAAAATCAGCAGAAATAATTTAAGATTGATGTTCTTGGGATAATGGGAGCAGACTGTTGAGATGGGGCTGTGATCGTACCTGTGGGTGATGATGATGTTACTGGCTCTGGAAGTGATAGAATTGTAGATGTGAGTGCGGAGATTGTAGAATAAATCTGACTACACTGAAATCAACAAACTATTTGTCAAGTCATCAACTGCTCACTTCAAATGTCCATACCTGTGGTCGATGACAATGGTGTTGACTCTGGAGAGGAAACAGTTCATGATGTAATTTTGAAACAACACTGTCTCTAGAAAATGGGGAATAGCATTTATTATAACCCAAATAATCTACATTTCACACATTCAATCTATCTATCAGCCTATATGCAAAGCATTATATTTCTATCTGCTCTTCATGCTCTCCCGTTGAAATTAAAATTATTGAACCAAGATCCATTTGGACTCTTCTTATTCTTTTCTGGAACAGTCAGTGGTCTTGGATTGTGCTTTGCAGCAGGTTGTTCCACACAATTGGAGGGAATACTGACGGGGTAGGAGGGGCGGGGGGATTGAAAGAGTACAGAGTAAGTGTGGAAGATTTGAAAATGTGTTTCTCATTGTAGGATGAAAACAAGGATTGGGGGGGTGAAAGGAACGTGGTACTTCACACTGGAATGGAGATCTGAAATAAAGTGTCGCAGTGGCTTTGTAGAAGATCAGTCTGTTGGTCCGTGTACATGAATGATAACAACCTGCTGTGGCCCAGTTGATACCATACCTGTTGTTGAAGTCAGAGTCGTTGTTGATGCTGGAAATGAGAAAATTGACCAGGTTAGTGTGGAGTGTAAAATTTCATCTCAATCCTGTCCATCTGTCCACTGGTCTATTTTTCTTCACGGTTGCTGCACCTACGTTACATTGCAAAAGATTGCACCGTTTTGGTCCTCCATTTAACCTTGAATATGATAACAAAAGATCAGAATTATATCGAGAAAATTGTTGAATGCGCCTTCCTTTTCCAAGATCACTTTCCCACTGCTTTCCCACCATCTGCAATGCTCTATTCACGCACTTAAATTTGAGATGAATATGAATATTTCCGAAAATCATTGGTGTATTTGTACTCAAATAGGTATCAACAGAACATTGATAGTTCTCTGTAAAGTCGATTTATATTCAAGAAACATTTTTGTGCTCCTGCTTACAAACAGAACGGACCATAAAAACACCGTTGATGCAAAGTACTTGTTTACATCCTCTGACTACAAGCAAAAATTCCCATCTTTATCCATGATGAGTCCTCCTGTTTATCTTGTTAACCTATTGATTTTCATGGATGTATACAAAGACTTGGGATTTTTTTTCACCAATTGCCAGCGTGATTTATTTCCTGATCGCTTTATATTCCTCAAAGTACTTGTCCGATCTCTTTCTAATCCTTACATTTTTCTTTTGAACTGTTACAACCTCTGTGATCAGCCATTGCCATTGCCATTGTCATCCTTATCCTTCCTCCTTATTGATACATGCTGGGCTTAAACACTGATCAACTTGCCAGTATGAGTCTCCCATCGGTCAGATGAGTACTTACCCAATGGCAATGGCTCCCAATTTACTCTCCCTTGCTCCTGCTAAAAGTTGCTGTAATCTGCAATTCCCGCAATTTAGTACCATCCCGCAAGGTCCAGACTTATCGTTCTTCACAACAATCTTAAAACGTATCCGGGATCTGTAGTTCCATGTGTCTACATCAACTTATGGAGTTGTGATTGCTGATCCCAAAATCCTCTACGGCTGTAACACCTGTCACCTGGCTAGGCTAATTTCAAGGTCTAATATGCTTCTCTCAAAAAATATAAAAAATAGGTGCAGAAGGAGGCCATTCGGCCCTTCGAGCCAGCACCACCATTCATTGTGATCATGACTGATCGTCCCCAATCAATAACTCGTGTCTGCCTTCTCCCCATATCCCATGATTCCACTAGCCCCAAGAGCTCTATCTAACTCTCTCTTAAATCCATCCAGTGATTTGGCCTTCACTGCCCTCTGTGGCAGGGAATTCCACAAATTCACAACTCTCCGAGCAAAAATGTTTTTTCTTATTTTACCGACCTGACCTGAAGTTCACTTGCTGCAACCAATCAACGGTTTTGCTGATCGGCCATTCATTCCCTCTGTTCCCTGTACTTCAATGTGCCTACCAAACAGCCTCTTAAACGGCACTATAGTATATGCCTCCAACACTACTCCTGATGAATGCTCGTGATGAAGAAGTGCTTTGAGAGGTTGGTTTTTGTGTATATCAACACCTACTTTGGCAAAGACCTGAACCCACTATAATTAGCTACCAACACAATCAATCAATGCCGGCTGAAATCTCACTGGCGCAACCTTCTGCAATGACGATGGAGAGAGTTAAGTCTTTCAAGTTACTGGGCATGCATATCTCTGAAGATCTGTCCTGGGCCCAGTACATTGATGTAATCTTCAACAATGTCCATCAATACCTCTTCTTTCTTCAAAGATTGAGATAATTTGGTATGTGTATGAATATTCTGATGTAGATTCTGGGTTGATGTATTAGCCATTATCTTGATGAATAACTGGCAGACACAACTGAAAGACCTGCGTGCTGACGTCTTCTGCTGGTTCATGTTTTCATGTTCTCATGGGTTGAGGACGAGGAGCAATTACTTATCATGCTGCTGCAAGTAAGAATTTCAATGTTCATTTGACAATTAAACACTCTTAACTTTTCATAGTTCATAAATTCAGAAGTCATAGGAGTCAGAAGTCGTAGGCCATTTGGCCCATCGAGTCCACTCCGCTATTTATCATGGCTGATCTGGCAATGTGTTCCGACTTCAAGCCCCTACTATCTGCGTTAAAAATGTTGCCCTGGACATCTTCATTAAACTCCCCCACTCACCTGATAGCTCCGTCCTCTCATGTTGGACATTTCTACCCTGAGGAAGAGGTTGTGACCGTCGACAAAATGTGTAATTCACTTCCATGATAATCATAACGTCTCATTTGTGTAGATCTCAAATTTTATTTCAGTAAAATTATGACATAGAGCAGAATGTTTGCCACTCATTTCATAATTTCTATGTTTACAACATCCACAGAAAGGTTAAGATAAAATGTCTAATTATATCAAGTTTTTGACTGAAAGTATTAAAATATTCTCATCGACTTCATCAAAATTAACGTTAACATCCTGGGAATAGTTGTTCCCAAGTTAATGCGAAGTGTAATTGTTAATGTTTATCACTTACTTGTTGAAGTTGTGGTCGATGTTGGTGCTGGAAGGAAGACAGTAGTTTGTGTGAATAGGCGGAGTGGAATATCATTCCATTTCCCCCTCAGTTCATAGAACCAGTTCTCAGGATATTGAATTGGAAACTTCATGCCATTATTGTAAAATCTCTCCCTGCTATAGGAAAGATGTGTTCAGCTGGAAGCGGTGCTGAGAAGATTAACGAGGATGGTGCCGGCACCTGTGGACCTGAGCTATAGTGAGAGATTAGGCAGGCCAGGACCGCAATCCTTGGAGCAAAGAAGAATAGGGGTGATCTGATAAAGGTGTAAAAGATCATGAGGGGATAGGTAGAGGAGATGCACAGACTCTATTCCCCAGAATAAGGGGATCAAGAACCAGAGGACACAGGTTTAAGGTGAGAGGGGAAAGATTTACTACAAATCTGAGGGGCAACCTTTTCACACAATGAGTGTTCGGTAAATGTGGGGTCGTGCACTTCGGGATATAACAGGAAATCAGGAAGGATCATAATATGAAACATCCACAGTCCAATTCCCTCCTCAGATCTTGTCTGAGCTGCTGAATTCCTCCAGCAGGTCGTTGTGGCTAAAGGCAGATGGTAAGTTTACGTTTACTATGAGAATATTTGATCAGACCCAGGCCATCTGATTGTAGTTATAGAGGAGCACGGTGAGAACACATCTGGCTATAAAGGCTCAGTCAATGTGTTCATTCAAAGCACCGATAGATGGATGTTTGGACATAGTCGGGAATTAAAAGAAATGGCGACAGTGCTAAAAAATGAATCTGGGCAGCATTCCAGAGTTACATGGGTGGATGCTGTTATATTTGATAAGAATAGATATACAAACGATTGCTCATCCCATAATCGAAGGCAATAACCTTTGTTAGTTGTTGAAGAAGGAACTGCAGATGCTGGAAAATCGAGGGTACACAAAATGCTGGAGAAACAAAGCGGATTTCATGCTGCTGCACCCACTGAGTTTCTCCAGCATTTAGTGTAACCTCTGTTCGTTGCCTGAAAATGGTATGGACTCGAGGAGATTTTACCTGGTCATGATCACACCCTGATCACCCATTCAATGATCACTTCCAACTGGTTCTGTTTCCATTGAGGTCCTTATTAATCTGAATGGGAATCACATGATAATAATGGTGTCATTACCTTCTGGCGTTGATGTTTGATGATCATATCCATAGGTTGTCATTTTGGCTGGAATAGAAAGAAGGAGAAGTTGGAGGAAAAACAAGTGAAATCTGGATTTCTAAATATGTGGAAATGCCGAAGCTGAAGGACAGCATTTGGCAGTATAGTAGATGCAAGGTTCATGTTCATGTTTTCATGTTCTCATGAGTTGAGGACGAGGAGCAACTACTTATCATGCTGCTGCAAGTAAGACTTTCAATGTTCATTGGACAATTAAACACTCTTAACTTTTCATAGTTCATAAATTCCGAAGTCATAGGAGCGGAAGTAGGCCATTTGGCCCATCGAGTCTACTCCGCCATTCTATCATGGCTGATCGATCTTTCCCTCTCAATCACATTCTCCTGTCTTCTCCCCATAACCGTGATACCCTTAACCATTGAAGGTCTGGGGGGCAATTACATCTTTGTTGAATAACATGTCATGAAGATGATTTGATTACAATTAGGAGGTGTGAATCTGGGCTGTATTTCCACTTATTTGGTGGGAGCGAATGTTAATCCACCAACAGAGTGATGATGGGAAGCCTGTCAGATTCTTTTTTTTTTGAATAATTTTTTTATTAGCAATAAACAATTCTCAATGTTTAAAACTGAGTTATAAACATCCACTTAAATCAATATTTGTACTCTAATGATTATTATCTTATTTTTTTTTTTTGAAAATAAAAGTGGGTAAAGAGAAATACCATTATTAATCAATAAAATTATAATTCCTTAATAATTATTTGGTATAAAAGAAAAAGAAAAAATGAAGAAAAAGAAAAAAGACATATTATGTATATATATCAATTAAAAGCCACAAAATATATTATAAATGAAACAACTACAAATAATAATATCAGTAAAGACATGCATATATCCTGGTATACCAATACATTATTTTCATCAAATCCCGCAGGGTGTCAGTCGAGCCGTGATGCCAAGAACAGCTACTTCTCCAAATACTGTATATATGGAGACCATATCTGTTGAAAAGAATTATACTCGTCCAAAAGGACAAATCTGATTCTTTCCAACTGCAACGTCTCCAACATCTCTGATGCCCACATTTTAATTGTTGGGGATAATGTTCCCTTCCAAAATTTCAATATTATTTTTTTCCCTAATATCAAACAATAATCAAGGAAATTTCTTTGGTCTGGTGTAAATATCAAATTAGCCTCTGGAATTCCCAGTATTATTAGCTTTGGGTCGGGTTCTAATTTAACCTTAAGAACTTCAGAAATTACTTTAAAAATTTCTGTCCAATAATAATTCAATTTAGGACATGTAACAAAACTGTGTGTTAAATTTGCTTCTAAATTCTTACATTTATCACAAATAGAGGAGAGATTAGGAAATATACTATTTAATTTGGCTTTTGAATAATGTAATCTATATAATACTTTAAATTGTATTAATATATGTCTAGCATTTAACGAGCACCGGTGTATTCGTTGTAGACTTTCTCCCCAATTTTCTTTGGTTATAGGTGATCCAATTTCATTTTCCCATGTTTGACGATATGTTTCAGTTATTGGATTCTCATTATCCATAATGATGTTATATATATAAGCTATTAATTTTTCTGTGGTTGGATGCCAGTTAAACGATTCATCTAATAATCCTGGTTCCTTATTTTTAAAATCCTGTGTATTAGATTTAATATAATCTCTAATTTGGAAATACCTAAACAAATGCTGTGAAGACAATCCGTAGATATCTTGTAATTCCTGAAATGAAAGAAATTTTCCATTTCTATAAAGGTGCTCTACCCTTGTAATTCCTAAATTATCCCAATGTCTGAACCCTCCATCCAATGTGGAGGGCTTAAATAATGGGTTATTCATAATTGGTAATCTAAATGAAAGGTTGTCTAAATGTAAAGTCTTGACTATTTGTTTCCAAATACGTCTATTATTATAAATGATTGGATTGTCCCTATAAGTTTTTTTTTGAACTTCCTTTGGGGCAAAAATAATTGAATCTACGTTGAAAGGCAAACAATCTTCCTTTTCTATCTTTAGCCACGTTGGTTCCAGGTCCGTATTTACCCACCAAAAATTCATATTCTTAATCTGTACTGCCCAGAAGTAGTATAAAAAATTTGGAAGTGCTAATCCTCCATTTATCTTTGACTTACATAAATGTTTTTTACTTATTCTATGATTTTTATAATCCCAGATAAAACTATTAACAATATTATCAATTTTTTAAAAAAAGGTTTTCGGAAGGAAAAAAGGGATAGCTTGAAACAGATATAATAATTGTGGTAGAAAAACCATCTTTATAGCATTTATTCTACCAATCAAAGATATAGGCAGTGTTTTCCAATATAAAATATTTTTTTTAAGTTTATCTAATAATTGAGGATAATTCGATCTAATTAATGAGTTATGAGATTTAGATACATTAATTCCTAAATATTTAATTTTGTCAGTAACTATTGATAATGGATATTGTTGTAATATGTTTAAATTTATATTAGTTATTGGCATAATATCACTTTTATTCCAATTAATCCTATATCCAGAAAATGTACTAAATTTATTTATAACATCAAACAACATTGGAATACTAATTTCAGGTTTTGTGATGTAAATCAAAACATCATCTGCATATAAGGATATTTTATTAGTTGTTCTGTCAGTATTATAACCGTATATTTCAGGTTCTGACCTAATTCTTTCCGCCAAAGGCTCTATCACCAAGGCAAATAATAAAGGCGATAACGGACATCCTTGTCTACATCCCCTAAAGAGTTTAAATTTAACTGATAGTATTTGATTAGTTAGAATTCTTGCAGTAGGATCTGAGTATAGGATTCTTACCCATTTACAAAATTGATCCCCCAATTGAAACTTTTCCATTATATTAAATAGATATAACCATTCCACCTGGTCAAATGCTTTTTCTGCGTCTAACGATATGACTGCTAATTCCGTATCTCGTATTCTTTTAGAATATATAATATTAAACAGGCGTCTTAAATTATGAGACGAATAGCGTTTTGGAATAAAACCTGTTTGATCATAATGTATTAATTTAGAGATCACCAAACTTAGTCTCCTAGATAAAACTTTAGCTAATATTTTTTGGTCTGTATTTAGAAGGGCAATCGCTCTATATGAACCAGGATCTTCCAGATCTTTATCTACCTTAGGTATAAGTGTAATTGTGGATTCATTTAAAGAGTCTGGTAATTGTCCTTGTTCATATGCATGTCTATACACTGTATGTAGTCTTGGAGAGATCAGATCTTGAAATTTTTTATAAAATTCTGCACTCAGGCCGTCAGGCCCCGCAGCTTTTCCATTCTTTAACGAACCAATTGATTCTGCGATATCTTTCACTGATATTTCAGCATTTAACAAATGTCTCCCTTCCTGATCTAAACTCTTAATTTGACATTATTTTAGAAATGTTTCCATTCCATCTGTTTGTCCTGTTAATTTTGATGAGTAAAGATTTTGGTAATATTGTAAAAATCTATCATTAATATCTTTTGGTATGGTCAGTATATTTCCTTGCATTGATCTGATTCCATGTATCGTTTTTTCATCGTCTAATTTTCTTAATTGTCGTGCTAGCAATTTATGCGGTTTATCTCCAAATTCAAAATGCACTTGTTTGGTTTGTTGATAAAGTTTGATGACTTGATTAGAGTATATTTCGTTTAGTCTATACTTTGCTATTGCAATTTTATTACTTAACTCCTTAGAGGGGTGTTTTATATTCTCATTGTCTAGTTGTTTTATCTCCATTTCTAACTTCTGTTCCCTCTTTCGGTTTTCTTTATTAAAATATGCTTGTGCCGATATTATTGCACCACGCATGAATGCCTTAAATGTATCCCAAAGTAACAATGGTGAATATTTCAGGTGTGTCGTTTGTCTCAAAGAATAATTTAATCTGTTCTGTCACATGATTACAACAATCCTTGTCCTTCAGTATCTGAGGATTAAATCTCCAAGTCATAGTTTTATTAGATATATCTTTTAGTTTTATCTTAAATGTTAATGGTGCATGATCTGAAATAATAATATTGTGATATTTTGCATTGTATGCATAGGGAAGCAGTTTTGAGTCTATTAAAAAGTAATCTATCCTCGAGTAGGTTCCGAATACGGGCGAGAAAAAAGAATATTCTCGTCCGGATGGGTTCTCTAATCTCCAAATATCCTTAACGTTAGTTGAGTTAATGAAAGAATTTATAAGTTTACTTGAATTAGAAATAGCTTTCCTTTTTGTTGAGGATCTGTCTAAGTAGTTATCCAAAGTGCAATTTAAATCGCCCCCAATTATTAAATTATGTTGAGTGGATATAGGAATATTATTGAATATTTTCTTGAAAAATAATGGGTTATCGAAATTAGGAGCATATATATTCATAAGAATTACTTTTTTTGAGTATAATTCCCCTGTAATTATTACATATCTGCCCTCTTTATCTTCTATTATAGAACTTTGTTTAAAAGGTATACCTTTACGAATAATTATTGCAACTCCCCTAGATTTATGTATAAATGAAGAGTGATATACCTTTGAAATCCATTTAGCTGTTAATCTATATTGATCATCTCTTTTGAGATGCGTCTCTTGGAGGAAAATAACGTCTGATTTCAATCTATTCAGCTGCGCTAACACCTTACCCCTTTTAATTGGTTCATTAATTCCCTTAACATTCCAACTACAAAAAGTGATTCCATCATCCCCAGTCTTCAAATTCATATCTTGCATTTTAGTATTAGGGTGGTTTTTTTTGGAGTAGCCCTCTCGGCCCCTCCAGCTCAACAAGGCACCCAAACGTCAATCCGACGAAAATTACCAATCTCAATAATCCATATCCATGTCTATCTAAAATAACTATACGGTATTGTTCATAATTACTTTCTTATAATATATAACATAAATTCAAATACTTAATATATTAAAAAAAATAGAAAATATAAGCGAAAAAAGAAAAAAGAGTGTTAAAAGGGTGCCCAAAGAAAAAAAAGACTACACTGATAGATTGTGTAGTGTGTGCTAGTGAACGCCACACTAACGTGGCGATTAATCTAATGACTTCCGTGTTTAAAAAAGATGTTAAATATTCCAGCTCCCAACTAGAATACTGTGTATATTGGGGTGGGGTACTAACTTTAAGGGTTTAGTAATTATTTCTATTATTCATTAAACTATTTATTAATTACTATTCTATTGTAATTAGTATTATAATAAATAATACTATGTTAGGGGAATTATTGAAATTCTACAAATTGATACCAAACCACTACTACATTCCCATTATTTTCCCTCTTTCTCAATGAATAATTCATAACCGCAGGTTAATGATAAAAGTCCAAAATGTTCAGTCGTCGTCTTCTTCCTCCCGTGATTCATCGTCTGTTTCCTCCTCTTCTGCCTTCTTCTGTATGCCTTTTGCGAACTTCAATGCATCAGTATGCTTAACGAAGCGGTGTTCCTCGTTGTCATAGGTCACTCTCAGTGTTGCTGGGTACATCAAGCCATATCTGAGATCCACTGTATTCTTTAAATTCCGTAGAATGCCTCTTGTTTCAGTGAATAAGGATCTTCTCTTAGCAACTTCCGCTGGGTAATCTCTGAAGATACTAATGTTATTTCCTTCGTATTTCAAATTTCTCTTTCTCATTATTATCTTCATCATATCTTCAAAGACGTGATCATACACCACCTTTACAATCATTTGTCTGGTGGTGCACCTCTCCCAGGGACCCGTCTTAAAGCCCTGTGGGCACGGCCCAACAGTGGTTCTTCATCCAATTCCAAAATGTCTTTTAGGAGTTTTGCAACAAATTTTCGTGGATCTTGATTTCCTTCACAACCTTCAGTCAATCCTACAATTCGCAAATTCTTACGTCTTTGTCGGCCCTCCAAATCAATACATTTCTCATTTATTTTGCGAAGTAGTTCTGAGAGGCGTTTATTCTCGGCAAGTAAATTCTCAGTTTCCTTGGCACTTTTTACAGCAAAATCAGCCAAATCTTTAAGTGTATCATTGTGTTGGTCAATTGTAATGGTAATAGGATCTATCTTATCATTCAGCATTTGTTCCAACCCAGCAACCTTGGCGTTTATCTCAGAGAATCGGTTTTGAAATTCAGCCTCCGTCTTACTTTTCCATTCGCTCATCATAATCTTTACCGTCTCGGTAACTTCTTTTGTTAATTCCACTTTAATTCTCTCCTGAGACACCAGAATCTCCGCTTTTAGATTTTTTATTTCATCCTTATATTCTTTCTTCATGTCTTTAAATTCATCTTTATATTCCTTCTTCAGATCTTTTATTTCTTTCACCAGTTTCTTCATCTCACCTATCATGGAATTTTTAAACTCTTCCATTTCCACTTTTCTCTGTGAGATTTCTTCCTGGGAGGCAGTCAGACTCGAGCTCGAGGCTTTGGTGGCACCAGCCTCTCTTCTTAGGCCCGTTTTCTTCGGGGGAGGGGAGGAGGGCTGCATTTTAAATTTCTTACCAAAGTCGCGCGCCTGATGACGTCACGCAGCCTTCAATCGCACCGGAGCCGTTTTTAATCGATCTCCTGCGGTAAGTAGCGTTAGCACCCTCCTTTAGCCCCGTTTTTTTTGCAGATTTTTACGGAGCTGATCTGGCGCTGTTCTCCCCTAGAACATGGCGCCACCGGAAGTCCTCGAAGCCTGTCAGATTCTGGTGGATACACATTTTCACACAGACTGCTGCAGGAAGGCAGATAATTGATACCACATTTATCTCCAGCAATAGTAGTTTCAAACTATAGGATGCACTTACTCGTGGGCTGACCTGACCAATGTCAGTTTTATTTTAACCCATACAGTAAATAGCTGTTAAATGGAGTTTATCTGTGTTTGCGTGAATTTAAATGCTGCTTGTCCAATTCCTGCTGCAAAGAGAATTGGTTGACTTGGAGTGGCTCTTGGTCTTTGCTACCTGCTGCCATCTCACTTTGGGCTGGTAGGACAGCTGCAGCAACTGTCCTGTCCAGGCCAGGTTTAAAATGTCTTGAGTTCACACTGGATGAGCTCAAATGTTGGGTACCATTTTCAGTCGAGCCTCGACCTGACGATCCCAACCCTAATGATTACTGATGGTTTTGGAGGGAAATGGGCACTCCCCAGTCAACAGGGTGAAAGGGTCCCTTCATTGTCTCATTCACTGCAAAGAAGCAAAGTTTAGCAGAAATGCGTGACTCCATGTAAACAATTGCATTGCAGTTGTTAACTTAAGGGCCTGTCCTACCAGCATCCGACTCCATGCGATGAGCGCAATCAAACTAGAAGCAAGGGCCGCGCGGAGGTCGGGTAATCCCCTGTACAGTGCCGTTCCCACCAGCATGCGCCTGCAGGCATCAAGTGTGTCCAAACCGGCAGCGAGGGCCGCGTGGAGGTCGGGTGAGTGGCGCAACGCGGCGCAAAGTGAGGCGAATTTTGAGCAAAGTCTTAAGGTAAGTTCGCCAGGACAGAGAGGGGCGCACAGAGAGGAGCACAGAGGCACACACAGAGAGGGCCACGGAGCCATACACATGGAGGGTCACGGAAGCACCTACAGAGAGATTCACGGAGGCACGACGTCGAGACGGTGTGTAATGCGTCGAGGCGAATGCGAGCCGACAAGCCGTTGCCGCGCAGAATTCTTGAACATAGTCAGTTTTTCGGAGCCCCGCGCGTTGTCGGGATGAACTCCGCACAATTCCGCACGGCTCCGGCGATCGAAGTGAGACTGGGTCCGCGACGCCGGACGGCTCAAAAGACCACGTTAGGTCGCGCTCATCGCATAGAGTTGCATGCTGGTGGGACAGGCCCTTTAGGTTGTCTGGGGGAGACAACAGTCTGACAGTATTCACTGGAAGGAGATGAGATCTAATTGCATGTTGCAAATGAATTGTAGAGGTTCGACCAAGTGACAATATGCTGTGAAATTCCATACCTGTTGTTGAAGTTGTAGTTGTTTCAGGTGCTGGAGAAGACACCGTGGTAGGTAGGAATATGAAAACACGAGAAAGAGTTGGTGAATGGAAAATGACTGAACAGGTTACATGGACAAAAGCATTTCTTTCAATCCGATTTTGGTGACTGTCATCGGTTGATTTTCAGACAATTTTAATCCACAACAGTTGTAATTCACACTCTGGTCGTATCTGTATTAAGGAAGATGGTAATTGGTGTGAAAGATGATTCTTTGGCTGAGGGAAGAGGGTTCTGGTTTTGCAGCGAGGACTTAATCTATCTTAACCTAGAGGAAAGAAGTGGGATAGCCAACATACTGTGGTACAAGTTAGGGTGGGGCAGAAGTTGGAACTTAATTAGTGGAATGAGATGGGGAGAGAAAGATGGGCAGCTCAGCCACGTGGGGGACAGATAGAGTGAGTGGTGATAGGAATGATGAATAAAAGCAGATGAAAAATGGATGGACAGGTGAGTGTTTGTGGGAGAAGAAGAAAGGGCGTGTGGGTTACCTGAATTCACTATTCATTACGTTGGGTTGTTAGGTACTGAGGTGGAATATGAGATGTAGTTCTTCCAAAACAATGACACCGACTTTTGTGATCCAAGAGGAGATAGCTGAATGGACAGCAAATTGACTTCATGGAATCCGATTGTCAGTTAAATACTTATTGTTATGTGTGAAAAGTAATATTTATCAATACTTACTTCCGGGGGTGCCACCAACAACAAATTCTGAAAGATGAATGGGAATAGAAAAAGAGAATAAAACCATTGGTATATATTAATTACTTGTGGGATGAGACATTCTGGCGTGACCAACATTTATTGCCCATCCTGAGCTCCCTTGAGGAGCAGGTGTGGACCCAGCATCTTGACCGGCTGCACTTCATCTATTGCACTATAAGAAGCACTTGTTCAATGTGTCCCATAGTTCCCAATAAGATATGCTGTGGTTTCCAAGCTTCAACCTTATCCATCGGATGTGGGATCACTTGGCCCCATCTCTTGTCAGCTGAAGGGTCTCGACCCAAAACATCATTCATTTCTTGTCTCCAGAGATACTGCTGGCCCGGCTGAGTTACTCCAGCACTCTGTGTCTATCTTCGGTATCAGACTGAACCATGGGTTTACAGACTGGGGAATATGATTTTGCTGTTTCATGTGCTCCACATTACTTCACAGAGGCTCCGTGGACCTGTCTTGTTTCTGAATCAAATCTGTTAATTTGGGATATCACAAGACAGATCCCTGTCACCGTTTCTTGAGCAGAGATGGACGGGCATCAAATGCTGGCCTTACCAGTGGAGCCAAATCAGAGAAAGGAAGAAGCAGGTTATGAGATTAAATCTAACGTAATAGTTGTTACAGATACTGCTGTTGAAGATACAATTGAATTGGGTTTTGAACAATTTAAAATCAGCAGCAATAATTTAAGATTGATGTTCCTGGGATAATGTGAGCAGTGTGTTGAGGGGATGGGGCTATGATCATACCTGTAGTTGATGATGATGTTGTTGACTCTGGAAGGGATACAATTGAAGATGTGAGTGCAGGTATTATAGAATAAATCTGATTACAATGAAATCAAAGTGTGGAAGATTAGGACAATTGTTTCGAATCGATGTGATATAGTCACCCTGCTTTTCACAAGAAATTTCCATTTACGAGGTATAGTTTCATGTCAAGAGCATCCAGAATGAAAACTGCCTTCCAGCTGGTCAATGTTTCAATGGATAGTATTATCCATTATTATTGCTAACTTATTACCTGTTGAAGTTTTGGTTTGAAATGTTGATGCTGTTAATCAAGATTTGTCTGTTTAGTTCCAGAGGAATCTGAGCAATTCCATCATTGGGTGAGTTGTTTGGAGTTAAATAAACCCGTGACAAAGGTAACACAAGCAGAGATTCTACACCATTCAATGCGGCTCTTGGAATGGGAGGTGAAAGGAATGTGGAGGCTCAGACTGGAATGGAGGTCTGAAAACAAGTGTTGCAGTGGCTTTATAGAAGATCAGTCAGTTGGTCCATGTATATGAATGATAACAACCTGCTGTGGCCCAGCTGATACCACACCTATTGTTGAAGTGGGAGTTGTTGTCGATGCTGGAAATGAGACAATTAACCATGTCAGTGTGGAGTGTCAAATCTCAACTCAATCCTGTCCATCTGTCCACCCGTCTATCTTTCCTTATGGTTGCTACACATATGTAATATTGCAAAACATTTCATAGTTTTGGTTCTCAATTTAATATGTAACATGAAAAAAAAAGATTAGAATTATTTTGAGAAAATTGTTGAATCTGCCTCTCTTTTCCCAAGATAGGTATTAACAGAATATTGATTGTTTACTGCAAACTCTTTTTATGTTCTGGAAACATTTTTGTGTTCCTGCTTTCAAACATAACCATTGACAGCCCTGTCTGGAATCCTCAGAGTACATATCATCATCATATTCTTCCTACCTTTTTAAGTAATATCTGAAGTATAGTTTCACACATGTTCGTAAATTTGCTGTCTCATTTGTGTAGATCTGAAAATATTAAAATACTCTCCTGCACCTCATCAAGAGTAACAAGTTCACATCCTGATAATAGTTGTTCCCAGGTTAATGCATTGTGTAATTGTTAGCGTGTTGTTCATTACTTACTTGTTGTTGAGGTTGTGGTCGAT
Source organism: Raja brachyura (assembly GCA_963514005.1). The sequence continues at coordinate 46,186,027 of OY740798.1, read as the reverse complement.
GATGGTGCTGGAAGAAACACATTAGTTTGTGTGAATAGGCAGACTGGAATATCTTACGATCATCTCCCAGTTCATAGAATCAGTTCTCAGGATATTGATTTGTAAACGTCATGGAATTATTGTATAAAGCCGCCTTGAACCTGTTTTGTATGTTGCAGCGAATATCCTACCCTTGTTGAAAGGTTTAGTTGCTGTAACTGCTGGAAAGTATACGATGAAAGACGAGAGAATGGGATGAACAGAATGCTTGTAGGCGTAGTGGAGCCAAATCAGAGAAAGGAAGTAGTAAGTTATGCGATTAACTCCAAACCAATAGTTGTAGCAGATGATGCTGTTGAAGATATAATTAAAGTGCGTTGAGATGAATTAAAAATCAGCAGAAATAATTTAAGATTGATGTTCTTGGGATAATGGGAGCAGACTGTTGAGATGGGGCTGTGATCATACCTGTGGTTGATGATAATGTTACTGACTCAGGAAGTGATTCAATTGTAGATGTGAGTGCGGAGATTGTAGACTAAATCTGACTACACTGAAATCAACAAACTATTTGTCAAGTCATCAACTGCTCCCTTCAAATTTCCATACCTGTGGTCGATGACAATGGTGTTGACTCTGGAGAGGAAACAGTTCAAGATGTAATTTTGAAACAATGCTGTCACTAGAAAATGGGGAATAGCATTTATTATAATTGCAGCAGGTGGGTCCACACCATTGGAGGGAATACTGTGGGGGGGGGGGGGGGGGGTATTGAAAGAGTACAGAGTAAGTGTGGAAGATTTGAAAATGTGTTTCTCATTGTAGGATGAAAACAAGGATTGGGGGGGGTGAAAGGAACGTAGTACTTCACACTGGAATGGAGATCTGAAATAAAGTGTTTCAGTGGCTTTGCAGAAGATCAGTCTGTTGGTCCTTGTACATGAATGATAACAACCTGCTGTGGCCCAGTTGATACCATACCTGTTGTTGAAGTCGGAGTCGTTGTCGATGCTGGAAATGAGAAAATTGACCAGGTTAGTGTGGTGTGTAAAATTTCATCTCAGTCCTGTCCATCTGTCTACTGGTCTATCTTTCTTCACGGTTGCTACACCTACGTAACATTGCAAAATATTGCACAGTTTTGGTCCTCCATTTAATCTGAATATGATAACAAAAGATCAGAATTATATCGAGAGAATTGTTGAATGCGCCTTTCTTTTCCAAGATCACTTTCCCACTGCTTCCCCACCATCTGCAAAGCTCTATTCACGCACTTAAATTTGAGATGAATATGAATATTTCCGAAAATCATTGGTGTATTTGTATTCAAATAGGTATCAACAGAACATTGATAGTTTTCTGTAAAGTCGATTTACATTCAAGAAACATTTTTGTGCTCCTGCTCACAAACATAAGGGACCATGAAAACACCATTGATGCAAAGTACTTGTTTACTTCCTCGTCAACATCCTCTGTCTACAAGCAAGAATTCTCTTCTTTATCCATGATGAGTCCTCCTGTTTCCCTTGTTACCCTATTGATTTTCATGGATGTATACAAAGACTTGGGATTTTTTTTCACCAATTGCCAGCGTGATTTATTTCCTGATTGCTTTATATTCCTCAAAGTGCTTGTCTGATTTCTTCTTTCTATCCTTACATTTTTCTTTTGAACTGTTACAACCTCTGTGATCAGCCATTGCCATTGCCATCCTTATCCTTCCTCCTAATTGAAACATACTGGTATTAAACACTGATCAACCTGCCAGTATGAGTCTCTCATCGGTCAGATGGGTACTTGCCCAATGACAATGGCTCCCAATTTACTCTCCCTAGCACCTGCTAAATGTTGCTGTGATCTGCAATTCCCGCAATTTAGTACCTTCCCACAAGGTCCAGACTTATCGTTCTTCACAACAATCTTAAAACGGATCCAGCATCTGTGTTCCATGTGTCCACATCAAACTTATGGAGTCATGATCGCTGATCCCAAAATACTCTACAGCTGTTACACCTGTCACCTGGCTAGGCTAATTTCAAGGTCTAATATGCTTCTCTTGAAACATACAAAGAATAGGTGCAGGAGGAGGCCATTCGGCCCTTCGAGCCAGCACCACCATTCATTGTAATCATAACTGATCGTCCCTAATCAATAACCCGTGCCTGCCTTCTCCCCATATCACTTGATTCCACTAGCCCCGAGAGCTCTACCTAACTCTCTCTTAAATCCATCCAGTGATTTGGCCTTCACTGCCCCCTGTGGTAGGGAATTCCACAAGTTCACAACTCTCTGGGCGAAAAAGTTTTTTCTTATTTTACCGACCTGACCTGAAGTTGCCACCAATCAACGGTATTGCTGATCGGCAATTCAATCCCTCTCTTCCCTGTACATCAATGTGATATCAAAAAGCCTCTTAAATGGCACTATAGTATATGCCTCCAACACTACTCCTCGCAATGTGTTCCGACTTCAAGCCCCCAACATCTGCGTTAAAAATGTTGCCCTGGACATCTTCATTAAACTCCCCCACTCACCTGATAGCTCTGCCCTTTCATGTTGGACATTTCTACCCTGAGGAACAGGTTGTGACTGTCGACAAAATGTGTAATTCACTTCCATGATAATCTCAATGTCTCATTTGTGTAGATCTCAAATTTTATTTCAGTAAAATGATGACAAAGAGTAGAATTTTCACATAATGAAAGGCAATAACCTCTGTTAGGTGTTAAAGAAGGAACTGCAGATGCTGGAAAATAGAGTGTACAAAAATGCTGGAGAAACTCAGTGGGTTTCATGTTGCTGAACCCGCTGATTTTCTCCAGCATCTAGTGTAACCTCTGTTCGTTGCCTGTAAATGGATTTAACTTGAGCTAGAGGAGATTTTACTGGTCATGATCATACGCTGATCACCCATTCAATGATCACTTCCAACTGGTTCTGTTTCCATTCAGGTCCTTATTAATCTGAATGGGAATCACATGATGATAATAATGGCTTAATTACCTTCTATCGTTGATGTTTGATGATCATATCCATAGGTTGTCATTTTGGCTGGAATAGAAAGGAGAAGTTGGAGGAAAAACAAGTGAAATCTGGATTTCTAAATATGTGGAAATGCCGAAGCTGACGGCTTTAGAAACTGGGTCCATCATAACCACTGATAGTTTTTTTAATTCAAGAGTCAAGAATGTTTTATTGTCACATGACCTGAAACGAAACAATGAAATCCTTACTTGTAGCAGCACAACAGATACTGTATGTAAACATAGTACTCTGTTAGTGTTACTGTCAGTGTGATGAGGACAGCGTAATTTGGTAATATAGTAGATACAAGGTGTATCTGTTGATATTGTCTTTCATTGAAGGTAGTACTTGCAGTGCAGCACTTTCTCTGCGTCTTTTTTCAGTTGCTCCTTTCGATTGCTCAGACAGTACAGGAGATTGAACTCAGATGGTGTGTTAGTTACTGTATGTTAATTTCATTGGGCATCACTGAGGCAAACGAAATGTATGAGCGTGCATGGTTGAAGAAGAGTCATAATTTCCATTTCCCCCCTTGATCAATTCAGTGGAAGGATTCTTTGGAAAGACAATTTTGCTCCAAACTGGAAGATGAGATGGATATTCAGCAACTGTGGCAGGGGTCTCACGCCTTCACAAAACCATGTGGCAGCTCAAGTGAGATTGTGGCATCACTCCTGGTTAGGGTTGTTGCATTCTACGCTCGATTTGAAAATTTGAACACGGATGTGTCTTCTCGGGCACCCAGAGCTTCCGATGTCATTGTATTTTCAGTCACCAAGGCCGACTTCAGAAGAAGCATCACGAGGGTGAACCAAGTAACTAAGCCAACCGACTCGCAGGAGATTTTGCGGACATCTTGAATCTGTCATTATTAAGGTCTGAGGTTCCTATCTGCTTCAATGGGCTTCAATAATACTCTAGCCCAAGAAGAGTACCGTGACAAGAAGAGTACAGAGGTCGTCACAGTGGCGCAGCGGTAGAGATGTTGCCTTGCAGCACCATACACCCGGATTAGATCCCGACTACATTTAGTGTCTGTCTGGAGATTGAATGTTCTCCCTCTAACCATGTGTGCTTCTTCCCACATTGCAAAGACTTGCCGAGTAGTGCATGAATTGGCTTCTATAAATTGATCCTGGCATGTCGGGTAGAACTAGTGTACAGGTGATCGCTGGTCACTAGGACTAAATTAAAACTGAATTAAATTTAAGTCGTCTAAGCTAAACTGAACGAAACATGTCTCAATGACCAACAAACATAGGCACTAATGCTCGTGTTGAAGAAGTGCTTTGAGAGGTTGGTTTTGGTGTATATCAACACCTACCTTGGCAAAGACCTGAACCCACTACAATTAGCTACCAACACAATCGATCAATGCCGGCTGAAATCTCACTGGCGCTACCTTCTGCAATGGCGATGGAGAGAGTCAACTCTTTCAAGTTACTGTGCATTCATACCTCTGAAGATCTGTCCTGGGCCCAGTACATTGATGTTATCTTCAACAATGTCCATCAATACCTCTTGTTTCTTCAAAGATTGAGGAGATTTGGTATGTGTATGAATATTCTGATGTAGATTCTGGGTTGGTGTATTAGCCATTATCTTGATGAATGACTGGCAGAAACAACTGAAAGTCCTGCGTGCTGACGTCTTCTGCTGGTTCATGTTTTCAGGTTCTCATGCGTTGAGGACGAGGAACAATTACTTATCATGCTGCTGCAAGTAAGAATTTCAATGTTCATTGGACAGTTAAACACTTTTCCTAGTTCATAAATTCAGAAGTCATAGGAGCGGAAGTAGGCCATTTGGCCCATCGAGTCTACTCCGCCATTCTCTCGTGGCTGATCTATCGTTCTCTCTCAACCCCATTCTCCTGTCTTCTCCCCATAATCATGATACCCTTAACCATTGAAGGTCTGGGGGGCAATTACATCTTTGATGAATAACTTGTCATGAAGATGATTTGGTTACAATTGGGAGGTGCTGAATCTGGGCCGTCTTTTCAACTTATCTGGTGGGATCGAATGTTAATCCCCCAACAGTGTGATGATGGGAGGCCTGTCAGATTCTGGTTGATACACATTTTCACACAGACTGGAGCAGGAAGGCAGATAATTGATACCACATTTATCTCCAGCAATAGTAGTTTCAAACAAAAGGATGCACTTACTCATGGGCTGACCTGACCAATGTTAGTTTTAGTATCACCCATACAGTAAATAGCTGTCAAATGGAGTTTATCTGTGTTTGGGTTAATTTAAATGCTGCGTGTCCAATTCCTGCTGCAAAGAGAATTAGTTGACTTGGAGTGGCCCTTTGTCCTTGCTACCTGCTTGCATCTCGCTTTGGGCTGGTAGGACAGCTGCAGCAACTGTCCTGTCCAGGCCAGGTTTAAAATGTCTTGAGTTCACACTGGATGAGCACACATGTTGGGTACCATTTTCAGTCGAGCCTGGACCTGACTATCCCAACCCTAATGATTACTGATGGTTTTGGAGGGAAATGGGCACTCTCCAGTCGACAGGGTGAAAGGGTACCTTCATTGTCTCATTCACTGCAAAGAAGCAAAGTTTCGCAGAAATGCGTGACTCCATGTAAACAATTGCATGGCAGATGTTAACTTCATTTTTTCTGGGGGAGACAGCAGTCTGACAGTATTCGCTGGAAGGAGATGAAATCTAATTGCATGTTGCAAATTAATTGTAGAGGTTCGACCAAGTGACAATATGCTGTGAAATTCCATACCTGTTGTTGAAGTTGCTGTTGTTTCAGGTGCTGGAGAAGACACCGTGGTAGGTAGGAATATGAAAACACGAGAAATAGTTGGTGAATGGAAAATGACTGAACAGGGTACATGGACAAAAGCATTTCTTTCAAACTGATTTCGGTGACTGTCTTCGATTGATTTTCAGACAATTTCAATCCACAAGTTGTAATTCACGCTCTGGTTGTTTCTGTATTAAGGAAGATGGTAATTGGTGTGAAAATGATGCTTTGGCTGAGGAAGGAGGGTTCTGTTTTTGTGGTACAAGTTAGGGTGGGGCAGAAGTTGGAACTTAATTAGTGGAATGAGATGGGGAGAGAATGATGGGCAGCTCAGCCACGTGGGGGACAGATAGAGTGAGTGGTGATAGGAATGATGAATAAAAGCAGAAGAAAAATGGATGGACAGGTGAGTGTTTGTGGGAGAAGAAGAAAGGACGTGTGGGTTACCTAATTCAATATTCATTACGTTGGGTTGTTAGGTACTGAGGTGGAATATGAGATGTAGTTCTTCCAAAACAATGACACTGACTTTTGTGATCCAAGGGGAGATAGCTGAATGGATAGCAAATTGGCTTTATGGAATCTGATTGCCAGTTAAATATTTATTGTTATTTGTGAAAAGTAATATTTATCAATACTTACTTCCGGGGGTGCCACCAACAACAAATTCTGAAAGATGAATGGGAATAGAAAAAGAGAATAAAACTATTGGTATATATTAATTACTTGTGGGATGAGCCATTCTGGCGAGAGCAGCATTTATTGCCCATCCTGAGCTGCCTTGAGGAGCAGGTGTGTACCCAGCATCTTGACCGGCTGCACTTCATCAATTGCACTATAAGAAGCACTTGTTCAATGCGTCCCATAGTTCCCAATAAGATATGCTGTGGTTTCCAAGCTTCAACCTTATCCATTGGATGTGGGATCACTTGGCCCCATCTCTTGTCAGCTGAAGGGTCTCGACCCAAAACATCACTAATTTCTTGTCTCCAGAGATACTGCCGGCCCAGCTGAGTTACTCCAGCACTCTGTGTCTATCTTCGGCATCAGACTGAACCATGGATTTACAGACTGGGGAATATGATTTTGCTGTTGCATGTGCTCCACATTACTTCACAGAGGCTCAGTGGAGCAGTCTTCTTTCTGAATCAAATCTGTTAATTTGGGATATCACAAGACCGATCCCTGTCACCGTTTCTTGAGCAGAGATGGACGGGCATCAAATGCTGGCCTTACCGGTGGAGCCAAATCAGAGAAAGGAAGAAGCAGGTTATGAGATTAACTCTAACGCAATTGTTGCTGTAGATGCTGCTGTTGAAGATACAATTGAATTGGGTTGTGAACAATTTAAAATCAGCAGCAATAATTTAAGATTGATGTTCCTGGGATAATGTGAGCAGTGTGTTGAGGAGATGGGGCTATGATCATACCTGTAGTTGATGATGATGTTGTTGACTCTGGAAGGGATAAAAATGAAGATGTGAGTGCAGGTATTATAGAATAAATCTGATTACAATGAAATCAAAGTGTGGAAGATTGGGACAATTGTTTTGCATCATGTGATAAAAACCAAGTGATATAGTCACCCTGTTTTTCACAAGAAATTTCCATTTACGAGGTATAGTTTCATGTCAAGAGGATCCAGAATGAAAACTGCCTTCCAGCTGGTCTATGTTTCAATGGATAATACCAGTTTGACTGTCGAAAATGCATAAAATTATTGGTGGAGTAGGTTTTATGGTTATTAAATGTGTCCAGACTGCTGGTTCAACGAACTTATCTCCTTAAGTGTGCATGCTCTTATGAGTGGATTATTTGCGGATTGAAACTTGCTGCAACTTGTGAGGGTCACGACATTTGCTACATTATTATTGCTAACTTATTACCTGTTGATGTTTTTGTTTGAAATGTTGATGCTGTAAATCAAGATTTGTCTGTTTAGTTCCAGAGGAATCTGAGCAATTCCATCATTTGGTATGTTGGTTGGAGTTAAATAAACCCGTAACAAAGGTAACACAAGCAGAGATTCTACACCATTCAATGCGGCTCTTGGAATGGGAGGTGAAAGGAATGTGGAGGCTCAGACTGGAATGGAGGTCTGAAAACAAGTGTTGCAGTGGCTTTATAGAAGATCAGTCAGTTGCTCCATGGATATGAATGATAACAACCTGCTGTGGCCCAGCTGACACCTTACCTGTTGTTGAAGTCGGAGTCGTTGTCGATGCTGGAAATGAGACAATTGACCATGTCAGTGTGGAGTGTCAAATTTCAACTCAATCCTGTCCATCTGTCCACAGGTCTATCTTTCCTCATTGTTGCTGCACATATGTAATATTGCAAAACATTTCATAGTTTTGGTTCTCAATTTAATATGTAACATGAAAACAAAAGATCAGAATTATTTTGAGAAAATTGTTGAATCTGCCTCTTTTCCCAAGATAGGTATTAACAGAATATTGATTGTTTACTACAAACTCTTTTTATGTTCTGGAAACATTTTTGTGTTCCTGCTTTCAAACATAACCATTGACAGCCCTGTCTGGAATCCTCAGAGTACAAATCATCATCATATTCTTCCTACCTTTTTAAGTAATATCTGAAGTATAGTTTCACACATGTTCATAAATTTCATGGGTGATTGTTGCTGAGAGGCAAGGAATTCATTCGTATGCAGGATATATACGTATATTGTAGGTATGTTACAAAACTTACCTTCAGCGGCGCTGCAGTTCTGTCACTGGCCGTGTACACGATTTTGGCGCCTTTGTGTGTGTGGTGGGGAGGGGTTAAAATGCGATTTCTCGAGGTGTGAGCTTTTGCTGAAGATTTGTACCGAACTCGACCAATTCCATCACTTGATTGGAGATTGGGGTTTCTGTTCCATTTATGAGTTTACTGATTTTGATTTGTAATTTTTTTTTTCAAATAACCGAGGCCGGTATGTGAATTTTTTTTTTTTAAATCGCTCGACAATTTTAGCGCTGGAGTAAAATAAAAATTAGCTTCTAATGCCATGAACGCCGACAACGGGGACAGATTTAAGTAGGGGACGGGTAAAGGAAGGCCGTTTATTTTTTCATATAAACTTGCTTGTTAAGTTGACCTTAATCAAAATTTGATGTTGCGAAACGGTGATTTATTCTCCATATGAACCGGCAGTGTATTTCCTGCCGATATGGGGTTTAAATTCACCGCAACTGCAACTTTCCAATCCATCACGTTCCACAAAAACCCACTCGCAAGCTGATTCAAATGGCCATTAATTTACTGGCATTAAACACTAAATTCCTTCAATTTGGCCAATAAATTCATGACACTGAGATTTAAAAATCATGTTGTATTGTGAATTCTTGTGTGAATGTTATTTGAACACTTCGGCTTTTTAAAAAATGTTAATATTTTCTTATGAAATGGATAGATGTTTAGATCTAGTAATTGAATTGTGTAATTAGCTACAAATGGGTAACTAACTAATTATATGCTTTAATTTCAGGTTATCCAAGTAAGATTCATATTTGTTTCAGAATGCTTCAATCTATAATAACTGAACATTTCTTTCAGTTCTCTTAATTTTTAAGAAAGTTATGGGCTTTTGACTGTCCTCGATCACAACTTTTATGTTAAATCCATGGAAAAGCAATAGGGAACAAGATGCTAATTTCCGAGAATGAAAATGGCCATAACCTTTTTAATACTGAAGATATGAAAGTGAATTAAGTGCCAAATTAAATTTCTTTTTATGCTTTATCTGATGGGATAAATTGCAGACTTGATTTTTAAAATCTCAACATTTTGTAACGTTGCTATATATTGTACCCATCATCTTCCAATGGGAAATCTTAATTGTGATGCCACTCGAAAGACGTTAGAGGACTACAATTTTCAGACAGCCTAAAACATTTGCCGAAAGGTTCTGAATGTACACAAATTATTGAATTTACTTCCATGATGATCTCCATGTCTCATTTGTGTAGATCTGAAAATATTAAAATACTCTCCTGCACCTCATCAATAGTAACAAGTTCACATCCTGGGAATAGTTGTTCCCAGGTTAATGCATTGTGTAATTGTTAACGTGTTGTTCGTTACTTACTTGTTGTTGAGGTTGTGGTCGATGTTGGTGCTGGAAGAAACACATTAGTTTGTGTGAATAGGCAGACTGGAATATCTTTCCATCATCTCTCAGTTCATAGAATCAATAGGTGCAGGAGGAGGCCATTCGGCCCTTCGAGCCAGCACCACCATTCACTGTGATCATGACTGATCGTCCCCAATCAATAACGTGTGCCTGCCTTCTCCCCATATCCCTTGATTACACTAGCCCCTAGAGCACTATTTCACTCTCTCTTAAACCCATCCAGTGATTTGGCCTTTACTGCCTTCTGTGGCAGGGAATTCCACAAATTCACAACTCTCTGGGTGAAAATGTTTTTTCTTATTTTACCGACCTGACCTGAAGTTCACTTGTTGCAACCAATACACGGTTTTGCTGATCGGCAATTCAATCCCTCTCTTCGCTGAAGTTCAATGTGCCTATCAAAAAGCCTCTTAAACGGCATTATAGTATATGCCTCCAGCACTACTCCTGGCAATGTGTTCCGACTTCAAGCCCCCACTATCTGCGTTAAAAATGTTGCCCTGGACATCTTCATTAAACTCCCCCAATCACCTGATAGCTCTGCCCTCTCATGTTGGACATTTCTACCCGGAGGAACAGGTTGTGACTGTCGACAAAATGTGTAATTGACTTCCATGATAATTTCAACGTCTCATTTGTAGATCTCAAATTTTATTTCAGTAAAATTATGACATAGAGCAGAATTTTTGCCACTCATTTCATAATTTCCTATGTTTACAACATCCACAGAAAGGTTAAGATAAAATGTCTAATTATATTAAGGTTTCGACTGAAAGTATTAAAATACTCTCATCCACTTCATCAAAAGTAACATTAACATCCTGGGAATAGTTGTTCCCAAGTTAATGCGAAGTGTTATTGTTAATGTTTCTCACTTACTTGTTGAAGTTGTGGTCGATGTTGGTGCTGGAAGGAAGACAGTAATTTGTGTGAATAGGCGGAGTGGAATATCATTCCATTTTTGCCTCAGTTCATCTCAGGATATTGAATTGGAAACTTCATGCCATTATTATAAAATCGCTCCCTGCTATAGGAAAGATGTGTTCAGCTGGAAGCGGTGCTGAGAAGATTAACGAGGATGGTGCCGGCACCTGAGGGCCTGAACTATAGTGAGAGGTTAGGCAGGCCAGGACCGTAATCCTTGGAGCAACGAAGAATAGGGGTGATCTGATAAAGGTGTTGGTTTACTACATAAAGATAAAGATTTACTACAAATCTGAGGGACAACCTTTTCACACAATGAGTGGTGGGTAAATGTGGGGTCGTGCACTTCGGGATATAACAGGAAATCAAGAAGGATCCCAACGTGAAACCTCCACAGTCCAATTCTCTCCTCAGATCTTGTCTGAGCTGCTGAATTCCTCCAGCAGGTCGTTGTGGCTAAAGGCAGATGGTAAGTTCACGTTTACTACGAGAATATTTGATCAGACCCAGGCCGTCTGATTGTAGTTATAGAGGAGCATGGTGAGAACACATCTGGCTATAAAGACTCAGTCAATGTGTCCATTCAAAGCAGTGATAGACAGATGTTTGGACATAGTTGGGAATTAAAAGAAATGGCAACAGTGCTAAAAAATGAATCTGGGCAGCATTCCAGAGTTACATGGGGGGGATGCTGTTATATTTGATAAGAATAGATATACAAAGGATTGCTCATCCCATAATCAAAGGCAATAACCTCTGTTAGTTGTTAAAGAAGGAACTGCAGATGCTGGAAAATCGAGGGTACACAAAATGCTGGAGAAACTCAGCGGGTTTCATGCTGCTGCACCCACTGAGTTTCTCCAGCATTTAGTGTAACCTCTGCTCGTTGCCTGTAAATGGTATGGATTTAACTTGAGGTAGAGGAGATTTTACCTGGTCATGATCACACCCTGATCACCCATTCAACGATCACTTCCAACTGGTTCTGTTCAGGTCCTTATTAATCTGAATGAGAATCACATGATAATAATGGCGTCATTACCTTCTGGCGTTGATGTTTGATGATCATATCCATAGGTTGTCATTTTGGCTGGAATAGAAAGAAGGAGAAGTTGGAGGAAAAACAAGTGAAATCTGGATTTCTAAATATGTGGAAATGCCGAAGCTGAAGGCTTTAGAAACTGGGTCCATCGTAACCACTGATAGTTTTTTTAATTCAAGAGTCAAGAATGTTTTATTGTCACATGACCTGAAACGAAACAATGAAATCCTTACTTGCAGCAGCACAACAGATACTGTATGTAAACATAGTACTCTGTTAGTGTTACTGTCAGTGTGATGAGGACAGCGTGATTTGGTAGTATAGTAGATACAAGGTGTATCTGTTGATATTGTCTTTCATTGAAGTTAGTACTTGCAGTGCAGCACTTTCTCTGCATCTTTTTTTAGTTGCTCCTTTCGATTGCTCAGTCAGTACAGGAGATTGAACTCAGATGGTGTGTTAGTTACTGTATGTTAATTTTATTGGGCATCACTGAGGCAAAGGAAATGTATGAGCGTGCATGGTTGAAGAAGAGTCATAATTTCCATTTACCCCCTTGATCAATTCAGTGGAAGGATGCTTTGGAAAGACAATTTTGCTCCAAACTGGAAGATGAGATGGATATTCAGCAACTGTGGCAGGGGTCTCATGCCTTCACAAAACCATGTGGCAGCTCAAGTGAGATTGTGGCATCACTCCTGGTTAGGCTTGTTGCATTCTACGCTCGATTTGAAAATTTGAACACGGATGTGTCTTCTCGAGCACCCAGAGCTTCCGATGTCATTGTATTTTCAGTCACCAAGGCCGGCGTCAGAAGAAGCATCACGAGGGTGAACCAAGTACCTAAGCCAACCAACTCGCAGGAGATTTTGCGGACATCTTGAATCTGTCATTATTAAGGTCTGAGGTTCCTATCTGCTTCAATGGGCTTCAATAATACTCTAGCCCAAGAAGAGTACCGAGACAGGAAGAGTACAGAGGGCCTCACAGTGGCGCAGCGGTAGAGATGTTGCCTTGCAGCACCATACACCCGGATTAGATCCCGACTACATTTAGTGTCTGTCTGGAGATTGAATTTTCTCCCTGTGACCATGTGTGCTTCTTCCCACATTGCAGAGACCTGCCGAGTAGTACATGAATTGGCTTCTATAAATTGTTCCTGGCATGTCGGGTAGAACTAGTGTACAGGTGATCGCTGGTCACTAGGACTAAATTAAAACTGAATTAAATTAAAGTCGTCTAAGCTAAACTGAACGAAACATGTCTCAATGACCAACAAACATTGGCACTAATGCTCGTGTTGAAGACGTGCTTTGAGAGGTTGGTTTTGGTGTATATCAACACCTACCTTGGCAAAGACCTGAACCCACTACAATTAGCTACCAACACAATCGATCAATGCCGGCTGAAATCTCACTGGCGCTACCTTCTGCGATGACGATGGAGAGAGTCAACTCTTTCAAGTTACTGGGCATGCATATTTCTGAAGATCTCTCCTGGGCCCAGTACATTGATGTAATCTTCAACAATGTCCATCAATACCTCTTCTTTCTTCAAAGATTGAGGAGATTTGGCATGTGTATGAATATTCTGATGTAGATTCTGGGTTGATGTATTAGCCATTATCTTGATGAATGACTGGCAGAAACAACTGAAAGACCAGCGTGCTGACGTCTTCTGCTGGTTCATGTTTTCATGTTGTCATGGGTTGAGGACGAGGATCAATTACTTATCATGCTGCTGCAAGTAAGAATTTCAAAGTTCATTTGACAATTAAACACTCTTAACTTTTCCTAGTTCATAAATTCAGAAGTCATAGGAGCGGAAGTAGGCCATTTACCCCATCGAGTCTACTCCGCCATTCTATCATGGCTGATCTATCTTTCCCTCTCAACCCCATTCTCCTGTCTTTTCCCCATAACCATGATACCCTTAACCATTGAAGGTCTGGGGGGGCAATTACATCTTTGATGAATAACTTGTCATGAAGATGATTTGGTTACAATTAGGAGGTGCTGAATCTGGGCCGTATTTACACTTATTTGGTGGGATCGAATGTTAATCCCCCAACAGTGTGATGATGGGAGGCCTGTCAGATTCTGGTGGATACACATTTTCACACAGACTGGAGCAGGAAGGCAGATAATTGATACCACATTTATCTCCAGCAATAGTAGTTTCAAACTATAGGATGCACTTACTCGTGGGCTGATTTGACCAATGTTAGTTTTAGTATCACCCATACAGTAAATAGCTGTCAAATGGAGTTTATCTGTGTTTGGGTTAATTTGAATGCTGCGTGTCCAATTTCTGCTGCAAAGAGAATTAGTTGACTTGGAGTGGCCCTTGGTCCTTGCTACCTGCTTGCATCTCGCTTTGGGCTGGTAGGACAGCTGCAGCAACTGTCCTGTCCAGGCCAGGTTTAAAATGTCTTGAGTTCACACTGGATGAGCTCACATGTTGGGTACCATTTTCAGTCGAGCCTCGACCTGACTATCCCAACCCTAATGATTACTGATGAGGGAAATGGGCACTCCCCAGTCAACAGGGTGAAAGGGTACCTTCATTGTCTCATTCACTGCAAAGAAGCAAAGTTTCGCAGAAATGCGTGACTCCATGTAAACAATTGCATGGCAGATGTTAACTTCATTTTTTCTGGGGTAGACAGCAGTCTGACAGTATTCACTGGAAGGAGATGAGATCTAATTGCATGTTGCAAATGAATTGTAGAGGCTCGACCAAGTGACAATATGCTGTGAAATTCCATACCTGTTGTTGAAGTTGCTGTTGTTTCGGGTGCTGGAGAAGACACCGTGGTAGGTAGGAATATGAAAACACGAGAAATAGTTGGTGAATGGAAAATGACTGAACAGGGTACATGGACAAAAGCATTTCTTTCAAACTGATTTTGGTGACTGTCTTCGATTGATTTTCAGACAATTTCAATCCACAACAGTTGTAATTCACGCTCTGGTTGTTTCTGTATTAAGGAAGATTGTAATTGGTGTGAAAATGATGCTTTGGCTGAGGACGGAGGGTTCTGTTTTTGTGGTACAAGTTAGGGTGGGGCAGAAGTTGGAACTTAATCAGTGGAATGAGATGGGGAGAGAATGATGGGCAGCTCAGCCATGTGGGGGACAGATAGAGTGAGTGGTGATAGGAATGATGAATAAAAGCAGAAGAAAAATGGATGGACAGGTGAGTGTTTGTGGGAGAAGAAGAAAGGGCGTGTGGGTTACCTAATTCACTATTCATTATGTTGGGTTGTTAGGTACTGAGGTGGAATATGAGATGTAGTTCTTCCAAAACAATGACACTGACTTTTGTGATCCAAGGGGAGATAGCTGAATGGATAGCAAATTGGCTTCATGGAATCTGATTGCCAGTTAAATATTTATTGTTATTTGTGAAAAGTAATATTTATCAATACTTACTTCCGGGGGTGCCACCAACAACAAATTCTGAAAGATGAATGGGAATAGAAAAAGAGAATAAAACTATTGGTATATATTAATTACTTGTGGGATGAGCCATTCTGGCGAGACCAGCATTTATTGCCCATCCTGAGCTCCCTTGAGGAGCAGGTGTGGACCCAGCATCTTGACCGGCTGCACTTCATCTATTGCACTATAAGAAGCACTTGTTCAATGTGTCCCATAGTTCCCAATAAGGTATGCTGTGGTTTCCAAGCTTCAACCTTATCCATTGGATGTGGGATCACTTGGCCCCATCTCTTGTCAGCTGAAAGGTCTCGACCCAAAACATCACTCATTTCTTGTCTCCAGAGATACTGCCGGCCCAGCTGAGTTACTCCAGCACTCTGTGTCTATCTTCGGAATCAGACTGAACCATGGGATTACAGACTGAGGAATATGATTTTGCTGTTGCATGTGCTCCACATTACTTCACAGAGGCTCCGTGGAGCTGTCTTGTTTCTGAATCAAATCTGTTAATTTGGGATATCACAAGACCGATCCCTGTCACCGTTTCTTGAGCAGAGATGGACGGGTATCAAATGCTGGCCTTACCAGTGGAGCCAAATCAGAGAAAGGAAGAACCAGGTTATGAGGGTTACACAAAAAGCTGGAGAAACTCAGCGGGTGCAGCAGCATCTAAGGAGTGAAGGAGATAGGCGACGTTTCGGGTCGAGACCCTTCTTTATGAGATTAACTCTAACGCAATAGTTGCTGTAGATGCTGCTGTTGAAGATACAATTGAATTGGGTTGTGAACAATTTAAAATCAGCAGCAATAATTTAAGATTGATGTTCCTGGGATAATGTGAGCAGTGTGTTGAGGGGATGGGGCTATGATCATACCTGTAGTTGATGATGATGTTGTTGACTCTGGAAGGGATACAATTGAAGATGTGAGTGCAGGTATTATAGAATAAATCTGATTACAATGAAATCAAAGTGTGGAAGATTAGGACAATTGTTTTGCATCATGTGATAAAAACCAAGTGATGTAGTCACCCTGTTTTTCACAAGAAATTTCCATTTACGAGGTATAGTTTCATGTCAAGAGGATCCAGAATGAAAACTGCCTTCCAGCTGGTCTATGTTTCAATGGATAATACCAGTTTGACTGTCGAAAATGCATAAAATTATTGGTGGAGTAGGTTTTATGGTTATTAAATGTGTCCAGACTGCTGGTTTAACGAACTTATCTCCTTAAGTGTGCATGCTCTTATGAGTGGATTATTTGCGGATTGAAACTTGCTGCAACTTGTGAGGGTCACGACATTTGCTACATTATTATTGCTAACTTATTACCTGTTGATGTTTTTGTTTGAAATGTTGATGATGTAAATCAAGATTTGTCTGTTTAGTTCGAGAGGAATCTGAGCAATTCCATCATTGGGTGAGTTGTTTGGAGTTAAATAAACCCGTGACAAAGGTAACACAAGCAGAGATTCTACACCATTCAATGCGGCTCTTGGAATGGGAGGTGAAAGGAATGTGGAGGCTCAGACTGGAATGGAGGTCTGAAAACAAGTGTTGCAGTGGCTTTATAGAAGATCAGTCAGTTGCTCCATGGATATGAATGATAACAACCTGCTGTGGCCCAGCTGACACCTTACCTGTTGTTGAAGTCGGAGTCGTTGTCGATGCTGGAAATGAGACAATTGACCATGTCAGTGTGGAGTGTCAAATTTCAACTCAATCCTGTCCATCTGTCCACCCGTCTATCTTTCCTCATTGTTGCTGCACATATGTAATATTGCAAAACATTTCATAGTTTTGGTTCTCAATTTAATATGTAACATGAAAACAAAAGATCAGAATTATTTTGAGAAAATTGTTGAATCTGCCTCTTTTCCCAAGATAGGTATTAACAGAATATTGATTGTTTACTACAAACTCTTTTTATGTTCTGGAAACATTTTTGTGTTCCTGCTGTCAAACATAACCATTGACAGCCCTGTCTGGAATCCTCAGAGTACAAATCATCATCATATTCTTCCTACCTTTTTAAGTAATATCTGAAGTATAATTTCACACATGTTCATAAATTTCATGGGTGATTGTTGCTGAGAGGCAAGGAATTCATTCGTATGCAGGATATATACGTATATTGTAGGTATGTTACAAAACTTACCTTCAGCGGCGCTGCAGTTCTGTCACTGGCCGTGTACACGATTTTGGCGCCTTTGTGTGGGGGTGGGGGGGGGGGGGCGGGGTTAAAATGCGATTTCTCGAGGTGTGAGCTTTTGCTGAAGATTTGTACCGAACTCGACCAATTCCATCACTTGATTGGAGATTGGGGTTTCTATTCCATTTATGAGTTTACTGATTTTGATTCGTAATTTTCTTTTTCAAATAACCGGTATGTGAATTTTTTTTTTTTAAATCGCTCGACAATTTTAGCGCTGGAGTAAAATAAAAATTAGCTTCTAATGCCATGAACGCCGACAACGGGGACAGATTTAAGTAGGGGATGGGTAAAGGAAGGCCCTTTATTTTTTCATATGAACTTGCTTGTTAAGTTGACCTTAATCAAAATTTGATGTTGCGAAACGGTGATTTATTCTCCATACGAACCGGCAGTGTATTTCCTGCCGATATGGGGTTTAAATTCACCGCAACTGCAACTTTCCAATCCATCACGATCCACAAAAACCCGCTCGCAAGCTGATTTAAATGGCCATTAATTTACTGGCATTAAACACTAAATTCCTTCAATTTGGCCAATAAATTCATGACACTGAGATTTAAAAATCATGTTGTATTGTGAATTCTTGTGTGAATGTTATTTGAACACCTCGGCTTTTTAAAAAATGTTAATATTTTCTTATGAAATGGATAGATGTTTAGATCTAGTAATTGAATTTTGTAATTAGCTACAATTGGGTAACTAACTAATTATATGCTTTAATTTCAGGTCATCCAAGTAAGATTCATATTTGTTTCAGAATGCTTCAATCTATAATAACTGAACATTTCTTTCAGTTCTCTTAATTTTTAAGAAAGTTATGGGCTTTTGACTGTCCTCGATCACAACTTTTATGTTAAGTCGATGGAAAAGCAATAAGGAACAAGATGCTAATTTCCGAGTATGAAAATGGCCATAACCTTTTTAATACTGAAGATATGAAAGTGAATTAGGTGTCAAATTAAATTTATTTTTATGCTTTATCTGATGGGATAAATTGCAGACTTGATTTTTAAAATCTCAACATTTTGTAACGTTGCTATATATTGTACCCATCATCTTCCAATGGGAAATCTTAATTGTGATGCCACTCGAAAGACGTTAGAGTACTAGAATTTTCAGACAGCCTAAAACATTTGCCGAAAGGTTCTGAATGTACACAAATTACTGAATTCACTTCCATGATGATCTCCATGTCTCATTTGTGTAGATCTGAACATATTAAAATACTCTCCTGCACCTTATCAATAGTAACAAGTTCACATCCTGGGAATAGTTGTTCCCAGGTTAATGCATTGTGTAATTGTTAACGTGTTGTTCGTTACTTACTTGTTGTTGAGGTTGTGGTCGATGTTGGTGCTGGAAGAAACACATTAGTTTGTGTGAATAGGCAGACTGGAATATCTTTCCATCATCTCCCAGTTCATAGAATCAGTTCAAAGGATATTGATTTGTAAACGTCATGAAATTATTGTATAAAGCCGCCTTGAATCGTTTTTGTATGTTGCAGCGAATATCCTACGCTCAATTCCCACTGTTAGACCTGTCACCTGGCTCGGCTAATTTCAAGGTCTAATATGCTTCTCTCAAAACATATAAAAAATAGGTGCAGGAGGAGGCCATTCGGCCCTTCGAGCCAGCACCACCATTCACTGTGATCATGACTGATCGTCCCCAATCAATAACGTGTGCCTGCCTTCTCCCCATATCCCTTGATTACACTAGCCCCTAGAGCACTATTTAACTCTTTTTTTTTTTTTTCAATTCAATTCAAATTTAATGTCATTGCACAAATACAAGTATAGGTACAACGAAATGCAGTATAGCGTCATTCGTAGTGATAGCGATATAGAAAAATAAATACAGAGTGCAGTGGTAGCAGTACGGAAAATAAATAAATACAGGGTGCAGACAAGTCTATCAGCTGGGCTCCGAGTTCAGCAGTCTGATGGTGTAGTTGAAGAAGCTGTTCTTCGTCCTACTGGTGCGGGACCTGAGGCTCCTGTACCGCCTCCCTGATGGGAGGAGGGCAAACAGTCCATGATTAGGGTGTGAGGGGTCCTTGATGATCTTCCCGGCCCGCTTCAGGCACCGTTTTCGGTGGAGGGCATCCATGGCAGGGAGCGGGGCACCGATGATGTACTGGGCGGTTTTCACCACCCGTTGTAGTGCCTTCCTGTCTGCCACGGTGCAACTGCTGTACCATACCGTAAAGCAGGTGGTCAGGATGCTTTCGATGGTGCAGTGGTAGAAGTTCGTCAGGATCTGGGGGGACAGGTGGGCTTTTTTGAGCCTCCTCAGAAAGTAAAGGCGCTGCTGTGCCTTTTTGATCAGCTTTGAGGTGTTGAGGGACCAGGACAGATCCTCCGAGATGTGAACCCCGAGGAATTTGTAGTTGGAGACCCGCTCCATCTCAGTCCCGTTTATATGGATGGGGGTGTGTCTGCCCCCTCTGTTCTTCCGAAAGTCAACAATGATTTCCTTCGTCTTCTGGGAGTTGAGGACGAGGTTATTGTTGGCACACCAGGTAGCCAGGTGCTGGACCTCCTCCCTGTAGGCTGATTCGTCATTATCACTGATCAGTCCTACCACAGTCCTACCACCATCATTTTATGATGGCGTTGGAGCCATACTTGGGGATGCAGGCATGCGTGAAGAGGGAGTAGAGGAGAGGGCTGAGCACACAGCCCTGTGGCACGCCGGTGTTCAGTGTTATAGTGGAGGAGGTGATGTTGTTGACCCTAACAGACTGTGGTCTGTTAAACCCCTGTCTCACGGTGCGAGTTGGCTCACGAATGACCCCGAGTTTTCACTCGTGGTGATCACGTACAGCCAACGTAGCGGGAACGTCGGAACTCGCGCGATCAACTTGTCCACTCGTGGCGCTAACGGCAGGTACCCGTGAAACTTGTGAACTCGTGAAAAAAGTCAAACATGTTTGACTTTTTCCACGAGTCAAATTTCGTGGTCAAGTTTAAAATTGAAACATTTAAACTCAGAGTTATATCGTAGTGGCCCGTGCGTTAACCTTAGTGATCCGTGCGTCTACCGTGGGAACTCTTTAATAGACACAAAATGCTGGAGTAACTCAGCGGACCAGGCAGCATCTCTGGAGAGAAGGAATGGAGTCGAGACCCTTCTTCAGACTTACCCAAAACGCCACCCATTCCTTCACTCCAGAGATGCTGCCAGTCCCACTGAGTTACTCCAGCATTTTGTGTCTATCTATACTTTAGTTTCGGATATGATCAAGTGTAAGAAACGCAAACCAGACTACCTTCACATCAGAGAATCCTAATGTTCCTAATTTGGCCGAGGCACTTCACTGTCGGTGTGTAGGAAGGAACTGCAGATGCTGGTTTACACCGACAATAGACACAAACATGCTGGAGTAACTCAGCGGGACAGGCATCGCATCTGGAGAGAAGGAATGGGTGATGTTTCGGGTCGGGACCCTTCTTCAGACTCCCCGCTCATTCTTCCCTCGTCGATGTGAACTTGTGGGGGTGCGAGGAATCGGGCGTCGCTGGGTAAGGGGAAGAGAGGTTTTACTGCTGAATTATGCACAACAGAAGCATGAAGTGGGGGTAAGGTCCGTTTAAACTATCTTGTCGTCCCCCCCCCCCCCCCCCCCCTAATGTTGGGAGAGAGAGGGGAGAGAGTTGTGCAAACAAACCACGGGAGACTGCATCTTTGGAGGGAAATCATAAAATGTATAGGGATGTTTCGGGCCGGGACCCTAAAGGTTGACTACCCGTTTCGCAGATGCCGTTCCTAGCCCCCCTCTCACTCCTCCCCACCCATAGTCTTTGCCTTCTCCCAATTCCACCATCCCTCGCCCCCACCCCCCACCCCCCACCCCCCCACCCCCCCCCCACCCCCCCCCCCACCCCCCCCCCCACCCCCCCAAATCTGTCCTCGCCTGAACTGCTGAAGATAACCGAGTGCTTTAAATGCGAATCCCGGACTGCAGCAACAACACACGCCCTGAGCGGGAGAGGAACTTGGTAACTCAAGAGCAAATGGGAGGGGAACTTGTTAACTCTGGAGACGATCTCGGAACATCGCAGATTACCATACCCGTGGGAACTCGCCACAAACACTTGCACATCAACTTGGAATATCGTACACAACCACGAGTCTGTCACTCTGGGTCACTCGTGTGTCAACTCGCACCGTGAGACAGGGCCTTTAGTGAGGAAATGCAGTGTCCAATTGCAAAGGGAGGTGGAGATGCCAAGACCGCTGAGTTTGGTGATCAAGCTAGCGGGTATGACAGTGTTCAAAGCAGAGCTGAAGTCAATAAACAGCAGCCTGATGTTGGTGTTGTTGCTGTCCAGGTGGGTCAGGGCAGAGTGTAGGGCCGCCGATATGGCGTCCTCTGTAGACCTGTTTGTCCGGTAGGCAAATTGGTGGGGGTCCAGTGTGGGGGGGAGGCTGGCTTTGAGGTGAGCCAGGATCAGCCGCTCAAAGCACTTAGCGATGACAGGGGTGAGTGCCACTGGCCGGTAGTCGTTGAGACTCCCTGTCGCTGATTGTTTGGGCACTGGCACAATGGTAGATGTTTCGAGGCAGGTGGGGACGAAACCCTGGGCCAGTGACAGATTGAAAATGTCAGTGAGGACCAGGGATAGTTGTCCAGCACATGCCCTGAGCACCCGCCCGGGGATGCCATCGGGGCCGGCAGCTTTGTGCTCATTCACCTTGCTCAGTGCGTCTTGTACAGCAGAGGTGGAGAGACTGAGGGGTTGTTCATTCGGGGGTGGAGCAGCTTTGATGGCTGGAGTTTTGTTGTCCCGGTCAAAGGGAGCATAGAAGTGGTTTAGCTCATTAGGGAGGGAGGCGTTGTCTGGGGGGGGGGTGTTGATTTTATGGTAGTCGGCAATGGACTTAATTCCATGCCACATGCGCCTGGGGTCAGAGTTGTTTCGGAAATGCTCCTCAATCCGCTGTTTGTGATTGAGTCTAGCATTCCTAATTCCCTTTTTCAGATTGGCCCTGGATGAGCTGTATCCCTCAGCGTCGCCAGATTTAAAAGCGGCGTCTCGAGCCTTCAGCAGGAGTCTGACCTCCCTGCTCATCCACGGCTTCTGATTAGGGAAGGTCTTTATCACTTTATGGGTGGTGACGTTATCAGTGCAGAATTTTATGTAGTCTAGAACGGTATGAATTTATGTCCACATGGGAGTTAAAGGTGGCCTGGGTGGCAAACACACTCCAGTCTGTTCCTGTAAGACAGAGACAGCCCCCTCAGGCCAGACCTTCACTGTCCTCACGGCAGGTTTCACACGTCTAAGCAGAGGTGTGTATTTGGGGAGCAGGAACAGAGAGAGGTGATCAGACTATCCCAGGTGGGGGAGGGGGAGGGCTTTGTATGCTTCAGTAATATTAGTATATACTAGGTCAAAAATATTGTTACCTCTAGTTGGGCAGGAGACATGTTGGTGGAATCTGGGGAGCACAGTTTTTAGGTTGGAGTGGTTAAAATCGCCAGCAACAATAAAAGCCCCCTCTGGGTGGCCAGTTAGTTGTTTGCTGATAGCAGCTTGCACCTCTTCCATTGCAAGCCTGGCATTAGCATCCGGGGGTACATAGACTGGGGTACATAGACGGGGGTACATCTGAAGTATAGTTTCACACATGTTCATAAATTTCATGGGTGATTGTTGCTGAGAGGCAAGGAATTCATTCGTATGCAGGATATATACGTATATTGTAGGTATGTTACAAAACTTACCTTCAGCGGCGCTGCAGTTCTGTCAATGGCCGTGTACACGATTTTGGCGCCTTTGTGTGGGGGGGGGGGGGGGGCGGGGTTAAAATGCGATTTCTCGAGGTGTGAGCTTTTGCTGAAGATTTGTACCGAACTCGACCAATTCCATCACTTGATTGGAGATTGAGGTTTCTGTTCCATTAATGAGTTTACTGATTTTGATTTGTAATTTTCTTTTTCAAATAACCGAGGCCGGTATGTGAAATTGTTTTTTTTAAATCGCTCGACAATTTTAGCGCTGGAGTAAAATAAAAATTAGCTTCTAATGCCATGAACGCCGACAACGGGGACAAATTTAAGTAGGGGACAGGTAAAGGAAGGCCGTTTATTTTTTCATATAAACTTGCTTGTTAAGTTGACCTTAATCAAAATTTGATGTTGCGAAACGGTGATTTATTCTCCATACGAACCGGCAGTGTATTTCCTGCCGATATGGGGTTTAAATTCACCGCAACTGCAACTTTCCAATCCATCACGTTCCACAAAAAACCACTCGCAAGCTGATTTAAATGGCCATTAATTTACTGGCATTAAACACTAAATTCCTTCAATTTCGCCAATACATTCATGACACTGAGATTTAAAAATCATGTTGTATTGCGAATTCTTGTGTGAATGTTATTTGAACACTTCGGCTTTTTAAAAAATGTTAATATTTTCTTATGAAATGGATAGATGTTTAGATCTAGTAATTGAATTTTGTAATTAGCTACAATTGGGTAACTAACTAATTATATGCTTTAATTTCAGGTCGTCCAAGTAAGATTCATATTTGTTTCAGAATGCTTCAATCTATAATAACTGAACATTTCTTTCAGTTCTCTTAATTTTTAAGAAAGTTATGGGTTTTTGACTGTCCTCGATCACAGCTTTTATGTTAAGTCCATGGAAAAGCAATAGGGAACAAGATGCTAATTTCCAAGTATGAAAATGGCCATAACCTTTTTAATACTGAAGATATGAAAGTGAATTAAGTCTCAAATTAAACTTCTTTTTATGCTTTATCTGATGGGATAAATTGCAGACTTGATTTTTAAAATCTCAACATTTTGTAACGTTGCTATATATTGTACCCATCATCTTCCAATGGGAACTCTTAATTGTGATGCCACTCGAAAGACGTTAGAGGACTACAATTTTCAGACAGCCTAAAACATTTGCCGAAAGGTTCTGAATGTACACAAATTACTGAATTTACTTCCATGATGATCTCCATGTCTCATTTGTGTAGATCTGAAAATATTAAAATACTCTCCTGCACCTCATCAATAGTAACAAGTTCACATCCTGGGAATAGTTGTTCCCAGGTTAATGCATTGTGTAATTGTTAACGTGTTGTTCGTTACTTACTTGTTGTTGAGGTTGTGGTCGATGTTGGTGCTGGAAGAAACACATTAGTTTGTGTGAATAGGCAGACTGGAATATCTTTCCATCATCTCCCAGTTCATAGAATCAGTTCAAAGGATATTGATTTGTAAACGTCATGAAATTATTGTATAAAGCCGCCTTGAATCGTTTTTGTATGTTGCAGCGAATATCCTACGCTCAATTCCCACTGTTAGACCTGTCACCTGGCTCGGCTAATTTCAAGGTCTAATATGCTTCTCTCGAAACATATAAAAAATAGGTGCAGGAGGAGGCCATTCGGCCCTTCGAGCCAGCACCACCATTCATTGTGATCATGACTGATCGTCCCCAATCAATAACGTGTGCCTGCCTTCTCCCCATATCCCTTGATTACACTAGCCCCTAGAGCACTATTTAACTCTCTCTTAAACCCATCCAGTGATTTGGTCTTTACTGCCTTCTGTGGCAGGGAATTCCACAAATTCACAACTCTCTGGGCGAAAATGTTTTTTCTTATTTTACCGACCTGACCTGAAGTTCACTTGTTGCAACCAATACACGGTTTTGCTGATCGGCAATTCAATCCCTCTCTTCCCTGAAGTTCAATGTGCCTATCTAAAAGCCTCTTAAACGGCACTATAGTATATGCCTCCAACACTACTCCTGGCAATGTGTTCCGACTTCAAGCCCCCACTATCTGCGTTAAAAATGTTGCCCTGGACATCTTCATTAAACTCCCCCACTCACCTGATAGCTCTGCCCTCTCATGTTGGACATTTCTACCCTGAGGAACAGGTTGTGACTGTCGACAAAATGTGTAATTGACTTCCATGATAATCTCAACGTCTCATTTGTGTAGATCTCAAATTTTATTTCAGTAAAATTATGACATAGAGCAGAATTTTTGCCACTCATTTCATAATTTCCTATGTTTACAACATCCACAGAAAGGTTAAGATAAAATGTCTAATTATATTAAGGTTTCGACTGAAAGTATTAAAATACTCTCATCCACTTCATCAAAAGTAACATCAACATCCTGGGAATAGTTGTTCCCAAGTTAATGCGAAGTGTAATTGTTAATGTTTCTCACTTACTTGTTGAAGTTGTGGTCGATGTTGGTGCTGGAAGGAAGACAGTAGTTTGTGTGAATAGGCGGAGTGGAATATCATTCCATTTTCCCCTCAGTTCATCTCAGGATATTGAATTGGAAACTTCATGCCATTATTATAAAATCTCTCCCTGCTATAGGAATGATGTGTTCAGCTGGAAGCGGTGCTGAGAAGATTAACGAGGATGGTGCCGGCACCTGAGGGCCTGAACTATAGTGAGAGGTTAGGCAGGCCAGGACCGTAATCCTT
This sequence comes from Raja brachyura, assembly GCA_963514005.1. Next base: position 46,160,019 of record OY740798.1, on the reverse strand, counting down.
GGAGCAACGAAGAATAGTAAGATTGAACGAGAACTTACCAGTTCGATGGTTGATCTTTATTTTATGAGGAGTCGAAGTGAGGGATTTCGTGAAGAGCCCGCCGGCGGGCATGCTCGACATACTTCAAAGTAGCGGCGTGGAATCACAGAAACCAACAAAAGAAATGACTTTGCATAGTAAGATTGAAGTGACTTAGATTACCAGATGAAGGTGATTGAGGGTTGGGCGAGGAGGGCACGAAATCCCTCACTTCGACTCCTCATAAAATAAAGATCAACCTTCGAACTGGTAAGTTCTCGTTCAATCTTACTATTTCATTTCGGAGTCACGTGAGTGACTTCGTGAAGACTTCAAAGCTTCTGTGATTACACGCCCTGGACCACGTCCATGCTGACACACCACTACCAGGGATGGATGGGAGGAACAAACTTGCTCAATAGTTCATACTGCAAAACAAGAGCAGAGTTATTAATAACAAATCAAAACCCCTCATGCGGGGACATCTCCACGTTCTTGACCTGCATTCAGCACGGCTTCTGCGAACTCAGAGGAGCAGCAACAGGCTTGTTATAAAAACGCTGGAACACAGCTTCATTAGCCCATCCTGCTGTGGCGAGAATTTGGTCCATGGGCACCTCCATGACCCTCGCCGCTGACGTCGATGCAGCCCTGGTGGAAAGAGACTTGAACACATTAGTGTCGATACCTGACTTACCCAAGACGATTGGAAGCCACATGGATATCGTCCGGACTGTCACTCGATGATGAGGTCTCTTATGAGTGACAAGCAGGTATCTCTCCATTCCTCTGATGCGTGCCGTCACCTTGACATAGTGGTGGATATGTGAGGCTAAACATAGCCTAGCATCTGCGGGGTATGCCGGGAACTTCAGCTGCAGCCCTGTGCACCCAGGTCTATGCTGCTTTAGTAGCTCGTCAATGAAAAAGACTACTTCTGTAGTGGTAGAAGTCATTCTGTCGACACGAAGTTTGTGTAGTGTCTGTACCCTCTGAGCTGAAGTCAGCGCTAGTAACATCACCAGCTTCATGGTGAGTTGGTCCAGTTGGAGCCCTTCCATGGGCGACCACGTCCTGAGCAGGGTTAATACGTCCCTGACATCCCAGGTGATATTATAGCGTGGTGTAGGCGGATTCATATTGAATATACCCCGCATGAGTCTGGACACTAGCCTGTTGGATCCTACCTCAATATTCAGGTAGAATGATAGCGCACTTCTGGCGCTGTTGATGGCACTGTAACTTAAGTGTTCATCATGGTGCAACCCCGCGAGGAATTCCAGGACGTCGGTTATTGTCACGTCATCGTACGTGATGCGAGAGCGGCTGCAGTAGGCTTCCCACTTCTTAATATGCGAGTGGTATCTTCGCCTTGTGGACTCTCGACACGACGCCCCGATGGTATCCATGGTCCGAGCCGAGAGGCCGTATTGGACTAACGGCCTGTTCAAAACCTGCAAGCCAACAACTTTAAATAGCCATGGCAGGGATGTGGCTCCCCTGAGACAGGGTGAGTAACCAATTGTGGGCAACCCTTCAAAAGGACCCAAGGTTCGTTGAGCATGTCAAAGACCACCGGATACCAAGGCTGTGTGGGCCAGTCGGGTATAATAAGGATGCCCTTGGCAGCATCTGCCTGAATCTTTCGCAATACCCGACTGATGAGGCAAACCGGGGGGAAGGCATAGAAAAAACCAATTCCCCCAGTCCAGCGAGAATGCATCTAGCGCTATTGCCCCAGGATCTGGTTCCCATGAAACGTAGGTTGGTACCTGATGGTTCAACCGTGACGCAAAAAGGTCAATGTCTGGTTTACCAAATTTGGCTGTGACTTTAGAAAAAATCTCAGGATGCAACATCCATTCAATATTGTCATTAAATTTGCGTGACCTGGTGTCCGCCACAGTATTAAGCTCACCTGGCAAATAGGTAGTTGAAATCCAAATGTCTCTTTGAACACACCAGAGCCAAATTGAGTTAGCCAATTTGTCACACGAAACTGACCTGGTACCACCCATATGGTTTAAGTATGCCACTGCTGTGGTGTTGTCTATTTGGAGATGGACATGTGCTCCAACAAGCTTGGAACAATACGCACAAAGTCCGTGGAATGCTGCCAGCAACTCCAAATAGTTAATCCCTTGAGTTAACAATATCGTTGATTCAAGGGTATCCCATCTGCCCCCACAACTAGAGCAATTATCCGTGGCTCCCCCGCCATTGAAGCTTGCATCAGTTTGCAAATATACCACCGGATTAGCCTCCCTGATAGGCTTGAATGAGCTGCTAACGTGACACACCCACCATTGCAACTCATTTATCGCTTCGGGCGGCAGCTGCATGGACCGATCATAATGACCAGCGTTCTGTTTTAACGCAGCAATTTTAGCTCTTTGCAAATTCTGATAATGCAAAGGTCCATATCGCGCTGCCGGAAACAAAGCCACAAGCTTCCCAATTATTGTAGCTGAGTGCCGAATCGATGGTATATTGGTGCGGATTAAATCTTGACACACCTGGGTAACCTCCTCAATCTTGTTAATTGGAATGGTAACCCTCATGCTCACAGAGTTCACCGTGAACCCTAGGTAATTAATCACCTGGGCAGGGCAGAACTTTGATTTCTCTGGATGGACAATAAACCCTAATTGTTGAAATATATTGACAGCAGCTGCAACACCCTGTTCAGCCAATTCCAGGGTGTGGCCCACAATTAAGATATCATCTAAGTAGGCCATAACTATATGGTGTCGTTGTCTCAAATAAGCCAAATTGGTTTCACTAATTTAGTGAACAATCTAGGGGCTGTGGTGAGCCCATTAGGCAAAGCCTTGTACTGCCAGAGTTGCCCCATCCAGATGAATTTCAAAAACCTTCTGTCGTATTTCTGGATGGATACGGAATAATATGCGTCTTTCAAATCGATGCATGCCATAAAGCAACCATGAGAAATCAATGATTTGGCTGTTTCAAACATATCCATTTTAAAATGAGTATATGTTACAAAAGTATTCAAACGGGTTAGATCAATAATGACACGACAACCTCCATCCTTCTTAGGTCTGGTGAATATGTTCGAAACAAATTCAACTGGCTCATGCACCACTCTCTCAATCACTCCTTTCTGCTCAAGAGTTAACAGTTCCTCGTAGCCGGCTGCCTGTTCCGCAGAAGATAATTTAAACGTTTGAGCGGGCATGTGCTGGGATGGAGGAATGTCGCCATTAATAAACTCAATTTTATGCCCCTGAATATTCTGCAACACATACTCGTCACCAGTAAAATTACCCCATGCACCCAAAAACCACCGAAGGCGACCACCAACATGTGAAGTTAAACAGAGAGAAAAGAGAGAACCAGACCCCCCTCACCTCCGTGGTTACCGGCGGTCCTTGACACGCGTGTGTGGACGTGGAGGTGCTGGGTTGGCTTGAGGGCGCGGCGTCTTCGTTTTCCACCAGGGTCTCTGCCGACCCTGTCCTAAAAAAGACCCCTGGTGCTGGGTCTGATGTTGCTGTCGTTGTGGAGCTTGAGGGTGGGTCCTCGTCGAGGTACTAGCAGACCCTCATGATCGAATGTATGGAGACTTTGAGCCTGACGGTGCGGGGGCACTCTGAGGGCGCATGATCCCCACCGTTTTGGCTTGCTCGTCAAGCTCTTTGACTCTCTTCGAGAGGTCCTCCCAAAGAGCTGACGGGGCGGGGGCGGCGGCGGTGGTTTGCACAATCCTGCAAACTTTCGATTGAGCGCTGGGCGGATGCTGGTTTTGCGAAACCTGTTGATTTCGTGCTGGGTCGCGCACAGGAGGGCCAGAGCATCTTCCTGGTCCAAATTCAATTCGTCCCCGTCCACCGACCGCGCAAAGGCAGTAATACCGGCCGTGAGGAGCTTTAGGATCCGCTGCAATTTTACCTCTTGTTGACGGATAGCCGCACTGATGTTGCCCCATATCGGCGTATTGACCACAGGCACGTTGAGGGAGTTGCAATTGGATGGAGCCTTGTGACGGCTCATTGCCTGAATGAGGACTTCTTCCTGTAGTTGCTGGTTGTTAAGAAAGTCCACAGTGGCTGCCAGCTTTGTGTTTAAAGGAAGTCCAGATGAATGTGGGGCCGCAAATTTGGTCGCCACATCCAGAAGATCCTCCGCTGGCACCTCCACCGGAGGTGGTATGGAATCCACCAAAACCTCCTCCTCCTGCTGCTCCAGGCTGATGGTAGAGGCTGGTGACGACGCCCTGTGCCTGTGGCTGCCCTGCTGTTGTTGACTTTGAAGCAGGAGCTCCAGCAGCCGCTCCATACGGTCAATACGCCCTTCACCCTAAACACTCAGGTGGTAGGAGTCCTCCGGCTCTGAAAAGAAAACCGGGCTCCTATCATCGGCCCGCACCTCATCGAGGCCCTGCCGGTGCCGTTAGTTGTCGCTAACAGCCGCCGAGGCGAAACTGCGCGATTCCCGCGCGGGCGTGTTCAACCGCCTCCGTTTAGCGGGAGCTGACGCCGCTGCCACTAAGGGCACTTGCGGCGTGGTGTCGGCACCAGCCGAAGCATGGCTACCTGAAGCCCGCACAGGCTTGCCGGCTGCCCACATTGTGGACTTTGCCGACGCATGGTCTCGCCCACCCATCCATGGGGGGCTCGGCGACCGTGATGAGACCCGACTCAACCGACCCGTCCCGGTGTCGAGAGTCGGGGTGTGCCGGCTGGACCTCACAGCCGCCCCGGGTCTCGCCCTGGAACCTGACCGCTCCTCCGTGTCAGGCAATGCCTTAGCCCTGGTAGGGTTAGGCTTCTGGGCTCCTGCCCTTCCCCTACTCGGAGGGTTGAGTGGAACGGGCCGTGCAGCGCACGCACCCAGCTCGAGGTCGCCAGCGAGCCTGCTGACGACCTGACTGCCATGGCAGGGTCCTCCTGCTCTGGCGGCACACCACACTCCTCCTCGTCGAACTCCTCCGAGCTGTGGTGTGCTGGCGGATCTGGACCTGTAACCACAGGGCTTACCCACATCTCCGCCTAAGTCCCGGCCTGCGTTGCAGGTACTGCCGATGGTAAAGGCCCCGGAACTGTTGACCGGCGAACACGTCCTGACGTCCTCCGGCCCTTGGAACTCCCATCCATGTCCTTGCTGCAAGACAAAACCAACAACAAGGACCACCAACTAAAGGTAGAATACTCACCTTCGTGGCCCCTTCTGAAGGGCTGGCGAGGAGCGCGCTCCACCGCCAGCCGTCGCAGCAACGTGGTACGACGATATGTCGAGCATGCGCGCCGGCGGGCTCTTCATGAAGTCACTCACGTGACTCCGAAATGAAATAGGGGTGATCTGATAAAGGTGTTGGTTTACTACATAAAGATAAAGATTTACTACAAATCTGAGGGACAACCTTTTCACACAATGAGTGGTGGGTAAATGTGGGGTCGTGCACTTCGGGATATAACAGGAAATCAAGAAGGATCCCAACGTGAAACCTCCACAGTCCAATTCCCTCCTCAGATCTTGTCTGAGCTGCTGAATTCCTCCAGCAGGTCGTTGTGGCTAAAGGCAGATGGTAAGTTCACGTTTACTACGAGAATATTTGATCAGACCCAGGCCGTCTGATTGCAGTTATAGAGGAGCATGGTGAGAACACATCTGGCTATGAAGACTCAGTCAATGTGTTCATTCAAAGCAGTGATAGATAGATGTTTGGACATAGTTGGGAATTAAAAGAAATGGCAACAGTGCTAAAAAATGAATCTGGGCAGCATTCCAGAGTTACATGGGTGGATGCTGTTATACTTGATAAGAATAGATATACAAAGGATTGCTCATCCCATAATCAAAGGCAATAACCTCTGTTAGTTGTTAAAGAAGGAACTGCAGATGCTGGAAAATCGAGGGTACACAAAATGGTGGAGAAACTCAGCGGGTTTCATGCTGCTGCACCCGCTGAGTTTCTCCAGCATTTAGTGTAACCTCTGCTCGTTGCCTGTAAATGGTATGGATTTAACTTGAGGTAGAGGAGATTTTACCTGGTCATGATCACACCCTGATCAGCCATTCAATGATCACTTCCAACTGGTTCTGTTTCCATTCAGGTCCTTATTAATCTGAATGGGAATCACATGATAATAATGGCGTCATTACCTTCTAACGTTGATGTTTGATGATCATATCCATAGGTTGTCATTTTGGCTGGAATAGAAAGAAGGAGAAGTTGGAGGAAAAACAAGTGAAATCTGGATTTCTAAATATGTGGAAATGCCGAAGCTGAAGGCTTTAGAAACTGGGTCCATCATAACCACTGATAGTTTTTTTAATTCAAGAGTCAAGAATGTTTTATTGTCACATGACCTGAAACGAAACAATGAAATCCTTACTTGCAGCAGCACAACAGATACTGTATGTAAACATAGTACTCTGTTAGTGTTACTGTCAGTGTGATGAGGACAGCGTGATTTGGTAGTATAGTAGATACAAGGTGTATCTGTTGATATTGTCTTTCTTTGAAGGTAGTACTTGCAGTGCAGCACTTTCTCTGCATCTTTTTTCAGTTGCTCCTTTCGATTGCTCAGTCAGTACAGGAGATTGAACTCAGATGGTGTGTTAGTTACTGTATGTTAATTTTACTGGGCATCATTGAGGCAAAGGAAATGTATGAGCGTGCATGGTTGAAGAAGAGTCATAATTTCCATTTCCCCCCTTGATCAATTCAGTGGAAGGATGCTTTGGACAGACAATTTTGCTCCAAACTGGAAGATGAGATGGATATTCAGCAACTGTGGCAGGGGTCTCACGCCTTCACAAAACCATGTGGCAGCTCAAGTGAGATTGTGGCATCACTCCTGGTTAGGCTTGTTGCACTCTACGCTAGATTTGAAAATTTGAACACGGATGTGTCTTCTCGAGCACCCAGAGCTTCCGATGTCATTGTATTTTCAGTCACCAAGGCCGGCGTCAGAAGAAGCATCACGAGGGTGAACCAAGTAACTAAGCCAACCAACTCGCAGGAGATTTTGCGGACATCTTGAATCTGTCATTATTAAGGTCTGAGGTTCCTATCTGCTTCAATGGGCTTCAATAATACTCTAGCCCAAGAAGAGTACCATGACAGGAAGAGTACAGAGGGCCTCACAGTGGCGCAGCGGTAGAGATGTTGCCTTGCAGCACCATACACCCGGATTAGATCCCGACTACATTTAGTGTCTGTCTGGAGATTGAATGTTCTCCCTGTGACCATGTGTGCTTTTTCCCACATTGCAAAGACCTGCCGAGTAGTACATGAATTGGCTTCTATAAATTGTTCCTGGCATGTCGGGTAGAACTAGTGTACAGGTGATCGCTGGTCACTAGGACTAAATTAAAACTGAATTAAATTAAAGTCGTCTAAGCTAAACTGAACAAAACATGTCTCAATGACCAACAAACAGTGGCACTAATGCTCGTGTTGAAGACGTGCTTTGAGAGGTTGGTTTTGGTGTATATCAACACCTACCTTGGCAAAGACCTGAACCCACTACAATTAGCTACCAACACAATCGATCAATGCCGGCTGAAATCTCACTGGCGCTACCTTCTGCAATGGCGATGGAAAGAGTCAACTCTTTCAAGTTACTGTGCATGCATATCTCTGAAGATCTGTCCTGGGCCCAGTACATTGATGTAATCTTCAACAATGTCCATCAATACCTCTTCTTTCTTCAAAGATTGAGGAGATTTGGTATGTGTATGAATATTCTGATGTAGATTCTGGGTTGCTTTATTAGCCATTATCTTGATGAATGACTGGCAGAAATAACTGAAAGTCCTGCGTGCTGACGTCTTCTGCTGGTTCATGTTTTCAGGTTCTCATGCGTTGAGGACGAGGAGCAACTACTTATCATGCTGCTGCAAGTAAGAATTTCAACGTTCATTGGACAGTTAAACACTCTTAACTTTTCCTATTTCATAAATTCAGAAGTCATAGGAGTGGAAGTAGGCCATTTGGCCCATCGAGTCTACTCCGCCATTCTATCATGGCTGATCTATCTTTCCCTCTCAACCCCATTCTCCTGTCATCTCCCCATAACCATGATACCCTTAACCATTGAAGGTCTGGGGGGCAATTACATCTTTGATGAATAACTTGTTATGAAGGTGATTTGGTTACAATTAGGAGGTGCTGAATCTGGGCTGTATTTCCACTTATTTGGTGGGATCGAATATTAATCCCCCAACAGTGTGATGATGGGAGGCCTGTCAGATTCTGGTGGATACACATTTTCACACAGACTGGAGAAGGAAGTCAGATAATTGATACCACATTTATCTCCAGCAATAGTAGTTTCAAACTATAGGATGCACTTACTCGTGGGCTGACCTGACCAATGTTAGTTTTAGTATCACCCATACAGTAAATAGCTGTCAAATGGAGTTTATCTGTGTTTGGGTTAATTTAAATGCTGCGTGTCCAATTTCATTTCGGAGTCACGTGAGTGACTTCGTGAAGAACCCACCGGCACGCATGCGCGACATATCGTCGCAACGCATTGCTGCCGATTGCTGGTGGGGAGCGCGGCTCCCCACCAGCCCTTCAGAGGGCCGACTCAGGAAAGGCTAAGCCCCCTAGAGTCGGTGTTTCCTGTTGGGGGGGGTGGGGGGACAGTGTGTTCTCTCCCTACAGGAACGTGGATTGGAGTCGCCGGCCACTTATCCCGGAGCCCTCCTCAGCGGCTCACCTGCGAGTCGGGCCGGGAAATAGGCGTGGTAGTCGGGGAGCCCTGTTGGTACAGGGTCCGACCCGCCGATACACCGGAGCTCCAGTAGGAGTTGGTGTCCTGTTGTGGCGGGTGTGTATTGTGTTCTCTCCCTACAGGTACGTGGCCGGGAAATAGGCGTGGAAGTCGGGGAGCCCTGTTGTTACAGGGCCCGAACCGCCGCTGCGCAGGAGCTCAAGTACTGATTCGAGGAGCAGGAGCTCCAGTGCTGATTCGAGGAGCAGGAGCTCCAGTGCTGATTCGAGGAGCAGGAGCTCCAGTGCTGATTCGAGGAGCAGGAGCTCCAGTGCTGATTCGAGGAGCAGGAGCTCCAGTGCTCGAGGAGCAGGTAGACCCTGTTTCCATTTCGAGGTCGCCAACGGCCTCGTTGGGTGACCTGGGCTAGGGCTCACGTGCTGCTGCACGGCCCTTCTCCATCAGCCCTCCGAGTAGGGGGAGGGAAGGAGCTCGCCAGCCTAACCCTTCTGAGGCTAAGGCATTACCTGCCGCCGAGTTGCGGACTGGTTCACAGGCGGGACCCAGGTCCACTGTGAGGCAGTGTCAACCCCCCAACCTCCGACGCCGGGACGGGTCATTTGGGTAGGGTCCCACCACGGTCGCCGAGTCCCCCATGGATGGGGGGGACGAGACCATGCGTTGGCAAGGTCCACGACGTGGGCAGCCGGCAAGCCCGCGCGGGCGTCGGGTCTCCATGCTACGGCTGGTGCCGACTCCCTGCCGCATTTGCCCTCTGTGGCAGCGGCTTCAGCTCCCGCCAAACGGAGGCACATCTCCCGCGCGGGAATCGCGCGGTTTCGCTTCGGCGGCTGGCAGCGACAACTACCGGCACCGAGATCACCTCGACGAGGTGTGGGCCGATGAGAGGAGCCCCGGCAATATTTCTGAGCCGGAGGACTCCGACCACCCAAGTGTTCAGGGTGAGGGGCATATTGGCCGCATGACGCGGCTACTGGAGCTCCTCCTGCAACAGAATCATCGGGAGGAAGTATCCAGCTCCAGTGGGCACAGGGAGGTTTTCACCATCGTCAGCAGGAGCCTGAGAAACATCAGCTCCAGGAGGAGGTCCTATCGGAGGCCTTAAAACCAGTCACAAAGCCCAGCGAACTGCTCCTCCCTTCAACGAGCCCATACGCCACGGTCGCCGAGTCCCCCATGGATGGGAGGACGAAACCATGCGTCGGCAAGGTCCATGATGTGGGCAGCCGGCAAGCCCGCGCGGGCGTCGGGTTTCCATGCTAAGTCAGGTGCCGACTCCCCGCCGCATTTGCCCTCCGGGGCAGCGGGATCAAGCTCCGCCGAGGAGGCGTTTGAGTGTACCTCCCGTGCGGGAATCGCTTAGCTTCGCTGCAGCGGCTGCCGGCGACAACTTTCGGCACTGGGTTTACCTCGACGGGGTGCGGACCGATGGACGAAGCCCCAGCAGTTCAGCAGAACATGAGGACTCCGTCCGCCTGAGTTCTAAGGCCGAGGGGCGTATTGGCCAGGATGGAGCGGATGTTGGAGCTCCTCCTGCAACAGAATCAAAATTTTCGGGGAAGACCTCCCCAAGAGGGTCCAGGAGCGGGATGACCATGCTACGATGGTGGGACTCATGTGGTCACATCTCTCGACCAGGAAGGCCCTGCCATTAGGCCAGCAAGGGCCTCCACTCCAGCTCCGCCTCAATTTTCAGAATCCAGCACCTCCACATACGGCCATGCATCTTAAGGGCCGCCGATAACCATGACGGTAAGGTGGTCTGGATTTCATGCCCCTGCATGTTGAACTTCACATGTTGGTGGGAGACTACGGCTCTTTCCGGGGGCATGCGGTCCCATCACGTCTGATGAGTTTATCTTACAAAGTATTCAAGGCCATGCGATTGAATTCATCTGTGGTGACATCCCTCCATCCCAGCATATGCAGATCCGAAATTTACACTGTTCAGCAAAAAGCGGCAGTAGGCTAGGCTGAAAAATTTACAGTCACAAGGAGGGATGGAGGATGTCGACTTATTTTTTGATTTGCACCATTTGAATACTTTTGTAGAATATACCCATTTCAAACTGGAAACGTTCCAGACATCTATGTTTTTGGGTTCTGGGGGCTGCTTTGTGGCATGCATTGATTAAAAGATGCATGCTATTCAGTATCCATTCAGAAATGCCACAGGAAGTTCTTGCCATTTATCTGGATGGATCAGCTCTGGCTCTACAGAGCTTTACCAAATGGGCTTACACACCCCTAGATTATTTCTAAATTGCTCCAATCAATACTGGCTACACTAGGAGACAAAATCACGTAGTATTGGCCTGTCTAGGTGATATACTAATTATTGGGAATCAGCCGAACTGGCAGTTTCAGCCCGTGGAAATTTTTTCAGCAAATGGGGTTCATTACCCATCCAGATAAATCAACGTCCTGCCCTTCACAGGTTAAGGGTATCTGGGGTTACGGTGGATTCCAATCACGTGAGGCCCACCATACCAACTAACTAGGTTGGCGATGTCACCCAACTATGCTAGGGTCTCGTCTGGGCCAGTATACCATCAATTCAACAAACTACTACGGTGATTGGCAAGCTTGTAGCGTTTTTTCCAGCTGCCCAAAACGGGCCTTTGCATTATCAAATTTGCAGAGCGCCAAGGTCTCGGCGTTAAAACTGAACGCTAGACATTTCCATAGACCAATGCAGCTGCCTTGCACGGCACAGATTGCGTTACAATGGAGAATTGACAATATTTATGTCTCACTTAAACCCATCAATTTGGCCAATCCGATGGTATACTTACAAACAGACGCAAGCTCCCATGTCCGGGGTGCTATGGACAACTGCTCCAGTTGTGAGGGCAGATGGGACACCCTTGAATTTACCTTCTTGTTGTCACAAGGGATAAACTATTTGGAGATGCTGGGAGCATTTCACGGACTTCGAGCTTCTTGTTCTAGCCTTACTGATGCTCATGTCCGTCTCCAAATGAATAATACCACTGTGGTGGCATATCTAACCCATATGGGCGGTACCAGGTCACTTTCATGTGATGAATTGACAAATATAATTTGGCTCTGGTGTGTTCGACGGACTATTTGGATTTCAGCTACCTGTTTCCCAGGTGAGCTCTATACAGTGGCGGACATCAGGTCACGCAAATTCTATGACCACGTCAAGTGGATGATGAATCTCCAAATATCCGCTAAAATTACTGCCAAATTTGGTGAACTGGATATCGACCTCTTTGCGTCACGGTTGAACCATCAGGTACTAACATACGTTTGTGGGACCTGATCCTGGGGCAATGGCGATGGATGCGTCTCGCTGGACTGAGGGAAATGGGTTTCTATGCCTTTCCTCCATTTTGCCTCATCAGTCGGGTGTTGCGGGTAATCCAGACCAATGCTGCTAAGGGCATTCTTATCATACCCGAATGGCCTACGCAGCCATGGTATCCGGTGGTCCTTGATATGATCAGTCAACCTTGGGTCCTCTTCGAGGGTTGCCCATAATTGGTACATCCCTGCCACAGTCATCTAAACTTGTTGGCTTGGAGGTTCTGCACAGGCCATTACTGCGGTATGGCATATCATCTAGAACCATGGATACCATCGGAGCGTCATGCTGGGAGTTCACCAGGCGGCAATACCTCTCTCACATCCGGAAATGGGAAACCTACTGCGGCCGCTCCCATATTACCTACGACGATGTAACCATAACCGACGTATTGGAATTCTGACGGGGTTGCATCATGATGACCACCTGAGCTACAGTGCCATCAACAGCGCCTCAAGTGCGCTGTCATTCTACCTCAATATTAAGGTAGGATCCAACAGGCTGGTGTCCAGACTCATGCGGGAAATATTCAATTCGAATCTGCCCAGACCACGCTATAATATCGCCTGGGATATCGGGGAAATACTCACCCTGCTCAGGACGTGGTCGCCCATGGAGGGCCTGGAACTGGACAAACTCACCCTGAAGCTGGTGATGTAACTGGCACTGACTTCAGCGCAGAGGGTACAGACACTCCGCACAATCCAGATCGACAGGATGATCTCTACCCCTGCGAAAGTAGTCTTCGTCATAGACGAGCTACTCAAGCAGCATAGACCTGGGTACACAGGGCTGCAGCTGAAGTTCCTGGCATACCCCGCTGATGCACGGCTATGTTTAGCCGCCCATATCCGTCACTTTGTGAAAGTGACGAGAAAACTGAAGGAATGGAGAACCCTCACCATAGAGTGACGGTCCAGACGATATCCAGGTGGCTCAGGATCGTCTTGGGTAAGTCATGTGTTGACACTAATATCTTCAAATCCCATTCCACCAGGGCATGCATCAACGTCGGCGGCAAGGGTCATGGAGGTGCCCATGGACCATATTCTTGCCACAGTAGGATGGCGAACGTAGCCACCTTCCAGCGGTTCTACAATACATCTGTTGCCGCTCCTCTACAGTCCGCGGAGGCCGTGCTGAATGCAGGTCCAGAACGTGGAGATGTCCCCGAATAAGGGGTTTTCTTTTGTTGTTAACCAATGTTGCTCTTGTCTTTCAGTACAAGCAGTCTGGAAAGTTGATTACTCCTATCCATCCTCATAAGTGGTGTGTGACAGCATGGACGTGGTCCAGGGCGTGGAATCACAGACCTTTGAAGTCTTCACGAAGTCACTCACGTGACTCCGAAATGAAATAGTAAGATTGAACGAGAACTTACCAGTTCGAAGGTTGATCTTTATTTCATGAGGAGTTGCGGTGAGGTATTTCGTGCCCTCCGCTCCCAACCCTCAATCATACTCAACTGGTAATTAGAGTCTCTTCAATCTTACTATGCCAAGTCATTTCTGTTGTTGTTTCTGTGATTCCACACCGCTACTTTGAAGAATGTCGCGCATGCGTGCCGGCGGGTTCTTCACGAAATCCCTCACCGCAACTCCTCATGAAATAAAGATCAACCTTCGAACTGGTAAGTTCTCGTTCAATCTTACTATTCCTGCTGCAAAGAGAATTAGTTGACGGAGTGGCCCTTGGTCCTTGCTACCTGCTTGCATCTCACTTTGGGCTGGTAGGACAGCTGCAGCAACTGTCCTGTCCAGGCCAGGTTTAAAATGTCTTGAGTTCACACTGGATGAGCTCACATGTTGGGTACCATTTTCAGTCGAGCCTCGACCTGACTATCCCAACCCTAATGATTACTGATGGTTTTGGAGGGAAATGGGCACTCCCCAGTCAACAGGGTGAAAGGGTACCTTCATTGTCTCATTCACTGCAAAGAAGCAAAGTTTCGCAGAAATGCGTGACTCCATGTAAACAATTGCATGGCAGATGTTAACTTCATTTTTTCTGGGGGAGACAGCAGTCTGACAGTATTCACTGGAAGGAGATGAGATCTAATTGCATGTTGCAAATGAATTGTAGAGGTTCGGCCAAGTGACAATATGCTGTGAAATTCCATACCTGTTGTTGAAGTTGCTGTTGTTTCAGGTGCTGGAGAAGACACCGTGGTAGGTAGGAATATGAAAACACGAGAAATAGTTGGTGAATGGAAAATGACTGAACAGGGTACATGGACAAAAGCATTTCTTTCAAACTGATTTTGGTGACTGTCTTCGATTGATTTTCAGACAATTTCAATCCACAACAGTTGTAATTCACGCTCTGGTTGTTTCTGTATTAAGGAAGATGGTAATTGGTGTGAAAATTATGCTTTGGCTGAGGACGGAGGGTTCTGTTTTTGTGGTACAAGTTAGGGTGGGGCAGAAGTTGGAACTTAATTAGTGGAATGAGATGGGGAGAGAATGATGGGCAGCTCAGCCACGTGGGGGACAGATAGAGTGAGTGGTGATAGGAATGATCAATAAAAGCAGAAGAAAAATGGATGGACAGGTGAGTGTTTGTGGGAGAAGAAGAAAGGGCGTGTGGGTTACCTAATTCACTATTCATTACGTTGGGTTGTTAGGTACTGAGGTGGAATATGAGATGTAGTTCTTCCAAAACAACGACACTGACTTTTGTGATCCAAGGGGAGATAGCTGAATGGATAGCAAATTGGCTTCATGGAATCTGATTGCCAGTTAAATATTTATTGTTATTTGTGAAAAGTAATATTCATCAATACTTACTTCTGGGGGTGCCACCAACAACAAATTCTGAAAGATGAATGGGAATAGAAAAAGAGAATAAAACTATTGGTATATATTAATTACTTGTGGGATGAGCCATTTCACAAGAAATTTCCATTTACGAGGTATAGTTTCATGTCAAGAGGATCCAGAATGAAAACTGCCTTCCAGCTGGTCTATGTTTCAATGGATAATACCAGTTTGACTGTCGAAAATGCATAAAATTATTGGTGGAGTAGGTTTTATGGTTATTAAATGTGTCCAGACTGCTGGTTTAACAAACTTTTCTCCTTAAGTGTGCATGCTCTTATGAGTGGATTATTTGCGGATTGAAACTTGCTGCAACTTGTGAGGGTCACGACATTTGCTACATTATTATTGCTAACTTATTACCTGTTGATGTTTTTGTTTGAAATGTTGATGCTGTAAATCAAGATTTGTCTGTTTAGTTCGAGAGGAATCTGAGCAATTCCATCATTTGGTGAGTTGTTTGGAGTTAAATCAACCCGTAACAAAGGTAACACAAGCAGAGATTCTACACCATTCAATGCGGCTCTTGGAATGGCAGGTGAAAGGAATGTGGAGGCTCAGACTGGAATGGAGGTCTGAAAACAAGTGTTGCAGTGGCTTTATAGAAGATCAGTCAGTTGGTCCATGGATATGAATGATAACAACCTGCTGTGGCCCAGCTGACACCTTACCTGTTGTTGAAGTCGGAGTCGTTGTCGATGCTGGAAATGAGACAATTGACCATGTCAGTGTGGAGTGTCAAATTTCAACTCAATCCTGTCCATCTGTCCACCTGTCTATCTTTCCTCATTGTTGCTGCACATATGTAATATTGCAAAACAATTCATAGTTTTGGTTCTCAATTTAATATGTAACATGAAAACAAAAGATCAGAATTATTTTGAGAAAATTGTTGAATCTGCCTCTTTTCCCAAGATAGGTATCAACAGAATATTGATTGTTTACTACAAACTCTTTTTATGTTCTGGAAACATTTTTGTGTTCCTGCTGTCAAACATAACCATTGACAGCCCTGTCTGGAATCATCAGAGTACAAATCATCATCATTTTCTTCCTACCTTTTTATGTAATATCTGAAGTATAGTTTCACACGTGTTCATAAATTTCATGGGTGATTGTTGCTGAGAGGCAAGGAATTCATTCGTATGCAGGATATATACGTATATTGTAGGTATGTTACAAAACTTACCTTCAGAGGCGCTGCAGTTCTGTCACTGGCCGTGTACACGATTGTGGCGCCTTTGTGTGTGGGGGGGGGGGGGTGGCGGGGGGGCGGGGTTAAAATGCGATTTCTCGAGGTGTGAGTTTTTGCTGAAGATTTGTACCGAACTCGACCAATTCCATCACTTGATTGGAGATTGGGGTTTCTGTTCCATTTATGAGTTTACTGATTTTGATTTGTAATTTTCTTTTTCAAAAAACCGAGGCCGGTATGTGAATTTTTTTTTTTTAAATCGCTCGACAATTTTAGCGCTGGAGTAAAATAAAAATTAGCTTCTAATGCCATGAACGCCGACAACGGGGACAGATTTAAGTAGGGGACGGGTAAAGGAAGGCCGTTTATTTTTTCATATAAACTTGCTTATTAAGTTGACCTTAATCAAAATTTGATGTTGCGAAACGGTGATTTATTCTCCATACGAACCGGCAGTGTATTTCCTGCCGATATGGGGTTTAAATTCACCGCAACTGCAACTTTCCAATCCATCACGTTCCACAAAAACCCACTCGCAAGCTGATTTAAATGGCCATTAATTTACTGGCATTAAACACTAAATTCCTTCAATTTGGCCAATACATTCATGACACTGAGATTTAAAAATCATGTTGTATTGTGAATTCTTGTATGAATGTTATTTGAACACTTCGGCTTTTTAAAAAATGTTAATATTTTCTTATGAAATGGATAGATGTTTAGATCTAGTAATTGAATTTTGTAATTAGCTACAATTGGGTAACTAACTAATTATATGCTTTAATTTCAGGTCATCCAAGTAAGATTCATATTTGTTTCAGAATGCTTCAATCTATAATAACTGAACATTTCTTTCAGTTCTCTTAATTTTTAAGAAAGTTATGGGCTTTTGACTGTCCTCGATCACAGCTTTTATGTGAAGTCCATGGAAAAGCAATAGGGAACAAGATGCTAATTTCCGAGTATGAAAATGGCCATAACCTTTTTAATACTGAAGATATGAAAGTGAATTAGGTGTCAAATTAAATTTCTTTTTATGCTTTATCTGATGGGATAAATTGCAGACTTGATTTTTAAAATCTCAACATTTTGTAACGTTGCTATATATTGTACCCATCATCTTCCAATGGGAAATCTTAATTGTGATGCCACTCGAAAGACGTTAGAGGACTACAATATTCAGACAGCCTAAAACATTTGCCGAAAGGTTCTGAATGTACACAAATTACTGAATTTACTTCCATGATGATCTCCATGTCTCATTTGTGTAGATCTGAAAATATTAAAATACTCTCCTGCACCTCATCAATAGTAACAAGTTCACATCCTGGGAATAGTTGTTCCCAGGTTAATGCATTGTGTAATTGTTAACGTGTTGTTCGTTACTTACTTGTTGTTGAGGTTGTGGTCGATGTTGGTGCTGGAAGAAACACATTAGTTTGTGTGAATAGGCAGACTGGAATATCTTTCCATCATCTCCCAGTTCATAGAATCAGTTCTCAGGATATTGATTTGTAAACGTCATGAAATTATTGTATAAAGCCGCCTTGAATCGTTTTTGTATGTTGCAGCGAATATCCTACGCTCAATTCCCACTGTTAGACCTGTCACCTGGCTAGGCTAATTTCAAGGTCTAATATGCTTCTCTCGAAACATATAAAAAATAGGTGCAGGAGGAGGCCATTCGGCCCTTCGAGCCAGCACCACCATTCATTGTGATCATGACTGATCGTCCCCAATCAATAACGTGTGCCTGCCTTCTCCCCATATCCCTTGATTACACTAGCCCCTAGAGCACTATTTAACTCTCGCTTAAACCCATCCAGTGATTTGGCCTTTACTGCCTTCTGTGGCAGGGAATTCCACAAATTCTCAACGCTCTGGGCGAAAATGTTTTTTCTTATTTTACCGACCTGACCTGAAGTTCACTTGTTGCAACCAATACACGGTTTTGCTGATCGGCAATTCAATCCCTCTCTTCCCTGAAGTTCAATGTGCCTATCAAAAAGCCTCTTAAACGGCACTATAGTATATGCCTCCAGCACTACTCCTGGCAATGTGTTCCGACTTCAAGCCCCCACTATCTGCATTAAAAATGTTGCCCTGGACATCTTCATTAAACTCCCCCACTCACCTGATAGCTCTGCCCTCTCATGTTGGACATTTCTACCCTGAGGAACAGGTTGTGACTGTCGACAAAATTTGTAATTGACTTCCATGATAATCTCAACGTCTCATTTGTGTAGATCTCAAATTTTATTTCAGTAAAATTGTGACATAGAGCAGAATTTTTGCCACTCATTTCATAATTTCCTATGTTTACAACATCCACAGAAAGGCTAAGATAAAATGTCTAATTATATTAAGGTTTCGACAGAAAGTAATAAAATACTCTCATCCACTTCATCAAAAGTAACATTAACATCCTGGGAATAGTTGTTCCCAAGTTAATGCGAAGTGTAATTGTTAATGTTTCTCACTTACTTGTTGAAGTTGTGGTCGATGTTGGTGCTGGAGTTTGTGTGAATAGGCGGAGTGGAATATCATTCCATTTTCCCCTCAGTTCATCTCAGGATATTGAATTGGAAACTTCATGCCATTATTATAAAATCTCTCCCTGCTATAGGAAAGATGTGTTCAGCTGGAAGCGGTGCTGAGAAGATTAACGAGGATGGTGCCGGCACCTGAGGGCCTGAACTATAGTGAGAGGTTAGGCAGGCCAGGACCGTAATCCTTGGAGCAACGAAGAATAGTAAGATTGAACGAGAACTTACCAGTTCGAAGGTTGATCTTTATTTCATGAGGAGTCGAAGTGAGGGATTTCGTGAAGAGCCCGCCGGCGCGCATGCTCGACATACTTCAAAGTAGCGGCGTGGAATCACAGAACCAACAATAGAAATGACTTCGCATAGTATGATTGAATTGACTAAGATTACCAGATGAAGGTGATTGAGGGTTGGGCGAGGAGGGCACGAAATCCCTCACTTCGACTCCTCATGAAATAAAGATCAACCTTCGAACTGGTAAGTTCTCGTTCAATCTTACTATTTCATTTCGGAGTCACGTGAGTGACTTCGTGAAGACTTCAAAGCTTCTGTGATTACACGCCCTGGACCACGTCCATGCTGACACACCACTACCAGGGATGGATGGGAGGAACAAACTGGCTCAATAGCTCATACTGCAAAACAAAAGCATATTTATTAATAACAAATCAAAAACCCCTCATGCGGGGACATCTCCACGTTCTTGACCTGCATTCAGCACGGCTTCTGCGAACTGTAGAGGAGCAGCAACAGGCTTGTTATAAAAACGCTGGAACACAGCTTCATTCGCCCATCCTGCTGTGGCGAGAATTTGGTCCATGGGCACCTCCATGACCCTCGCCGCTGACGTCGATGCAGCCCTGGTGGAATGAGACTTGAACACATTAGTGTCGATACCTGACTTACCCAAGACGACTCGAAGCCACCTGGATATCGTCTGGACTGTCACTCGATGATGAGGTCTCTTATGAGTGACAAGCAGGTATCTCTCCATTCCTCTGATGCGTGCCGTCACCTTGACATAGTGGCGGATATGTGAGGCTAAACATAGCCTAGCATCTGCGGGGTATGCCGGGAACTTCAGCTGCAGCCCTGTGCACCCAGGTCTATGCTGCTTTAGTAGCTCGTCAACGAAAAAGACTACTTCTGTAGGGGTAGATGTCATTCTGTCGACACGCAGTTTGTGTAGTGTCTGTACCCTCTGAGCTGAAGTCAGCGCTAGTAACATCACCAGCTTCATGGTGAGTTGGTCCAGTTGGAGCCCTTCCATGGGAGACCACGTCCTGAGCAGGGTTAATACGTCCCTGACATCCCAGGTGATATTATAGCGTGGTGTAGGCGGATTCATATTGAATATACCCCGCATGAGTCTGGACACTAGCCTGTTGGATCCTACCCCAATCTTGAGGTAGAATGATAGCGCACTTCTGGCGCTGTTGATGGCACTGTAACTTAAGTGTTCATCATGGTGCAACCCCGCGAGGAATTCCAGGACGTCGGTTATTGTCACGTCATCGTACGTGATGCGAGAGCGGCTGCAGTAGGCTTCCCACTTCTTAATATGCGAGCGGTATCTTCGCCTTGTGGACTCTCGACACGACGCCCCGATGGTATCCATGGTCCGAGCCGAGAGGCCGTATTGGACTAACGGCCTGTTCAGAACCTGCAAGCCAACAAATTTAAATAGCCATGGCAGGGATGTGGCTCCCCTGACACAGGGTGAGTAACCAATTGTGGGCAACCCTTCAAAAGGACCCAAGGTTCGTTGAGCATGTCAAAGACCACCGGATACCAAGGCTGTGTGGGCCAGTCGGGTATAATAAGGATGCCCTTGGCAGCATCTGCCTGAATCTTTCGCAATACCCGACTGATGAGGCAAAACGGAGGGAAGGCATAGAAAACCCAATTCCCCCAGTCCAGCGAGAATGCATCTAGCGCTATTGCCCCAGGCTCTGGTTCCCATGAAACGTAGGCTGGTACCTGATGGTTCAACCGTGACGCAAAAAGGTCAATGTCCGGTTTACCAAATTTGGCTGTGACTTTAGCAAAAATCTCAGGATGCAACATCCATTCAATGTTGTCATTAAATTTGCGTGACCTGGTGTCCGCCACAGTATTAAGCTCACCTGGCAAATAGGTAGCTGAAATCCAAATGTCTCTTTGAATACACCAGAGCCAAATTGAGTTAGCCAATTTGTCACACGAAACTGACCTGGTACCACCCATATGGTTTAAATATGCCACAGCTGTGGTGTTGTCTATTTGGAGACGGACGTGTGCTCCAACAAGCTTGGAACAATATGCACTCTTTTCTCAATCACACCCTTCTGTTCCAAACCTAAAATTTCCTTGTAACCTGCTGCCTGTTCTGCAGCAGACAATTTGAACGTACGACCAGGCATGTGCTGGGATGGAGGAATGTCGCCATTAATAAACTCAATTTTATGCCCCTGAATATTCCGCAACACATACTCATCACCAGTAAAATTACCCCATGCATCCAAAAACAACCGTAAACGACCACCAACATGGGAAGTTAAACAGAGAGAAAAGAGAGAACCAGACCCCCTCACCTCCGTGGTTACCGGCGGTCCTTGACACGTGTGGGTGGCCGTGGAGGTGCTGGGTTGGCTTGAGGGCGCGGCGTCTTCGATTTCCAAAAAGGTCTCTGCCGACCCTGTCCTAAAAAAGACCCTTGGTGCTGGTTCTGGTGTTGTTGCCGTTGTGGAGCTAGAGGGTGAGTCCTCGTCGAGGCACTGGCCGACCCTCGTGAGCGAATGTATGGAGCTTTTGAGCCGGACGGTGTGGGGGCACTCTTAGAGCGCATGATCCCCACCGTTTTGGCTTGTTCGTCAAGCTCTTTGACTCTCTTCGAGAGGTCCTCACCAAAGAGCTGACGGGGCGGCGGCGGCGGCGGTGGTTTGCACAATCCTGCAAACTTCGGGTTGAGTGCTGGGCGGATGCTGTTTTTGCGAAACCCGTTGATTTCGTGCTGGGTCGCGCACAATAAGGCCAGAGCATCTTCCTGGTCCAAATTCAGCTCGTCCTCGTCCACCGACCGCGCAAAGGCGGTAATACCGGCCGTGAGGAGTTTCAGGATCCGCTGCAATTGTAGCTCTTGTTGACGGATAGCCGCACTGATGTTGCCCCATATTGGCGTATTGACCACAGGCACGTTGAGGGAGTTGCAGTTTGATGGAGCCTTGTGACGGCTCATAGCCTGGATGAGGACTTCTTCCTGCAGCACCTGATTATTAAGAAAGTCCACTGTGGCTGCCAGCTTTGAATTGAGAGGAAGACCAGCCGTATGTGGGGCCGCGAATTTGGTCGCCACATCCAAAAGTTCCTCCGCTGGCACCTCCACCGGAGGTGGTACGGGATCCACCAGAACCTCCTCCTCGTGCTGCTCCAGGCTGATAGTAGATGTTGGTGAAGACGCCCTGTGCCTGTTGCTGCCCTGCTGTTGTTGACGTTGAAGCAGGAGCTCCAGCAGCCGCTCCATACGGTCAATACGCCCTTCACCCTGAACACTCAGGTGGTCGGAGTCCTCCGGCTCTGAAAAGAAAACCGGGCTCCTGTCATCGGCCCGCACCTCGTCGAGGCCCTGCCGGTGCCGGTAGTTGTCGCTAACAGCCGCCGAGGCGAAACTGCGCGATTCCTGCGCGGGCGTGTTCAATCGCCTCCGTTTAGCGAGAGCTGAAGCCGCTGCCACTAAGGGCACATGCGGCGAGGTGTCGGCACCAGCCGAAGCATGGCTGCCTGGGGCCCGCGCAGTCTTGCCGGCTGCCCACATCGTGGACGTTGCCGACGCATGGTGCCGCCCACCCATCCATGGGGGGCTCGGCGACCGCGACGAGACCCGACTCAACCGACCCGTCCCGGCGTCGAGAGTCGGGGTGTGCCGGCTGAACCTCACAGCCGCCCCGGGTCTCGCCCTGGAACCTGACCGCTCCTCCGCGACAGGCAATGCCTTAGCCCTAACAGGGTTAGGCTTCTGGGCTCCTCCCCTCCCCCTTCTCGGAGGGCTGAGTGGAACAGGCCGTGCAACGGCACGCGCCCTGCTCGAGGTCGCCAGCGAGCCCGCTGACAACCTGACTGCCATGGCAGGGTCCCCCTGCTCTGGCGGCACACCACACTCCTCCTCGTCGAACTCCTCCGAGCTGTGGTGTGCTGGCGGATCTGGACCTGTGAACACAGGGCTTACCCACATCTCCGCCTGAGTCCCGGCCTGCGCTGCAGGTACTGCCGATGGTAAAGGCCCCGGAACTGTTGACCGGCGAACTCGTCCTGACGTCCTCCGGCCCTTCGAACTCCCATCCATGTCCTTGCTGCAAGACATAATCAGACAACAAGGACCACCAACTAAAGGTGGAATACTCACCTCCGTGGCCCCTTATGAAGGGCTGGCGAGGAGCGCGCTCCACCGCCAGCCGTCGCAGCAACGCGTTACGACGATATGTCGAGCATGCGCGCCGGCGGGCTCTTCACGAAGTCACTCACGTGACTCCGAAATGAAATAGGGGTGATCTGATAAAGGTGTTGGTTTACTACATAAAGATAAAGATTTACTATAAATCTGAGGGACAACCTTTTCACACAATGAGTGGTGGGTAAATGTGGGGTCGTGCACTTCGGGATATAACAGGAAATCAAGAAGGATCCCAACGTGAAACCTCCACAGTCCAATTCCCTCCTCAGATCTTGTCTGAGCTGCTGAATTCCTCCAGCAGGTCGTTGTGGCTAAAGGCAGATGGTAAGTTCACGTTTACTACGAGAATATTTGATCAGACCCAGGCCGTCTGATTGTTGTTATAGAGGAGCATGGTGAGAACACATCTGGCTATAAAGACTCAGTCAATGTGTTCATTCAAAGCAGTGATAGATAGATGTTTGGACATAGTTGGGAATTCAAAGAAATGGCAACAGTGCTAAAAAATGAATCTGGGCAGCATTCCTGAGTTACATGGGTGGATGCTGTTATATTTGATAAGAATAGATATACAAAGGATTGCTCATCCAATAATCAAAGGCAATAACCTCTGTTAGTTGTTAAAGAAGGAACTGCAGATGCTGGAAAATCGAGGGTACACAAAATGCTGGAGAAACTCAGCGGGTTTCATGCTGCTGCACCCGCTGAGTTTCTCCAGCATTTAGTGTAACCTCTGCTCGTTGCCTGTAAATGGTATGGATTTAACTTGAGGTAGAGGAGATTTTACCTGGTCATGATCACACCCTGATCCCCATTCAATGATCACTTCCAACTGGTTCTGTTTCCATTCAGGTCCTTATTAATCTGAATGAGAATGACATGATAATAATGGCGTCATTACCTTCTGGTGTTGATGTTTGATGATCATATCCATAGGTTGTCATTTTGGCTGGAATAGAAAGAAGGCGAAGTTGGAGGAAAAACAACTGAAATCTGGATTTCTAAATATGTGGAAATGCCGAAGCTGAAGGCTTTAGAAACTGGGTCCATCATAACCACTGATAGTTTTTTTAATTCAAGAGTCAAGAATGTTTTATTGTCACATGACCTGAAACGAAACAATGAAATCCTTACTTGCAGCAGCACAACAGATACTGTATGTAAACATAGTACTCTGTTAGTGTTACTGTCAGTGTGATGAGGACAGCGTGATTTGGTAGTATAGTAGATACAAGGTGTATCTGTTGATATTGTCTTTCATTGAAGGTAGTACTTGCAGTGCAGCACTTTCTCTGCATCTTTTTTCAGTTGCTCCTTTCGATTGCTCAGTCAGTACAGGAGATTGAACTCAGATGGTGTGTTAGTTACTGTATGTTAATTTTATTGGGCATCACTGAGGCAAAGGAAATGTATGAGCGTGCATGGTTGAAGAAGAATCATAATTTCCATTTCCCCCCTTGATCAATTCAGTGGAAGGATGCTTTGGAAAGACAATTTTGCTCCAAACTGGAAGATGAGATGGATATTCAGCAACTGTGGCAGGGGTCTCACACCTTCACAAAACCATGTGGCAGCTCAAGTGAGAGTGTGGCATCACTCCTGGTTAGGCTTGTTGCATTCTACGCTCGATTTGAAAAGTTGAACACGGATGTGTCTTCTCGAGCACCCAGAGCTTCCGATGCCATTGTATTTTCAGTCACCAAGGCCGGCGTCAGAAGAAGCATCACGAGGGTGAACCAAGTAACTAAGCCAACCAACTCGCAGGAGATTTTGCGGACATCTTGAATCTGTCATTATTAAGGTCTGAGGTTCCTATCTGCTTCAATGGGCTTCAATAATACTCTAGCCCAAGAAGAGTACCGTGACAAGAGGAGTACAGAGGGCGTCACAGTGGCGCAGCGGTAGAGATGTTGCCTTGCAGCACCATACACCCAGATTAGATCCCGACTACATTTAGTGTCTGTCTAGAGATTGAATGTTCTCCCTGTGACCATGTGTGCTTCTTCCCACATTGCAAAGACCTGCCGAGTAGTACATGAATTGGCTTCTATAAATTGTCCCTGGCATGTGGGATAGAACTAGTGTACAGGTGATCGCTGGTCACTAGGACTAAATTAAAACTGAATTAAATTAAAGTCATCTAAGCTAAACTGAACAAAACATGTCTCAATGACCAACAAACATAGGCACTAATGCTCGTGTTGAAGACATGCTTTGAGAGGTTGGTTTTGGTGTATATCAACACCTACCTTGGCAAAGACCTGAACCCACTACAATTAGCTACCAACACAATCGATCAATGCCAGCTGAAATCTCACTGGCGCTACCTTCTGCAATGGCGATGGAGAGAGTCAACTCTTTCAAGTTACTGTGCTTGCATATCTCTGAAGATCTGTCCTGGGCCCAGTACATTGATGTAATCTTCAACAATGTCCATCAATACCTCTTCTTTCTTCAAAGTTTGAGGAGATTTGGTATGTGTATGAATATTCTGATGTAGATTCTGGGTTGGTGTATTAGCCATTATCTTGATGAATGACTGGCAGAAATAACTGAAAGTCCTGCGTGCTGACGTCTTCTGCTGGTTCATGTTTTCAGGTTCTCATGCGTTGAGGACAAGGAGCAACTACTTATCATGCTGCTGCAAGTAAGACTTTCAATGTTCATTGGACAGTTAAACACTCTTAACTTTTCCTAGTTCATAAATTCAGAAGTCATAGGAGCGGAAGTAGGCCATTTGGCCCATCGAGTCTACTCCGCCATTCTATCATGGCTGATCTATCTTTCCCTCTCAACCCCATTCTCCTGTCTTCTCCCCATAACCATGATACCCTTAACCATTGAAGGTCTGGGGGGCAATTACATCTTTGATGAATAACTTGTCATGAAGATGATTTGGTTACAATTGGGAGGTGCTGAATCTGGGCTGTATTTCCACTTATCTGGTGGGATCGAATGTTAATCCCCCAACATTGTGATGATGGGAGGCCTGTCAGATTCTGGTGGATACACATTTTCACACAGACTGGAGCAGGAAGGCAGATAATTGATACCACATTCATCTCCAGCAATAGTAGTTTCAAACTATAGGATGCACTTACTCGTGGGCTGACCTGACCAATGTTAGTTTTAGTATCACCCATACAGTAAATAGCTGTCAAATGGAGTTTATCTGTGTTTGGGTTAATTTAAATGCTGCGTGTCCAATTCCTGCTGCAAAGAGAATTAGTTGACTTGGAGTGGCCCTTGGTCCTTGCTACCTGCTTGCATCTCGCTTTGGGCTGGTAGGACAGCTGCAGCAACTGTCCTGTCCAGGCCAGGTTTAAAATGTCTTGAGTTCACACTGGATGAGCTCACATGTTGGGTACCATTTTCAGTCGAGCCTCGACCTGACTATCCCAACCCTAATGATTACTGATGGTTTTGGAGGGAAATGGGCACTCCCCAGTCAACAGGGTGAAAGGGTACCTTCATTGTCTCATTCACTGCAAAGAAGCAAAGTTTCGCAGAAATGCGTGACTCCATGTAAACAATTGCATGGCAGATGTTAACTTCATTTTTTCTGGGGGAGACAGCAGTCTGACAGTATTCACTGGAAGGAGATGAGATCTAATTGCATGTTGCAAATGAATTGTAGAGGTTCGACCAAGTGACAAAATGCTGTGAAATTCCATACCTGTTGTTGAAGTTGCTGTTGTTTCAGGTGCTGGAGAAGACACCGTGGTAGGTAGGAATATGAAAACACGAGAAATAGTTGGTGAATGGAAAATTACTGAACAGGGTACATGGACAAAAGCATTTCTTTCAAACTGATTTCGGTGACTGTCTTTGATTGATTTTCAGACAATTTCAATCCACAACAGTTGTAATTCATGCTCTGGTTGTTTCTGTATTAAGGAAGATGGTAATTGGTGTGAAAATGATGCTTTGGCTGAGGAAGGAGGGTTCTGTTTTTGTGGTACAAGTTAGGGTGGAGCAGAAGTTGCAACTTAATTAGTGGAATGAGATGGGGAGAGAATGATGGGCAGCTCAGCCACGTGGGGGACAGTTAGAGTGAGTGGTGATAGGAATGATGAATAATAGCAGAAGAAAAATGGATGGACAGGTGAGTGTTTGTGGGAGAAGAAGAAAGGGCGTGTGGGTTACCTAATTCACTATTCATTACGTTGGGTTGTTAGGTACTGAGGTGGAATATGAGATGTAGTTCTTCCAAAACAATGACACTGACTTTTGTGATCCAAGGGGAGATAGCTGAATGGATAGCAAATTGGCTTCATGGAATCTGATTGCCAGTTAAATATTTATTGTTATTTGCGAAAAGTAATATTTATCAATACTTACTTCCGGGGGTGCCACCAACAACAAATTCTGAAAGACGAATGGGAATAGAAAAAGAGAATAAAACTATTGGTATATATTAATTACTTGTGGGATGAGCCATTCTGGCGAGACCAGCCTTTATTGCCCATCCTGAGCTCCCTTGAGGAGCATCTTGACCGGCTGCACTTCATCTATTGCACTATAAGAAGCACTTGTTCAATGTGTCCCAAAGTTCCCAATAAGATATGCTGTGGTTTCCAAGCTTCAACCTTATCCATTGGATGTGGGATCACTTGGCCCCATCTCTTGTCAGCTGAAGGGTCTCGACCCAAAACATCACTCATTTCTTGTCTCCAGAGATACTGCCGGCCCAGCTGAGTTACTCCAGCACTCTGTGTCTATCTTCGGTATCAGACTGAACCATGGGTTTACAGACTGGGGAATATGATTTTGCTGTTGCATGTGCTCCACATTACTTCACAGAGGCTCCGTGGAGCAGTCTTGTTTCTGAATCAAATCTGTTAATTTGGGATATCACAAGACCGATCCCTGTCACCGTTTCTTGAGCAGAGATGGACGGGCATCAAATGCTGGCCTTACCAGTGGAGCCAAATCAGAGAAAGGAAGAAGCAGGTTATGAGATTAACTCTAACGCAATAGTTGCTGTAGATGCTGCTGTTGAAGATACAATTGAATTGGGTTGTGAACAATTTAAAATCAGCAGCAATAATTTAAGATTGATGTTCCTGGGATAATGTGAGCAGTGTGTTGAGGAGATGGGGCTATGATCATACCTGTAGTTGATGATGATGTTGTTGACTCTGGAAGGGATACAAATGAAGATGTGAGTGCAGGTATTATAGAATAAATCTGATTACAATGAAATCAAAGTGTGGAAGATTAGGACAATTGTTTTGCATCATGTGATAAAAACCAAGTGATATAGTCACCCTGTTTTTCACAAGAAATTTGCATTTACGAGGTATAGTTTCATGTCAAGAGGATCCAGAATGAAAACTGCCTTCCAGCTGGTCTATGTTTCAATGGATAATACCAGTTTGACTGTCGAAAATGCATAAAATTATTGGTGGAGTAGGTTTTATGGTTCTTTCATTTCGGAGTCACGTTAGTGACTTCGTGAAGAAACCGCCAGGCACGCATGCGTGCCATATTGTCGACGCTGCTCCTCTACTGCTGGGACCTGCAGGTAAGTGGAAAAACTAACCCGCCGTCCGTTTTTTCTTTACAGAGACTCTGTTTTCAGAGTGCTCCAGGCCGCTTCGACACTGACTACGGACCGCGGAATGCGGGCAGTCAGCGGCGGCTCTAACTCATGGAGTCGGGAAGAGCCCGTTGACCCAGGTGCGTCTGGGTTCACACTCGCCGGCGGAGGACGGCAGAGGCAGGTCGCGGGCTGGAGGCATTTATAAGTAAGTAGGGGCTTGCAGGCTCGCCGTGTGCAGTGAGCAACGGCAGAGCAACCGCCCGATTTTACACCGCAGCCCGCAAGGATACTGCGGGCTGTCGGCATTTATATTGAAGTAGGGGCTTGCAGGCTCGCCATTCGCGGTTAGCAATGGCAGAGCAGCAGCCCGACTTACACCGCAGCCCACAGGATACTGCGGGCTGTCGGCATTAACTCAGAGTAAGGTTTTAGCCCCAACTCAACTCTACACAGCCTTCATTATCCCAGTGCTGTAATTAAGAGGGAATGGAGTTGCAGCCATTATCATGTTGTTCTAAGCCCAACTTATTTTTACAATGGGGCAGCTCGTTGACCCTGTGGGGTCCGGGCTCAACACTCACCATTGCACAGCAATGGCAGAACGACAGCACACATCTGCACCGCAGCCCGCGAGGTCTGTGGGCTGTCGGTTCACATACCCGGGGGCTAGCCCGTAGAGCGCGGCTCACCACCAGCCCTTCATAAGGGCCACTCAGGTAAGTACAGGCAACCTTGAGCTGGTTGTCCCTGCTGTGTTGAATTGTGTTTTCTCCAACAGGGACATGGATAAGAGAAGTACAGGCCGCAGGACTTCCGAAAGGAGTCGTCGGCCATTATTCCCGGAGCTCTCTACAACGACAGCACCCACTAGACGGGCCGGGAAAAAGGCGCAAAAGTCGGGGAGCCCTGTGACTACAGGACCCGACCCACCGACACAGCTATGTACAAGCGGGGTACCCGCAGAGCAGGAAGTCGGTACGGCGCCGGAGCAGGTAGACCTTGACTCCATTTTTCACTATCGCCAACAGGAAGAGAATCGTTGGCTGATATGAGCAAGCGGGTTTCACGTGCTGCTGCACGGCCCTTCTCCCCGAGCCCTCGTGAAAGAGCCAGGGATAGAGCTCAACAACAAAGCCCTTTTAGGGCAGGAATTTCACCAGAGACCGCTAGATTGCGGACTGGTGGTTTACCGAGACCCGAGTCCACTGGCAGACCAGGGAGGGCCAGTGTAGACTCACCACCTAGTTGGACCAGGTGGAGTCATACAGGTGGAGTCTCGCCACGGTCACCGCATTCCCCAATAGCGGCAGGACGGGACCGTACGCCGCCTGAGTCCAGGAGAAGGACAGGTGGCAAGCCCGCGCGGATGTCGGGTCACCACGCCGCGGCGTCAGGTGCCGACTTCACACCGCATATGCCCTTTGAGGCAGTTGGGCCTAGCTCATCCAAGGAGGCGAATGAGCAGATCCGCGCGGGAGTCGTACAGCTTAGCTGAGGCGGCTGGCAGCAACTTTTCGTCATGGCACCGAGATTACCTCGATGAGGTACGGGCCGATGATATGAGCCTCAGGAGTTCCTTCGGGCATGAGGGCTCTGACCTCCCATTTACGCACGATGAAGGGCGCATTGAACGGATGGAGAGGATGATGGAACGGATCCTGCAGCAAAATCAACGGCAGGAAATGTCCAGTTCCAGGGGACTTTTGGATATATCCCCATCGTCAATGGGTAGCATGAGGCAACCAGGAGAAGAGGATATCTTGGTACACGAACCAGTGGCACCTGAGGTTCCTCAGGAAGAACTTTTGGACGTGGCATCCAAGTTTGCGTTACCCGAATCATCGGGACAACCTCTCAAAACTAAACTGGCCGCTACCATTGATTTCCTCACCAACCACCAGCTACAGAATCAGGTCCTTGCGGAGGCCATGAATGGGTACAAGGCACCGAGTAATTGTAACTCACTCAATGTACCTATTGTAAACATGCCTATTTGGAGCAATATAAGCCCGGGCATAAGAGCACAGGAAGTAAAAATTACAGAAAATCCTTAAACTGCTCACATCTGGGATTACCGCTTTTGCGAGGTCGGTGGACGGGATGGACTTGAACACCGAACAGGAGGATGCTCTTGAATTATTACGTAACACGCAATACGAAATAAATGCGTTTCGAAAAAGTACCATCAAGCTCACGCTAAATCCCAAATTTGCGGGGCTACGCAGAGCATCTCCAACACCACCACCCAGACAACTATTCAGGGAAGACCTTCTGAAGCAGGTCAAGGATTCAGACGACCATGCCAAGACAGTGGGTCTTATGAGGTCGCACACCTTGACCTGACAAATGGCCAGGAAACTCCATATTCCAGGCCACGGGGTCAAACCGGAAGGCCAGCAAGGACCTACATACCTGCGCCTCCAGATGTGAGTCAACGCCCACCATTCCTGGAGCTGCCCGCAACGTCGGCAGCACCCGCTCTGCGGGTCGGGATAAAAACGTGGAAATCAGGGGAGCCCTGCGCAGTCAGGACCTGATTCTCCACCACGACTGACCATGGTGCCGTAAGTGGTAGGGGCACCGCGCAGGAGCAGGGTAGGTAAGACCCTGACTCCCTACCTCTGTCGCTTAACCATAGCGACAGTGGAGCAACGGTGCGTAACGTGTTATATTCTTGGCACGTTCTCTCTCCCCAAATATGCAGGTCACCAGAGAGAGGACCAGGGAAGTATCGCACAGCAGTCGGTAAACCCGCCATAGAGCCGGGGTCGACTTCCACCGGAGCAGGCCACCAGATCGTGGACCGGTGAAGGATTGAGGCCTGGGTCTGTAGGACCACATGTGCGGCCGGCACAGACTCAGCACCGAGGGAGCCTGCCTGGTTGCAGGTCGGTGTAGTCTCATCTCTGTCACCGCACCCCCTTGTAGTGGAGTACGTGACCGAACGTCGCCTTTGGAGAACAGGCGGCAAGCCCGCGCGGACGTCGGGGTACCACGCTTCGGCGGCCGGGACCGACTCATCACCGCTATCATGTCTTATCAGACCAGCGGGCCGCCTCCGTCCGGAAGACGGCGGAGCAGCGGCAGGTCCGCGCGGGAGTCGCTTAGCCACGCAGGAGCGGCAGGCAGCGACATCCTGTCTTGGCACCCTTGTCATCACCTCGACGAGGTGTGGGGCAATGACAGAAGCCTCAGAGATTCTCCAGAACCTGAGGAAGTCGACTTATTGTCCGCAGATGCGGCAGTGGTCGCATGGCTCGGATGGAGCGCATGATGGAGCGTATCCTAGAGCACAATCTCTGCAGCTGGACCAGATGTCCGTCAGTTCTGGAGGAACCTGTAGTACCTGAGGAAACCCAGGAGAAACTGCAGAATGTGGTCTCCAAGTTCGCCCAACTTGCTAAAATTATAGCATAATATGGAACACCAGTTATCGACCTCCTTGTGTCCAGGTGAACCACTAGATACATATATGTGTCTCTTGAGAACCAGTTCCTGCGGGAGTGGCGATGGACGAGTTCTTGCTACATTGGAGGAAATGGATTTCTATGCTTTCCCCATTCTGCCTCATGAGACAGGTGTTGCAGAAAACGTACCCAGGTCTGGAACATACAGGACCATGGACGTCATATAGATCGTGCAGAGAAAGTCCACTGGGAAGCACTACCTCACCTACACAGGATATGAGAGGTTTTTGTAGTCGGACCTAGACCACCTACATATCTGCTACGATCTCCAATGTGCTGGCATCCTCACGGGTCTTCATTATGATGAGCCCTCAGTTACAGTGCTGCATACAGTGCCAGTAGTGCACTGTCATCCTAGCTCAACATGGGAGTGGGATCTCACCAGCTGGTATCCAAACTACGAGGGATATGTTCTATCCATCCCTTCCCGACCACGATATAATATCTGAGAGATTAGGGTGGTGTTGACCCTACTCAGGAGGTGGTCGCTTATGACGGAGGTACCACTGGACTTACTCACCTTTAAAAGTGGTGATGGCAATAGCACTGAATACAGCACAACGGGTCCAGACTCCACAGAAATTAAACCTGGATAGAATGATCGACCCATAAAAAAGTAACTTCTTTATGAAAGAGTTAGTTAAACTATACAGACCTGCGACTACAGGTCTGGAAATGGCCATCAGGAATATGGAGGCGGATCTGTTGTCAGCCATGGAAACCCACGTCACAGGGTGATGGTGCAGACTATCTCCAGATGGCTTAAGGTGGTATTCGATGCAGCAGGTAAGACACTAAACATTTTGAAATGTCATTCTACCAAGGCTGCATCCAAATCAGGAACGAGGACCATGGAGGTGTTCATGGAGCATGTCCTCACGATAGCGGGCTGGGCCAATGAAACTACACTTCAGTAGGTTTCATAACTAACCTGTGGCCGTTTCCCGCAACGTTACGCACGTTAAGTGCTGTCCCTAAACGTTTGTCCCTGAGTTCAGGGGTTTATTGTTGTATTAACAATAATGTTATTATTTTTCAGCTTGTTCAAGTCTGAAATACGTTAACATACTTCCTCCATCAGTATTACGGCAGTGTGTGAGCATGGACGTGGTCCAGGGCGTGTAATCACAGAGCTTTGAAGTCTTCACGAAGTCACTCACGTGACTCCGAAATGAAATAGTAAGATTAAACGAGAACTTACCAGTTTGAAGTTTGATCTTTATTTTATGAAGAGTTGCGATGAGGGATTTCGTGCCCTCCGCTCTCAACCCTCTACCATAAGATCAACTGGTATATAGAGTCTCTTCAATCTTACTATAACAAGTCTGTTGGTTGGTTCTGTGATTCCACACCGCTGCTTTGAAGAATGTCGCGCATGCGTGCCTGGCGGGTTCTTCACGAAATCCCTCATCGCAACTCCTCATAAAATAAAGATCAAACTTCAAACTGGTAAGTTCTCGTTTAATCTTACTGTTAAATGTGTCCAGACTGCTGGTTTAACGAACTTATCTCCTTAAGTGTCCATGATCTTATGAGTGGATTATTTGCGGATTGAAACTTGCTGCAACTTGTGAGGGTCACGACATTTGCTACATTATTATTGCTAACTTATTACCTGTTGATGTTTTTGTTTGAAATGTTGATGCTGTAAATCAAGATTTGTCTGTTTAGTTCGAGAGGAATCTGAGCAATTCCATCATTTGGTGAGTTGTTTGGAGTTAAATAAACCCGTAACAAAGGTAACACAAGCAGAGATTCTACACCATTCAATGCGGCTCTTGGAATGGGAGGTGAAAGGAATGTGGAGGCTCAGTCTGGAATGGAGGTCTGAAAACAAGTGTTGCAGTGGCTTCATAGAAGATCAGTCAGTTGGTCCATGTATATGAATGATAACAACCTGCTGTGGCCCAGCTGACACCTTACCTGTTGTTGAAGTCGGAGTCGTTGTCGATGCTGGAAATGAGACAATTGACCATGTCAGTGTGGAGTGTCAAATTTCAACTCAATCCTGTCCATCTGTCCACCCATCTATCTTTCCTCATTGTTGCTGCACATATGTAATATTGCAAAACATTTCATAGATTTGGTTCTCAATTTAACATGTAACATGAAAACAAAAGATCAGAATTATGTTGAGAAAATTGTTGAATCTGCCTCTTTTCCCAAGATAGGTATTAACAGAATATTGATTGTTTACTACAAACTCTTTTTATGTTCTGGAAACATTTTTGTGTTCCTGCTGTCAAACATAACCATTGACAGCCCTGTCTGGAATCCTCAGAGTACAAATCATCATCATATTCTTCCTACCTTTTTAAGTAATATCTGAAGTATAGTTTCACACATGTTCATAAATTTCATGGGTGATTGTTGCTGAGAGGCAAGGAATTCATTCGTATGCAGGATATATACATATATTGGAGGTATGTTACAAAACTTACCTTCAGCGGCGCTGCAGTTCTGTCACTGGCCGTGTACACGATTTTGGCGCCTTTGTGTGTGGGGGGGGGGGGGGGGGTAAAATGCGATTTCTCGAGGTGTGAGCTTTTGCTGAAGATTTGCACCGAACTCGACCAATTCCATCACTTGATTGGAGATTGGGGTTTCTGTTCCATTTATGAGTTTACTGATTTTGATATGTAATTTTCTTTTTCAAATAACCGAGGCCGGTATGTGAAATGTTTTTTTTTAAATCGCTCGACAATTTTAGCGCTGGAGTAAAATAAAAATTAGCTTCTAATGCCATGAACGCCGACAACGGGGACAGATTTAAGTAGGGGACGGGTAAAGGAAGGCCGTTTATGTTTTCATATAAACTTGCTTGTTGACCTTAATCAAAATTTGATGTTGCGAAACGGTGATTTATTCTCCATACGAACCGGCAGTGTATTTCCTGCCGATATGGGGTTTAAATTCACCGCAACTGCAACTTTCCAATCCATCACGTTCCACAAAAACCCACTCGCAAGCTGATTTAAATGGCCATTAATTTACTGGCATTCAACACTAAATTCCTTCAATTTGGCCAATAAATTCATGACACTGAGATTTAAAAATCATGTTGTATTGTGAATTCTTGTGTGAATGTTATTTGAACACTTCGGCTTTTTAAAAAATGTTAATATTTTCTTATGAAATGGATAGATGTTTAGATCTAGTAATTGAATTTTGTAATTAGCTACAATTGGGTAACTAACTAATTATATGCTTTAATTTCAGGTCATCCAAGTACGATTCATATTTGTTTCAGAATGCTTCAATCTATAATAACTGAACATTTCTTTCAGTTCTCTCAATTTTTAAGAAAGTTATGGGCTTTTGACTGTCCTCGATCACAACTTTTATGTTAAGTCCATGGAAAAGCAATAGGGAACAAGATGCTAATTTCCGAGTATGAAAATGGCCATAACCTTTTTAATACTCAAGATATGAAAGTGAATTAGGTGTCAAAATTCTTTTTATGCTTTATCTGATGGGATAAATTGCAGACTTGATTTTTAAAATCTCAACATTTTGTAACGTTGCTATATATTGTATCCATCATCTTCCAATGGGAAATCTTAATTGTGACGCCACTCGAAAGACGTTAGAGGACTACAATTTTCAGACAGCCTAAAACATTTGCCGAAAGGTTCTGAATGTACACAAATTACTGAATTCACTTCCATGATGATCTCAATGTCTCATTTGTGTAGATCTGAAAATATTAAAATACTCTCCTGCACCTCATCAATAGTAACAAGTTCACATCCTGGGAATAGTTGTTCCCAGGTTAATGCATTGTGTAATTGTTAACGTGTTGTTCGTTACTTACTTGTTGTTGAGGTTGTGGTCGATGTTGGTGCTGGAAGAAACACATTAGTTTGTGTGAATAGGCAGACTGGAATATCTTTCCATCATCTCCCAGTTCATAGAATCAGTTCTCAGGATATTGATTTGTAAACGTCATGAAATTATTGTATAAAGCCGCCTTGAATCGTTTTTATATGTTGCAGCGAATATCCTACGCTCAATTCCCACTGTTAGACCTGTCACCTGGCTCGGCTAATTTCAAGGTCTAATATGCTTCTCTCAAAACATATAAAAAATAGGTGCAGGAGGAGGCCATTCGGCCCTTCGAGCCAGCACCACCATTCATTGTGATCATGACTGATCGTCCCCAATCAATAACGTGTGCCTGCCTTCTAGTATATGCCTCCAACACTACTCCTGGCAATGTGTTCCGACTTCAAGCCCCCACTATCTGCGTTAAAAATGTTGCCCTGGACATCTTCATTAAACTCCCCCACTCACCTGATAGCTCTGCCCTCTCATGTTGGACATTTCTACCCTGAGGAACAGGTTGTGACTGTCGACAAAATGTGTAATTGACTTCCATGATAATCTCAACGTCTCATTTGTGTAGATCTCAAATTTTATTTCAGTAAAATTATGACATAGAGCAGAATTTTTGCCACTCATTTCATAATTTCCTATGTTTACAACATCCACAGAAAAGTTAAGATAAAATGTCTAATTATATTAAGGTTTCGACTGAAAGTATTAAAATACTCTCATCCACTTTATCAAAAGTAACATTAACATCCTGGGAATAGTTGTTCCCAAGTTAATGCGAAGTGTAATTGTTAATGTTTTTCACTTACTTGTTGAAGTTGTGGTCAATGTTGGTGCTGGAAGGAAGACAGTAGTTTGTGTGAATAGGCGGAGTGGAATATCATTCCATTTTCCCCTCAGTTCATCTCAGGATATTGAATTGGAAACTTCATGCCATTATTATAAAATCTCTCCCTGCTATAGGAAAGATGTGTTCAGCTGGAAGCGGTGCTGAGAAGATTAACGAGGATGGTGCCGGCACCTGAGGGCCTGAACTATAGTGAGAGGTTAGGCAGGCCAGGACCGTAATCCTTGGAGCAACGAAGAATAGGGGTGATCTGATAAATCTGATAAGTTGGTTTACTACATAAAGATAAAGATTTACTACAAATCTGAGGGACAACCTTTTCACCCAATGAGTGGTGGGTAAATGTGGGGTCGTGCACTTCGGGATATAACAGGAAATCAAGAAGGATCCCAACGTGAAACCTCCACAGTCCAATTCCCTCTTCAGATCTTGTCTGAGCTGCTGAATTCCTCCAGCAGGTCGTTGTGGCTAAAGGCAGATGGTAAGTTCACGTTTACTACGAGAATATTTGATCAGACCCAGGCCGTCTGATTGTAGTTATAGAGGAGCATGGTGAGAACACATCTGGCTATAAAGACTCAGTCAATGTGTTCATTCAAAGCAGTGATAGATAGATGTTTGGACATAGTTGGGAATTCAAAGAAATGGCAACAGTGCTAAAAAATGAATCTGGGCAGCATTCCTGAGTTACATGGGTGGATGCTGTTATATTTGATAAGAATAGATATACAAAGGATTGCTCATCCAATAATCAAAGGCAATAACCTCTGTTAGTTGTTAAAGAAGGAACTGCAGATGCTGGAAAATCGAGGGTACACAAAATGCTGGAGAAACTCAGCGGGTTTCATGCTGCTGCACCCGCTGAGTTTCTCCAGCATTTAGTGTAACCTCTGCTCATTGCCTGTAAATGGTATGGATTTAACTTGAGGTAGAGGAGATTTTACCTGGTCATGATCACCCATTCAATGATCACTTCCAACTGGTTCTGTTTCCATTCAGGTCCTTATTAATCTGAATGGGAATCACATGATAATAATGGTGTCATTACCTTCTGGCGTTGATGTTTGATGATCATATCCATAGGTTGTCATTTTGGCTGGAATAGAAAGAAGGAGAAGTTGGAGGAAAAACAAGTGAAATCTGGATTTCTAAATATGTGGAAATGCCGAAGCTGAAGGCTTTAGAAACTGGGTCCATCATAACCACTGATAGTTTTTTTAATTCAAGAGTCAAGAATGTTTTATTGTCACATGACCTGAAACGAAACAATGAAATCCTTACTTGCAGCAGCACAACAGATACTGTATGTAAACATAGTACTCTGTTAGTGTTACTGTCAGTGTGATGAGGACAGCGTGATTTGGTAGTATAGTAGATACAAGGTGTATCTGTTGATATTGTCTTTCATTGAAGGTAGTACTTGCAGTGCAGCACTTTCTCTGCATCTTTTTTCAGTTGCTCCTTTCGATTGCTCAGTCAGTACAGGAGATTGAACTCAGATGGTGTGTTAGTTACTGTATGTTAATTTTATTGGGCATCACTGAGGCAAAGGAAATGTATGAGCGTGCATGGTTGAAGAAGAATCATAATTTCCATTTCCCCCCTTGATCAATTCAGTGGAAGGATCCTTTGGAAAGACAATTTTGCTCCAAACTGGAAGATGAGATGGATATTCAGCAACTGTGGCAGGGGTCTCACGCCTTCACAAAACCATGTGGCAGCTCTAGTGAGAGTGTGGCATCACTCCTGGTTCGGCTTGTTGCATTCTACGCTCGATTTGAAAATTTGAACACGGATGTGTCTTCTCGAGCACCCAGAACTTCCGATGTCATTGTATTTTCAGTCACCAAGGCCGGCGTCAGAAGAAGCATCACGAGGGTGAACCAAGTAACTAAGCCAACCAACTCGCAGGAGATTTTGCGGACATCTTGAATCTGTCATTATTAAGGTCTGAGGTTCCTATCTGCTTCAATGGGCTTCAATAACACTCTAGCCCAAGAAGAGTACCGTGACAAGAAGAGTACAGAGGGCGTCACAGTGGCGCAGCGGTAGAGATGTTGCCTTGCAGCACCATACACCCGGATTAGATCCCGACTACATTTAGTGTCTGTCTGGAGATTGAATGTTCTCCCTGTGACCATGTGTGCTTCTTCCCACATTGCAAAGACCTGCCGAGTTGTACATGAATTGGCATCTATAAATTGTCCCTGGCATGTGGGGTAGAACTAGTGTACAGGAGATCGCTGGTCACTAGGAATAAATTAAAACTGAATTAAATTAAAGTCGTCTAAGCTAAACTGAACAAAACATGTCTCAATGACCAACAAACATTGGCACTAATGCTCGTGTTGAAGACGTGCTTTGAGAGGTTGGTTTTGGTGTATATCAACACCTACCTTGGCAAAGACCTGAACCCACTACAATTAGCTACCAACACAATCGATCAATGCCGGCTGAAATCTCACTGGCGCTACCTTATGCAATGGCGATGGAGAGAGTCAACTCTTTCAAGTTACTGTGCATGCATATCTCTGAAGATCTGTCCTGGGCCCAGTACATTGATGTAATCTTCAACAATGTCCATCAATACCTCTTCTTTCTTCAAAGATTGAGGAGATTTGGTATGTGTATGAATATTCTGATGTAGATTCTGGGTTGGTGTATTAGCCATTATCTTGATGAATGACTGGCAGAAATAACTGAAAGTCCTGCGTGCTGACGTCTTCTGCTGGTTCATGTTTTCAGGTTCTCATGCGTTGAGGACGAGGAGCAATTACTTATCATGCTGCTGCAAGTAAGACTTTCAATGTTCATTGGACAGTTAAACACTCTTAACTTTTCCTAGTTCATAAATTCAGAAGTCATAGGAGCGGAAGTAGGCCATTTGGCCCATCGAGTCTACTCCGCCATTCTATCATGGCTGATCTATCTTTCCCTCTCAACCCCATTCTCCTGTCTTATCCCCATAACCATGATACCCTTAACCATTGAAGGTCTGGGGGGCAATTACATCTTTGATGAATAACTGGTCATGAAGATGATTTGGTTACAATTAGGAGGTGCTGAATCTGGGCTGTATTTCCACTTATCTGGTGGGATCGAATGTTAATCCCCCAACAGTGTGATGATGGGAGGCCTGTCAGATTCTGGTGGATACACATTTTCACACAGACTGGAGCAGGAAGGCAGATAATTGATACCACATTTATCTCCAGCAATAGTAGTTTCAAACTATAGGATGCACTTACTCGTGGGCTGACCGGAGCAATGTTAGTTTTTGTATCACCCATACAGTAAATAGCTGTCAAATGGAATTTATCTGTGTTTGAGTTAATTTAAATGCTGCGTGTCCAATTCCTGCTGCAAAGAGAATTAGTGGAGTGGCTCTTGGTCCTTGCTACCTGCTTGCATCTCACTTTGGGCTGGTAGGACAGCTGCAGCAACTGTACTGTCCAGGCCAAGTTTAAAATGCCTTGAGTTCACACTGGATGAGCTCACATGTTGGGTACCATTTTCAGTCGAGCCTCGACCTGACTATCCCAACCCTAATGATTACTGATGGTTTGGAGGGAAATGGGCACTCCCCAGTCAACAGGGTGAAAGGGTACCTTCATTGTCTCATTCACTGCAAAGAAGCAAAGTTTAGCAGAAATGTGTGACTCCATGTAAACAATTGCATGGCAGATGTTAACTTCATTTTTTCAGGGGGATACTGCAGTCTGACAGTATTCACTGGAAGGAGATGAGATCTAATTGCATGTTGCAAATGAATTGTAGAGGTTCGACCAAGTGACAATATGCTGTGAAATTCCATACCTGTTGTTGATGTTGCTGTTGTTTCAGGTGCTAGAGAAAACACCGTGGTAGGTAGGAATATGAAAACACGAGAAATAGTTGGTGAATGGAAAATGACTGAACAGGGTACATGGACAAAAGCATTTCTTTCAAACTGATTTTGGTGACTGTCTTCGATTGATTTTCAGACAATTTCAATCCACAACAGTTGTAATTCACGCTCTGGTTGTTTCTGTATTAAGGAAGATGGTAATTGGTGTGAAAATGATGCTTTGGCTGAGGAAGGAGGGTTCTGTTTTTGTGGTACAAGTTAGGGTGGGGCAGAAGTTGGAACTTAATTAGTGGAATGAGATGGGGAGAGAATGATGGGCAGCTCAGCCACGTGGGGGACAGATAGAGTCAGTGGTGATAGGAATGATGAATAATAGCAGAAGAAAAATGGATGGACAGGTGAGTGTTTGTGGGAGAAGAAGAAAGGGCGTGTGGGTTACCTAATTCACTATTCATTACGTTGGGTTGTTTGGTACTGAGGTGGAATATGAGATGTAGTTCTTCCAAAGCAATGACACTGACTTTTGTGATCCAAGGGGAGATAGCTGAATGGATAGCAAATTGGCTTCATGGAATCTGATTGCCAGTTAAATATTTATTGTTATTTGTGAAAAGTAATATTTATCAATACTTACTTCCGGGGGTGCCACCAACAACAAATTCTGAAAGACGAATGGGAATAGAAAAAGAGAATAAAACTATTGGTATATATTAATTGCGATTGTCATCGCAAATGCCCTCGTTCTTCAGAGAACGGGGTTTCCCCTCCCCCACTATAGATGAGGCCAGCACCAGGGTCGCCTCCATACCCCGCAACACTGCCCTCTCTCCCCATTCCCCCACTCACAACAAGGGCCGAGTCCCCCTGGTCCTCACCTTTCACCCCACCAGCCAGCGCATACAACAGATAGTCCTCCGCCAGTTTCGTCACCTCCAACGTGACCCCTCCACTCGCCACATCTTCCCATCTCCCCCCCTGTCTGCCTTCCGCAAAGACCGCTCCCTCCGCAACTCCCTCGTCAATTCTTCCCTTCCCTCCCGCTCCACTCCTTCCCCGGGCACTTTCCCTTGCAACCGCAAGAGATGCTACACTTGTCCCTTCACCTCCCCCATCCACTCCTTTCAGGGACCCAAGCAGTCATTCCAAGTCCGACAGAGGTTCACCTGCATCTCCTCCAACCTCATCTACTGCATCCGTTGCTCCAGATGCCAGCTGATCTACATCGGTGAGACCAAGCGGAGGCTGGGCGATCGTTTCACCGAAC
The DNA here is from genome assembly GCA_963514005.1 of Raja brachyura. The sequence goes on along the minus strand of OY740798.1, from coordinate 46,118,169 downwards.
ACCTCCGCTCGGTCCGCAATAACCAACCCGACCTCCCGGTGGCTCAGCACTTCAACTCCCCCTCCCACTCCGTATCCGACCTCTAGGTCCTGGGCCTCCTCCACGGCCAGAGTGATCAACACCGCAAGTTGGAGGAACAGCACCTCATATTCCGCTTGGGGAGTCTGCATCCTCTGGGCTTAAACATTGAATTTTCTCAATTCTGTTAACCCAAACTGCCTCCCCCCCACCTCTCCCTCTGCCCTCTGGCCCTGACATTCCTTCTCCATCTCCCCCCCCCCCAGTCGCACTAGCTTCTCATTTTCACACCACAAACAGCTTACAATGGCCTGCTTCCTTTATCACCAATACTTTTTTGCATATCTTTCACTCATTGTTCCTTATCTCTCCACATCACTGTTTATATCTCTCGTTTCCCTGATCCCTGACCAGTCTGAAGAAGGGTCTCGACCCGAAACATTGCCTATCTCCTTCGCTCCTTAGATGCTGCTGCACCCGCTGAGTTTCTCCAGCTTTTTGTGTAACCCCTGGTATATATTAATTACTTGTGGGATGAGCCATTCTGGTGAGACCAGCATTTATTGCCCATCCTGAGCTCCCTTGAGGAGCAGGTGTGGACCCAGCATCTTGACCGGCTGCACTTCATCTATTGCACTATAAGAAGCACTTGTTCAATGTGTCCCATAGTTCCCAATGAGATATGCTGTGGTTTCCAAGCTTCAACCTTATCCATTGGATGTGGGATCACTTGGCCCCATCTCTTGTCAGCTGAAGGGTCTCGACCCAAAACATCACCCATTTCTTGTCTCCAGGGATACTGCCGGCCCAGCTGAGTTACTCCAGCACTCTGTGTCTATCTTCGGTATCAGACTGAACCATGGGTTTACAGACTGGGGAATATGATTTTGCTGTTGCATGTGCTCCACATTACTTCACAGAGGCTCCGTGGAGCAGTCTTGTTTCTGAATCAAATCTGTTAATTTGGGATATCACAAGACCGATCCCTGTCACCGTTTCTTGAGCAGAGATGGACGGCATCAAATTCTGGCCTCACCAGTGGAGTCAAATCAGAGAAAGGAAGAAGCAGGTTATGAGATTAACTCTAACGCAATAGTTGCTGTAGATGCTGCTGTTGAAGATACAATTGAATTGGGTTGTGAACAATTTAAAATCAGCAGCAATAATTTAAGATTGATGTTCCTGGGATAATGTGAGCAGTGTGTTGAGGAGATGGGGCTATGACCATACCTGTAGTTGATGATGATGTTGTTGACTCTGGAAGGGATACAAATGAAGATGTGAGTGCAGGTATTATAGAATAAATCTGATTACAATGAAATCAAAGTGTGGAAGATTAGGACAATTGTTTCGCATCATGTGATAAAAACCAAGTGATATAGTCACCCTGTTTTTCACAAGAAATTTCCATTTACGAGGTATAGTTTCATGTCAAGAGGATCCAGAATGAAAACTGCCTTCCAGCTGGTCTATGTTTCAATGGATAATACCAGTTTGACTGTCGAAAATGCATAAAATTATTGGTGGAGTAGGTTTTATGGTTATTAAATGTGTCCAGACTGCTGGTTTAACGAACTTATCTCCTTAGGTGTGCATGCTCTTATGAGTGGATTATTTGCGGATTGAAACTTGCAGCAACTTGTGAGTGTCACGACATTTGCTACATTATTATTGCTAACTTATTACCTGTTGATGTTTTTGTTTGAAATGTTGATGCTGTAAATCAAGATTTGTCTGTTTAGTTCAAGAGGAATCTGAGCAATTCCATCATTTGGTGAGTTGTTTGGAGTTAAATAAACCCGTAACAAAGGTAACACAAGCAGAGATTCTACACCATTCAATGCGGTCTTGGAATGGGAGGTGAAAGGAATGTGGAGGATCAGACTGGAATGGAGGTCTGAAAACAAGTGTTGCAGTGGCTTTATAGAAGATCAGTCAGTTGGTCCATGGATATGAATGATAACAACCTGCTGTGGCCCAGCTGACACCTTACCTGTTGTTGAAGTCGGAGTCGTTGTCGATGCTGGAAATGAGACAATTGACCATGTCAGTGTGGAGTGTCAAATTTTAACTCAATCCTGTCCATCTGTCCACCCGTCTATCTTTCCTCATTGTTGCTGCACATATGTAATATTGCAAAACATTTCATAGATTTGGTTCTCAATTTAATATGTAACATGAAAACAAAAGATCAGAATTATTTTGAGAAAATTGTTGAATCTGCCTCTTTTCCCAAGATAGGTATTAACAGAATATTGATTGTTTACTACAAACTCTTTTTATGTTCTGGAAACATTTTTGTGTTCCTGCTGTCAAACATAACCATTGACAGCCCTGTCTGGAATCCTCAGAATACAAATCATCATCATATCCTTCCTAACTTTTTAAGTAATATCTGAAGTATAATTTCACACATGTTCATAAATTTCATGGGTGATTGTTGCTGAGAGGCAAGGAATTCATTCGTATGCAGGATATATATGTATATTGTAGGTATGTTACAAAACTTACCTTCGGCGGCGCTGCAGTTCTGTCACTGGCCGTGTACACGATTTTGGCGCCTTTGTGTGGTGGGGGGGGGGGGGGGGGGGGGTTAAAATGCGATTTCTCGAGGTGTGAGCTTTTGCTGAAGATTTGTACCGAACTCGACCAATTCCATCACTTGATTGGAGCTTGGGGTTTCTGTTCCATTTATGAGTTTACTGATTTTGATTTGTAATTTTCTTTTTCAAATAACCGAGGCCGGTATGTGAAATTTTTTTTTTTAACTCGCTCGACAATTGTAGAGCTGGAGTAAAATAAAAATTAGCTTCTAATGCCATGAACGCCGACAACGGGGACAGATTTAAGTAGGGGACGGGTAAAGGAAGGCCGTTTATTTTTTCATATAAACTTGCTTGTTAAGTTGACCTTAATCAAAATTTGATGTTGCGAAACGGTGATTTATTCTCCATACGAACCGGCAGTGTATTTCCTGCCGATATGGGGTTTAAATTCACCGCAACTGCAACTTTCCAATCCATCACGTTCCACAAAAACCCACTCGCAAGCTGATTTAAATGGCCATTAATTTACTGGCATTAAACACTAAATTCCTTCAATTTGGCCAATAAATTCATGACACTGAGATTTAAAAATCATGTTGTATTGTGAATTCTTGTGTGAATGTTATTTGAACACTTCGGCTTTTTAAAAAATGTTAATATTTTCTTATGAAATGGATAGATGTTTAGATCTATTAATGAATTTTGTAATTAGCTACAATTGGGTAACTAACTAATTATATGCTTTAATTTCAGGTCATCCAAGTAAGATTCATATTTGTTTCAGAATGCTTCAATCTATAATAACTGAACATTCCTTTCCATTCTCTTAATTTTTAAGAAAGTTATGGGCTTTTGACTGTCCTCGATCACAACTTTTATGTTAAGTCCATGGAAAAGCAATAGGGAACAAGATGCTAATTTCCGAGTATGAAAATGGCCATAACCTTTTTAATACTGAAGATATGAAAGTGAATTAAGTGTCAAATTAAATTTCTTTTTATGCTTTATCTGATGGGATAAATTGCAGACTTGATTTTTAAAATCTCAACATTTTGTAACGTTGCTATATATTGTACCCATCATCTTCCAATGGGAAATCTTAATTGTGATGCCACTCGAAAGACGTTAGAGGACTACAATTTTCAGACAGCCTAAAACATTTGCCGAAAGGTTCTGAATGTACACAAATTACTGAATTTACTTCCATGATGATCTCCATGTCTCATTTGTGTAGATCTGAAAATATTAAAATACTCTCCTGCACCTCATCAATAGTAACAAGTTCACATCCTGGGAATAGATGTTCCCAGGTTAATGCATTGTGTAATTGTTAACGTGTTGTTCGTTACTTACTTGTTGTTGAGGTTGTGGTCGATGTTGGTGCTGGAAGAAACACATTAGTTTGTGTGAATAGGCAGACTGGAATATCTTTCCATCATCTCCCAGTTCATAGAATCAGTTCTCAGGATATTGATTTGTAAACGTCATGAAATTATTGTATAAAGCCGCCTTGAATCGTTTTTGTATGTTGCAGCGAATATCCTACGCTCAATCCCCACTGTTAGACCTGTCACCTGGCTCGGCTAATTTCAAGGTCTAATATGCTTCTCTCGAAACATATAAAAAATAGGTGCAGGAGGAGGCCATTCGGCCCTTCGAGCCAGCACCACCATTCATTGTGATCATGACTGATCGTCCCCAATCAATAACGTGTGCCTGCCTTCTCCCCATATACCTTGATTACACTAGCCCCTAGAGCACTATTTAACTCTCTCTCAAACCCATCCAGTGATTTGGCCTTTACTGCCTTCTGTGGCAGGGAATTCCACAAATTCACAACTCTCTGGGCGAAAATGTTTTTTCTTATTTTACCGACCTGACCTGAAGTTCACTTGTTGCAACCAATACACGGTTTTGCTGATCGGCAATTCAATCCCTCTCTTCCCTGAAGTTCAATGTGCCTATCAAAAAGCCTCTTAAACGGCATTATAGTATATGCCTCCAACACTACTCCTGGCAATGTGTTCCGACTTCAAGCCCCCACTATCTGCGTTAAAAATGTTGCCCTGGACATCTTCATTAAACTCCCCCACTCACCTGATAGCTCTGCCCTCTCATGTTGGACATTTCTACCCTGAGGAACAGGTTGTGACTGTGGACAAAATGTGTAATTGACTTCCATGATAATCTCAACGTCTCATTTGTAGATCTCAAATTTTATTTCAGTAAAATTATGACATAGAGCAGAATTTTTGCCACTCATTTCATAATTTCCTATGTTTACAACATCCACAGAAAGGTTAAGATAAAATGTCTAATTATATTGAGGTTTCGATAGAAAGTATTAAAATACTCTCATCCACTTCATCAAAAGTAACATTAACATCCTGGGAATAGTTGTTCCCAAGTTAATGCGAAGTGTAATTGTTAATGTTTCTCACTTACTTGTTGAAGTTGTGGTCGATGTTGGTGCTGGAAGGAAGACAGTAGTTTGTGTGAATAGGCGGAGTGGAATATCATTCCATTTTCCCGTCAGTTCATCTCAGGATATTGAATTGGAAACTTCATGCCATTATTATAAAATCTCTCCCTGCTATAGGAAAGATGTGTTCAGCTGGAAGCGGTGCTGAGAAGATTAACGAGGATGTTGCCGGCACCTGAGGGCCTGAACTATAGTGAGAGGTTAGGCAGGCCAGGACCGTAATCCTTGGAGCAACGAAGAATAGGGGTGATCTGATAAAGGTGTTGGTTTACTACATAAAGATAAAGATTTACTACAAATCTGAGGGACAACCTTTTCACACAATGAGTGGTGGGTAAATGTGGGGTCGTGCACTTCGGGATATAACAGGAAATCAAGAAGGATCCCAACGTGAAACCTCCCCAGTCCAATTCCCTCCTCAGATCTTGTCTGAGCTGCTGAATTCCTCCAGCAGGTCGTTGTGGCTAAAGGCAGATGGTAAGTTCACGTTTACTACGAGAATATTCGATCAGACCCAGGCCGTCTGATTGTAGTTATAGAGGAGCATGGCGAGAACACATCTGGCTATAAAGACTCAGTCAATGTGTTCATTCAAAGCAGTGAAAGATAGATGTTTGGACATAGATGGGAATTAAAAGAAATGGCAGAATAGATAGATAGAGATATACAAAGGATTACTCATCCCATAATCAAAGGCAATAACCTCTGTTAGTTGTTAAAGAAGGAACTGCAGATGCTGGAAAATCGAGGGTACACAAAATGCTGGAGAAACTCAGCAGGTTCAATGCTGCTGCACCCGCTGAGTTTCTCCAGCATTTAGTGTAACCTCTGCTCGTTGCCTGTAAATGGTATGGATTTAACTTGAGGTGGAGGAGCTTTTACCTGGTCATGATCACACCTTGATCACCCATTCAATGATCACTTCCAACTGGTTCTGTTTCCATTCAGGTCCTTATTAATCTGAATGAGAATCACATGATAATAATGGCGTCATTACCTTCTGGCGTTGATGTTTGATGATCATATCCATAGGTTGTCATTTTGGCTGGAATAGAAAGAAGGAGAAGTTGGAGGAAAAACAAGTGAAATCTGGATTTCTAAATATGTGGAAATGCCGAAGCTGAAGGATTTAGAAACTGGGTCCATCATAACCACTGATAGTTTTTTTAATTCAAGAGTCAAGAATGTTTTATTGTCACATGACCTGAAACGAAACAATGAAATCCTTACTTGCAGCAGCACAACAGATACTGTATGTAAACATAGTACTCTGTTAGTGTTACTGTCAGTGTGATGAGGACAGCGTGATTTGGTAGTATAGTAGATACAAGGTGTATCTGTTGATATTGTCTTTCATTGAAGGTAGTACTTGCAGTGCAGCACTTTCTCTGCATCTTTTTTCAGTTGCTCCTTTCGATTGCTCAGTCAGTACAGGAGATTGAACTCAGATGGTGTGTTAGTTACTGTATGTTAATTTTATTGGGCATCACTGAGGCAAAGGAAATGTATGAGCGTGCATGGTTGAAGAAGAGTCATAATTTCCATTTCCCCCCTTGATCAATTCAGTGGAAGGATGCTTTGGAAAGACAATTTTGCTCCAAACTGGAAGATGAGATGGATATTCAGCAACTGTGGCAGGGGTCTCACGCCTTCACAAAACCATGTGGCAGCTCAAGTGAGAGTGTGGCATCACTCCTGTTTAGGCATGTTGCATTCTACGCTCGATTTGAAAAGTTGAACACGGATGTGTCTTCTCGAGCACCCAGAGCTTCCGATGTCATTGTATTTTCAGTCACCAAGGCCGGTGTCAGAAGAAGCATCACGAGGGTGAACCAAGTAACTAAGCCAACCAACTCACAGGAGATTTTGCGGACATCTTGAATCTGTCATTATTAAGGTCTGAGGTTCCTATCTGCTTCAATGGGCTTCAATAATACTTTAGCCCAAGAAGAGTACCGTGACAAGAAGAGTACAGAGGGCGTCACAGTGGCGCAGCGGTAGAGATGTTGCCTTGCAGCACCATACACCCGGATTAGATCCCGACTACATTTAGTGTCTGTCTGGAGATTGAATGTTCTCCCTGTGACCATGTGTGCTTCTTCACACATTGCAAAGACCTGCCGAGTGGTACATGAATTGGCTTCTATAAATTGTCCCTGGCATGTGGGGTAGAACTAGTGTACAGGTGATCGCTGGTCACTAGGACTAAATTAAAACTGAATTAAATTAAAGTCATCTAAACTAAACTGAACGAAATATGTCTCAATGACCAACAAACAGTGGCACTAATGCTCGTGTTGAAGACGTGCTTTGAGAGGTTGGTTTTGGTGTATATCAACACCTACCTTGGCAAGGACCTGAACACTCTACAATTAGCTACCAACACAATCGATCAGTGCCGGCTGAAATCTCACTGGCGCTACCTTCTGCAATGGCGATGGAAAGAGTCAACTCTTTCAAGTTACTGTGCATGCATATCTCTGAAGATCTGTCCTGGGCCCAGTACATTGATGTAATCTTCAACAATGTCCATGAATACCTCTTCTTTCTTCAAAGATTGAGGAGATTTGGTATGTGTATGAATATTCTGATGTAGATTCTGGGTTGGTGTATTAGCCATTATCTTGATGAATGACTGGCAGAAATAACTGAAAGTCCTGCGTGGTGACGTCTTCTGCTGGTTCATGTTTTCAGGTTCTCATGCGTTGAGGACGAGGAGCAACTGCTTATCATGCTGCTGCAAGTAAGACTTTCAATGTTCATTGGACAGTTAAACACTCTTAACTTTTCCTAGTTCATAAATTCAGAAGTCATAGGAGCGGAAGTAGGCCATTTGGCGCATTGAGTCTACTCCGCCATTCTATCATGGCTGATCTATCTTTCCCTCTCAACCCCATTCTCCTGTCTTCTCCCCATAACCATGATACCCTTAACCATTGAAGGTCTGGGGGGCAATTACATCTTTGATGAATAACTTGTCATGAAGATGATTTGGTTACAATTAGGAGGTGCTGAATCTGGGCTGTATTTCCACTTATTTGGTGGGATCGAATGTTAATCCCCCAACAGTGTGATGATGGGAGGCCTGTAAGATTCTGGTGGATACACATTTTCACACAGACTGGAGCAGGAAGGCAGATAATTGATACCACATTTATCTCCAGCAATAGTAGTTTCAAACTATAGGATGCACTTACTCGTGGGCTGACCTGACCAATGTTAGTTTTAGTATCACCCATACTGTAAATAGCTGTCAAATGGAGTTTATCTGTGTTTGGGTTAATTTAAATGCGGCGTGTCCAATTCCTGCTGCAAAGAGAATTAGTTGACTTGGAGTGGCCCTTGGTCCTTGCTACCTGCTTGCATCTCACTTTGGGCTGGTAGGACAGCTGCAGCAACTGTCCTGTCCAGGCCAGGTTTAAAATGTCTTGAGTTCACACTGGATGAGCTCACGTGTTGGGTACCATTTTCAGTCGAGCCTCGACCTGACTATCCCAACCCTAATGATTACTGATGGTTTTCGAGGGAAATGGGCACTCCCCAGTCAACAGGGTGAAAGGGTCCCTTCAATGTCTCATTCACTGCAAAGAAGCAAAGTTTCGCAGAAATGCGTGACTCCATGTAAGCAATTGCATGGCAGATGTGAACTTCATTTTTTCTGGGGGAGACTGCAGTCTGACAGTATTCACTGGAAGGAGATGAGATCTAATTGCATGTTGCAAATGAATTGTAGAGGTTCGACCAAGTGACAATATGCTGTGAAATTCCATACCTGTTGAAGTTGCTGTTGTTTCAGGTGCTGGAGAAGACCCCGTGGTAGGTAGGAATATGAAAACACGAGAAATAGTTGGTGAATGGAAAATGACTGAACAGGGTACATGGACAAAAGCATTTCTTTCAAACTGATTTTGGTGACTGTCTTCGATTGATTTTCAGACAATTTCAATCCACAACAGTTGTAATTCATGCTCTGGTTGTTTCTGTATTAAGGAAGATGGTAATTGGTGTGAAAATGATGCTTTGGCTGAGGAAGGAGGGTTCTGTTTTTGTGGTACAAGTTAGGGTGGGGCAGAAGTTGGAACTTAATTAGTGGAATGAGATGGGGAGAGAATGATGGGCAGCTCAGCCACGTGGGGGACAGATAGAGTGAGTGGTGATAGGAATGATGAATAATAGCAGAAGAAAAATGGATGGACAGGTGAGTGTTTGTGGGAGAAGAAGAAAGGGCGTGTGGGTTACCTAATTCAATATTCATTACGTTGGGTTGTTAGGTACTGAGGTGGAATATGAGATATAGTTCTTTGTTTTTTTTAATATTTTTTTATTAGAAGTAACCATTTTACAATGTTTAAAACAAATTTACAAACACCAGCTTAATTCGGTATTTATACAAATATCACATTGATTATTATTATCTTCTATTTTTTAGAAATATAGAAAGAAAGAGAATAGAATAGTTTTAAATCAATAAAGTTGTGATTAAATAATAATTTTGATTATATATAAAAAAAAAGAAAGGGAAGAAAAAAAAAACCCACAAACAAAAAAAGTGAAAAAATATTATATATGTATATATAAATGAAAAACAACAACAGATATTGTAAATAAAACTATTACAAATAATAATATCAATAGAGACATGCATATAAATCCCAATTTGAAAATGAATTATTTTCATAAAATCCTGTAGGGTACCCGTCGAGCCGTGATGCCAAGAACAGCTACTTCTCTAAATACTGTATATATGGAGACCATATCTGTTCAAAGGAATTATATTTGTCCATTAGGACAAATCTAATTCTTTCCAAATGCAACGTCTCCGACATCTCTGCTGCCCACATTTTAATTGTGGGGGATAATGTTCCCTTCCAAAATTTCAGTATGTTTTTTTTCCCTATTATCAAACAGTAATCAAAGAAATTTCTTTGATTTGCTGTTAATACCAAATATGAGTCCGGAATTCCTAATATTTTAACTTTGGGTCTGGGTCCAGTTTAACTCTAAGAACTTCAGAAATAACTTTAAAGATTTCTGTCCAATAATAATTCAATTTAGGACATGTTACAAAACTATGTATTACATTTGCTTCTAAATTCTTACATTTATCACAAATAGAGGAAATATTGGGAAAGATTCTATTTAATTTAGTTTTCGAATAATGTAATCTATATAATACTTTAAATTGTATCAATGTATGTCTAGCATTTAGCGAACACCGATGTATTCGTTGTAAACTTTCTTCCCAATTTTCTTTTGTTATAGATAATTGTATTTCATTTTCCCAAGCTTGTCGATATGTTTCAGTTGTTGGATTCTCCCTATCCAGAATAATATTATATATATAAGCTATTAATTTTTCTGTATTTGGGTGCATGTTAAACAGTTCATCTAATAATCCTGGTTCTTTATTTTTATAATCTTGTGTATTTGATTTAATATAATCTCTAATTTGTAAGTACCTAAACAAGTTATGTGATGACAATCCGTAGATATCTTGTAACTCCTGAAATAAAAGAAATTTTCCTTTTCTATAAAGGTGCTCTATCCTTTTAATTCCTAAATCATCCCAATGTCTAAACCCCCCATCTAATATAGAGGGTTTAAATAAAGGGTTATTCATAATTGGTAGTCTAAGTGACAGATTATCTAAATGTAAAGTCTTAACTATTTGTTTCCAAATGCGTCTATTATTATGAATTATAGGGTTGTCCCTATAAATTTTTTTTGTACTTCCTTTGGCGCAAAGAGAATCGAGCCTACATTGAAAGGTAAACAATCTTCCTTTTCCATCTTTAACCACATTGGTTCATGATCCATATTTACCCACCAGAAATTCATATTCTTAATCTGGACTGCCCAGAAATAATATAAGAAGACTTCCGGTGGCGCCATGTTCTAGGTGAGAACAGCGCCAGATCAGCTCCGTAAAAATCTGTAAAAAAAATGGGGCTAAAGGAGGGTGCTAACGCTACTTACCGCAGGAGATCGATTAAAAACGGCTCCGGTGCGATTGAAGGCTGCGTGACGTCATCAGCCGCGCGACTTTGGTAAGAAATTTAAAATGCAGCCCTCCTCCCCTCCCCTGAAGAAAACGGGCCTAAGAAGAGAGGCTGGCACCACCAAAGCCTCGGGCTCGAGTCTGACTGCCTCCCAGGAAGAGATCTCACAGAGGAAAGTGGAAATGGAAGAGTTCAAAAATTCCTTGATAGGTGAGATGAAGAAACTGGTGAAAGAAATAAAAGATCTGAAGAAGGAATATAAAGATGAATTTAAAGACATGAAGAAAGAATATAAAAATGAAATAAAAAATCTAAAAGCGGAGATTCTGGTGTCTCAGGAGAGAATTAAAGTGGAATTAACAAAAGAAGTTACTGAGACGGTAAAGATTATGATGAGCGAATGGAAAAGTAAGACTGAATTTCAAAACCGATTCTCTGAGATAAACGACAAGGTTGCTGGGTTGGAACAAATGCTGAATGATAAGATAGATCCTATTGCCATTACAATTGACCAACACAATGAAGCACTTAAAGAACTGGCTAATTTTGCTGTAACAAGTGCCAAGGAAAGTGAGAAGTTACGTGCCGAGAATAAACGCCTCTCAGAACTACTTCGCAAAATAAATGAGAAATGTATTGATTTGGAGGGCCGACAAAGACGTAAGAATTTGCGAATTGTAGGATTGACCGAAGGTTGTGAAGGAAATCAAGACCCACGAAAATTTGTTGCAAAACTCCTAAAGGACATTCTGGAATTGGATGAAGAACCATTGTTGGGCCGTGCCCACAGGCCTTTAAGACGGGTCCCTGGGAGAGGTGCACCACCCAGACAAATGATTGTAAAGGTGGTGTATGATCACGTCTTTGAAGATATGATGAAGATAATAATGAGAAAGAGAAATTTGAAATACGAAGGAAATAACATTAGTATCTTCAGAGATTACCCAGCGGAAGTTGCTAAGAGAAGATCCTTATTCACTGAAACAAGAGGCATTCTATGGAATTTAAAAAATACAGTGGATCTCAGATATGGTTTGATGTACCCAGCAACACTGAGAGTGACCTATGACAACGAGGAACACCGCTTCGTTAAGCATACTGATGCATTGAAGTTCGCTCAAGGCATACAGAAGAAGGCAGAAGAGGAGGAAGAAGAGGAGGAAGCAGACGATGAACCACGGGAGGCAGAAGACGACGACTGAACATTTTGGACTTTTATCATTAACCTGCGGTTATGAATTATTCATTGAGAAAGAGGGGAAATAATGGGAATGTAGTAGTAGTTTGGTATCAATTTGTAGAATTTCAATAATCCCCCTAACATAGTATTATTTATTATAATGCTAATTACAATAGAATAGTAATTAATAAATAGTTTCATGAATAATAGAAATAATTACTAAATCCTTAAAGTTAGTACCCCACCCCAATATACACAGTATTCTAGTTGGGAGCTGGAATATTTAACATCTTTTTTAAACACGGAAGTCATTAGATTAATCGCCACGTTAGTGTGGCGTTCACTAACACACACTACACAATCTATCAGTGTAGTCTTTCTTTTCTTTGGGCACCCTTTTAACACCCTTTTTTCTTTTTTCACTTACATTTTCTATTTTTTTTTATATATTAAGTATTTGAATTTATGTTATATATTATATGAATGTAATTATGAACAATACCGTATAACTATTTTAGGTAGACATGGATATGGATTATTGAGATTGGTAATTTTCGTCGGGTTGGCGTTTGGGTGCCTTGTTGAGCTGGAGGGGCCGAGAGGGCTACTCCAAAAAAAACCACCCTAATACTAAAATGCAAGATATGAATTTGAAGACTGGGGATGATGGAATCACTTTCTGTAGTTGGAATGTTAAGGGAATTAATGAACCAATAAAAAGGGGTAAGGTGTTAGCGCAGCTGAATAGATTGAAAACAGACGTTATTTTCCTCCAAGAGACGCATCTCAAAAGAGATGATCAATATAGATTAACAGCTAAATGGATTTCAAAGGTATATCATTCTTCATTTATACATAAATCTAGGGGAGTTGCAATAATTATTCGTAAAGGTATACCTTTTAAACAAAGTTCTATAATAGAAGATAAAGAGGGCAGATATGTAATAATTACAGGGGAATTATACTCAAAAAAAGTAATTCTTATGAATATATATGCTCCTAATTTTGATAACCCATTATTTTTTAAGAAAATATTCAATAATATTCCTATATCCACTCAACATAATTTAATAATTGGGGGCGATTTAAATTGCACTTTGGATAACTACTTAGACAGATCCTCAACAAAAAGGAAAGCTATTTCTAATTCAAGTAAACTTATAAATTCTTTCATTAATTCAACTAACGTTAAGGATATTTGGAGATTAGAGAACCCATCTGGACGAGAATATTCTTTTTTCTCGCCCGTATTCGGAACCTACTCGAGGATAGATTACTTTTTAATAGACTCAAAACTGCTTCCCTTTACGTACAATGCAAAATATCACAATATTATTATTTCAGATCATGCACCATTAACATTTAAGATAAAACTAAAAGATATATCTAATAAAACTATGACTTGGAGATTTAATCCTCAGATACTGAAGGACAAGGATTGTTGTAATCATGTGGCAGAACAGATTGAATTATTCTTTGAGACAAACGGCACACCTGAAATTTCACCATTGTTACTTTGGGATACATTTAAGGCATTCATGCGTGGTGCAATAATATCGGCACAAGCATATTTTAATAAAGAAAACCGAAAGAGGGAACAGAAGTTAGAAATGGAGATAAAACAACTAGACAATGAGAATATAAAACACCCTTCTAAGGAGTTAAGTAATAAAATTGCAATAGCAAAGTATAGACTAAATAAAATAGACTCTAATCAAGTCATCAAACTTTTTCAACAAACCAAACAAGTGCATTTTGAATTTGGTGATAAACCGCATAAATTGCTAGCACGACAATTAAGAAAATTAGACGATGAAAAAACGATACATGGAATCAGATCAATGCAAGGAAATATATTGACCATACCAAAAGATATTAATGATAGATTTTTACAATATTACCAAAATCTTTACTCATCAAAGTTAACAGGACAAACAGATGGAATGGAAACATTTCTACAAGAATGTCAAATTAAGAGTTTAGATCAGGAAGGGAGACACTTGTTAAATGCTGAAATATCAGTGAAAGATATCGCAGAATCAATTGGTTCATTAAAGAATGGAAAAGCTGCGGGGCCTGACGGCCTGAGTGCAGAATTTTATTAAAAATTTCAAGATCTGATCTCTCCAAGACTACATACAGTGTATAGACATGCATATGAACAAGGAAAATTACCAGATTCTTTAAATGAATCCACAATTACACTCATACCTAAGGTAGATAAAGATCTGGAGGATCCTGGTTCATATAGAGCGATTGCCCTTCTAAATACAGACCAAAAAATATTAGCTAAAGTTTTATCTAGGAGACTAAGTTTGGTGATTTCTAAATTAATACATTATGATCAAACAGGTTTTATTCCAAAACGCTATTCATCTCATAATCTAAGACGCCTGTTTAATATTATATATTCTAAAAGAATACGAGATACGGAATTAGCAGTCATATCGTTAGACGCAGAAAAAGCATTTGACCAGGTGGAATGGTTATATTTATTTAATATAATGGAAAAGTTCCAATTGGGGGATCAATTTTGTAAATGGGTAAGAATCCTATACTCGGATCCTACTGCAAGAATTCTAACTAATCAAATACTATCAGTTAAATTTAAACTCTTTAGGGGATGTAGACAAGGATGTCCGTTATCGCCTTTATTATTTGCCTTGGCGATAGAGCCTTTGGCGGAAAAAATTAGATCAGAACCTGAAATATACGGTTATAATACTGATACAACAACTAATAAAATATCCTTATATGCAGATGATGTTTTGATTTACATCACAAAACCTGAAATTAGTATTCCAATGTTGTTTGATGTTATAAATAAATTTAGTACATTTTCTGGATATAGGATTAATTGGAATAAAAGTGATATTATGCCAATAACTAATATAAATTTAAACATATTACAACAATATCCATTATCAATAGTTACTGACAAAATTAAATATTTAGGAATTAATGTATCTAAATCTCACAATTCATTAATTAGATCGAATTATCCTCAATTATTAGATAAACTTAAAAAAAATATTTTATATTGGAAAACACTGCCTATATCTTTGATTGGTAGAATAAATGCTATAAAGATGGTTTTTCTACCACAATTATTATATCTGTTTCAAGCTATCCCTTTTTTCCTTCCGAAAACCTTTTTTAAAAAAATTGATAATATTGTTAATAGTTTTATCTGGGATTATAAAAATCATAGAATAAGTAAAAAACATTTATGTAAGTCAAAGATAAATGGAGGATTAGCACTTCCAAATTTTCTATACTATTTCTGGGCAGTACAGATTAAGAATATGAATTTTTGGTGGGTAAATACGGACCTGGAACCAACGTGGCTAAAAATAGAAAAGGAAGATTGTTTGCCTTTCAACGTAGATTCAATTATTTTTGCCCCAAAGGAAGTTCAAAAAAAAATTTATAGGGACAATCCAATCATTTATAATAATAGACGTATTTGGAAACAAATAGTCAAGACTTTACAATTAGACAATCTTTCATTTAGATTACCAATTATGAATAACCCATTATTTAAGCCCTCCACATTGGATGGAGGGTTCAGACATTGGGATAATTTAGGAATTACAAGGGTAGAGCACCTCTATAGAAATGGAAAATTTCTTTCATTTCAGGAGTTACAAGATATCTACGGATTGTCTTCACAGCATTTGTTTAGGTATTTCCAAATTAGAGATTATATTAAATCTAATACACAGGATTTTAAAAATAAAGAACCAGGATTATTAGATGAATCGTTTAACTGGCATCCAACCACAGAAAAATTAATAGCTTATATATATAACATCATTATGGATAAGGAGAATCCAATAACTGAAACATATCGTCAAGCATGGGAAAATGAAATTGGATCACCTATAACCAAAGAAAATTGGGAAGAAAGTCTACAACGAATACACCGGTGCTCGTTAAATGCTAGACATATATTAATACAATTTAAAGTATTATACAGATTACATTATTCGAAAACTAAATTAAATAGTATATTTCCTAATCTCTCCTCTATTTGTGATAAATGTAAGAATTTAGAAGCAAATTTAACACACAGTTTTGTTACATGTCCTAAATTGAACAGAAATTTTTAAAGTTATTTCTGAAGTTCTTAAAGTTCAATTAGAACCTGACCCAAAGCTAATAATACTGGGAATTCCAGAGGCTAATTTGATATTTACACTAGATCAAAGAAATTTCCTTGATTATTGTTTGATATTAGGGAAAAAAATAATATTGAAATTTTGGAAGGGAACATTATCCCCAACAATTAAAATGTGGGCATCAGAGATGTTGGAGACGTTGCAGTTGAAAGAATCAGATTTGTCCTTTTGGACAAGTATAATTCTTTTGAACAGATATGGTCTCCATATATACAGTATTTGGAGAAGTAGCTGTTCTTGGCATCACGGCTCGACTGGCACCCTGCGGGATTTGATGAAAATAATGTATTGGTATACCAGGATATATGCATGTCTTTACTGATATTATTATTTGTAGTTGTTTCATTTACAATATATTGTGTGGCTTTTAATTGATATATATACATAATATGTCTTTTTTCTTTTTCTTCATTTTTTCTTTTTCTTTTATACCAAATAATTATTAAGGAATTATAATTTTATTGATTAATAATGGTATTTCTCTTTACCCACTTTTATTTAAAAAAAAAATAAGATAATAATCATTAGAGTACAAATATTGATTTAAGTTGATGTTTATAACTCAGTTTTAAACATTGAGAATTGTTTATTGCTAATAAAAAAATTATTCAGAAATAATATAAGAAATTTGGAAGTGCTAATCCTCCATTTATCTTAGATTTGCATAAATGTTTTTTACTTATTCTATGATTTTTATAGTCCCAGATAAAACTATTAACAATATTATCAGTTTAAAAAAAAAATTTCGGGAGGTAAAAAGGAATAGCTTGAAACAAATATAACAATTGTGGTAAAAAAAACATTTTTATAGCATTTATTCTACCGATCATAGATATAGGAAGTGTTTTCCAATATAAAATATTTTTTCTAAGTTTATTTAATAGTTGAGGATAATTAGATTTAATTAATGAGTTATAGGATTTAGATACATTAATTCCTAAATATTTAAATTTATCTGTAACTATTTTTAGTGGATATTGTTGTAGTATATTTAAATTTATTCCAGTTATAGGCATAATATCACTTTTGTTCCAATTAATCCTATATCCAGAAAATGTACTAAATTTAGTTATAACATTAAATAGCTTAGGAATACTAATTTCCGGTTTTGTAAGATAAATTAAGACATCATCTGCATATAAAGATATTTTATTAGTTGTTGTATCAATATTATATCCATATATTTCAGGTTCAGATCTAATTCTTTCCGCCAAAGGCTCTATCACCAAAGCGAATAATAAAGGCGATAACGGACATCCCTGTCTACACCCCCTAAAAAGCTTAAATTTAGCTGATAATATTTGGTTAGTTAATATTCTTGCATTAGGATTCAAATATAGAATTCTTACCCATTTACAAAATCTATCCCCCAATTGGAACTTTTCCATTATTTTAAATAAATATGGCCATTCCACCTGATCGAATGCTTTTTCTGCATCTAACGATATAACCGCTAATTCCGTATCCCATACTCTTTTTGAATATATAATATTAAATAAACGTCTGAGATTATGGGATGAATAACGTTTTGGAATAAAATCTGTTTGATCGTGATGTATTAATTTAGAGATCACCAGACTTAATCTCCGAGATAAAACTTTAGCTAATATTTTTTGATCTGTGTTTAGAAGAGCAATCACTCTGTATGATCCAGGATCTTCCAAATCCTTGTCTACCTTAGGAATAAGTGTAATTGTGGATTAATTTAAAGATTCCGGTAATTTTCCTTGTTCATATGTATATCTATACACTGTGTGTAATCTTGGGGAAATCAGATCTTGAAATTTCTTATAAAATTGTGCACTCAGGGCATCAGGGCCCGCAGCTTTTCCATTATTTAACGATCCAATTGATTCTTCAATATCTTTTACTGATATATCAGCATTTAACAAGTTTCTACCTTCCTGATCTAAACTATTAATTTGACATTCTTGTAGGAATGCTTCCATTCCATCTGTTTGTCCTGTTAATTTAGATGAATAAAGATTTTGATAATATTGTAGAAATATATCATTGATGTCTTTTGGTAAAGTCTATATATTTCCATGCTCAGATCTAATTCTATGTATCATTTTTTCATCATCTATTTTTTCTGAGTTGTCGTGCCAACAATTTTTGTGGTTTGTCTCCAAATTCGAAATGCACTTGTTTAGTTTGTTGAAAAAGTTTAATGACTTGGTTAGAATATATTTTATTTAGTCTATATTTTAATATTGCAATTTTATTACTTAACACTTTAGAAGGATGTTTTATATTTTCAATATCTAATTGTTTTATCTCCTTTTCTAACTTTTGTTCCGTCTTTCGATTTTCTTTATTAAAATATGCTTGTGCTGATATTATTGCACCACGCATAAATGCTTTAAATGTATCCCAAAGTAGCGATGGTGAAATTTCAGGTTTGTCATTAGTTTCAAAAAATAATTTAATCTGTTTTACCACGTAATCATAACAGTCCTTGTCCTTTAATATTTGGGGATTAAATCTCCAAGTAGGAGTTCTATTAGTTATATCTTTTAATTTTATCTTAAATGTTAGTGGAGCGTGATCCAAAATGATAATATTGTAGATATTTTGCATCATACGTAAATGGAAGTAGTTTTGAATCTATTAAAAAATAATCTATCCTCGAGTAAGTTCCAAATACGGGCGAGAAGAAGGAATATTCTCGTCCAGATGGATTATCTAATCTCCAAATATCCTTAACATTTGCTGTACTAATAAAATAATTTATGTTTACTTGACTTAGAGACAGCTTTCCTTTTTGTTGAAGATCTATCTAAATAGTTATCTAAAGTGCAATTTAAATCACCCCCAATTATTAAATTATATTGAGTGGATATAGGGATATTATTAAATATGTTCTTAAAAAATAATGGATTATCAAAATTAGGGGCATATATATTCATAAGAATTACTTTCTTAGAATATAATTCCCCTGTAATTATTACATATCTACCCTCCGTATCCTCTATTGTAGAGCTTTGTTTAAAAGGTATACCTTTACGAATAATTATTGCTACTCCTCTAGATTTATGTATAAATGAAGAGTGATACACCTTCGAAATCCATTTAGCTGTTAATCTGTGTTGAGCATCTTTTTTGAGATGAGTCTCTTGAAGAAAAGTAACATCTGATTTCAATCTGTTTAACTGGGCTAACACCTTTCCCCTTTTAATTGGTTCATTAATTCCCTTAACATTCCAACCACAGAAGGTAATTCCATCACCCCCAGTCTTCACATTAATGTCTTGCATTTTACTGTTAGGGTGGTTTATTTTGGAGTAGCCTTCTCGACTCCTCCAGCTCAACATTATACCCAAACATTAATTTGATGAAAATTAATATCCTTATTATTTCATATACACGTCTTCTTAAACTAATTATATAATACCGATCGTAAATGCATTCATATAGTATATAATATAAAATCAAATATTTGATATATAAAAAATAATAAAAAATGTAAATTAAAAAAAAGTAAAGGGTGTTAGTAGAGTGCCCAGAAAAAAAAGAAACTACACCTGTATATTGTGTGTGCATTAGTGAAAGCCACACTAGCGTGGCTATTAATCTATCGACTTCCGTTTTTTAAAAACAAAAAGATGTTAATTGTTCCAGCTCCTATCTTGGATGCTGCGTATATTGGGGTGGGGTACTAACTTTACATACTTAGTAGTTATTTCTATTATTCATATTACTAGTATCTATTATAATTAATATTATAATAAGTAATACTATGTTAGAGGAATAATTGAGATTTTTAATAATTAATACAAAACTATGACTTCATGTCCATTATTCCTCCTCTTTCTCAATGAATAATTCATAACCGCAGGTGGGTGATAAAAGTTCAGCCTTCTTCTTCTTCCTCCAGTTCTTCTTCGTCTTCTTCCTCTTCTATTTTCTTCTGTATGTTTCGAGCGAATTCCAGTGCTTCTGTATGCTTAACGAAACGGTGCTCCTTGTTATTGTAGGTTACTCTCAGTGTTGCTGGGTACATCAAGCCATATCTGAGATCCTTTATATTCCTCAGAATACCTCTTGTTTCTGTGAATAAAGATCTTCTCTTAGCCACTTCCGCTGGGTAATCTCTAAAAATACTGATGTTATCTCCCTCGTATTTCAGATTTTTCTTTCGTATTATTATCTTCATCATATCTTCGAAAACGTGATTGTAAGCCACCTTTACAATCATTTGTCTTGGTGGTGCATCTCTCCCAGGAACCCGTCTTAAAGCCCTGTGTGCACGGCCCAGCAGGGGTTCTTGATCCAAATTCAAAATGTCCTTTAGGAGTTTTGCAGCAAATTTTCTAGGGTCTTGATTTCCTTCACGACCCTCGCTCAATCCTACTATACGCAAATTCTTACGTCTTTGACGTCCCTCCAAATCGATACATTTCTCATTTATTTTGCGTAGTAGTTCTGAGATGCGTTTATTCTCGGAGCGGAGCTTCTCTCTCTCCTCAGTATTTGATGCAGCAAGTTTAGTCAGTTCTTTAATTGCATCATTTTGTTGGTCGAGTGAGATTAAAATAGGATCTATCTTCGCATCCATTATTTTTTCCATCCCAGCAACTTTGTCGTTTACCTCAGCCATTTGGTTTTGTAACTCAGCGTCCGCCTTTTCTTTCCATTCACTCATCATGATCTTTACCGTCGTTACGACTTCTTTTGTTAATTCATCTTTAATTCTCTCATGAAACACCAGAATATCTGCTCTTAAAGTTTTTATTTCATCTTTATATTCCTTCTTCATTTCTTTAAGCAATTTCTTCATCTCACCTAACATGGTGTTTTTAAGTTCCTCCATTTCACTTTTCTTCAGTGAGATTTCTTCTTGGGAGGCAGCCAAACCCGAGCCCGAGGCTCCAGTGAGGCCTACCTCCCTTCTTGTAACTTTTTTTCCACCGGCGGGGGGGGAGCGCTGCATTTTAAATTTCTTACTAGAGTCGCGCGCCTGATGACATCACGCACCTTGCGATCGCAACCGGAGCCGTTCAGAGTCGTTCTCCTGGGGTGAGTACGTTTAGCTGGCCCCTTTACCCCCTTTTTTTTGCAAATTTTAGCGGAACTGAACTGGCGCGATTCCCACTTACAACATGGCGCCACCGGAAGTCTGAATATGAGATGTAGTTCTTCCCAAACAATGACACTGACTTTTGTGATCCAAGGGGAGATAGCTGAATGGATAGCAAATTGGCTTCATGGAATCTGATTGCCAGTTAAATATTTATTGTTATTTGTGAAAAGTAATATTTATCAATACTTACTTCCGGGGGTGCCACCAACAACAAATTCTGAAAGATGAATGGGAATAGAAAAAGAGAATAAAACTATTGGTATATATTAATTACTTGTGGGATGAGCCATTCTGGCGAGACCAGCATTTATTGCCCATCCTGAGCTCCCTTGAGGAGCACGTGTGGACCCAGCATCTTGACCGGCTGCACTTCATCTATTGCACTATAAGAAGCACTTGTTCAATGTGTCCCATAGTTCCCAATGAGATATGCTGTGGTTTCCAAGCTTCAACCTTATCCATTGGATGTGGGATCACTTGGCCCCATCTCTTGTCAGCTGAAGGTCTCGACCCAAAACATCACTCATTTCTTGTCTCCAGAGATACTGCCGGCCCAGCTGAGTTACTCCAGCACTCTGTGTCTATCTTCGGTATCAGACTGAACCATGGGTTTACAGACTGGGGAATATGATTTTGCTGTTGCATGTGCTCCACATTACTTCACAGCGGCTCCGTCGAGCAGTCTTGTTTCTGAATCAAATCTGTTTATTTGGGATGTCACAAGACCGATCCCTGTCACCGTTTCTTGAGCAGAGATGGACGGGCATCAAATGCTGGCCTTACCAGTGGAGCCAAATCAGAGAAAGGAAGAAGCAGGTTATGAGATTAACTCTAACGCAATAGTTGCTGTAGATGCTGCTGTTGAAGATACAATTGAATTGGGTTGTGAACAATTTAAAATCAGCAGCAATAATTTAAGATTGATGTTCCTGAGATAATGTGAGCAGTGTGTTGAGGAGATGGGGCTATGATCATACCTGTAGTTGATGATGATGTTGTTGACTCTGGAAGGGATACAAATGAAGATGTGAGTGCAGGTATTATAGAATAAATCTGATTACAATGAAATCAAAGTGTGGAAGATTAGGACAATTGTTTCGCATCATGTGATAAAAACCAAGTGATATAGTCACCCTGTTTTTCACAAGAGATTTCGATTTACGAGGTATAGTTTCATGTCAAGAGGATCCAGAATGAAAACTGCCTTCCAGCTGGTCTATGTTTCAATGGATAATACCAGTTTGACTGTCGAAAATGCATAAAATTATTGGTGGAGTAGGTTTTATGGTTATTAAATGTGTGAGTGGATAATTTGCGGATTGAAACTTGCAGCAGCTTGTGAGGGTCACGACATTTGCTACATTATTATTGCTAACTTATTACCTGTTGATGTTTTTGTTTGAAATGTTGATGCTGTAAATCAAGATTTGTCTGTTTAGTTCCAGAGGAATCTGAGCAATTCCATCATTTGGTGAGTTGTTTGGAGTTAAATAAACCCGTAACAAAGGTAACACAAGCAGAGATTCTACACCATTCAATGCGGCTCTTGGAATGGGAGGTGAAAGGAATGTGGAGGCTCAGACTGGAATGGAGGTCTGAAAACAAGTGTTGCAGTTGCTTTATAGAAGATCAGTCAGTTGGTCCATGGATATGAATGATAACAACCTGCTGTGGCCCAGCTGACACCTTACCTGTTGTTGAAGTCGGAGTCGTTGTCGATGCTGGAAATGAGACAATTGACCATGTCAGTGTGGAGTGTCAAATTTCAACTCAATCCTGTCCATCTGTCCACCCGTCTATCTTTCCTCATTGTTGCTGCACATATGTAATATTGCAAAACATTTCATAGTTTTGGTTCTCAATTTAATATGTAACATGAAAACAAAAGATCAGAATTATTTTGAGAAAATTGTTGAATCTGCCTCTTTTCCCAAGATAGGTATTAACAGAATATTGATTGTTTACTACAAACTCTTTTTATGTTCTGGAAACATTTTTGTGTTCCTGCTGTCAAACATAACCATTGACAGCCCTGTCTGGAATCCTCAGAGTACAAATCATCATCATATTCTTCCTACCTTTTTAAGTAATATCTGAAGTATAGTTTCACACATGTTCATAAATTTCATGGGTGATTGTTGCTGAGAGGCAAGGAATTCATTCGTATGCAGGATATATACGTATATTGTAGGTATGTTACAAAAGTTACCTTCAGCGGCGCTGCAGTTCTGTCACTGGCCGTGTACACGATTTTGGCGCCTTTGTGTGTGGGGGGGGGGGGTTAAAATGTGATTTCTCGAGGTGTGAGCTTTTGCTGAAGATTTGTACCAAACTCGACCAATTCCATCACTTGATTGGAGATTGGGGTTTCTGTTACATTTATGAGTTTACTGATTTTGATTTGTAATTTTCTTTTTCAAATAACCGAGGCCGGTATGTGAAAATTTTTTTTTTTAATTGCTCGACAATTTTAGCGCTGGAGTAAAATAAAAATTAGCTTCTAATGCCATGAACGCCGACAACGGGGACAGATTTAAGTAGGGGACGGGTAAAGGAAGGCCGTTTATTTTTTCGTATAAACTTGCTTGTTAAGTTGACCTTAATCAAAATTTGATGTTGCGAAACGGTGATTTATTCTCCATACGAACCGGCAGTGTATTTCCTGCCGATATGGGGTTCAAATTCACCGCAACTGCAACTTTCCAATCCATCACGTTCCACAAAAACCCACTCGCAAGCTGATTTAAATGGCCATTAATTTACTGGCATTAAACACTAAATTCCTTCAATTTGGCCAATAGAATTCATGACACTGATATTTAAAAATCATTTTGTATTGTGAATTCTTGTGTGAATGTTAATTGAACACTTCGGCTTTTTAAAAAATGTTAATATTTTCTTATGAAATGGATAGATGTTTAGATCTAGTAATTGAATTTTGTAATTAGCTACAATTGGGTAACTAACTAATTATATGCTTTAATTTCAGGTCATCCAGGTAAGATTCATATTTGCTTCACAATGCTTCAATCTATAATAACTGAACATTTCTTTCAGTTCTCTTAATTTTTAAGAAAGTTATGGGCTTTTGACTGTCCTCGATCACAACTTTTATGTTAAGTCCATGGAAAAGCAATAGGGAACAAGATGCTAATTTCCGAGTATGAAAATGGCCATAACCTTTTTAATACTGAAGATATGAAAGTGAATTAGGTGTCAAATTAAATTTCTTTTTATGCTTTATCTGATGGGATAAATTGCAGACTTGATTTTTTAAATCTCAACATTTTGTAACGTTGCTATATATTGTATCCATCATCTTCCAATGGGAAATCTTAATTGTGATTCCACTCGAAAGACGTTAGAGGACTACAGTTTTCAGACAGCCTAAAACATTTGCCGAAAGGTTCTGAATGTACACACATTACTGAATTTACTTCCATGATGATCTCCATGTCTCATTTGTGTAGATCTGAAAATATTAAAATACTCTCCTGCACCTCATCAATAGTAACAAGTTCACATCCTGGCAATAGTTGTTCCCAGGTTAATGCATTGTGTAATCGTTAACGTGTTGTTCGTTACTTACTTGTTGTTGAGGTTGTGGTCGATGTTGGTGCTGGAAGAAACACATTAGTTTGTGTGAATAGGCAGACTGGAATATCTTTCCATCATCTCCCAGTTCATAGAATCAGTTCTCAGGATATTGATTTGTAAACGTCATGAAATGATTGTATGAAGCCGCCTTGAATCGTTTTTGTATGTTGCAGCGAATATCCTACGCTCAATTACTACTGTTAGACCTGTCACCTGGCTAGGCTAATTTCAAGGTCTAATATGCTTCTCTCGAAACATATAAAAAATAGGTGCAGGAGGAGCCCATTCGGCCCTTCGAGCCAGCACCACCATTCACTGTGATCATGACTGATCGTCCCCAATCAATAACGTGTGCCTGCCTTCTCCCCATTTACCTTGATTACACTAGCCCCTAGAGCACTATTTAACTCTCTCTTAAACCCATCCAGTGATTTGGCCTTTACTGCCTTCTGTGGCAGGGAATTCCACAAATTCACAACGCTCTGGGCGAAAATGTTTTTTCTTATTTTACCGACCTGACCTGAAGTTCACTTGTTGCAACCAATACACGGTTTTGCTGATCGGCAATTCAATCCCTCTCTTCCTTGAAGTTCAATGTGCCTATCAAAAAGCCTCTTAAACGGCACTATAGTATATGCCTCCAACACTACTCCTGGCAATGTGTTCCGACTTCAAGCCCCCACTATCTGCGTTAAAAATGTTGCCCTGGACATCTTCATTAAACTCCCCCCCTCACCTGATAGCTCTGCCCTCTCATGTTGGACATTTCTACCCTGAGGAACAGGTTGTGACTGTCGACAAAATGTGTAATTGACTTCCATGATAATCTCAACGTCTCATTTGTGTAGATATCAAATTTTATTTCAGTAATATTATGACATAGAGCAGAATTTTTGCCACTCATTTCATAATTTCCTATGTTTACAACATCCACAGAAAGGTTAAGATAAAATGTCTAATTATATTAAGGTTTCGACTGAAAGTATTAAAATACTCTCATCCACTTCATCAAAAGTAACATTAACATCCTGGGAATTGTTGTTCCCAATTTAATGCGAAGTGTAATTGTTAATGTTTCTCACTTACTTGTTGAAGTTGTGGTCGATGTTGGTGCTGGAAGGAAGACAGTAGTTAGTGTGAATAGGCGGAGTGGAATATCATTCCATTTTCCCCTCAGTTCATCTCAGAATATTGAATTGGAAACTTCATGCCATTATTATAAAATCTCTCCCTGCTATAGGAAAGATGTGTTCAGCTGGAAGCGGTGCTGAGAAGATTAACGAGGATGGTGCCGGCACCTGAGGGCCTGAAGTATAGTGAGAGGTTAGGCAGGCCAGGACCATAATCCTTGGAGCAACGAAGAATAGGGGTGATCTGATAAAGGTGTTGGTTTACTACATAAAGATAAAGATTTACTACAAATCTGAGGGACAACCTTTTCACACAATGAGTGGTGGGTAAATGTGGGGTCGTGCACTTCGGGATATAACAGGAAATCAAGAAGGATCCCAACGTGAAACCTCCACAGTCCAATTCCCTCCTCAGATCTTGTCTGAGCTGCTGAATTCCTCCAGCAGGTCTTTGTGGCTAAAGGCAGATGGTAAGTTCTCGTTTACTACGAGAATATTTGATCAGACCCAGGCCGTCTGATTGTAGTTATAGAGGAGCATGGTGAGAACACATCTGGCTATAATCCTCAGTCAATGTGTTCATTCAAAGCAGTGATAGATAGATGTTTGGACATAGTTGGGAATTAAAAGAAATGGCAGAATAGATAGATATAGATATACAAAGGATTGGTCATCCCATAATCAAAGGCAATAACCTCTGTTAGTTGTTAAAGAAGGAACTGCAGATGCTGGAAAATCGAGGGTACACAAAATGCTGGAGAAATTCAGCGGGTTTCATGCTGCTGCACCCGCTGAGTTTCTCCAGCATTTAGTGTAACCTCTGCTCGTTGCCTGTAAATGGTATGGATTTAACTTGAGGTAGAGGAGATTTTACCTGGTCATGATCACACCCTGATCAGCCATTCAATGATCACTTCCAACTGGTTCTGTTTCCATTCAGGTCCTTATTAATCTGAATGGGAATCACATGATAACAATGGCGTCATTACCTTCTGGCGTTGATGTTTGATGATCATATCCATAGGTTGTCATTTTGGCTGGAATAGAAAGAAGGAAAAGTTGGAGGAAAAACAAGTGAAATCTGGATTTCGAAATATGTGGAAATGCCGAAGCTGAAGGCTTTAGAAACTGGGTCCATCATAACCACTGATAGTTTTTTTAATTCAAGAGTCAAGAATGTTTTATTGTCACATGACCTGAAACGAAACAATGAAATCCTTACTTGCAGCAGCACAACAGATACTGTATGTAAACATAGTACTCTGTTAGTGTTACTGTCAGTGTGATGAGGACAGCGTGATTTGGTAGTATAGTAGATACAAGGTGTATCTGTTGATATTGTCTTTCATTGAAGGTAGTACTTGCAGTGCAGCACTTTCTCTGCATCTTTTTTCAGTTGCTCCTTTCGATTGCTGAGTCAGTACAGGAGATTGAACTCAGATGGTGTGTTAGTTACTGTATGTTAATTTTATTGGGCATCACTGAGGCAAAGGAAATGTATGAGCGTGCATGGTTGAAGAAGAGTCATAATTTCCATTTCCCCCCTTGATCAATTCAGTGGAAGGATGCTTTGGAAAGACAATTTTGCTCCAAACTGGAAGATGAGATGGATATTCAGCAACTGTGGCAGGGGTCTCACGCCTTCACAAAACCCTGTGGCAGCTCAAGTGAGATTGTGGCATCACTCCTGGTTAGGCTTGTTGCATTCTACGCTCGATTTGAAATTTTGAACACGGATGTGTCTTCTCGAGCACCCAGAGCTTCCGATGTCATTGTATTTTCAGTCACCAAGGCCGGCGTCAGAAGAAGCATCACGAGGGTGAACCAAGTAACTAAGCCAACCAACTCGCAGGAGATTTTGCGGACATCTTGAATCTGTCATTATTAAGGTCTGAGGTTCCTATCTGCTTCAATGGGCTTCAATAATACTCTAGCCCAAGAAGAGTACCGTGAGAAGAAGAGTACAGAGGGCGTCACAGTGACGCAGCGGTAGAGATGTTGCCTTGCAGCACCATACACCCGGATTAGATCCCGACTACATTTAGTGTCTGTCTGGAGATTGAATGTTCTCCCTGTGACCATGTGTGCTTCTTCCCACATTGCAAAGACTTGCCGAGTAGTACATGAATTGGCTTCTATAAATTGTTCCTGGCATGTCGGGTAGAACTATTGTACAGGTGATCGATGGTCACTAGGACTAAATTAAAACTGAATTAAATTAAAGTCGTCTAAGCTAAACTGAACGAAACATGTCTCAATGACCAACAAACATTGGCACTAATGCTCGTGTTGAAGATGTGCTTTGAGAGGTTGGTTTTGGTGTATATCAACACCTACCTTGGCAAAGACCTGAACCCACTACAATTAGCTACCAACACAATCGATCAATGCCGGCTGAAATCTCACTGGCGCTACCTTCTGCAATGGCGATGGAGAGAGTCAACTCTTTCACGTTACTGTGCATGCATATCTCTGAAGATCTGTCCTGGGCCCAGTACATTGATGTAATCTTCAAGAATGTCCATCAATATCTCTTCTTTCTTCAAAGATTGAGGAGATTTGGTATGTGTATGAATATTCTGATGTAGATTCTGGGTTAATGTATTAGCCATTATCTTGATGAATGACTGGCAGAAATAACTGAAAGTCCTGCGTGCTGACGTCTTCTGCTGGTTCATGTTTTCAGGTTCTCATGCGTTGAGGACGAGGAGCAATTACTTATCATGCTGCTGCAAGTAAGAATTTCAATGTTCATTGGGCAGTTAAACACTCTTAACTTTTCCTAGTTCATAAATTCATAAGTCATAGGAGCGGAAGTAGGCCATTTGGCCCATCGAGTCTACTCTGCCATTCTATCATGGCTGATCTATCTTTCCCTCTCAACCCCATTCTCCTGTCTTCTCCCCATAACCATGATACCCTTAACCATTGAAGGTCTGGGGGGCAATTACATCTTTGATGAATAACTTGTCATGAAGATGATTTGGTTACAATTAGGAGGTGCTGAATCTGGGCCGTATTTCTACTTATTTGGTGGGATCGAATGTTAATCCCCCAACAGTGTGATGGTGGGAGGCCTGTCAGATTCTGGTGTATACACATTTTCACACAGACTGGAGCAGGAAGGCAGATAATTGATACCACATTTATCTCCAGCAATAGTAGTTTCAAACTACAGCATGCACTTACTCGTGGGCTGACCTGACCAATGTTAGTTTTAGTATCACCCATACAGTAAATAGCTGTCAAATGGAGTTTATCTGTGTTTGGGTTAATTTAAATGCTGCGTGTCCAATTCCTGCTGCAAAGAGAATTAGTTGACTTGGAGTGGCCCTTGGTCCTTGCTACCTGCTTGCATCTCACTTTGGGCTGGTAGGACAGCTGCAGCAACTGTCCTGTCCAGGCCAGGTTTAAAATGTCTTGAGTTCACACTGGATGAGCTCACATGTTGGGTACCATTTTCAGTCGAGCCTCGACCTGACTATCCCAACCCTTATGATTATTGATGGTTTTGGAGGGAAATGGGCACTCCCCAATCAACAGGGTGAAAGGGTACCTCATTGTCTCATTCACTGCAAAGAAGCAAAGTTTCGCAGAAATGTGTGACTCCATGTAAACAATTGCATGGCAGATGTTAACTTCATTTTTTCTGGGGGAGACAGCAGTCTGACAGTATTCACTGGAAGGAGCTGAGATCTAATTGCATGTTACAAATGAATTGTAGAGGTTCGACCAAGTGACAATATGCTGTGAAATTCCATACCTGTTGTTGAAGTTGCTGTTGTTTCAGGTGCTGGAGAAGACACCGTGGTAGGTAGGAATATGAAAACACGAGAAATAGTTGGTGAATGGAAAATTACTGAACAGGGTACATGGACAAAAGCATTTCTTTCAAACTGATTTTGGTGACTGCCTTCGATTGATTTTCAGACAATTTCAATCCACAACAGTTGTAATTCACGCTCTGGTTTTTTCTGTATTAAGGAAGATGGTAATTGGTGTGAAAATGATGCTTTGGCTGAGGAAGGAGGGTTCAGTTTTTGTGGTACAAGTCAGGGTGGGGCAGAAGTTGGAACTTAATTAGTGGAATGAGATGGGGAGAGAATGATGCGCAGCTCAGCCACGTGGGGGACAGATAGAGAGAGTGGTGATAGGAATGATGAATAAAAGCAGAAGAAAAATGGATGGACAGGTGAGTGTTTGTGGGAGAAGAAGAAAGGGCGTGTGGGTTATCTAATTCAATATTCATTACGTTGGGTTGTTAGGTACTGAGGTGGAATATGAGATGTAGTTCTTCCAAAACAATGACACTGACTTTTGTGATCCAAGGGGAGATAGCTGAATGGATAGCAAATTGGCTTCATGGAATCTGATTGCCAGTTAAATATTTATTGTTATTTGTGAAAAGTAATATTTATCAATACTTACTTCCGGGGGTGCCACCAACAACAAATTCTGAAAGATGAATGGGAATAGAAAAAGAGAATAAAACTATTGGTATATATTAATTACTTGTGGGATGAGCCATTCTGGCGAGACCAGCATTTATTGCCCATCCTGAGCTCCCTTGAGGAGCAGGTGTGGACCCAGCATCTTGACCGGCTGCACTTCATCTATTGCACTATAAGAAGCACTTGTTCAATGTGTCCCATAGTTCCCAATAAGATATGCTGTGGTTTCCAAGCTTCAACCTTATCCATTGGATGTGGGATCACTTGGCCCCATCTCTTGTCAGCTGAAGGGTCTCGACCCAAAACATCACTCATTTCTTGTCTCCAGAGATACTGCCGGCCCAGCTGAGTTACTCCAGCACTCTGTGTCTATCTTCGGTATCAGACTGAACCATGGGTTTACAGACTGTGGAATATGATTTTGCTGTTGCATGTGCTCCACATTACTTCACAGAGGCTCCGTGGAGCAGTCTTGTTTCTGAATCAAATCTGTTAATTTGGGATATCACAAGACCGATCCCTGTCACCGTTTCTTGAGCAGAGATGGACGGGCATCAAATGCTGGCCTTATCAGTGGAGCCAAATCAGAGAAAGGAAGAAGCAGGTTATGAGATTAACTCTAACACAATAGTTGCTGTAGATGCTGCTGTTGAAGATACAATTGAATTGGGTTGTGAACAATTTAAAATCAGCAGCAGTAATTTAAGATTGATGTTCCTGGGATAATGTGAGCAGTGTGTTGAGGAGATGGGGCTATGATCATACCTGTAGTTGATGATGATGTTGTTGACTCTGGAAGGGATACAAATGAAGATGTGAGTGCAGGTATTATAGAATAAATCTGATTACAATGAAATCAAAGTGTGGAAGATTAGGACAATTGTTTTGCATCATGTGATAAAAACCAAGTGATATAGTCACCCTGTTTTTCACAAGAAATTTCCATTTACGAGGTATAGTTTCATGTCAAGAGGATCCAGAATGAAAATTGCCTTCCAGCTGGTCTATGTTTCAATGGATAATACCAGTTTGACTGTCGAAAATGCATAAAATTATTGGTGGAGTAGGTTTTATGGTTATTAAATGTGTCCAGACTGCTGGTTTAACGAACGTATCTCCTTAAGTGTGCATGCTCTTATGAGTGGATTATTTGCGGATTGAAACTTGCAGCAACTTGTGAGGGTCACGACATTTGCTACATTATTATTGCTAACTTATTACCTGTTGATGTTTTTGTTTGAAATGTTGATGCTGTAAATCAAGATTTGTCTGTTTAGTTCGAGAGGAATCTGAGCAATTCCATCATTTGGTGAGTTGTTTGGAGTTAAATAAACCCGTGACAAAGGTAACACAAGCAGAGATTCTACACCATTCAATGCGGCTCTTGGAATGGGAGGTGAAAGGAATGTGGAGGCTCAGACTGTAATGGAGGTCTGAAAACAAGTGTTGCAGTGGCTTTATAGAAGATCAGTCAGTTGGTCCATATAGATGAATGATAACAACCTGCTGTGGCCCAGCTGACACCTTACCTGTTGTTGAAGTCGTTGTCGATGCTGGAAATGAGACAATTGACCATGTCAGTGTGGAGTGTCAAATTTCAACTCAATCCTGTCCATCTGTCCACCTGTCTATCTTTCCTCATTGTTGCTGCACATATGTAATATTGAAAAACATTTCATAGTTTTGGTTCTCAATTTAATATGTAACATGAAAACAAAAGATCAGAATTATTTTGAGAAAATTGTTGAATCTGCCTCTTTTCCCAAGATAGGTATTAACAGAATATTGATTGTTTACTACAAACTCTTTTTATGTTCTGGAAACATTTTTGTGTTCCTGCTGTCAAACATAACCATTGACAGCCCTGTCTGGAATCCTCAGAGTACAAATCATCATCATATTCTTCCTACCTTTTTAAGTCATATCTGAAGTATAGTTTCACACATGTTCATAAATTTCATGGGTGATTGTTGCTGAGAGGCAAGGAATTCATTCGTATGCAGGATATATACGTATATATACTTCAAAACTTTATTTCAAAACTTACCTTCAGCGGCGCTGCAGTTCTGTCACTGGCCGTGTACACGATTTTGGCGCCTTTGTGTGTATGGGGGGGGGGGGGGGGGGGGTTAAAATGCGATTTCTCGAGGTGTGAGCTTTTGCTGAAGATTTGTACCGAACTCGACCAATTCCATCACTTGATTGGAGATTGGGGTTTCTGTTCCATTTATGAGTTTACTGATTTTGATTTGTAATTTTCTTTTTCAAATAACCGAGGACTGTATGTGAAATTTTTTTTTTTAAATCGCTCGACAATTTTAGCGCTGGAGTAAAATAAAAATTAGCTTCTAATGCCATGAACGCCGACAACGGGGACAGATTTAAGTAGGGGACGGGTAAAGGAAGGCCGTTTATTTTTTCATATAAACTTGCTTGTTAAGTTGACCTTAATCAAAATTTGATGTTGCGAAACGGTGATTTATTCTCCATACGAATCGGCAGTGTATTTCCTGCCGATATGGGGTTTAAATTCACCGCAACTGCAACTTTCCAATCCATCACGTTCCACAAAAACCCACTCGCAAGCTGATTTAAATGGCCATTAATTTACTGGCATTAAACACTAAATTCCTTCAATTTGGCCAATAAATTCATGACACTGAGATTTAAAAATCATGTTGTATTGTGAATTCTTGTGTGAATGTTATTTGAACACTTCGGCTTTTTAAAAAATGTTAATATTTTCTTATGAAATGGATAGATGTTTAGATCTAGTAATTGAATTTTGTAATTAGCTACAATTGGGTAACTAACTAATTATATGCTTTAATTTCAGGTCATCCAAGTAAGATTCATATTTGTTTCAGAATGCTTCAATCTATAATAACTGAACATTTCTTTCAGTTCTCTTAATTTTTAAGAAAGTTATGGGCTTTTGACTGTCCTCGATCACAACTTTTATGTTAAGTCCATGGAAAAGCAATAGGGAACAAGATGCTAATTTCCGAGTATGAAAATGGCCATAACCTTTTTAATACTGAAGATATGAAAGTGAATTAAGTGTCAAATTAAATTTCTTTTTATGCTTTATCTGATGGGATAAATTGCAGACTTGATTTTTTAAATCTCAACATTTTGTAACGTTGCTATATATTGTACCCATCATCTTCCAATGGGAAATCTTAATTGTGATGCCACTCGAAAGACGTTAGAGGACTACAATTTTCAGACAGCCTAAAACATTTGCCGAAAGGTTCTGAATGTACACAAATTACTGAATTTACTTCCATGATGATCTCCATGTCTCATTTGTGTAGATCTGAAAATATTAAAATACTCTCCTGCACCTCATCAATAGTAACAAGTTCACATCCTGGGAATAGTTGTTCCCAGGTTAATGCATTGTGTAATTGTTAACGTGTTGTTCGTTACTTACTTGTTGTTGAGGTTGTGGTCGATGTTGGTGCTGGAAGAAACACATTAGTTTGTGTGAATAGGCAGACTGGAATATCTTTCCATCATCTCCCAGTTCATAGAATCAGTTCTCAGGATATTGATTTGTAAACGTCATGAAATTATTGTATAAAGCCGCCTTGAATCGTTTTTGTATGTTGCAGCGAACATTCTACGCTCAATTCCCACTGTTAGACCTGTCACCTGGCTAGCCTAATTTCAAGGTCGAATATGCTTCTCTCGAAACATATAAAAAATAGGTGCAGGAGGAGGCCATTCGGCCCTTCGAGCCAGCACTACCATTCATTGTGATCATGACTGATCGTCCCCAATCAATAACGTGTGCCTGCCTTCTCCCCATATCCCTTGATTACACTAGCCCCTAGAGCACTATTTAACTCTCTCTTAAACCCATCCAGTGATTTGGCCTTTACTGCCTTCTGTGGCAGGGAATTCCACAAATTCACAACGCTCTGGGCGAAAATGTTTTTTCTTATTTTACCGACCTGACCTGAAGTTCACTTGTTGCAACCAATACACGGTTTTGCTGATCGGCAATTCAATCCCTCTCTTCCCTGAAGTTCAATGTGCCTATCAAAAAGCCTCTCAAACGGCACTATAGTATATGCCTCCAACACTACTCCTGGCAATGTGTTCCGACTTCAAGCCCCCACTATCTGCGTTAAAAATGTTGCCCTGGACATCTTCATTAAACTCCCCCACTCACCTGATAGCTCTGCCCTCTCATGTTGGACATTTCTACCCTGGGGAACAGGTTGTGACTGTCGACAAAATGTGTAATTGACTTCCATGATAATCTCAACGTCTCATTTGTGTAGATCTCAAATTTTATTTCTGTAAGATTATGACATAGAGCAGAATTTTTGCCACTCATTTCATAATTTCCTATGTTTACAACATCCACAGAAAGGTTAAGATAAAATGTCTAATTATATTAAGGTTTCGACTGAAAGTATTAAAATACTCTCATCACTTTATCAAAAGTAACATTAACATCCTGGGAATTGTTGTTCCCAAGTTAATGCGAAGTGTAATTGTGAATGTTTCTCACTTACTTGTTGAAGTTGTGGTCGATGTTGGTGCTGGAAGGAAGACAGTAGTTTGTGTGAATAGGCGGAGTGGAATATCATTCCATTTTCCCCTCAGTTCATCTCAGGATATTGAATTGGAAACTTCATGCCATTATTATAAAATCTCTCCCTGCTATAGGAAAGATGTGTTCAGCTGGAAGCGGTGCTGAGAAGATTAACGAGGATGGTGCCGGCACCTGAGGGCCTGAACTATAGTGAGAGGTTAGGCAGGCCAGGACCGTAATCCTTGGAGCAACGAATAATAGGGGTGATCTGATAAAGGTGTTGGTTTACTACATAAAGATAAAGATTTACTACAAATCTGAGGGACAACCTTTTCACACAATGAGTGGTGGGTAAATGTGGGGTCGTGCACTTCGGGATATAACAGGAAATCAAGAAGGATCCCAACATGAAACCTCCACAGTCCAATTCCCTCCTCAGATCTTGTCTGAGCTGCTGAATTCCTCCAGCAGGTCGTTGTGGCTAAAGGCAGATGGTAAGTTCACGTTTACTACGAGAATATTTGATCAGACCCAGGCCGTCTGATTGTAGTTATAGAGGAGCATGGTGAGAACACATCTGGCTATAAAGACTCAGTCAATGTGTTCATTCAAAGCAGTGATAGATAGATGTTTGGACATAGTTGGGAATTAAAAGAAATGGCAACAGTGCTAAAAAATGAATCTGGGCAGCATTCCAGAGTTACATGGGGGGGATGCTGTTATATTTGATAAGAATAGATTTACAAAGGATTGCTCATCCCATAATCATAGGCAATAACATCTGTTAGTTGTTAAAGAAGGAACTGCAGATGCTGGAAAATCGAGGGTACACAAAATGCTGGAGAAACTCAGCGGGTTTCATGCTGCTGCACCCGCTGAGTTTCTCCAGCATTTAGTGTGACCTCTGCTCGTTGCCTGTAAATGGTATGGATTTAACTTGAGGTAGAGGAGATTTTACCTGGTCATGATCACACCCTGATCACCCATTCAATGATCACTTCCAACTGGTTCTGTTTCCATTCAGGTCCTTATTAATCTGAATGAGAATCACATGATAATAATGGCGTCATTACCTTCTGGCGTTGATGTTTGATGATCATATCCATAGGTTGTCATTTTGGCTGGAATAGAAAGAAGGAGAAGTTGGAGGAAAAACAAGTGAAATCTGGATTTCTAAATATGTGGAAATGCCGAAGCTGAAGGCTTTAGAAACTGGGTCCATTATAACCACTGATAGTTTTTTTTAATTCAAGAGTCAAGAATGTTTTATTGTCACATGACCTGAAACGAAACAATGAAATCCTTACTTGCAGCAGCACAACAGATACTGTATGTAAACATAGTACTCTGTTAGTGTTACTGTCAGTGTGATGAGGACAGCGTGATTTGGTAGTATAGTAGATACAAGGTGTATCTGTTGATATTGTCTTTCATTGAAGGTAGTACTTGCAGTGCAGCACTTTCTCTGCATCTTTTTTCAGTTGCTCCTTTCGATTGCTCAGTCAGTACAGGAGATTGAACTCAGATGGTGTGTTAGTTACTGTATGTTAATTTTATTGGGCATCACTGAGGCAAAGGAAATGTATGAGCGTGCATGGTTGAAGAAGAGTCATAATTTCCATTTCCCCCCTTGATCAATTCAGTGGAAGGATGCTTTGGAAAGACAATTTTGCTCCAAACTGGAAGATGAGATGGATATTCAGCAACTGTGGCAGGGGTCTCACGCCTTCACAAAACCATGTGGCAGCTCAAGTGAGATTGTGGCATCACTCCTGGTTAGGCTTGTTGCATTCTACGCTCGATTTGAAAATTTGAACACGGATGTGTCTTCTCGAGCACCCAGAGCTTCCGATGTCATTGTATTTTCAGTCACCAAGGCCGGCGTCAGAAGAAGCATCACGAGGGTGAACCAAGTAACTAAGCCAACCAACTCGCAGGAGATTTTGCGGACATCTTGAATCTGTCATTATTAAGGTCTGAGGTTCCTATCTGCTTCAATGGGCTTCAACAATACTCTAGCCCAAGAAGAGTACCGTGACAAGAAGAGTACAGAGGGCGTCACAGTGGCGCAGCGGTAGAGATGTTGCCTTGAATGTTCTCCCTGTGACCATGTGCGCTTCTTCCCACATTGCAAAGACCTGCCGAGTAGTACATGAATTGGCTTCAATAAATTGTCCCTGGCATGTGGGGTAGAACTAGTGTACAGGTGATCGCTGGTCACTAGGACTAAATTAAAACTGAATTAAATTAAAGTCGTCTAAGCTAAACTGAACGAAACATGTCTCAATGACCAACAAACATTGGCACTAATGCTCGTGTTGAAGACGTGCTTTGAGAGGTTGGTTTTGGTGTATATCAACACCTGCCTTGGCAAAGACCTGAACCCACTACAATTAGCTACCAACACAATCGATCAATGCCGGCTGAAATCTCACTGGCGCTACCTTCTGCAATGGCGATGGAGAGAGTCAACTCTTTCAAGTTACTGTGCATGCATATCTCTGAAGGTCTGTCCTGGGCCCAGTACATTGATGTAATCTTCAACAATGTCCATCAATACCTCTTCTTTCTTCACAGATTGAGGAGATTTGGTAAGTGTATGAATATTCTGATGTAGATTCTGGGTTGGTGTATTAGCCATTATCTTGATGAGTGACTGGCAGAAATAACTGAAAGTCCTGCGTGCTGACGTCTTCTGCTGGTTCATGTTTTCATGTTCTCATGCGTTGAGGACAAGGAGCAACTACTTATCATGCTGCTGCAAGTAAGACTTTCAATGTTCATTGGACAGTTAAACACTCTTAACTTTTCCTAGTTCATAAATTCAGAAGTTATAGGAGCGGAAGCAGGCCATTTGGCCCATCGAGTCTACTCCGCCATTCTATCATGGCTGATCTATCTTTCCCTCTCAACCCCATTCTCCTGTCTTCTCCCCATAACCATGATACCCTTAACCATTGAAGGTCTGGGGGGCAATTACATCTTTGATGAATAACTTGTCATGAAGATGATTTGGTTACAATTAGGAGGTGCTGAATCTGGGCTGTATTTCCACTTATCTGGTGGGATCGAATGTTAATCCCCCAACATTGTGATGATGGGAGGCCTGTCAGATTCTGGTGGATACACATTTTCACACAGACTGGAGCAGGAAGGCAGATAATTGATACCACATTTATCTCCAGCAATAGTAGTTTCAAACTATAGGATGCACTTACTCGTGGGCTGACCTGACCAATGTTAGTTTTAGTATCACCCATACAGTAAATAGCTGTCAAATGGAGTTTATCTGTGTTTGGGTTAATTTAAATGCTGCGTGTCCAATTCCTGCTGCAAAGAGAATTAGTTGACTTGGAGTGGCCCTTGGTCCTTGCTCCTGCTTGCATCTCGCTTTGGGCTGGTAGGACAGCTGCAGCAACTGTCCTGTCCAGGCCAGGTTTAAAATGTCTTGAGTTCACACTGGATGAGCTCACTTGTTGGGTACCATTTTCAGTCGAGCCTCGACCTGACTATCCCAACCCTAATGATTACTGATGGTTTTGGAGGGAAATGGGCACTCCCCAGTCGACAGGGTGAAAGGGTACCTTCATTGTCTCATTCACTGCAAAGAAGCAAAATTTCGCAGAAATGCGTGACTCCATGTAAGCAATTGCATGGCAGATGTTAACTTCATTTTTTCTGGGGGAGACAGCAGTCTGACAGTATTCACTGGAAGGAGATGAGATCTAATTGCATGTTGCAAATGAATTGTAGAGGTTCGACCAAGTGACAATATGCTGTGAAATTCCATACCTGTTGTTGAAGTTGCTGTTGTTTCAGGTGCTGGAGAAGACACCGTGGTAGGTAGGAATATGAAAACACGAGAAATAGTTGGTGAATGGAAAATGACTGAACAGGGTACATGGACAAAAGCATTTCTTTCAAACTGATTTTGGTGACTGTCTTCGATTGATTTTCAGACAATTTCAATCCACAACAGTTGTAATTCACGCTCTGGATGTTTCTGTATTAAGGAAGATGGTAATTGGTGTGAAAATGATGCTTTGGCTGAGGAAGGAGGGTTCTGTTTTTGTGGTACAAGTTAGGGTGGGGCAGAGGTTGGAACTTAATTAGTGGAATGAGATGGGGAGAGAATGATGGGCAGCTCAGCCACGTGGGGGACAGATAGAGTGAGTGGTGATAGGAATGATGAATAAAAGCAGAAGAAAAATGGATGGACAGGTGAGTGTTTGTGGGAGAAGAAGAAAGGGCGTGTGGGTTACCTAATTCAATATTCATTACGTTGGGTTGTTAGGTACTGAGGTAGAATATGAGATGTAGTTCTTCCAAAACAATGACACTGACTTTTGTGATCCAAGGGGGGATAGCTGAATGAATAGCAAATTGGCTTCATGGAATCTGATTGCCAGTTAAATATTTATTGTTATTTGTGAAAAGTAATATTTATCAATACTTACTTCCGGGGGTGCCACCAACAACAAATTCTGAAAGATGAATGGGAATAGAAAAAGAGAATAAAACTATTGGTATATATTAATTACTTGTGGGATGAGCCATTCTGGCGAGACCAGCATTTATTGCCCATCCTGAGCTCCCTTGAGGAGCAGGTGTGGACCCAGCATCTTGACCGGCTGCACTTCATCTATTGCACTACAAGAAGCACTTGTTCAATGTGTCCCATAGTTCCCAATAAGATATGCTGTGGTTTCCAAGCTTCAACCTTATCCATTGGATGTGGGATCACTTGGCCCCATCTCTTGTCAGCTGAAGGGTCTCGACCCAAAACATCACTCATTTCTTGTCTCCAGAGATACTGCCGGCCCAGCTGAGTTACTCCAGCACTCTGTGTCTATCTTCGGTATCAGACTGAACCATGGGTTTACAGACTGGGGAATATGATTTTGCTGTTGCATGTGCTCCACATTACTTCACAGAGGCTCCGTGGAGCAGTCTTGTTTCTGAATCAAATCTGTTAATTTGGGATATCACAAGACCGATCCCTGTCACCGTTTCTTGAGCAGAGATGGACGGGCATCAAATGCTGGCCTTACAAGTGGAGCCAAATCAGAGAAAGGAAGAAGCAGGTTATGAGATTAACTCTAACGCAATAGTTGCTGTAGATGCTGCTGTTGAAGATACAATTGAATTGGGTTGTGAACAATTTAAAATCAGCAGCAATAATTTAAGATCGATGTTCCTGGGATAATGTGAGCAGTGTGTTGAGGAGATGGGGCTATGATCATACCTGTAGTTGACTCTGGAAGGGATACAAATGAAGATGTGAGTGCAGATATTATAGAATAAATCTGATTACAATGAAATCAAAGTGTGGAAGATTAGGACAATTGTTTTGCATCATGTGATAAAAACCAAGTGATATAGTCACCCTGTTTTTCACAAGAAATTTCCATTTACGAGGTATAGTTTCATGTCAAGAGGATCCAGAATGAAAACTGCCTTCCAGCTGGTCTATGTTTCAATGGATAATACCAGTTTGACTGTCGAAAATGCATAAAATTATTGGTGGAGTAGTTTTTATGGTTATTAAATGTGTCCAGACTGTTGGTTTAACGAACTTATCTCCTTAAGTGTGCATGCTCTTATGAGTGGATTATTTGCGGATTGAAACTTGCTGCAACTTGTGATGGTCACGACATTTGCTACATTATTATTGCTAACTTATTACCTGTTGATGTTTTTGTTTGAAATGTTGATGCTGTAAATCAAGATTTCTCTGTTTAGTTCCAGAGGAATCTGAGCAATTCCATCATTTGGTGAGTTGTTTGGAGTTAAATAAACCCGTGACAAAGGTAACACAAGCAGAGATTCTACACCATTCAATGCGGCTCTTGGAATGGGAGGTGAAAGGAATGTGGAGGCTCAGACTGGAATGGAGGTCTGAAAACAAGTGTTGCAGTGGCTTTATAGAAGATCAGTCAGTTGGTCCATGGATATGAATGATAACAACCTGCTGTGGCCCAGCTGACACCTTACCTGTTGTTGAAGTCGGAGTCGTTGTTGATGCTGGAAATGAGACAATTGACCATGTCAGTGTGGAGTGTCAAATTTCAACTCAATCCTGTCCATCTGTCCACAGGTCTATCTTTCCTCATTGTTGCTGCACATATGTAATATTGCAAAACATTTCATAGTTTTGGTTCTCAATTTAATATGTAACATGAAAACAAAAGATAAGAATTATTTTGAGAAAATTGTTGAATCTGCCTCTTTTCCCAAGATAGGTATTAACAGAATATTGATTGTTTACTACAAACTCTTTTTATGTTCTGGAAACATTTTTGTGTTCCTGCTGTCAAACATAACCATTGACAGCCCTGTCTGGAATCCTCAGAGTACAAATCATCATCATATTCTTCCTACCTTTTTAAGTAATATCTGAAGTATAGTTTCACACATGTTCATAAATTTCATGGGTGATTGTTGCTGAGAGGCAAGGAATTCATTCGTATGCAGGATATATACGTATATTGTAAGTATGTTACAAAACTTACCTTCAGCGGCGCTGCAGTTCTGTCACTGGCCGTGTCACGATTTTGGCGCCTTTGTGAGTGGGGGGGGGGGGGGGCGGGGGGGGGGGTTAAAATGCGATTTCTCGAGGTGTGAGCTTTTGCTGAAGATTTGTACCGAACTCGACCAATTCCATCACTTGATTGGAGATTGGGGTTTCTGTTCCATTTTTGGGTTTACTGATTTTGATTTGTAATTTTCTTTTTCAAATAACCGAGGCCGGTATGTGAAATTTTTTTTTTTTAATCGCTCGACAATTTTAGCGCTGGAGTAAAATAAAAATTAGCTTCTAATGCCATGAACGCCGACAACGGGGACAGATTTAAGTAGGGGACGGGTAAAGGAAGGCCGTTTATTTTTTCATATAAACTTGCTTGTTAAGTTGACCTTGATCAAAATTTGATGTTGCGAAACGGTGATTTATTCTCCATACGAACCGGCAGTGTATTTCCTGCCGATATGGGGTTTAAATTCACCGCAACTGCAACTTTCCAATCCATCACGTTCCACAAAAACCGACTCGCAAGCTGATTTAAATGGCCATTAATTTACTGGCATTAAACACTAAATTCCTTCAATTTGGCCAATACATTCATGACACTGAGATTTAAAAATCATGTTGTATTGTGAATTCTTGTCTGAATGTTATTTGAACACTTCGGCTTTTTAAAAAATGTTAATATTTTCTTTTGAAATGGATAGATGTTTAGATCTAGTAATTGAATTTTGTAATTAGCTGCAATTGGGTAACTAACTAATTATATGCTTTAATTTCAGGTCATCCAAGGAAGATTCATATTTGTTTCAGAATGCTTCAATCTATAATAACTGAACATTTCTTTCAGTTCTCTTAATTTTTAAGAAAGTTATGGGCTTTTGACTGTCCTCGATCACAACTTTTATGTTAAGTCCATGGAAAAGCAATAGGGAACAAGATGCTAATTTCCGAGTATGAAAATGGCCATAACCTTTTTAATACTGAAGATATGAAAGTGAATTAGGTGTCAAATTAAATTTCTTTTTATGCTTTATCTGATGGGATAAATTGCAGACTTGATTTTTTTAAATCTCAACATTTTGTAACGTTGCTATATATTGTACCCATCATCTTCCAATGGGAAATCTTAATTGTGATGCCACTCGAAAGACGTTAGAGGACTACAATTTTCAGACAGCCTAAAACATTTGCCGAAAGGTTCTGAATGTACACAAATTACTGAATTTACTTCCATGATGATCTCCATGTCTCATTTGTGTAGATCTGAAAATATTAAAATACTCTCCTGCACCTCATCAATAGTAACAAGTTCACATCCTGGGAATAGTTGTTCCCAGGTTAATGCATTGTGTAATTGTTAACGTGTTGTTCGTTACTTACTTGTTGTTGAGGTTGTGGTCGATGTTGGTGCTGGAAGAAACACATTAGTTTGTGTGAATAGGCAGACCGGAATATCTTTCCATCATCTCC
Source organism: Raja brachyura (assembly GCA_963514005.1). The sequence continues at coordinate 46,074,957 of OY740798.1, read as the reverse complement.
CAGTTGATAGAATCAGTTCTCAGGATATTGATTTGTAAACGTCATGAAATTATTGTATAAAGCCGCCTTGAATCGTTTTTGTATGTTGCAGCGAATATCCTACGCTCAATTTCCACTGTTAGACCTGTCACCTGGCTAGGCTAATTTCAAGGTCTAATATGCTTCTCTCGAAACATATAAAAAATAGGTGCAGGAGGAGGCCATTCGGCCCTTCGAGCCAGCACCACCATTCACTGTGATCATGACTGATCGTCCCCAATCAATAACGTGTGCCTGCCTTCTCCCCATATCCCTTGATTACACATAGCCCCTAGAGCACTATTTAACTCTCTCTTAAACCCATCCATTGATTTGGCCTTTACTGCCTTCTGTGGCAGGGAATTCCACAAATTCACAACTCTCTGGGCGAAAATGTTTTTTCTTATTTTACCGACCTGACCTGAAGTTCACTTGTTGCAACCAATACACGGTTTTGCTGATCGGCAATTCAATCCCTCTCTTCCCTGAAGTTCAATGTGCCCGTCAAAAAGCCTCTTAAACGGCACTATAGTATATGCCTCCAACACTACTCCTGGCAATGTGTTCCGAATTCAAGCCCCCACTATCTGCGTTAAAAATGTTGCCCTGGACATCTTCAATAAACTCCCCCACTCACCTGATAGCTCTGCCCTCTCATGTTGGACATTTCTACCCTGAGGAACAGGTTGTGACTGTCGACAAAATGTGTAATTGACTTCCATGATCATCTCAACGTCTCATTTGTGTAGATCTCAAATTTTATTTCAGTAAAATTATGACATAGAGCAGAATTTTTGCCACTCATTTCATAATTTCCTATGTTTACAACATCCACAGAAAGGTTAAGATAAAATGTCTAATTATATTAAGGTTTCGACTGAAAGTATTAAAATACTCTCATCCACTTCATCAAAAGTAACATTAACATCCTGGGAATAGTTGTTCCCAAGTTAATGCGAAGTGTAATTGTTAATGTTTCTCACTTACTTGTTGAAGTTGTGGTCGATGTTGGTGCTGGAAGGAAGACAGTAATTTGTGTGAATAGGCGGAGTGGAATATCATTCCATTTTCCCCTCAGTTCATCTCAGGATATTGAATTGGAAACTTCATGCCATTATTATAAAATCTCTCCCTGCTATAGAAAAGATGTGTTCAGCTGGAAGCGGTGCTGAGAAGATTAACGAGGATGGTGCCGGCACCTGAGGGCCTGAACTATAGTGAGAGGTTAGGCAGGCCAGGACCGTAATCCTTGGAGCAACGAAGAATAGGGGTGATCTGATAAAGGTGTTGGTTTACTACATAAAGATAAAGATTTACTACAAATCTGAGGGACAACCTTTTCACACAATGAGTGGTGGGTAAATGTGGGGTGGTGCACTTCGGGATATAACAGGAAATCAAGAAGGATCCCAACGTGAAACCTCCCCAGTCCAATTCCCTCCTCAGATCTTGTCTGAGCTGCTGAATTCCTCCAGCAGGTCGTTGTGGCTAAAGGCAGATGGTAAGTTCACGTTTACTACGAGAATATTCGATCAGACCCAGGCCGTCTGATTGTAGTTATAGAGGAGCATGGTGAGAACACATCTGGCTATAAAGACTCAGTCAATGTGTTCATTCAAAGCAGTGAAAGATAGATGTTTGGACATAGATGGGAATTAAAAGAAATGGCAGAATAGATAGATATAGATATACAAAGGATTACTCATCCCATAATCAAAGGCAATAACCTCTGTTAGTTGTTAAAGAAGGAACTGCAGATGCTGGAAAATCGAGGGTACACAAAATGCTGGAGAAACTCAGCGGGTTTCATGCTGCTGCACCCGCTGAGTTTCTCCAGCATTTAGTGTAACCTCTGCTCGTTGCCTGTAAATGGTATGGATTTAACTTGAGGTGGAGAAGATTTTACCTGGTCATGATCACACCCTGATCACCCATTCAATGATCACTTCCAACTGGTTCTGTTTCCATTCAGGTCCTTATTAATCTGAATGAGAATCACATGATAATAATGGCGTCATTACCTTCTGGCATTGATGTTTGATGATCATATCCATAGGTTGTCATTTTGGCTGGAATAGAAAGAAGGAGAAGTTGGAGGAAAAACAAGTGAAATCTGGATTTCTAAATATGTGGAAATGCCGAAGCTGATGGCTTTAGAAACTGGGTCCATCACAACCACTGATAGTTTTTTTAATTCAAGAGTCAAGAATGTTTTATTGTCACATGACCTGAAACGAAACAATGAAATCCTTACTTGCAGCAGCACTACAGATACTGTATGTAAACATAGTACTCTGTTAGTGTTACTGTCAGTGTGATGAGGACAGCGTGATTTGGTAGTATAGTAGATACAAGGTGTATCTGTTGATATTGTCTTTCATTGAAGGTAGTACTTGCAGTGCAGCACTTTCTCTGCATCTTTTTTCAGTTGCTCCTTTCGATTGCGCAGTCAGTACAGGAGATGGAACTCAGATGGTGTGTTAGTTACTGTATGTTAATTTTATTGGGCATCACTGAGGCAAAGGAAATGTATGAGCGTGCATGGTTGAAGAAGAGTCATAATTTCCATTTCCCCCCTTGATCAATTCAGTGGAAGGATGCTTTGGAAAGACAATTTTGCTCCAAACTGGAAGATGAGATGGATATTCAGCAACTGTGGCAGGGGTCTCACACCTTCACAAAACCATGTGGCAGCTCAAGTGAGAGTGTGGCATCACTCCTGTTTAGGCTTGTTGCATTCTACGCTCGATTTGAAAAGTTGAACACGGATGTGTCTTCTCGAGCACCCAGAGCTTCCGATGTCATTGTATTTTCAGTCACCAAGGCCGGCGTCAGAAGAAGCATCACGAGGGTGAACCAAGTAACTAAGCCAACCAACTCGCAGGAGATTTTGCGGGCATCTTGAATCTGTCATTATTAAAGTCTGAGGTTCCTATCTGCTTCAATGGGCTTCAATAATACTCTAGCCCAAGAAGAGTACCGTGACAGGAAGAGTACAGAGGGCCTCACAGTGGCGCAGCGGTAGAGATGTTGCCTTGCAGCACCATACACCCGGATTAGATCCCGACTACATTTAGTGTCTGTCTGGAGATTAAATGTTCTCCCTGTGACCATGTGTGCTTCTTCCCACATTGCAAAGACCTGCCGAGTGGTATATGAATTGGCATCTATAAATTGTTCCTGGCATGTGGGTAGAACTAGTGTACAGGTGATCGCTGGTCACTAGGACTAAATTAAAACTGAATTAAATTAAAGTCGTCTAAGCTAAACTGAACGAAACATGTCTCAATGACCAACAAACATTGGCACTAATGCTCGTGTTGAAGACGTGCTTTGAGAGGTTGGTTTTGGTGTATATCAACACCTACCTTGGCAAAGACCTGAACCCACTACAATTAGCTACCAACACAATCGATTAATTCCGGCTGAAATCTCACTGACGCTACCTTCTGCAATGGCGATGGAGAGAGTCAACTCTTTCAAGTTACTGTGCATGCATATCTCTGAAGATCTGTCCTGGGCCCAGTACATTGATGTAATCTTCAACAATGTCCATCAATACCTCTTCTTTCTTCAAAGATTGAGGAGATTTGGTATGTGTATGAATATTCTGATGTAGATTCTGGGTTGGTGTATTAGCCATTATCTTGATGAATGACTGGCAGAAATAACTGAAAGCGCTGCGTGCTGACGTCTTCTGCTGGTTCATGTTTTTAGGTTCTCATGCGTTGAGGACGAGGAGCAATTACTTATCATGCTGCTGCAAGTAAGAATTTCAATGTTCATTGGACAGTTAAACACTCTTAACTTTTCCTAGTTCATAAATTCAGAAGTCATAGGAGCGGAAGTAGGCCATTTGGCCCATCGAGTCTACTCCGCCATTCTATCATGGCTGATCTATCTTTCCCTCTCAACCCCATTCTCCTGTCTTCCCCACATAACCATGATACCCTTAACCATTGAAGGTCTGGGGGGCAATTACATCTTTGATGAATAACTTGTCATGAAGATGATTTGGTTACAATTAGGAGGTGCTGAATCTGGGCTGTATTTCCACTTATCTGGTGGGATCGAATGTTAATCCCCCAACAGTGTGATGATGGGAGGCCTGTCAGATTCTGGTGGATACACATTTTCACACAGACTGGAGCAGGAAGGCAGATAATTGATACCACATTTATCTCCAGCAATAGTAGTTTCAAACTATAGGATGCACTTACTCGTGGGCTGACCTGACCAATGTTAGTTTTTGTATCACCCATACAGTAAATAGCTGTCAAATGGAGTTTATCTGTGTTTGGGTTAATTTAAATGCTGCATGTCCAATTCCTGCTGCAAAGAATTTGTTGACTTGCAGTGGCTCTTGGTGCTTGCTACCTGCTTGCATCTCGCTTCGGGCTGGTAGGACAGCTGCAGCAACTGTCCTGTCCAGGCCAGGTTTAAAATGTCTTGAGTTCACACTGGATGAGCTCACATGTTGGGTACCATTTTCAGTCGAGCCTCGACCTGACTATCCCAACCCTAATGATTACTGATGGTTTTGGAGGGAAATGGGCACTCCCCAGTCAACAGGGTGAAAGGGTACCTTCATTGTCTCATTCACTGCAAAGAAGCAAAGTTTCGCAGAAATGCGTGACTCCATGTAAACAATTGCATGGCAGATGTTAACTTCATTTTTTCTGGGGTAGACAGCAGTCTGACAGTATTCACTGGAAGGAGATGAGATCTAATTGCATGTTGCAAATGAATTGTAGAGGTTCGACCAAGTGACAATATGCTGTGAAATTCCATACCTGTTGTTGAAGTTGCTGTTGTTTCAGGTGCTGGAGAAGACACCGTGGTAGGTAGGAATATGAAAACACGAGAAATAGTTGGTGAATGGAAAATGACTGAACAGGGTACATCGACAAAAGCATTTCTTTCAAACTGATTTTGGTGACTGTCTTCGATTGGTTTTCAGACAATTTCAATCCACAACAGTTGTAATTCACGCTCTGGTTGTTTCTGTATTAAGGAAGATGGTAATTGGTGTGAAAATGATGCTTTGGCTGAGGAAGGAGGGTTCTGTTTTTGTGGTACAAGTTAGGGTGGGGCAGAAGTTGGAACTTAATTAGTGGAATCAGATGGGGAGAGAATGATGGGCAGCTCAGCCACGTGGGGGACAGATAGAGTGAGTGGTGATAGGAATGATGAATAATAGCAGAAGAAAAATGGATGGACAGGTGAGTGTTTGTGGGAGAAGAAGAAAGGGCGTGTGGATTACCTAATTCAATATTCATTACGTTGGGTTGTTAGGTACTGAGGTGGAATATGAGATATAGTTCTTTTTTTTTTTTTTTAATATTTTTTTATTAGAAGTAACCATTTTACAATGTTTAAAACAAATTGACAAACACCAGCTTAATTCGGTATTTATACAAATATCACATTGATTATTATTATCTTCTATTTTTTAGAAATATAGAAAGAAAGAGAATAGAATAGTTTTAAATCAATAAAGTTGTGATTAAATAATAATTTTGATTATATATAAAAAAAAAGAAAGGGAAGAAAAAAAAAACCCACAAACAAAAAAAGTGAAAAAATATTATATATGTATATATAAATGAAAAACAACAACAGATATTGTAAATAAAACTATTACAAATAATAATATCAATAGAGACATGCATATAAATCCCAATTTGAAAATGAATTATTTTCATAAAATCCTGTAGGGTACCCGTCGAGCCGTGATGCCAAGAACAGCTACTTCTCTAAATACTGTATATATGGAGACCATATCTGTTCAAAGGAATTATATTTGTCCATTAGGACAAATCTAATTCTTTCCAAATGCAACGTCTCCGACATCTCTGCTGCCCACATTTTAATTGTGGGGGATAATGTTCCCTTCCAAAATTTCAGTATGTTTTTTTTCCCTATTATCAAACAGTAATCAAAGAAATTTCTTTGATTTGCTGTTAATACCAAATATGAGTCCGGAATTCCTAATATTTTAACTTTGGGTCTGGGTCCAGTTTAACTCTAAGAACTTCAGAAATAACTTTAAAGATTTCTGTCCAATAATAATTCAATTTAGGACATGTTACAAAACTATGTATTACATTTGCTTCTAAATTCTTACATTTATCACAAATAGAGGAAATATTGGGAAAGATTCTATTTAATTTAGTTTTCGAATAATGTAATCTATATAATACTTTAAATTGTATCAATGTATGTCTAGCATTTAGCGAACACCGATGTATTCGTTGTAAACTTTCTTCCCAATTTTCTTTTGTTATAGATAATTGTATTTCATTTTCCCAAGCTTGTCGATATGTTTCAGTTGTTGGATTCTCCCTATCCAGAATAATATTATATATATAAGCTATTAATTTTTCTGTATTTGGGTGCATGTTAAACAGTTCATCTAATAATCCTGGTTCTTTATTTTTATAATCTTGTGTATTTGATTTAATATAATCTCTAATTTGTAAGTACCTAAACAAGTTATGTGATGACAATCCGTAGATATCTTGTAACTCCTGAAATAAAAGAAATTTTCCTTTTCTATAAAGGTGCTCTATCCTTTTAATTCCTAAATCATCCCAATGTCTAAACCCCCCATCTAATATAGAGGGTTTAAATAAAGGGTTATTCATAATTGGTAGTCTAAGTGACAGATTATCTAAATGTAAAGTCTTAACTATTTGTTTCCAAATGCGTCTATTATTATGAATTATAGGGTTGTCCCTATAAATTTTTTTTGTACTTCCTTTGGCGCAAAGAGAATCGAGCCTACATTGAAAGGTAAACAATCTTCCTTTTCCATCTTTAACCACATTGGTTCATGATCCATATTTACCCACCAGAAATTCATATTCTTAATCTGGACTGCCCAGAAATAATATAAGAAATTTGGAAGTGCTAATCCTCCATTTATCTTAGATTTGCATAAATGTTTTTTACTTATTCTATGATTTTTATAGTCCCAGATAAAACTATTAACAATATTATCAGTTTAAAAAAAAAATTTCGGGAGGTAAAAAGGAATAGCTTGAAACAAATATAACAATTGTGGTAAAAAAAACATTTTTATAGCATTTATTCTACCGATCATAGATATAGGAAGTGTTTTCCAATATAAAATATTTTTTCTAAGTTTATTTAATAGTTGAGGATAATTAGATTTAATTAATGAGTTATAGGATTTAGATACATTAATTCCTAAATATTTAAATTTATCTGTAACTATTTTTAGTGGATATTGTTGTAGTATATTTAAATTTATTCCAGTTATAGGCATAATATCACTTTTGTTCCAATTAATCCTATATCCAGAAAATGTACTAAATTTAGTTATAACATTAAATAGCTTAGGAATACTAATTTCCGGTTTTGTAATATAAATTAAGACATCATCTGCATATAAAGATATTTTATTAGTTGTTGTATCAATATTATATCCATATATTTCAGGTTCAGATCTAATTCTTTCCGCCAAAGGCTCTATCACCAAAGCGAATAATAAAGGCGATAACGGACATCCCTGTCTACACCCCCTAAAAAGCTTAAATTTAGCTGATAATATTTGGTTAGTTAATATTCTTGCATTAGGATTCAAATATAGAATTCTTACCCATTTACAAAATCTATCCCCCAATTGGAACTTTTCCATTATTTTAAATAAATATGGCCATTCCACCTGATCGAATGCTTTTTCTGCATCTGACGATATAACCGCTAATTCTGTATCCCATACTCTTTTTGAATATATAATATTAAATAAACGTCTGAGATTATGGGATGAATAACGTTTTGGAATAAAATCTGTTTGATCGTGATGTATTAATTTAGAGATCACCAGACTTAATCTCCGAGATAAAACTTTAGCTAATATTTTTTGATCTGTGTTTAGAAGAGCAATCACTCTGTATGATCCAGGATCTTCCAAATCCTTGTCTACCTTAGGAATAAGTGTAATTGTGGATTAATTTAAAGATTCCGGTAATTTTCCTTGTTCATATGTATATCTATACACTGTGTGTAATCTTGGGGAAATCAGATCTTGAAATTTCTTATAAAATTGTGCACTCATGGCATCAGGGCCCGCAGCTTTTCCATTATTTAACGATCCAATTGATTCTTCAATATCTTTTACTGATATATCAGCATTTAACAAGTTTCTACCTTCCTGATCTAAACTATTAATTTGACATTCTTGTAGGAATGCTTCCATTCCATCTGTTTGTCCTGTTAATTTAGATGAATAAAGATTTTGATAATATTGTAGAAATATATCATTGATGTCTTTTGGTAAAGTCGATATATTTCCATGCTCAGATCTAATTCTATGTATCATTTTTTCATCATCTAGTTTTCTGAGTTGTCGTGCCAATAATTTTTGTGGTTTGTCTCCAAATTCGAAATGCACTTGTTTAGTTTGTTGAAAAAGTTTAATGACTTGGTTAGAATATATTTTATTTAGTCTATATTTTAATATTGCAATTTTATTACTTAACACTTTAGAAGGATGTTTTATATTTTCAATATCTAATTGTTTTATCTCCTTTTCTAACTTTTGTTCCGTCTTTCGATTTTCTTTATTAAAATATGCTTGTGCTGATATTATTGCACCACGCATAAATGCTTTAAATGTATCCCAAAGTAGCGATGGTGAAATTTCAGGTTTGTCATTAGTTTCAAAAAATAATTTAATCTGTTTTACCACGTAATCATAACAGTCCTTGTCCTTTAATATTTGGGGATTAAATCTCCAAGTAGGAGTTCTATTAGTTATATCTTTTAATTTTATCTTAAATGTTAGTGGAGCGTGATCCAAAATGATAATATTGTAGATATTTTGCATCATACGTAAATGGAAGTAGTTTTGAATCTATTAAAAAATAATCTATCCTCGAGTAAGTTCCAAATACGGGCGAGAAGAAGGAATATTCTCGTCCAGATGGATTATCTAATCTCCAAATATCCTTAACATTTGCTGTACTAATAAAATAATTTATGTTTACTTGACTTAGAGACACCTTTCCTTTTTGTTGAAGATCTATCTAAATAGTTATCTAAAGTGCAATTTAAATCACCCCCAATTATTAAATTATATTGAGTGGATATAGGGATATTATTAAATATGTTCTTAAAAAATAATGGATTATCAAAATTAGGGGCATATATATTCATAAGAATTACTTTCTTAGAATATAATTCCCCTGTAATTATTACATATCTACCCTCCGTATCCTCTATTATAGAGCTTTGTTTAAAAGGTATACCTTTACGAATAATTATTGCTACTCCTCTAGATTTATGTATAAATGAAGAGTGATACACCTTCGAAATCCATTTAGCTGTTAATCTGTGTTGAGCATCTTTTTTGAGATGAGTCTCTTGAAGAAAAGTAACATCTGATTTCAATCTGTTTAACTGGGCTAACACCTTTCCCCTTTTAATTGGTTCATTAATTCCCTTAACATTCCAACCACAGAAGGTAATTCCATCACCCCCAGTCTTCACATTAATGTCTTGCATTTTACTGTTAGGGTGGTTTATTTTGGAGTAGCCTTCTCGACTCCTCCAGCTCAACATTATACCCAAACATTAATTTGATGAAAATTAATATCCTTATTATTTCATATACACGTCTTCTTAAACTAATTATATAATACCGATCGTAAATGCATTCATATAGTATATAATATAAAATCAAATATTTGATATATAAAATATAATAAAAAATGTAAATTAAAAAAAAGTAAAGGGTGTTAGTAGAGTGCCCAGAAAAAAAAAGAAACTACACCTGTATATTGTGTGTGCATTAGTGAAAGCCACACTAGCGTGGCTATTAATCTATCGACTTCCGTTTTTTAAAAACAAAAAGATGTTAATTGTTCCAGCTCCTATCTTGGATGCTGCGTATATTGGGGTGGGGTACTAACTTTACATACTTAGTAATTATTTCTATTATTCATATTACTAGTATCTATTATAATTAATATTATAATAAGTAATACTATGTTAGAGGAATAATTGAGATTTTTAATAATTAATACAAAACTATGACTTCATGTCCATTATTCCTCCTCTTTCTCAATGAATAATTCATAACCGCAGGTGGGTGATAAAAGTTCAGCCTTCTTCTTCTTCCTCCAGTTCTTCTTCGTCTTCTTCCTCTTCTATTTTCTTCTGTATGTTTCGAGCGAATTCCAGTGCTTCTGTATGCTTAACGAAACGGTGCTCCTTGTTATTGTAGGTTACTCTCAGTGTTGCTGGGTACATCAAGCCATATCTGAGATCCTTTATATTCCTCAGAATACCTCTTGTTTCTGTGAATAAAGATCTTCTCTTAGCCACTTCCGCTGGGTAATCTCTGAAAATACTGATGTTATCTCCCTCGTATTTCAGATTTTTCTTTCGTATTATTATCTTCATCATATCTTCGAAAACGTGATTGTAAGCCACCTTTACAATCATTTGTCTTGGTGGTGCATCTCTCCCAGGAACCCGTCTTAAAGCCCTGTGTGCACGGCCCAGCAGGGGTTCTTGATCCAAATTCAAAATGTCCTTTAGGAGTTTTGCAGCAAATTTTCTAGGGTCTTGATTTCCTTCACGACCCTCGCTCAATCCTACTATACGCAAATTCTTACGTCTTTGACGTCCCTCCAAATCGATACATTTCTCATTTATTTTGCGTAGTAGTTCTGAGATGCGTTTATTCTCGGAGCGGAGCTTCTCTCTCTCCTCAGTATTTGATGCAGCAAGTTTAGTCAGTTCTTTAATTGCATCATTTTGTTGGTCGAGTGAGATTAAAATAGGATCTATCTTCGCATCCATTATTTTTTCCATCCCAGCAACTTTGTCGTTTACCTCAGCCATTTGGTTTTGTAACTCAGCGTCCGCCTTTTCTTTCCATTCACTCATCATGATCTTTACCGTCGTTATGACTTCTTTTGTTAATTCATCTTTAATTCTCTCATGAAACACCAGAATATCTGCTCTTAAAGTTTTTATTTCATCTTTATATTCCTTCTTCATTTCTTTAAGCAATTTCTTCATCTCACCTAACATGGTGTTTTTAAGTTCCTCCATTTCACTTTTCTTCAGTGAGATTTCTTCTTGGGAGGCAGCCAAACTCGAGCCCGGGGCTCCAGTGAGGCCTACCTCCCTTCTTGTAACTTTTTTTCCACCGGCGGGGGGGGAGCGCTGCATTTTAAATTTCTTACTAGAGTCGCGCGCCTGATGACGTCACGCACCTTGCGATCGCAACCGGAGCCGTTCAGAGTCGTTGTCCTGCGGTGAGTACGTTTAGCTGGCCCCTTTACCCCCGTTTTTTTTGCAAATTTTAGCGGAACTGAACTGGCGCGATTCCCACTTACAACATGGCGCCACCGGAAGTCTGAATATGAGATGTAGTTCTTCCCAAACAATGACACTGACTTTTGTGATCCAAGGGGAGATAGCTGAATGGATAGCAAATTGGCTTCATGGAATCTGATTGCCAGTTAAATATTTATTGTTATTTGTGAAAAGTAATATTTATCAATACTTACTTCCGGGGGTGCCACCAACAACAAATTCTGAAAGATGAATGGGAATAGAAAAAGAGAATAAAACTATTGGTATATATTAATTACTTGTGGGATGAGCCATTCTGGCGAGACCAGCATTTATTGCCCATCCTGAGCTCCCTTGAGGAGCACGTGTGGACCCAGCATCTTGACCGGCTGCACTTCATCTATTGCACTATAAGAAGCACTTGTTCAATGTGTCCCATAGTTCCCAATGAGATATGCTGTGGTTTCCAAGCTTCAACCTTATCCATTGGATGTGGGATCACTTGGCCCCATCTCTTGTCAGCTGAAGGGTCTCGACCCAAAACATCACTCATTTCTTGTCTCCAGAGATACTGCCGGCCCAGCTGAGTTACTCCAGCACTCTGTGTCTATCTTCGGTATCAGACTGAACCATGGGTTTACAGACTGGGGAATATGATTTTGCTGTTGCATGTGCTCCACATTACTTCACAGAGGCTCCGTGGAGCAGTCTTGTTTCTGAATCAAATCTGTTTATTTGGGATGTCACAAGACCGATCCCTGTCACCGTTTCTTGAGCAGAGATGGACGGGCATCAAATGCTGGCCTTACCAGTGGAGCCAAATCAGAGAAAGGAAGAAGCAGGTTATGAGATTAACTCTAACGCAATAGTTGCTGTAGATGCTGCTGTTGAAGATACAATTGAATTGGGTTGTGAACAATTTAAAATCAGCAGCAATAATTTAAGATTGATGTTCCTGAGATAATGTGAGCAGTGTGTTGAGGAGATGGGGCTATGATCATACCTGTAGTTGATGATGATGTTGTTGACTCTGGAAGGGATACAAATGAAGATGTGAGTGCAGGTATTATAGAATAAATCTGATTACAATGAAATCAAAGTGTGCAAGATTAGGACAATTGTTTCGCATCATGTGATAAAAACCAAGTGATATAGTCACCCTGTTTTTCACAAGAGATTTCGATTTACGAGGTATAGTTTCATGTCAAGAGGATCCAGAATGAAAACTGCCTTCCAGCTGGTCTATGTTTCAATGGATAATACCAGTTTGACTGTCGAAAATGCATAAAATTATTGGTGGAGTAGGTTTTATGGTTATTAAATGTGTGAGTGGATAATTTGCGGATTGAAACTTGCAGCAGCTTGTGAGGGTCACGACATTTGCTACATTATTATTGCTAACTTATTACCTGTTGATGGTTTTGTTTGAAATGTTGATGCTGTAAATCAAGATTTGTCTGTTTAGTTCCAGAGGAATCTGAGCAATTCCATCATTGGGTGAGTTGTTTGGAGATAAATAAACCCGTAACAAAGATAACACAAGCAGAGATTCTACACCATTCAATGCAGCTCTTGGAATGGGAGGTGAAAGGAATGTGGAGGCTCAGACTGGAATGGAGGTCTGAAAACAAGTGTTGCAGTTGCTTTATAGAAGGTCAGTCAGTTGGTCCATGGATATGAATGATAACAACCTGCTGTGGCCCAGCTGACACCTTACCTGTTGTTGAAGTCGGAGTCGTTGTCGATGCTGGAAATGAGACAATTGACCATGTCAGTGTGGAGTGTCAAATTTCAACTCAATCCTGTCCATCTGTCCACCCGTCTATTTTTCCTCATTGTTGCTGCACATATGTAATATTGCAAAACATTTCATAGTTTTGGTTCTCAATTTAATATGTAACATGAAAACAAAAGATCAGAATTATTTTGAGAAAATTGTTGAATCTGCCTCTTTTCCCAAGATAGGTATTAACAGAATATTGATTGTTTACTACAAACTCTTTTTATGTTCTGGAAACATTTTTGTGTTCCTGCTGTCAAACATAACCATTGACAGCCTGTCTGGAATCCTCAGAGTACAAATCATCATCATATTCTTCCTACCTTTTAAAGTAATATCTTTAATTAAGTATAGTTTCACACATGTTCATAAATTTCATGGATGATTGTTGCTGAGAGGCAAGGAATTCATTCGTATGCAGGATATATACGTATATTGTAGGTATGTTACAAAAGTTACCTTCAGCGGCGTTGCAGTTCTGTCACTGGCCGTGTGCACGATTTTGGCGCCTTTGTGTGTGGGGGGGGGGGGTTAAAATGTGATTTCTCGAGGTGTGAGCTTTTGCTGAAGATTTGTACCGAACTCGACCAATTCCATCACTTGATTGGAGATTGGGGTTTCTGTTCCATTTATGAGTTTACTGAGTTTGATTTGTAATTTTCTTTTTCAAATAACCGAGGCCGGTATGTGAAAATTTTTTTTTTTAATTGCTCGACAATTTTAGCGCTGGAGTAAAATAAAAATTAGCTTCTAATGCCATGAACGCCGACAACGGGGACAGATTTAAGTAGGGGACGGGTAAAGGAAGGCCGTTTATTTTTTCATATAAACTTGCTTGTTAAGTTGACCTTAATCAAAATTTGATGTTGCGAAACGGTGATTTATTCTCCATACGAACCGGCAGTGTATTTCCTGCCGATATGGGGTTCAAATTCACCGCAACTGCAACTTTCCAATCCATCACGTTCCACAAAAACCCACTCGCAAGCTGATTTAAATGGCCATTAATTTACTGGCATTAAACACTAAATTCCTTCAATTTGGCCAATAAATTAATGACACTGAGATTTAAAAATCATGTTGTATTGTGAATTCTTGTGTGAATGTTATTTGAACACTTCGGCTTTTTAAAAAATGTTAATATTTTCTTGTGAAATGGATAGATGTTTAGATCTAGTAATTGAATTTTGTAATTAGCTACAATTGGGTAACTAACTAATTATATGCTTTAATTTCAGGTCATCCAAGTAAGATTCATATTTGCTTCAGAATGCTTCAATCTATAATAACTGAACATTTCTTTCAGTTCTCTTAATTTTTAAGAAAGTTATGGGCTTTTGACTGTCCTCGATCACAACTTTTATGTTAAGTCCATGGAAAAGCAATAGGGAACAAGATGCTAATTTCCGAGTATGAAAATGGCCATAACCTTTTTAATACTGAAGATATGAAAGTGAATTAGGTGTCAAATTAAATTTCTTTTTATGCTTTATCTGATGGGATAAATTGCAGACTTGATTTTTTAAAATCTCAACATTTTGTAACGTTGCTATATATTGTACCCATCATCTTCCAATGGGAAATCTTAATTGTGATGCCACTCGAAAGACGTTAGAGGACTACAATTTTCAGACAGCCTAAAACATTTGCCGAAAGGTTCTGAATGTACACACATTACTGAATTTACTTCCATGATGATCTCCATGTCTCATTTGTGTAGATCTGAAAATATTAAAATACTCTCCTGCACCTCATCAATAGTAACAAGTTCACATCCTGGGAATAGTTGTTCCCAGGTTAATGCATTGTGTAATTGTTAACGTGTTGTTCGTTACTTACTTGTTGTTGAGGTTGTGGTCGATGTTGGTGCTGGAAGAAACACATTAGTTTGTGTGAATAGGCAGACTGGAATATCTTTCCATCATCTCCCAGTTCATAGAATCAGTTCTCAGGATATTGATTTGTAAACGTCATGAAATTATTGTATAAAGCCGCCTTGAATCGTTTTTGTATGTTGCAGCGAATATCCTACGCTCAATTCCCCACTGTTAGACCTGTCACCTGGCTAGGCTAATTTCAAGGTCTAATATGCTTCTCTCGAAACATATAAAAAATAGGTGCAGGAGGAGCCCATTCGGCCCTTCGAGCCAGCACCACCATTCACTGTGATCATGACTGATCGTCCCCAATCAATAACGTGTGCCTGCCTTCTCCCCATATCCCTTGATTACACTAGCCCCTAGAGCACTATTTAACTCTCTCTTAAACCCATCCAGTGATTTGGCCTTTACTGCCTTCTGTGGCAGGGAATTCCACAAATTCACAACTTTTTGGGCGAAAATGTTTTTTCTTATTTTACCGACCTGACCTGAAGTTCACTTGTTGCAACCAATACACGGTTTTGCTGATCGGCAATTCTATCCCTCTCTTCCTTGAAGTTCAATGTGCCTATCAAAAAGCCTCTTAAACGGCACTATAGTATATGCCTCCAACACTACTCCTGGCAATGTGTTCCGACTTCAAGCCCCCACTATCTGCGTTAAAAACGTTGCCCTGGACATCTTCATTAAACTTCCCCACTCACCTGATAGCTCTGCCCTCTCATGTTGGACATTTCTACCCTGAGGAACAGGTTGTGACTGTCGACAAAATGTGTAATTGACTTCCATGATAATCTCAACGTCTCATTTGTGTAGATCTCAAATTTTATTTCAGTAAAATTATGACATAGAGCAGAATTTTTGCCACTCATTTCATAATTTCCTATGTTTACAACATCCACAGAAAGGTTAAGATAAAATGTCTAATTATATTAAGGTTTCGACTGAAAGTATTAAAATACTCTCATCCACTTCATCAAAAGTAACATTAACATCCTGGGAATAGTTGTTCCCAAGTTAATGCGAAGTGTAATTGTTAATGTTTCTCACTTACTTGTTGAAGTTGTGGTCGATGTTGGTGCTGGAAGGAAGACAGTAGTTAGTGTGAATAGGCGGAGTGGAATATCATTCCATTTTCCCCTCAGTTCATTTCAGAATATTGAATTGGAAACTTCATGCCATTATTATAAAATCTCTCCCTGCTATAGGAAAGATGTGTTCAGCTGGAAGCGGTGCTGAGAAGATTAACGAGGATGGTGCCGGCACCTGAGGGCCTGAACTATAGTGAGAGGTTAGGCAGGCCAGGACCGTAATTCTTGGAGCAACGAAGAATAGGGGTGATCTGATAAAGGTGTTGGTTTACTACATAAAGATAAAGATTTACTACAAATCTGAGGGACAACCTTTTCACACAATGAGTGGTGGGTAAATGTGGGGTCGTGCACTTCGGGATAGGATCAAGAAGGATCAAGAAGGATCCCAACGTGAAACCTCCACAGTCCAATTCCCTCCTCAGATCTTGTCTGAGCTGCTGAATTCCTCCAGCAGGTCGTTGTGGCTAAAGGCAGATGGTAAGTTCTCGTTTACTACGAGAATATTTGATCAGACCCAGGCCGTCTGATTGTAGTTATAGAGGAGCATGGTGAGAACACATCTGGCTATAATCCTCAGTCAATGTGTTCATTCAAAGCAGTGATAGATAGATGTTTGGACATAGTTGGGAATTAAAAGAAATGGCAGAATAGATAGATATAGATATGCAAAGGATTGCTCATCCCATAATCAAAGGCAATAACCTCTGTTAGTTGTTAAAGAAGGAACTGCAGATGCTGGAAAATCGAGGGTACACAAAATGCTGGAGAAATTCAGCGGGTTTCATGCTGCTGCACCCGCTGAGTTTCTCCAGCATTTAGTGTAACCTCTGCTCGTTGCCTGTAAATGGTATGGATTTAACTTGAGGTAGAGGAGATTTTACCTGGTCATGATCACACCCTGATCACCCATTCAATGATCACTTCCAACTGGTTCTGTTTCCATTCAGGTCCTTATTAATCTGAATGGGAATCACATGATAATAATGGCGTCATTACCTTCTGGCGTTGATGTTTGATGATCATCTCCATAGGTTGTCATTTTGGCTGGAATAGAAAGAAGGAGAAGTTGGAGGAAAAACAAGTGAAATCTGGATTTCTAAATATGTGGAAATGCCGAAGCTGAAGGCTTTAGAAACTGGGTCCATCATAACCACTGATAGTTTTTTTAATTCAAGAGTCAAGAATGTTTTATTGTCACATGACCTGAAACGAAACAATGAAATCCTTACTTGCAGCAGCACAACAGATACTGTATGTAAACATAGTACTCTGTTAGTGTTACTGTCAGTGTGATGAGGACAGCGTGATTTGGTAGTATAGTAGATACAAGGTGTATCTGTTGATATTGTCTTTCATTGAAGGTAGTACTTGCAGTGCAGCACTTTCTCTGCATCTTTTTTCAGTTGCTCCTTTCGATTGCTCAGTCAGTACAGGAGATTGAACTCAGATGGTGTGTTAGTTACTGTATGTTAATTTTATTGGGCATCACTGAGGCAAAGGAAATGTATGAGCGTGCATGGTTGAAGAAGAGTCATAATATCCATTTCCCCCCTTGATCAATTCAGTGGAAGGATGCTTTGGAAAGACAATTTTGCTCCAAACTGGAAGATGAGATGGATATTCAGCAACTGTGGCAGGGGTCTCACGCCTTCACAAAACCATGTGGCAGCTCAAGTGAGATTGTGGCATCACTCCTGGTTAGGCTTGTTGCATTCTACGCTCGATTTGAAAATTTGAACACGGATGTGTCTTCTAGAGCACCCAGAGCTTCCGATGTCATTGTATTTTCAGTCACCAAGGCCGGCGTCAGAAGAAGCATCACGAGGGTGAACCAAGTAACTAAGCCAACCAACTCGCAGGAGATTTTGCGGACATCTTGAATCTGTCATTATTAAGGTCTGAGGTTCCTATCTGCTTCAATGGGCTTCAATAATACTCTAGCCCAAGAAGAGTACCGTGAGAAGAAGAGTACAGAGGGCGTCACAGTGACGCAGCGGTAGAGATGTTGCCTTGCAGCACCATACACCCGGATTAGATCCCGACTACATTTAGTGTCTGTCTGGAGATTGAATGTTCTCCCTGTGACCATGTGTGCTTCTTCCCACATTGCAAAGACTTGCCGAGTAGTACATGAATTGGCTTCTATAAATTGTTCCTGGCATGTCGGGTAGAACTAGTGTACAGGTGATCGATGGTCACTAGGACTAAATTAAAACTGAATTAAATTAAAGTCGTCTAAGCTAAACTGAACGAAACATGTCTCAATGACCAACAAACATTGGCACTAATGCTCGTGTTGAAGATGTGCTTTGAGAGGTTGGTTTTGGTGCATATCAACACCTACCTTGGCAAAGACCTGAACCCATTACAATTAGCTACCAACACAACCATCAATGCCGGCTGAAATCTCACTGGCGCTACCTTCTGCAATGGCGATGGAGAGAGTCAACTCTTTCAAGTTACTGTGCATGCATATCTTTGAAGATCTGTCCTGGGCCCAGTACATTGATGTAATCTTTAACAATGTCCATCAATATCTCTTCTTTCTTCAAAGATTGAGGAGATTTGGTATGTGTATGAATATTCTGACGTAGATTCTGGGTTGATGTATTAGCCATTATCTTGATGAATGACTGGCAGAAATAACTGAAAGTCCTGCGTGCTGACGTCTTCTGCTGGTTCATGTTTTCAGGTTCTCATGCGTTGAGGACGAGGAGCAATTACTTATCATGCTGCTGCAAGTAAGAATTTCAATGTTCATTGGACAGTTAAACACTCTTAACTTTTCCTAGTTCATAAATTCAGAAGTCATAGGAGCGGAAGTAGGCCATTTGGCCCATCGAGTCTACTCCGCCATTCTATCATGGCTGATCTATCTTTCCCTCTCAACCCCATTCTCCTGTCTTCTCCCCATAACCATGATACCCTTAACCATTGAAGGTCTGGGGGGCAATTACATCTTTGATGAATAACTTGTCATGAAGATGATTTGGTTACAATTAGGGGGTGCTGAATCTGGGCCGTATTTCCACTTATTTGGTGGGATCGAATGTTAATCCCCCAACAGTGTGATGGTGGGAGGCCTGTCAGATTCTGGTGTATACACATTTTCACACAGACTGGAGCAGGAAGGCAGATAATTGATACCACATTTATCTCCAGCAATAGTAGTTTCAAACTATAGGATGCACTTACTCGTGGGCTGACCTGACCAATGTTAGTTTTAGTATCACCCATACAGTAAATAGCTGTCAAATGGAGTTTATCTGTGTTTGGGTTAATTTAAATGCTTCGTGTCCAATTCCTGCTGCAAAGAGAATTAGTTGACTTGGAGTGGACCTTGGTCCTTGCTACCTGCTTGCATCTCACTTTGGGCTGGTAGGACAGCTGCAGCAACTGTCCTGTCCAGGCCAGGTTTAAAATGTCTTGAGTTCACACTGGATGAGCTCACATGTTGGGTACCATTTTCAGTCGAGCCTCGACCTGACTATCCCAACCCTAATGATTACTGATGGTTTTGGAGGGAAATGGGCACTCCCCAGTCAACAGGGTGAAAGGGTACCTTCATTGTCTCATTCACTGCAAAGAAGCAAAGTCTCGCAGAAATGCGTGACTCCATGTAAACAATTGCATGGCAGATGTTAACTTCATTTTTTCTGGGGGAGACAGCAGTCTGACAGTATTCACTGGAAGGAGCTGAGATCTAATTGCATGTTGCAAATGAATTGTAGAGGTTCGACCAAGTGACAATATGCTGTGAAATTCCATACCTGTTGTTGACGTTGCTGTTGTTTCAGGTGCTGGAGAAGACACCGTGGTAGGTAGGAATATGAAAACACGAGAAATAGTTGGCGAATGGAAAATTACTGAACAGGGTACATGGACAAAAGCATTTCTTTCAAACTGATTTTGGTGACTGCCTTCGATTGATTTTCAGACAATTTCAATCCACAACAGTTGTAATTCACGCTCTGGTTTTTTCTGTATTAAGGAAGATGGTAATTGGTGTGAAAATGATGCTTTGGCTGAGGAAGGAGGGTTCAGTTTTTGTGGTACAAGTTAGGGTGGGGCAGAAGTTGGAACTTAATTAGTGGAATGAGATGGGGAGAGAATGATGGGCAGCTCAGCCACGTGGGGGACAGATAGAGAGAGTGGTGATAGGAATGATGAATAAAAGCAGAAGAAAAATGGATGGACAGGTGAGTGTTTGTGGGAGAAGAAGAAAGGGCGTGTGGGTTATCTAATTCAATATTCATTACGTTGGGTTGTTAGGTACTGAGGTGGAATATGAGATGTAGTTCTTCCAAAACAATGACACTGACTTTTGTGATCCAAGGGGGGATAGCTGAATGGATAGCAAATTGGCTTCATGGAATCTGATTGCCAGTTAAATATTTATTGTTATTTGTGAAAAGTAATATTTATCAATACTTACTTCCGGGGGTGCCACCAACAACAAATTCTGAAAGATGAATGGGAATAGAAAAAGAGAATAAAACTATTGGTATATATTAATTACTTGTGGGATGAGCCATTCTGGCGAGACCAGCATTTATTGCCCATCCTGAGCTCCCTTGAGGAGCAGGTGTGGACCCAGCATCTTGACCGGCTGCACTTCATCTATTGCACTATAAGAAGCACTTGTTCAATGTGTTCCATAGTTCCCAATAAGATATGCTGTGGTTTCCAAGCTTCAACCTTATCCATTGGATGTGGGATCACTTGGCCCCATCTCTTGTCAGCTGAAGGGTCTCGACCCAAAACATCACTAATTTCTTGTCTCCAGAGATACTGCCGGCCCAGCTGAGTTACTCCAGCACTCTGTGTCTATCTTCGGTATCAGACTGAACCATGGGTTTACAGACTGGGGAATGTGATTTTGCTGTTGCATGTGCTCCACATTACTTCACAGAGGCTCCGTGGAGCAGTCTTGTTTCTGAATCAAATCTGTTAATTTGGGATATCACAAGACCGATCCCTGTCACCGTTTCTTGAGCAGAGATGGACGGGCATCAAATGCTGGCCTTACCAGTGGAGCCAAATCAGAGAAAGGAAGAAGCAGGTTATGAGATCAACTCTAACGCAATAGTTGCTGTAGATGCTGCTGTTGAAGATACAATTGAATTGGGTTGTGAACAATTTAAAATCAGCAGCAATAATTTAAGATTGATGTTCCTGGGATAATGTGAGCAGTGTGTTGTGGAGATGGGGCTATGATCTGGAAGGGATACAAATGAAGATGTGAGTGCAGGTATTATAGAATAAATCTGATTACAATGAAATCAAAGTGTGGAAGATTAGGACAATTGTTTCGCATCATGTGATAAAAACGAAGTGATATAGTCACCCTGTTTTTCACAAGAAATTTCCATATACGAGGTATAGTTTCATGTCAAGAGGATCCAGAATGCAAACTGCCTTCCAGCTGGTCTATGTTTCAATGGATAATACCAGTTTGACTGTCGAAAATGCATAAAATTATTGGTGGAGTAGGTTTTATGGTTATTAAATGTGTCCAGACTGCTGGTTTAACGAACTTATCTCCTTAAGTGTGCATACTGTTATGAGTGGATTATTTGCGGATTGAAACTTGCAGCATCTTGTGAGGGTCACGACATTTGCTCCATTATTATTGCTAACTTATTACCTGTTGATGTTTTTGTTTGAAATGTTGATGCTGTAAATCAAGATTTGTCTGTTTAGTTCAAGAGGAATCTGAGCAACTCCATCATTTGGTGAGTTGTTTGGAGTTAAATAAACCCGTGACAAAGGTAACACAAGCAGAGATTCTACACCATTCAATGCGGCTCTTGGAATGGGAGGTGAAAGGAATGTGGAGGCTCAGACTGGAATGGAGGTCTGAAAACAAGTGTTGCAGTGGCTTTATAGAAGATCAGTCAGTTGGTCCATGGATATGAATGATAACAACCTGCTGTGGCCCAGCTGACACCTTACCTGTTGTTGAAGTCGGAGTCGTTGTCGATGCTGGAAATGAGACAATTGACCATGTCAGTGTGGAGTGTCAAATTTCAACTCAATCCTGTCCATCTGTCCACCCGTCTATCTTTCCTCATTGTTGCTGCACATATGTAATATTGCAAAACATTTCATAGTTTTGGTTCTCAATTTAATATGTAACATGAAAACAAAAGATCAGAATTATTTTGAGAAAATTGTTGAATCTGCCTCTTTTCCCAAGATAGGTATTAACAGAATATTGATTGTTTACTACAAACTCTTTTTATGTTCTGGAAACATTTTTGTGTTCCTGCTGTCAAACATAACCATTGACAGCCCTGTCTGGAATCCTCAGAGTACAAATCATCATCATATTCTTCCTACCTTTTTAAGTCATATCTGAAGTATAGTTTCACACATGTTCATAAATTTCATGGGTGATTGTTGCTGAGAGGCAAGGAATTCATTCGTATGCAGGATATATACGTATATTGTAGGTATGTTTCAAAACTTACCTTCAGCGGCACTGCAGTTCTGTCACTGGCTGTGTACACGATTTTGGCGCCTTTGTGTGTGGGGGGGGGGGGTTAAAATGCGATTTCTCGAGGTGTGAGCTTTTGCTGAAGATTTGTACCGAACTCGACCAATTCCATCACTTGATTGGAGATTGGGGTTTCTGTTCCATTTATGAGTTTACTGATTTTGATTTGTAACTTTCTTTTTAAAATAACCGAGGCCGGTATGTGAATTTTTTTTTTTAAATCGCTCGACAATTTTAGTGCTGGAGTAAAATAAAAATTAGCTTCTAATGCCATGAACGCCGACAACGGGGACAGATTTAAGTAGGGGACAGGTAAAGGAAGGCCGTTTATTTTTTCATATAAACTTGCTTGTTAAGTTGACCTTAATCAAAATTTGATGTTGCGAAACGGTGATTTATTCCCCATACGATCCGGCAGTGTATTTCCTGCCGATATGGGGTTTAAATTCACCGCAACTGCAACTTTCCAATCCATCACGTTGCACAAAAACCCACTCGCAAGCAGATTTAAATGGCCATTAATTTACTGGCATTAAACACTAAATTCCTTCAATTTGGCCAATAAATTAATGACACTGAGATTTAAAAATCATGTTGTATTGTGAATTCTTGTGTGAATGTTATTTGAACAATTCGGCTTTTTAAAAAATGTTAATATTTTCATATGAAATGATTAGATGTTTAGATCTAGTAATTGAATTTTGTAATTAGCTACAATTGGGTAACTAACTTATTATATGCTTTAATTTCAGGTCATCCAAGTAAGATTCATATTTGTTTCAGAATGCTTCAATCCATAATAACTGAACATTTCTTTCAGTTCTCTTAATTTTTAAGAAAGTTATGGGCTTTTGACTGTCCTCGATCACAACTTTTATGTTAAGTCCATGGAAAAGCAATAGGGAACAAGATGCTAATTTCCGAGTATGAAAATGGCCATAACCTTTTTAATACTGAAGATATGAAAGTGAATTAGGTGTCAAACTTCTTTTTATGCTTTATCTGATGGGATAAATTGCAGACTTGATTTTTAAAATCTCAACATTTTGTAACGTTGCTATATATTGTATCCACCATCTTCCAATGGGAAATCTTAATTGTGATGCCACTCGAAAGACGTTAGAGGACTACAATTTTCAGACAGCCTAAAACATTTGCCCAAAGGTTCTGAATGTACACAAATTACTGAATTTATTTCCATGGTGATCTCCATGTCTCATTTGTATAGATCTGGAAATTTTAAAATACTCTCCTGCACCTCATCAATAGTAACAATTTCACATCCTGGGATAGTTGTTCCCAGGTTAATGCATTGTGTAATTGTTAACGTGTTGTTCGTAACTTACTTGTTGTTGAGGTTGTGGTCGATGTTGGTGCTGGAAGAAACACATTAGTTTGTGTGAATAGGCAGACTGGAATATCTTTCCATCATCTCCCAGTTCATAGAATCAGTTCTCAGGATATTGATTTGTAAACGTCATGAAATTATTGTATAAAGCCGCCTTGAATCGTTTTTGTATGTTGCAGCGAATATCCTACGCTCAATTCCTACTGTTAGACCTGTCACCTGGCTAGGCTAATTTCAAGGTCTAATATGCTTCTCTCGAAACATATAAAAAATATGTGCCTGAGGAGGCCATTCGGCCATTCGAGCCAGCACCACCATTCACTGTGATCATGACTGATCGTCCCCAATCAATAACGTGTGCCTGCCTTCTCCCCATATCCCTTGATTACACATAGCCCCTAGAGCACTATTTAACTCTCTCTTAAACCCATCCATTGATTTGGCCTATACTGCCTTCTGTGGCAGGGAATTCCACAAATTCACAACTCTCTGGGCGAAAATGTTTTTTCTTATTTTACCGACCTGACCTGAAGTTCACTTGTTGCAACCAATACACGGTTTTGCTGATCGGCAATTCAATCCCTCTCTTCCCTGAAGTTCAATGTGCCTGTCAAAAAGCCTCTTAAACGGCACTATAGTATATGCCTCCAACACTACTCCTGGCAATGTGTTCCGAATTCAAGCCCCCACTATCTGCGTTAAAAATGTTGCCCTGGACATCTTCATTAAACTCCCCCCCTCACCTGATAGCTCTGCCCTCTCATGTTGGACATTTCTACCCTGAGGAACAGGTTGTGACTGTCGACAAAATGTGTAATTGACTTCCATGATAATCTCAACGTCTCATTTGTGTAGATCTCAAATTTTATTTCAGTAAAATTATGACATAGAGCAGAATTTTTGCTACTCATTTCATAATTTCCTATGTTTACAACATCCACAGAAAGGTTAAGATAAAATGTCTAATAATATTAAGGTTTCGACTGAAAGTATTAAAATACTCTCATCCACTTCATCAAAAGTAACATTAACATCCTGGGAATAGTTGTTCCCAAGTTAATGCGAAGTGTAATTGTTAATGTTTCTCACTTACTTGTTGAAGTTGTGGTCGATGTTGGTGCTGGAAGGAAGACTGTAGTTTGTGTGAATAGGCGGAGTGGAATATCATTCCATTTTCCCCTCAGTTCATCTCAGGATATTGAATTGGCAACTTCATGCCATTATTATAAAATCTCTCCCTGCTATTGGAAAGATGTGTTCAGCTGGAAGCGGTGCTGAGAAGATTAACGAGGATGGTGCCGGCACCTGAGGGCCTGAACTATAGTGAGAGGTTAGGCAGGCCAGGACCGTAATCCTTGGAGCAACGAAGAATAGGGGTGATCTGATAAAGGTGTTGGTTTGCTATATAAAGATAAAGATTTACTACAAATCTGAGGGACAACCTTTTCACACAATGAGTGGTGGGTAAATGTGGGGTCGTGCACTTCGGGATATAACAGGAAATCAAGAAGGATCCCAACATGAAACCTCCACAGTCCAATTCCCTCCTCAGATCTTGTCTGAGCTGCTGAATTCCTCCAGCAGGTCGTTGTGGCTAAAGGCAGATGGTAAGTTCACGTTTACTACGAGAATATTTGATCAGACCCAGGCCGTCTGATTGTAGTTATAGAGGAGCATGGTGAGAACACATCTGGCTATAAAGACTCAGTCAATGTGTTCATTCAAAGCAGTGATAGATAGAATTAAAAGAAATGGCAACAGTGCTAAAAAATGAATCTGGGCAGCATTCCAGAGTTACATGGGGGGATGCTGTTATATTTGATAAGAATAGATATACAAAGGATTGCTCATCCCATAATCAAAGGCAATAACCTCTGTTAGTTGTTAAAGAAGGAACTGCAGATGCTGGAAAATCGAGGGTACACAAATGTTGGAGAAACTCAGCGGGTTTCATGCTGCTGCACCCGCTGAGTTTGTCCAGCATTTAGTGTAACCTCTGCTCGTTGCCTGTAAATGGTATGGATTTAACTTGAGGTAGAGGAGATTTTACCTGGTCATGATCACACCCTGATCACCCATTCAATGATCACTTCCAACTGGTTCTGTTTCCATTCAGGTCCTTATTAATCTGAATGAGAATCACATGATAATAATGGCGTCATTACCTTCTGGCGTTGATGTTTGATGATCATATCCATAGGTTGTCATTTTGGCTGGAATAGAAAGAAGGAGAAGTTGGAGGAAAAACAAGTGAAATCTGGATTTCTAAATATGTGGAAATGCCGAAGCTGAAGGCTTTAGAAACTGGGTCCATCATAACCACTGATAGTTTTTTTAATTCAAGAGTCAAGAATGTTTTATTGTCACATGACCTGAAACGAAACAATGAAATCCTTACTTGCAGCAGCACAACAGATACTGTATGTAAACATAGTACTCTGTTAGTGTTACTGTCAGTGTGATGAGGACAGCGTGATTTGGTAGTATAGTAGATACAAGGTGTATCTGTTGATATTGTCTTTCATTGAAGGTAGTACTTGCAGTGCAGCACTTTCTCTGCATCTTTTTTCAGTTGCTCCTTTCGATTGCTCAGTCAGTACAGGAGATTGAACTCAGATGGTGTGTTAGTTACTGTATGTTAATTTTATTGGGCATCACTGAGGCAAAGGAAATGTATGAGCGTGCATGGTTGAAGAAGAGTCATAATTTCCATTTCCCCCCTTGATCAATTCAGTGGAAGGATGCTTTGGAAAGACAATTTTGCTCCAAACTGGACGATGAGATGGATATTCAGCAACTGTGGCAGGGGTCTCACGCCTTCACAAAACCATGTGGCAGCTCAAGTGAGAGTGTGGCATCACTCCTGGTTAGGCTTGTTGCATTCTTATTATAATATTTTTTTATTAAAGATAATCAATTACGATACCTTAAACAACTTTACAGATATCAGATAATTCATTTTATCATACATGTAAAACATTAATAATACTTATCTATTATTTTTTTAGAAATAAAGATAAAGGAAAAGTAGCTTATAAATCAATGAGGGTATAGTTAACTAATAATTTGATAATTGTAAAAAAGAAAAGAAGAGAAAAGAACTAAAAAAAATTAAAAAAAATAAAAAAATAAAAATAAAATTTTTTAACCTCTGCCTATATTATATATATAAATAAAAGATCACAATATGTATTATTAATAACTCTACTACAAATGATGGTATCAGTAAAGACATGTTACTTCCATTTTAAAAATACATTATTCTCATCAGATCCCGCGGGGGGGCACGTCGAGCCATGTTGCCAAGAACAGCTACTTATCTAGGTACAATATATATGGAGACCATATCTGTTGAAAAGAATTATACCTGTCCAATAGGACAAATCTAATTCTTTCCAGATGTAGCGTCTCCATCATCTCTGCTGCCCACATTTTAGTTGTGGGGGATAGTGTTCCCTTCCAAAATTTCAATATAATTTTTTTCCCAATTATCAAACAATAATCAAAGAAATTTCTTTGATTTACTGTAAGTGATAACTGTAAGTCCGGAATTCCAAATATTATTGACTTTGGGTTGGGGTCCAATTTAACTTTTATAACTTCAGAAATAACTTTAAAAATTTCTGTCCAATAATGATTCAATTTAGGACATGTGACAAAACTATGTATTAAATTTGCCTCTGTTTTCTTACATTTGTCACAGATAGCAGAAAGCATCGGAAAGATACTATTTAATTTAACTTTTGAATAATGTAACCTATATAATACTTTAAATTGAATCAATATATGTCTGGCGTTTAATGAACATCGGTGTATACGTTGTAAACTTTCTTCCCAGTTTTCTTTTGTTATAGCTAATCCTATGTCATTTTCCCATGCTTGACGATATGTTTCCGTTGTTGGATTCTCCTTATCCAAAATGATGTTATATATATAAGCTATTAATTTTTCTGTATTTGGGTGTAAATTAAATAAATCGTCTAACAATCCTGCTTCTTTATTTTTATAATCTTGTGTATTTGATTTAATATAATCTCTAATTTGTAGATATCTAAACAAATGTTGTTGAGATAGTCCATAAATGTCTTGTACCTCTTGGAATAAAAGAAATTTTCCTTTTCTATAAAGGTATTCTATTCTTGTAATTCCTAAATCATCCCATTGTCTAAACCCCCCATCCAACATGGGAGGCCTAAACGATGGGTTATTCCTAATTGGTAATCTAAATGAGAGATTATCTAAATGTAAAGTCTTAACAATTTGTTTCCAAATACGTCTATTATTATATATTATTATGTTGTCCTTATAGATTTTTTTTTGTACTTCTATTGGTGCGAAAATTATCGAACCTACGTTAAAAGGAAGGCAATCTTCCTTTTCTATATTTAACCATGTTGGTGCATGGTCCGTATTTACCCACCAGTAATTCATATTTTTAATCTGAACAGCCCAAAAATAATATAGAAAATTTGGGAGTGCTAGACCTCCATTTATCTTAGATTTACATAGATGTTTTTTACTTATTCTATGGTTTTTATAATCCCAAATAAAACTATTAACAATATTATCAATTTTTTTAAAAAAAGTTTTTGGTAAGAAAAAAGGGATAGCCTGGAACAAATATAACAATTGTGGTAAAAACACCATCTTTATAGCACTTATTCTACCAATCATAGATATAGGAAGTGTTTTCCAATATGAAATATTCTTTCTAAGTTTATCTAATAGTTGAGGATAGTTGGATTTTATTAATGAGTTATGAGTTAGTGTTACATTAATCCCTAAATATTTAAATTTATCTGTAACTATCTTTAATGGGTATTGTTGTAATGTATTTAAATTTATACCTGTTATTGGCATAATCTCACTTTTATTCCAATTGATCCTGTATCCGGAAAATGCACCAAACTTAGTTATAACATTTAGCAAATTAGGAATACTAATTTCCGGTTTTGTAATATAAATCAAAACGTCATCTGCGTATAGAGAGATTTTGTTAATTGTTGTGTCAGTAGTGTAACCATATATTTCAGGTTCAGATCTTATTTTTTCCGCCATAGGTTCTATTACCAATGCGAACAGTAAGGGCGACAACGGACATCCTTGTCTACATCCCCTAGAGAGTTTGAATTTAGATGATAGAATTTGATTAGTCAAAATTCTAGCGGTAGGATTCGAGTATAAAATTCTTACCCATTTACAAAAAATATCACCCAATTGAAATTTTTCCATTATATTAAATAAATACAACCATTCCACCTGATCAAACGCTTTTTCTGCATCTAGTGATATAACCGCTAATTCCATATCTCGTATTCTTTTTGAATATATAATATTAAATAGGCGTCTGAGATTATGGGATGAGTAACGCTTTGAGATAAAACCTGTTTGGTCATAATGTATTAATCTAGAAATCACTATACTTAATCTCCTAGATAAAATCTTAGTTAATATTTTTTGGTCTGTATTTAAAAGGGCAATCGCTCTATATGATCCTGGATCTTCCAAATCCTTATCTGCTTTAGGGATAAGTGTAATTGTAGATTCATTTAATGATTCTGGTAATTTACCTTGATCATAAGCATATCTATACATTGTCTGTAGTCTTGGTGAGATCAAATCCTGAAATTTTTTATAAAATTCAGCACTTAAGCCATCAGGACCCGCTGCTTTTCCATTCTTCAATGAACTAATCGACTCTACAATATCCTTTACTGTTATTTCAGCATTTAACAATTCTCTACCTTCCTGGTCTAAACTATTAATTTGACATTCTTTTAAAAATATTTCCATACTGTCTGTTTGTCCTGTTAATTTTGACGAATAAAGATTTTTATAGTATTGTAGAAATCTATCATTAATATCTTTCGGAGTAGTCAATATATTACCATACTCAGATCTAATTCCATGTATCGTCTTTTCCTCTTCTAATCTTCTAAGCTGTCGTGCTAATAGTTTTTGTGGTTTGTCTCCAAATTCAAAATGCACTTGTTTTGTTTGTTGAAAAAGTTTAATAACTTGGTTAGAATATATTTTATTTAATTTATATTTTACTGATGCAATTTTATTACTTAACTCTTTGGAAGGATGTTTTATATTTTCACTATCTAAACGTTTTATCTCATTTTCTAAATTTTGTTCTATCTTTCGATTTTCTTTATTAAAATGAGCTTGTGCAGATATTATTGCGCCACGCGTGTATGCCTTAAATGTGTCCCATAGCAATGATGGGGAGGTTTCAGAATTATCATTAGTATCAAAAAATAATTTAATCTGATCCAATACATGATTGCAACAATCATTGTCCTTTAATATCTGAGGATTAAATCTCCAAGTAGTAGTTTTGTTAGAAATATCTTTTAATTTTATCTTAAATGTTAATGGCGCGTGATCTGAAATAATAATGTTATGATATTTTGCATCATATGCAAAAGGAAGTAATTTAGAATCTATTAGAAAATAATCTATCCTCGAATAGGTTCCATGTACGGGCGAGAAAAAAGAATATTCTCGTCCGGATGGATTATCTATCCTCCAAATATCTTTAATATTAGATGTGTTAATGAAAGTATTTATAAGATTACTTGATTTCGAGACGGCTTTCCTTTTTGTTGATGATCTGTCTAGATAATTATCTAGGGTACAATTTAAATCACCTCCAATTATTAAATTATGTTGAGTACATATGGGAATATTATTAAATATTTTCTTTAAAAATAATGGATTATCAAAATTAGGAGCGTATATATTCATTAAAATTGCCTTTTTTGAGTGTAATTCACCTGTAATTATTACATATCTACCTTCTTTATCCTCTATAATAGAACTTTGTATAAAGGGTGTGCCTTTGCGAATAATTATTGCAACTCCTCTAGATTTATGTATAAATGTAGAATGATACACCTTAGAAATCCATTTAGCTGTTAATCTGTGTTGAGCATCTTTTCTAAGATGCGTCTCTTGGAGAAAAATGACATCTGCCTTCAATTTGTTCAATTGAGCTAAGACTTTTCCCCTTTTAATTGGTTCATTAATTCCTTTTACATTCCAACTGCAGAAGGTTACTCCATCACCCCCAATCTTCACCTTCATATCCTGCATTTTACTATTAAGGGGGCTTTTTTTGGAGTAGCCTTCTTGGCTCCCTCAGCTCCCCGTTGCACCCGAGCTTCAATCCAATGAGAATTTCTATCCACATTAATCCGTATCGATGTCTTTTTAAACTGAATATACTATAGCATACAAATCTATATTCAAATAATATGTAATATAAGGTCAGAGAAAAACAAAAACAATAAAGAATATCAATAAAAAAAAAGTAAAGGGTGTTAGAAGGGTGCTCGGAAAAAAAAGAAACTACACTTGTATAGTGTGTAGTATGTGAAGGTGAAAGCCACACTAACATGGCCATTAATCTAACGACTTCCGTACTTAAAGATGTTAATAATATCAGCTCCTATCCCAATACTATATAAGTTGGTATAGGGTACTAACTTTATATACTTATCAATTATTTCTATTATTACATATTATTAATAACTAATTACTAATATCGATTATATTTAATACTGTAATATGTAATACTATTATCATGGAATAATTAATATTTTTCTCCTAATTAATACAGAATTACAACTATATGCTCATTATTCCACATCCTTCTGAATGAATATTTCCATATTCACAGGTCGGTGATAAAAGTTCAGTCCTCTCAGTCGTTTCCGGTTTCTTCCTCCCCGTCTTCTCTCTCGTCGTCTTCCAACTTCTGCTGTATGCCTCGGGCGAATTTCAATGCTTCAGTATGCTTAACAAAACGTTGTTCTTTACCATCATAGGTTACTCTCAGTGTTGCTGGGTACATCAAACCATATCTCAGATCCTTAGTATCCTTTAGACTCCTCAGGATACTTCTTGTTTCTGTAAATTGTGCTCTTCTCTTAGCCACTTCTGCTGGGTAATCTCTGAAAATACTGATGTTGTCTCCATCAAATTTCAGATTTCTCTTTTTTATTATTATCTTCATCATTTCTTCAAAGACATGATCAAAGGCCACTTTGACAATCATTTGTCTGGGGGGCGAACCGCTCCTAGGAACTCGTCTTAGAGCCCTATGCGCACGGCCCAGTATAGGTTCTTCATCCAGATTCAGAACATCCTTTAAAAGTTTAGCAACAAATTTTCGGGTATCCTGATTCCCCTCACGACCTTCTTTCAGACCAACTATTCTCAAATTTTTACGACGTTGGCGACCCTCCAGATCAATACATTTCTCATTTATTTTATGTATTAATTCTGAGAGGCGTTTGTTCTCGGCTCGGAGATTTTCATTCTCCTTAGTATTATATTCAGCAATCTTAGTAAGCTCTTTAATTGCTTCGCCTTGTTGGTCTATCGAAATTAGAATAGGATCTATCTTGTCATCCAACTTTCTTTCCACCCCAGCAGCTATATCCTTTACCTCCAAGATTTGGGCTCGCAACGCAGCGTCAGCCTTATCTTTCCACTCCTCCACCATACTTCTCACCGAGGATACAACTTCCTTTAAGTCGACATCAAATTTCTCATGAAGTGACTGCATGTCTGATTTTAAACTTTTTAAATCAGCCTTATACTCCTTCCTAAGGATCTTTATCTCACCTAGGATAGAAGTCTTGATATCTTCCATTTCAGCTCTCCTCTGTGAAATTTCTTCTTGAGAGGAAGAAGCAGTGGCAGCCGCAGCTGCAGCAGCAGCACTCAGGCCTGGTTCCCTTCTCTGCGGTTTTTTTGAAGTGGGGGGAGGGGAGCGCTGGGTCGACATTTCTTCTTTTTCAAACGCTGCCGGAGCAGTGTGCAATCAATCTCCTGTGGTGAGTTTGTTTGTTTGACCCTTTTACCCCCGTTTTAAATTCAGTTTTTTGCGGAGCTGTAATGGCGCGGCTCCACTCACAGCATGACGCCAACCGGAAGTCGGCTTGTTGCATTCTACGCTCGATTTGAAAACTTGAACACGGATGTGTCTTCTCGAGCACCCAGAGCTTCCGATGTCATTGTATTTTCAGTCGCCAAGGCCGGCGTCAGAAGAAGCATCACGAGGGTGAACCAAGTAACTAAGCCAACCAACTCGCAGGAGATTTTGCGGACATTTTGAATCTGTCATTATTAAGGTCTGAGGTTCCTATCTGCTTCAATGGGCTTCAACAATACTCTAGCCCAAGAAGAGTACCGTGACAAGAAGAGTACAGAGGGCGTCACAGTGGCGCAGCGGTAGAGATGTTGCCTTGCAGCACCATACACCCGGAGTAGATCCCGACTACATTTAGTGTCTGTCTGGAGATTGAATGTTCTCCCTGTGACCATGTGTGCTTCTTCCCACATTGCAAAGACCTGCCGAGTAGTACATGAATTGGCTTCTATAAATTGTCCCTGGCATGTGGGGTAGAACTAGTGTACAGGTGATCGCTGGTCACTAGGACTAAATTAAAACTGAATTAAATTAAAGTCGTCTAAGCTAAACTGAACGAAACATGTCTCAATGACCAACAAACAGTGGCACTAATGCTCGTGTTGAAGATGTGCTTTGAGAGGTTGGTTTTGGTGTATATCAACACCTACCTTGGCAAAGACCTGAACCCACTACAATTAGCTACCAACACAATCGATCAATGCCGGCTGAAATCTCACTGGCGCTACTTTCTGCAATGGCGATGGAGAGAGTCAACTCTTTCAAGTTACTGTGCATGCATATCTCTGAAGATCTGTGCTGGGCCCAGTACATTGATGTAATCTTCAACAATGTCCATCAATACCTCTTCTTTCAAAGATTGAGGAGATTTGGTATGTGTATGAATATTCTGATGTAGATTCTGGGTTGGTGTATTAGCCATTATCTTGATGAGTGACTGGCAGAAATAACTGAAAGTCCTGCGTGCTGACGTCTTCTGCTGGTTCATGTTTTCAGGTTCTCATGCGTTGAGGACAAGGAACAACTATTTATCATGCTGCTGCAAGTAAGACTTTCAATGTTCATTGGACAGTTAAACACTCTTAACTTTTCCTAGTTCATAAATTCAGAAGTCATAGGAGCGGAAGTAGGCCATTTGGCCCATCGAGACTACTCCGCCATTCTATCATGGCTGATCTATCTTTCCCTCTCAACCCCATTCTCCTGTCTTCTCCCCATAACCATGATACCCTTAACCATTGAAGGTCTGGGGGCAATTACATCTTTGATGAATAACTTGTCATGAAGATGATTTGGTTACAATTAGGAGGTGCTGAATCTGGGCCGTATTTCCACTTATTTGGTGGGATCGAATGTTAATCCCCCAACAGTGTGATGGTGGGAGGCCTGTCAGATTCTGGTGGATATACATTTTCACACAGACTGGAGCAGGAAGGCAGATAATTCATACCACATTTATCTCCAGCAATAGTAGTTTCAAACTATAGGATGCACTTACTCGTGGGCTGACCTGACCAATGTTAGTTTTAGTATCACCCATACAGTAAATAGCTGTCAAATGGAGTTTATCTGTGTTTGCGTTAATTTAAATGCTGCGTGTCCAATTCCTGCTGCAAAGAGAATTAGTTGACTTGGAGTGGCCCTTGGTCCTTGCTACCTGCTTGCATCTCGCTTTGGGCTGGTAGGACAGCTGCAGCAACTGTCCTGTCCAGGCCAGGTTTAAAATGTCTTGAGTTCACACTGGATGAGCTCACACGTTGGGTACCATTTTCAGTCGAGCCTCGACCTGACTATCCCAACCCTAATGATTACTGATGGTTTTGGAGGGAAATGGGCACTCCCCAGTCAACAGGGTGAAAGGGTACCTTCATTTTCTCATTCACTGCAAAGAAGCAAAGTTTCGCAGAAATGCGTGACTCCATGTAAACAATTGCATGGCAGATGTTAACTTCATTTTTTCTGGGGGAGACAGCAGTCTGACAGTATGCACTGGAAGGAGATGAGATCTAATTGCATGTTGCAAATGAATTGTAGAGGTTCGACCAAGTGACAATATGCTGTGAAATTCCATACCTGTTGTTGAAGTTGCTGTTGTTTCAGGTGCTGGAGAAGACACCGTGGTAGGTAGGAATATGAAAACACGAGAAATAGTTGGTGAATGGAAAATGACTGAACAGGGTACATGGACAAAAGCATTTCTTTCAAACTGATTTTGGTGACTGTCTTCGATTGATTTTCAGACAATTTCAATCCACAACAGTTGTAATTCACGCTGTGGTTGTTTCTGTATTAAGGAAGATGGTAATTGGTGTGAAAATGATGCTTTGGCTGAGGAAGGAGGGTTCTGTTTTTGTGGTACAAGTTAGGGTGGGGCAGAAGTTGGAACTTAATTAGTGGAATCAGATGGGGAGAGAATGATGGGCAGCTCAGCCACGTGGGGGACAGATAGAGTGAGTGGTGATAGGAATGATGAATAAAAGCAGAAGAAAAATGGATGGACAGGTGAGTGTTTGTGGGAGAAGAAGAAAGGGCGTGTGGGTTACCTAATTCACTATTCATTACGTTGGGTTGTTAGGTACTGAGGTGGAATATGAGATGTACTTCTTCCAAAACAATGACACTGACTTTTGTGATTCAGATTCAGATTCAGATTCAGAAAACGTTATTGTCTGTCGTAACAGAAAATCTGCTTTGACGTGGCTCAACATACAACAAGACAATATACAACAGTCATCATACAACACAGCCTTCTGCGGGCACACTCAGTGTGTATAGGTCTTAAAAACAAGTATA
Source organism: Raja brachyura (assembly GCA_963514005.1). Next base: position 46,039,267 of record OY740798.1, on the reverse strand, counting down.
AAGATTAGAAACTGTAAAAATAGACAAGATAAAAGTTGAAAGTTGTGGATACGTGTAAAGTGACAGTGCGTCAGGGTTAATTTGTCCATTGATCATGTATTATTTAAACTATTTATGGCAATGGGTATGAATGAGTTTTTGTGGATGTTTTTCTTGGATAGGGGGACTTTATATCGGCGGCCTGATGGCAGAAGTTGGAAGAACTTGTGCAGGGGGTGGGTGGGATCCTGTGTAATGAGTTTGGCTTTCCTTTTAACTGCCTGGGTGTGAAGTACTGACAATTGAATTTGAGTTTTGCCAGTTATTTTGCTTGTTTGATTGATGATCCGGGAAAGCTTTGATTTATCTTTGACAGAGGTAAGGGTGAACCATGATGTGATGTTAAAGGTGAGTACAGATTCTATAAGTGATTTATATACAGCTGTTAAAATGTCTTGTCTGACATCAAAGCTCCTGAGTTTCCTCAGCAGGAACAGGCGTTGCTGTGCCTTCTTGTACACAGAGTCTGTGTGCTGGGAGAAGGACAGGCGGGTGTCAATCTCTGTGCCCAAGTATCTAAAGGCCTCTACCTGCTCGACTGTCTGCCCATTCAGCCTCAGAGGTTCAAAGAGAGGTTGGGGGGAAGATGTTCGCCTTCCCCCACAACACAGCTCCTTGGTCTTGGAGATGTTAAGCTCCAGAGAGCTCTCTTTGATCCACAGCATCAAGATGTTGACCTGCTGAGAGCAGGCAGCCAGAGAAGTGTGATCCTTGATGTGGGCCACCAGGGCCATATCGTCTGCATACTTAAAAAGGGGAATGTCACTGTTATTGTTTGTTACATTGTTCGTGTAGATGGAAAATAAAATCGGTGATAAAACACAACCCTGGGGGACACCAGTGTTTAAAATCATGTTCTTGGATTTAAGGGGAGATAGCTGAATGGATAGCAAATTGGCTTCATGGAATCTGATTGCCAGTTAAATATTTATTGTTATTTGTGAAAAGTAATATTTATCAATACTTACTTCCGGGGGTGCCACCAACAACAAATTCTGAAAGATGAATGGGAATAGAAAAAGAGAATAAAACTATTGGTATATATTAATTACTTGTGGGATGAGCCATTCTGGCGAGACCAGCATTTATTGCCCATCCTGAGCTCCCTTGAGGAGCAGGTGTGGACCCAGCATCTTGACCGGCTGCACTTCATCTATTGCACTATAAGAAGCACTTGTTCAATGTGTCCCATAGTTCCCAATAAGATATGCTGTGGTTTCCAAGCTTCAACCTTATCCATTGGATGTGGGATCACTTGGCCCCATCTCTTGTCAGCTGAAGGGTCTCGACCCAAAACATCACTCATTTCTTGTCTCCAGAGATACTGCCGGCCCAGCTGAGTTACTCCAGCACTCTGTGTCTATCTTCGGTATCAGACTGAACCATGGGTTTACAGACTGGGGAATATGATTTTGCTGTTGCATGTGCTCCACATTACTTCACAGAGGCTCCGTGGAGCAGTCTTGTTTCTGAATCAAATCTGTTAATTTGGGATATCACAAGACCGATCCCTGTCACCGTTTCTTGAGCAGAGATGGACGGGCATCAAATGCTGGCCTTACCAGTGGAGCCAAATCAGAGAAAGGAAGAAGCAGGTTATGAGATTAACTCTAACACAATAGTTGCTGTAGATGCTGCTGTTGAAGATACAATTGAATTGGGTTGTGAACAATTTAAAATCAGCAGCAGTAATTTAAGATTGATGTTCCTGGGATAATGTGAGCAGTGTGTTGAGGAGATGGGGCTATGATCATACCTGTAGTTGATGATGATGCTGTTGACTCTGGAAGGGATACAAATGAAGATGTGAGTGCAGGTATTATAGAATAAATCTGATTACAATGAAATCAAAGTGTAGAAGATTAGGACAATTGTTTTGCATCATGTGATAAAAACCAAGTGATATAGTCACCCTGTTTTTCACAAGAAATTTCCATTTACGAGGTATAGTTTCATGTCAAGAGGATCCAGAATGAAAACTGCCTTCCAGCTGGTCTATGTTTCAATGGATAATACCAGTTTGACTGTCGAAAATGCATAAAATTATTGGTGGAGTAGGTTTTATGGTTATTAAATGTGTCCAGACTGCTGGTTTAACGAACTTATCTCCTTAAGTGTGCATGCTCTTATGAGTGGATTATTTGCGGATTGAAACTTGCAGCAACTTGTGAGGGTCACGACATTTGCTACATTATTATTGCTAACTGATTACCTGTTGATGTTTTTGTTTGAAATGTTGATGCTGTAAATCAAGATTTGTCTGTTTAGTTCGAGAGGAATCTGAGCAATTCCATCATTTGGTGAGTTGTTTGGAGTTAAATAAACCCGTGACAAAGGTAACACAAGCAGAGATTCTACACCATTCAATGCGGCTCTTGGAATGGGAGGTGAAAGGAACGTGGAGGCTCAGACTGGAATGGAGGTCTGAAAACAAGTGTTGCAGTGGCTTTATAGAAGATCAGTCAGTTGGTCCATGGATATGAATGATAACAACCTGCTGTGGCCCAGCTGACAACTTACCTGTTGTTGAAGTCGGAGTCGTTGTCGATGCTGGAAATGAGACAATTGACCATGTCAGTGTGGAGTGTCAAATTTCAACTCAATCCTGTCCATCTGTCCACCTGTCTATCTTTCCTCATTGTTGCTGCACATATGTAATATTGCAAAACATTTCATAGTTTTGGTTCTCAATTTAATATGTAACATGAAAACAAAAGATCAGAATTATTTTGAGAAAATTGTTGAATCTGCCTCTTTTCCCAAGATAGGTATTAACAGAATATTGATTGTTTACTACAAACTCTTTTTATGTTCTGGAAACATTTTTGTGTTCCTGCTGTCAAACATAACCATTGACAGCCCTGTCTGGAATCCTCAGAGTACAAATCATCATCATATTCTTCCTACCTTTTTAAGTCATATCTGAAGTATAGTTTCACACATGTTCATAAATTTCATGGGTGATTGTTGCTGAGAGGCAAGGAATTCATTCGTATGCAGGTATGCAGCATAACATACTGTAGGTATGTTACAAAACTTACCTTCAGCGGCGCTGCAGTTCTGTCACTGGCCGCGTACACGATTTTGGCGCCTTTGTGTGTGTGGGGGAGGGGGGGGGGTTAAAATGCGATTTCTCGAGGTGTGAGCTTTTGCTGAAGATTTGTACCGAACTCGACCAATTCCATCACTTGATTGGAGATTGGGGTTTCTGTTCCATTTATGAGTTTACTGATTTTGATTTGTAATTTTCTTTTTCAAATAACCGAGGCCGGTATGTGAAATTTTTTTTTTTAAATCGCTCGACAATTTTAGCGCTGGAGTAAAATAAAAATTAGCTTCTAATGCCATGAACGCCGACAACGGGGACAGATTTAAGTAGGGGACGGGTAAAGGAAGGCCGTTTATTTTTTCATATAAACTTGCTTGTTAAGTTGACCTTAATCAAAATTTGATGTTGCGAAACGGTGATTTATTCTCCATACGAATCGGCAGTGTATTTCCTGCCGATATGGGGTTTAAATTCACCGCAACTGCAACTTTCCAATCCATCACGTTCCACAAAAACCCACTCGCAAGCTGATTTAAATGGCCATTAATTTACTGGCATTAAACACTAAATTCCTTCAATTTGGCCAATAAATTCATGACACTGAGATTTAAAAATCATGTTGTATTGTGAATTCTTGTGTGAATGTTATTTGAACACTTCGGCTTTTTAAAAAATGTTAATATTTTCTTATGAAATGGATAGATGTTTAGATCTAGTAATTGAATTTTGTAATTAGCTACAATTGGGTAACTAACTAATTATATGCTTTAATTTCAGGTCATCCAAGTAAGATTCATATTTGTTTCAGAATGCTTCAATCTATAATAACTGAACATTTCTTTCAGTTCTCTTAATTTTTAAGAAAGTTATGGGCTTTTGACTGTCCTCGATCACAACTTTTATGTTAAGTCCATGGAAAAGCAATAGGGAACAAGATGCTAATTTCCGAGTATGAAAATGGCCATAACCTTTTTAATACTGAAGATATGAAAGTGAATTAAGTGTCAAATTAAATTTCTTTTTATGCTTTATCTGATGGGATAAATTGTAGACTTGATTTTTAAAATCTCAACATTTTGTAACGTTGCTATATATTGTACCCATCATCTTCCAATGGGAAATCTTAATTGTGATGCCACTCGAAAGACGTTAGAGGACTACAATTTTCAGACAGCCTAAAACATTTGCCGAAAGGTTCTGAATGTACACAAATTACTGAATTTACTTCCATGATGATCTCCATGTCTCATTTGTGTAGATCTGAAAATATTAAAATACTCTCCTGCACCTCATCAATAGTAACAAGTTCACATCCTGGGAATAGTTGTTCCCAGGTTAATGCATTGTGTAATTGTTAACGTGTTGTTCGTTACTTACTTGTTGTTGAGGTTGTGGTCGATGTTGGTGCTGGAAGAAACACATTAGTTTGTGTGAATAGGCAGACTGGAATATCTTTCCATCATCTCCCAGTTCATAGAATCAGTTCTCAGGATATTGATTTGTAAACGTCATGAAATTATTGTATAAAGCCGCCTTGAATCGTTTTTGTATGTTGCAGCGAATATCCTACGCTCAATTCCCACTGTTAGACTGTCACCTGGCTAGGCTAATTTCAAGGTCGAATATGCTTATCTCGAAACATATAAAAAATAGGTGCAGGAGGAGGCCATTCGGCCCTTCGAGCCAGCACCACCATTCATTGTGATCATGACTGATCGTCCCCAATCAATAACGTGTGCCTGCCTTCTCCCCATATCCCTTGATTACACTAGCCCCTAGAGCACTATTTAACTCTCTCTTAAACCCATCCAGTGATTTGGCCTTTACTGCCTTCTGTGGCAGGGAATTCCACAAATTCACAACGGTCTGGGCGAAAATGTTTTTTCTTATTTTACCGACCTGACCTGAAGTTCACTTGTTGCAACCAATACACGGTTTTGCTGATCGGCAATTCAATCCCTCTCTTCCCTGAAGTTCAATGTGCCTATCAAAAAGCCTCTTAAACGGCACTATAGTATATGCCTCCAACACTACTCCTGGCAATGTGTTCCGACTTCAAGCCCCCACTATCTGCGTTAAAAATGTTGCCCTGGACATCTTCATTAAACTCCCCCACTCACCTGATAGCTCTGCCCTCTCATGTTGGACATTTCTACCCTGGGGAACAGGTTGTGACTGTCGACAAAATGTGTAATTGACTTCCATGATAATCTCAACGTCTCATTTGTGTAGATCTCAAATTTTATTTCTGTAAGATTATGACATAGAGCAGAATTTTTGCCACTCATTTCATAATTTCCTATGTTTACAACATCCACAGAAAGGTTAAGATAAAATGTCTAATTATATTAAGGTTTCGACTGAAAGTATTAAAATACTCTCATCACTTCATCAAAAGTAACATTAACATCCTGGGAATAGTTGTTCCCAAGTTAATGCGAAGTGTAATTGTGAATGTTTCTCACTTACTTGTTGAAGTTGTGGTCGATGTTGGTGCTGGAAGGAAGACAGTAGTTTGTGTGAATAGGCAGAGTGGAATATCATTCCATTTTCTCCTCAGTTCATCTCAGGATATTGAATTGGAAACTTCATGCCATTATTATAAAATCTCTCCCTGCTATAGGAAAGATGTGTTCAGCTGGAAGCGGTGCTGAGAAGATTAACGAGGATGGTGCCGGCACCTGAGGGCCTGAACTATAGTGAGAGGTTAGGCAGGCCAGGACCGTAATCCTTGGAGCAACGACTGATAAAGGTGTTGGTTTACTACATAAAGATAAAGATTTACTACAAATCTGAGGGACAACCTTTTCACACAATGAGTGGTGGGTAAATGTGGGGTCGTGCACTTCGGGATAGGATCAAGAAGGATCAAGAAGGATCCCAACGTGAAACCTCCACAGTCCAATTCCCTCCTCAGATCTTGTCTGAGCTGCTGAATTCCTCCAGCAGGTCTTTGTGGCTAAAGGCAGATGGTAAGTTCACGTTTACTACGAAAATATTTGATCAGACCCAGGCCGTCTGATTGTAGTTATAGAGGAGCATGGTGAGAACACATCTGGCTATAAAGACTCAGTCAATGTGTTCATTCAAAGCAGTGATAGATAGATGTTTGGTCATAGTTGGGAATTAAAAGAAATGGCAACAGTGCTAAAAAATGAATCTGGGCAGCATTCCAGAGTTACATGGAGGGATGCTGTTATATTTGATAAGAATAGATATACAAGGATTGCTCATCCCATAATCAAAGGCAATAACCTCTGTTAGTTGTTAAAGAAGGAACTGCAGATGCTGGAAAATCGAGGGTACACAAAATGCTGGAGAAACTCAGCGGGTTTCATGCTGCTGCACCCGCTGAGTTTCTCCAGCATTTAGTGTAACCTCTGTTCGTTGCCTGTAAATGGTATGGATTTAACTTGAGGTAGAGGAGATTTTACCTGGTCATGATCACATCCTGATCACCCATTCAATGATCACTTCCAACTGGTTCTGTTTCCATTCAGGTCCTTATTAATCTGAATGAGAATCACATGATAATAATGGCGTCATTACCTTCTGGCGTTGATGTTTGATGATCATATCCATAGGTTGTCATTTTGGCTGGAATAGAAAGAAGGAGAAGTTGGAGGAAAAACAAGTGAAATCTGGATTTCTAAATATGTGGAAATGCCGAAGCTGAAGGCTTTAGAAACTGGGTCCATCATAACCACTGATAGTTTTTTTAATTCAAGAGTCAAGAATGTTTTATTGTCACATGACCTGAAACGAAACAAGGAAATCCTTACTTGCAGCAGCACAACAGATACTGTATGTAAACATAGTACTCTGTTAGTGTTACTGTCAGTGTGATGAGGACAGCGTGATTTGGTAGTATAGTAGATACAAGGTGTATCTGTTGATATTGTCTTTCATTGAAGGTAGTACTTGCAGTGCAGCACTTTCTCTGCATCTTTTTTCAGTTGCTCCTTTCGATTGCTCAGTCAGTACAGGAAATTGAACTCAGATGGTGTGTTAGTTACTGTATGTTAATTTTATTGGGCATCACTGAGGCAAAGGAAATGTATGAGCGTGCATGGTTGAAGAAGAGTCATAATTTCCATTTCCCCCCTTGATCAATTCAGTGGAAGGATGCTTTGGAAAGACAATTTTGCTCCAAACTGGAAGATGAGATGGATATTCAGCAACTGTGGCAGGGGTCTCACGCCTTCACAAAACCATGTGGCAGCTCAAGTGAGATTGTGGCATCACTCCTGGTCAGGCTTGTTGCATTCTACGCTCGATTTGAAAATTTCAACACGGATGTGTCTTCTCGAGCACCCAGAGCTTCCGATGTCATTGTATTTTCAGTCACCAAGGCCGGCGTCAGAAGAAGCGTCACGAGGGTGAACCAAGTAACTAAGCCAACCAACTCGCAGGAGATTTTGCGGACATCTTGAATCTGTCATTATTAAGGTCTGAGGTTCCTATCTGCTTTAATGGGCTTCAATAATACTCTAGCCCAAGAAGAGTACCGTGACAGGAAGAGTACAGAGGGCCTCACAGTGGCGCAGCGGTAGAGATGTTACCTTGCAGCACCATACACCCGGATTAGATCCCGACTACATTTAGTGTCTGTCTGGAGATTCAATGTTCTCCCTGTGACCATGTGTGCTTCTTCCCACATTGCAAAGACCTGCCTAGTAGTACATGAATTGGCTTCTATAAATTGTTCCTGGCATGTCGGGTAGAACTAGTGTACAGGTGATCGCTGGTCACTAGGACTAAATTAAAACTGAATTAAATTAAAGTCGTCTAAGCTAAACTGAACGAAACATGTCTCAATGACCAACAAACATTGGCACCAATGCTCGTGTTGAAGACGTGCTTTGAGAGGTTGGTTTTGGTGTATATCAATACCTACCTTGGCAAAGACCTGAACCCACTACAATTAGCTACCAACACAATCAATCAATGCCGGCTGAAATCTCACTGGCGCTACCTTCTGCGATGACGATGGAGAGAGTCAACTCTTTCAAGTTACTGGGCATGCATATCTCTGAAGATCTGTCCTGGGCCCAGTACATTGATGTAATCTTCAACAATGTCCATCAATACCTCTTCTTTCTTCAAAGATTGAGGAGATTTGGCATGTGTATGAATATTCTGATGTAGATTCTGGGTTGATGTATTCGCCATTATCTTGATGAATGTCTGGCAGAAACAACTGAAAGACCAGCGTGCTGACGTCTTCTGCTGGTTCATGTTTTCATGTTGTCATGGGTTGAGGACGAGGATCAATTACTTATCATGCTGCTGCAAGTAAGAATTTCAAAGTTCATTTGACAATTAAACACTCTTAACCTTTCCTAGTTCATAAATTCAGAAGTCATAGGAGCGGAAGTAGGCCATTTGGCTCATCGAGTCTACTCCGCCATTCTATCATGGCTGATCTATCTTTCCCTCTCAACCCCATTCTCCTGTCTTCTCCCCATAACCATGATACCCTTAACCATTGAAGGTCTGGGGGGCAATTACATCTTTGATGAATAACTTGTTATGAAGATGATTTGGTCACAATTGGGAGGTGCTGAATCTGGGCCGTATTTCCACTTATTTGGTGGGATCGAATGTTAATCCCCCAACAGTGTGATGATGGGAGGCCTGTCAGATTCTGGTGGATACACATTTTCACACAGACTGGAGCAGGAAGGCAGATAATTGATACCACATTTATCTCCAGCAATAGTAGTTTCAAACTATAGGATGCACTTACTCGTGGGCTGACCTGACCAATGTTAGTTTTAGTATCACCCATACAGTAAATAGCTGTCAAATGGAGTTTATCTGTGTTTGGGTTAATTTAAATGCTGCGTGTCCAATTCCTGCTGCAAAGAGAATTAGTTGACTTGGAGTGGCCCTTGGTCCTTGCTACCTGCTTGCATCTCGTTTTGGGCTGGTAGGACAGCAGCAGCAACTGTCCTGTCCAGGCCAGGTTTAAAATGTCTTGAGTTCACACTGGATGAGCTCACATGTTGGGTACCATTTTCAGTCGAGCCTCGACCTGACTATCCCAACCCTAATGATTACTGATGGTTTTGGAAGGAAATGGGCACTCCCCAGTCGACAGGGTGAAAGGGTACCTTTATTGTCTCATTCACTGCAAAGAAGCAAAGTTTCGCAGAAATGCGTGACTCCATGTAAGCAATTGCATGGCAGATGTTAACTTCATTTTTTCTGGGGGAGACAGCAGTCTGACAGTATTCACTGGAAGGAGATGAGATCTAATTGCATGTTGCAAATGAATTGTAGAGGTTCGACCAAGTGACAATATGCTGTGAAATTCCATACCTGTTGTTGAAGTTGCTGTTGTTTCAGGTGCTAGAGAAGACACCGTGGTAGGTAGGAATATGAAAACACGAGAAATAGTTGGTGAATGGAAAATGACTGAACAGGGTACATGGACAAAAGCATTTCTTTCAAACTGATTTCGGTGACTGTCTTCGATTGATTTTCAGACAATTTCAATCCACAACAGTTGTAATTCACGCTCTGGTTGTTTCTGTATTAAGGAAGATGGTAATTGGTGTGAAAATGATGCTTTGGCTGAGGAAGGAGGGTTCTGTTTTTGTGGTACAAGTTAGGGTGGGGCAGAAGTTGGAACTTAATTAGTGGAATCAGATGGGGAGAGAATGATGGGCAGCTCAGCCACGTGGGGGACAGATAGAGTGAGTGGTGATAGGAATGATGAATAAAAGCAGAAGAAACATGGATGGACAGGTGAGTGTTTGTGGGAGAAGAAGAAAGGGCGTGTGGGTTACCTAATTCACTATTCATTACGTTGGGTTGTTAGGTACTGAGGTGGAATATGAGATGCAGTTCTTCCAAAACAATGACACTGACTTTTGTGATCCAAGGGGGGATAGCTGAATGAATAGCAAATTGGCTTCATGGAATCTGATTGCCAGTTAAATATTTATTGTTATTTGTGAAAAGTAATATTTATCAATACTTACTTCCGGGGGTGCCACCAACAACAAATTCTGAAAGATGAATGGGAATAGAAAAAGAGAATAAAACTATTGGTATATATTAATTACTTGTGGGATGAGCCATTCTGGCGAGACCAGCATTTATTGCCCATCCTGAGCTCCCTTGAGGAGCAGGTGTGGACCCATCATCTTGACCGGCTGCACTTCATCTATTGCACTATAAGAAGCACTTGTTCAATGTGTCCCATAGTTCCCAATAAGGTATGCTGTGGTTTCCAAGCTTCAACCTTATCCATTGGATGTGGGATCACTTGGCCCCATCTCTTGTCAGCTGAAAGGTCTCGACCCAAAACATCACTCATTTCTTGTCTCCAGAGATACTGCCGGCCCAGCTGAGTTACTCCAGCACTCTGTTTCTATCTTCGGTATCAGACTGAACCATGGGTTTACAGACTGGGGAATATGATTTTGCTGTTGCATGTGCTCCACATTACTTCATAGAGGCTCCGTGGAGCTGTCTTGTTTCTGAATCAAATCTGTTAATTTGGGATATCACAAGACCGATCCCTTTCACCGTTTCTTGAGCAGAGATGGACGGGCATCAAATGCTGGCCTTATCAGTGGAGCCAAATCAGAGAAAGGAAGAAGCAGGTTATGAGATTAACTCTAACGCAATAGTTGCTGTAGATGCTGCTGTTGAAGATACAATTGAATTGGGTTGTGAACAATTTAAAATCAGCAGCAATAATTTAAGATCGATGTTCCTGGGATAATGTGAGCAGTGTGTTGAGGAGATGGGGCTATGATCATACCTGTAGTTGATGATGATGTTGTTGACTCTGGAAGGGATACAAATGAAGATGTGAGTGCAGGTATTATAGAATAAATCTGATTACAATGAAATCAAAGTGTGGAAGATTAGGACAATTGTTTTGCATCATGTGATAAAAACCAAGTGATATAGTCACCCTGTTTTTCACAAGAAATTTCCATTTACGAGGTATAGTTTCATGTCAAGAGGATCCAGAATGAAAACTGCCTTCCAGCTGGTCTATGTTTCAATGGATAATACCAGTTTGACTGTCGAAAATGCATAAAATTATTGGTGGAGTAGGTTTTATGGTTATTAAATGTGTCCAGACTGCTGGTTTAACGAACTTATCTCCTTAAGTGTGCATGCTCTTATGAGTGGATTATTTGCGGATTGAAACTTGCTGCAACTTGTGAGGGTCACGACATTTGCTACATTATTATTGCTAACTTATTACCAAACATTGTTGATGTTTTTGTTTGAAATGTTGATGCTGTAAATCAAGACTTGTCTGTTTAGTTCCAGAGGAATCTGAGCAATTCCATCATTTGGTGAGTTGTTTGGAGTTAAATAAACCTGTAACCAAGGTAACACAAGCAGAGATTCTACACCATTCAATGCGGCTCTCGGAATGGGAGGTGAAAGGAATGTGGAGGCTCAGACTGGAATGGAGGTCTGAAAACAAGTGTTGCAGTGGCTTTATAGAAGATCAGTCAGTTGGTCCATGGATATGAATGATAACAACCTGCTGTGGCCCAGCTGACACCTTACCTGTTGTTGAAGTCGGAGTCGTTGTCGATGCTGGAAATGAGACAATTGACCTTGTCAGTGTGGAGTGTCAAATTTCAACTCAATCCTGTCCATCTGTCCACCTGTCTATCTTTCCTCATTGTTGCTGCACATATGCAATATTGCAAAACATTTCATAGTTTTGGTTCTCAATTTAATATGTAACATGAAAACAAAAGATAAGAATTATTTTGAGAAAATTGTTGAATCTGCCTCTTTTCCCAAGATAGGTATTAACAGAATATTGATTGTTTACTACAAACTCTTTTTATGTTCTGGAAACATTTTTGTGTTCCTGCTGTCAAACATAACCATTGACAGCCCTGTCTGGAATCCTCAGAGTACAAATCATCATCATATTCTTCCTACCTTTTTAAGTAATATCTTTTTTTTTTTTTTTCAATTCAATTCAAATTTAATGTCATTGCACAAATACAAGTATAGGTACAACGAAATGCAGTATAGCGTCATTCGTAGTGATAGCGATATAGAAAAATAAATACAGAGTGCAGTGGTAGCAGTACGGAAAATAAATAAATACAGGGTGCAGACAAGTCTATCAGCTGGGCTCCGAGTTCAGCAGTCTGATAGTGTAATTGAAGAAGCTGTTCTTTGTCCTACTGGTGCGGGACCTGAGGCTCCTGTACCGCCTCCCTGATGGGAGGAGGGCAAACAGTCCATGATTAGGGTGTGAGGGGTCCTTGATGATCTTCCCGGCCCGCTTCAGGCACCGTTTTCGGTGGAGGGCATCCATGGCAGGGAGTGGGGCACCGATGATGTACTGGGCGGTTTTCACCACCCGTTGTAGTGCCTTCCTGTCTGCCACGGTGCAACTGCTGTACCATACCGTAAAGCAGGTGGTCAGGATGCTTTCGATGGTGCAGCGGTAGAAGTTCGTCAGGATCTGGGGGGACAGGTGGGCTTTTTTGAGCCTCCTCAGAAAGTAAAGGCGCTGCTGTGCCTTTTTGATCAGCTTTGAGGTGTTGAGAGACCAAGACAGATCCTCCGAGATGTGACCCCGAGGAATTTGTATTTGGAGACCCGCTCCACCTCAGTCCCGTTTATATGGATGGGGGTGTGTCTGCCCCCTCTGTTCTTCCGAAAGTCAACAATTATTTCCTTCGTCTTCTGGGAGTTGAGGACGAGGTTATTGTTGGCACACCAGGTAGCCAGGTGCTGGACCTCCTCCCTGTAGGCTGATTCGTCATTATCACTGATCAGTCCTACCACAGTCCTACCACCATCATTTTATTATGGCGTTGGAGCCATACTTAGGGATGCAGTCATGCGTGAAGAGGGAGTAGAGGAGAGGGCTGAGCACACAGCCCTGTGGCACGCCGGTGTTCAGTGTTATAGTGGAGGAGGTGAGGTTGTTGACCCTAACAGACTGTGGTCTGTTAGTGAGGAAATCCAGTGTCCAATTGCAGAGGGAGGTGGAGATGCCAAGACCGCAGAGTTTGGTGATCAAGCTAGCGGATATGACAGTGTTAAAGGCGGAGCTGAAGTCAATAAACAGCAGCCTGATGTAGGTGTTGTTGCTGTCCAGGTGGGTCAGGGCAGAGTGTAGGGCGGCCGATATGGCGTCCTCTGTAGACCTGTTTGTCCGGTAGGCAAATTGGTGGGAGTCCAGTGTGGGGGGGGAGGCTGGCTTTGAGGTGAGCCAGGATCAGCCGCTCAAAGCACTTAGCGATGACAGGGGTGAGTGCCACTGGCCGGTAGTCGTTGAGACTCCCTGTCGCTGATTGTTTGGGCACTGGCACAATGGTAGATGTCTTGAGGCAGGTGGGGACGACACCCTGGGCCAGTGACAGATTGAAAATGTCAGTGAGGACCAGGGATAGTTGTCCAGCACATGCCCTGAGCACCCGCCTGGGGATGCCATCGGGGCCGGCAGCTTTGTGCTCATTCACCTTGCTCAGTGCGTCTTGTACAGCAGAGGTGGAGAGACTGAGGGGTTGTTCATTCGGGGGTGGAGCAGCTTTGATGGCTGGAGTTTTGTTGTCCCGGTCAAAGCGAGCATAGAAGTGGTTTAGCTCATTAGGGAGGGAGGCGTTGTCTGGGGGGAGTGTTGATTTTATGGTAGTCGGCAATGGACTTAATTCCTTGCCACATGCGCCTGGGGTCAGAGTTGTTTTGGAAATGCTCCTCAATCCGCTGTTTGTGATTGAGTCTAGCATTCCTAATTCCCTTTTTCAGATTGGCCCTGGATGAGCTGTATCCCTCAGCGTCGCCAGATTTAAAAGCGGCGTCTCGAGCCTTCAGCAGGAGTCTGACCTCCCTGCTCATCCACGGCTTCTGATTAGGGAAGGTCTTTATCACTTTATGGGTGGTGACGTTATCAGTGCAGAATTTTATGTAGTCCAGAACGGTTGAGGTGTATGAATTTATGTCCACATGGGAGTTAAAGGTGGCCTGGGTGGCAAACACACTCCAGTCTGTTCCTGTAAGACAGAGACAGCCCCCTCAGGCCAGACCTTCACTGTCCTCACAGCAGGTTTCACACGTCTGATCAGAGGTGTGTATTTGGGGAGCAGGAACAGAGAGAGGTGATCAGACTGTCCCAGGTGGGGGAGGGGGAGGGCTTTGTATGCTTCAGTAATATTAGTATATATTAGGTCCAAAATATTGTTACCTCTGGTTGGGCAGGAGACATGTTGGTGGAATCTGGGGAGCACAGTTTTTAGGTTGGAGTGGTTAAAATCGCCAGCAACAATAAAAGCCCCCTCTGGGTGGGCAGTTAGTTGTTTGCTGATAGCAGCTTGCAGCTCTTCCATTGCAAGCCTGGCATTAGCATCCGGGGGTACATAGACTGGGGTACATAGACGGGGGTACATCTGAAGTATAGTTTCACACATGTTCATAAATTTCATGGGTGATTGTTGCTGAGAGGCAAGGAATTCATTCGTATGCAGGATATATACATATATTGTAGGTATGTTACAAAACTTACCTTCAGCGGCGCTGCAGTTCTGTCACTGGCCGTGTACACGATTTTGGCGCCTTTGTGTGTGGGGGGGGGGGGGGGGGGGGTGGGGTTAAAATGCGATTTCTCGAGGTGTGAGCTTTTGCTGAAGATTTGTACCGAACTCGACCAATTCCATCACTTGATTGGAGATTGGGGTTTCTGTTCCATTTATGAGTTTACTGATTTTGATTTGCAATTTTCTTTTTCAAACAACCGAGGCCGGTATGTGAAATTTTTTTTTAAAAAATCGCTCGACAATTTTAGCGCTGGAGTAAAATAAAAATTAGCTTCTAATGCCATGAACGCCGACAACGGGGACAGATTTAAGTATGGGCTTTTGACTGTCCTCGATCACAGCTTTTATGTTAAGTCCATGGAAAAGCAATAGGGAACAAGATGCTAATTTCCGAGTATGAAAATGGCCATAACCTTTTTAATACTGAAGATATGAAAGTGAATTAAGTGTCAAATTAAATTTCTTTTTATGCTTTATCTGATGGGATAAATTGTAGACTTGATTTTTAAAATCTCAACATTTTGTAACGTTGCTATATATTGTACCCATCATCTTCCAATGGGAAATCTTAATTGTGATGCCACTCGAAAGACGTTAGAGGACTACAATTTTCAGACAGCCTAAAACATTTGCCGAAAGGTTCTGAATGTACACAAATTACTGAATTTACTTCCATGATGATCTCCATGTCTCATTTGTGTAGATCTGAAAATATTAAAATACTCTCCTGCACCTCATCAATAGTAACAAGTTCACATCCTGGGAATAGTTGTTCCCAGGTTAATGCATTGTGTAATTGTTAACGTGTTGTTCGTTACTTACTTGTTGTTGAGGTTGTGGTCGATGTTGGTGCTGGAAGAAACACATTAGTTTGTGTGAATAGGCAGACTGGAATATCTTTCCATCATCTCCCAGTTCATAGAATCAGTTCTCAGGATATTGATTTGTAAACGTCATGAAATTATTGTATAAAGCCGCCTTGAATCGTTTTTGTATGTTGCAGCGAATATCCTACGCTCAATTCCCACTGTTAGACCTGTCACCTGGCTCGGCTAATTTCAAGGTCTAATATGCTTCTCTCGAAACATAGAAAAAATATGTGCCTGAGGAGGCCATTCGGCCATTCGAGCCAGCACCACCATTCATTGTGATCATGACTGATCGTCCCCAATCAATAACGTGTGCCTGCCTTCTCCCCATATCCCTTGATTACACTAGCCCCTAGAGCACTATTTAACTCTCTCTTAAACCAATCCAGTGATTTGGCCTTTACTGCCTTCTGTGGCAGGGAATTCCACAAATTCACAACGCTCTGGGCGAAAATGTTTTTTCTTATTTTACCGACCTGACCTGAAGTTCACTTGTTGCAACCAATACACGGTTTTGCTGATCGGCAATTCAATCCCTCTCTTCCCTGAAGTTCAATGTGCCTATCAAAAATCCTCTTAAACGGCACTATAGTATATGCCTCCAACACTACTCCTGGCAATGTGTTCCGACTTCAAGCCCCCACTATCTGCGTTAAAAATGTTGCCCTGGACATCTTCATTAAACTCCCCCCCTCGCCTGATAGCTCTGCCCTCTCATGTTGGACATTTCTACCCTGAGGAACAGGTTGTGACTGTCGACAAAATGTGTAATTGACTTCCATGATAATCTCAACGTCTCATTTGTGTAGATCTCAAATTTTATTTCAGTAAAATTATGACATAGAGCAGAATTTTTGCCACTCATTTCATAATTTCCTATGTTTACAACATCCACAGAAAGGTTAAGATAAAATGTCTAATTATATTAAGGTTTCGACTGAAAGTATTAAAATACTCTCATCCACTTCATCAAAAGTAACATTAACATCCTGGGAATAGTTGTTCCCAAGTTAATGCGAAGTGTAATAGTAAGATTAAACGAGAACTTACCAGTTTGAAGTTTGATCTTTATTTTATGAGGAGTCGAGTTGAGGGACTACGTGAAGAACCCCGTACAGCCGTTCGTGCGTCAATCTTCAAAGCAACGGTGTGAAATCACAGCAAACCGAAGTATAGTGTAAGATAAAGACTAGAACTACCAGATGAAATCTATGAGGGCTGGGAGCGGAGGGCACGTAGTCCCTCAACTCGACTCCTCATAAAATAAAGATCAAACTTCAAACTGGTAAGTTCTCGTTTAATCTTACTATTTTACTTCGGAGTCACGTGAGTGACTACGTGAAGACTTCAAAGCTCTGTGATTTCATGCCGTGTGAAACGAGGATACACAACCACAGCTGCTTCATTGACAAATGAAGGGAAAACATTCATAATGCATACAGTCATAACATAGATGTAAAACATGCCGATGCTGTTTAAATGAAACAATAATATTTCCATCTCTCACCCAGATGGAACATATAACCAGAACATAAATAGAGTTAACAATACTCCTGGTTCAGCAATGGGTCATTACAGATGTGTGGAGATTCATTCGATGGACCATACTCCAGCCGCAACAATGCGACCCAGCGGAACATAAATACCCTTGCTGCTGATGTTGTAGCAGCCCTGGTGGAATGAGATCTGGAAACAGAATCCATTAGTGCATAACACAACTCCGTTTTCCTCATCTGGAATGCCATGAACAATACGTTCTCCCAAATTCTTTGTGACTAACAACATTGCTAGTTCAGAACTCCAAGGCTCCTGATGACCTTGACATATTGTTGTATACATGTGTGCTTACCTTATCAAAGGTCCCCTGGTATGCCTGTGACTATTTTGAGACCTGACCCCCTTCTGGTCTGCTCAAGTATTTATAACATATTATATATTATAATTTACAGACATTATCATCCTGTACCATCACAATTATTTTGCGACAACCTGCTGCACTAAACCAGTGCCAGAAGGATAACTACCTAATAAACTCCAGCCAAATTTAAGGATATAGTTGCTGCCTCCTGGTGAAATAGTGTTCACAGATATCAACATCGCATATGGCATTATACTGGTCCTGGGACCTATGTTGAAACTATCCTACCCCTTGATAACCGGTGTGGACCCGACAGCGAGTCTTGTTCGTTACAGCCAATTCAATGAGGAAGCTCATTGAGCCAATTAATGGCCGTATTACTCTATAATTAACAGACAATCATTTAGCATGAACTCGAAACATTAGCAATCAATACCATTTTTCATGGAACATTAGCATAACAAACTCTTTCATCTCCTGGAAAAGAAAATATAGCCGTTTGGTGCTATGCAAACTCTTTGAACACATAGAAGGATAGATGTAACAACCCAAACCTTAGGACAGTTTGTTAGACCTGCAGAACATAAATTTGAGTTTATCATGAAACATCTGATTTCCGAAGCCTCAGGCTGAACAAGCAAATTCAAGTTTAAAATAACCAATAAGGTTATATAATTATTTGCAACAAATCGGGAATCAATTTGCATAATCACACAATAAGAACTTAAAGCCTCTTAATGACTTTATTTGAAACCTCGAGTGATGAGACAAAATGGAGGTAGCCATAAAAGACCCACCTGCTCCTTTTTGGCGAGAATGTATCTTTTGCCACTGCTATGCCAACTATTTTGCAACCAGTGAAATAAACATGAAACCAACATACATATGTATACACATATATTCATATTAGGTGTTCCATTGAACCAGAATTTCATAATACAGTGCGATTCAACACCAACTCTGTGTTGCCATTACCCACACTTGATGATTCTCCTGTGGCAACAAAATTATGTAACCATTCCAGTGATTCTTTAACCGATTGCACCCTCGTGACTAACATATGCCATCATCACAATGCATCAACCTGAACATGAGCATGACAATATGCTTATTTGTCCAATCACTCTATAGCCCATACAATGCCCGTAGAGTCTATAAATAGTTGATACTAATAACAGAACTTTTTGGGCAAGTCATGCAAATCTGTTCCATCTCCAAACTCGAGATGATCTTTCAGCTACTTGGTAACTACCTTAAATAGCAACTGTGGCCCGATTTCCGAGCCAGTCTAACAAGACAATCTTGGTCCTTATACTGAACCTGTGCAATTCTAACCTGCTTGAAACCCAATATTGTACATTTTACATTTACCGTTCAAAGTAGCTGATAATGTCTCAATCATTTGTACTGTATAACTAAGTATACACCTTACCAAACTGCAAGTGGTCCCTTAATTGTAGAGTAGCACAAGTCCAGTGCGTGGAACCTCTGGCCAGCTTTCATGCTGCCAGCAACTTCAGTGAACCGCTACTGCCAAAAAAGACATGGGATGCATTGCTGCCAGAACTATGAAACCTTGCTTGTTCCAATAGCTTGTGCTTCACCCTCCAGGTTACACCTATGGAAAAGTCTTACCTGAATAGAGGATTCGGCAGCCAAATGTAATGTCCCCCTGAGAGCGGTGTTCACTGCATATTGTGTTTGGGATGGTAACTTTCTTGTCAGGCATAGACCTCTGGCACATGCCCCGATCTCTTGGGCATGCTCTATGGCTATACCCTCAGACTCGGCGTTAAACTATACCAATCCCACATGCTCACCTCTTACATGAGGGAGCCATAAAGCAGGCCTGCTACACAGCTCTGCTGACACCATTTCCCATTTAGGCCATTAGCACCAATTTGCAATAGAATAAAAGGTTTACCTAACAACTACTAGAGCAGTAATGAACACTGTTTGTCCATCATCGTGACATTATTAATTTCAGCTGGTGTTAACAATGACCTAGATGGCACTTACTAATCAACCATTTAACAAAATAATTGTTGCACTACTTACACACCTGAATTGCATCTATGCACTTAACAATTAGTCCAACGACTAGAACTGTTTTATACCAACAACTGTTACCAAAGTCTTATTGACTGCAATCTGTTGCCCAGGCCGGCATCATGGCCAATTGAATACCTAAAAGCAAATCCCAACATCCTACAAATCTATTTGATAGGACTTAATCTAACTGGATAGAGGAGCCCAATTTCTCAAATATAGTTTGAGACTAGACAGCGGATTTTAGCACAAGCACGTTTAAACTGTGTATAGTTTTCTTTGAATACTTTTGTCATCATTCTGTTATATTGCCTTATCCTAACAATGCCTCCTCATCCCCCATGATCACTGTGAATGGGAATACCCTACTAAACTGCTATCCCCATAAAGCAGCCCTAACAAGGTACCCCTAGTGCCCATGAAGCAGCCCTGAACAAAGTAGCTGCTGGCCCGGACTTTCCCATAGCCCAGTATTTGCCATAGATTTGGCATTCTCATCAAGCAGCCCTGAGCAAAGGTGCTGCTGGCATAACCTCTCCAATAGGCTAGCCTACCATAACTTGGCATTCCCTTAGAGCAGTCCTGAGCAAAGGTACTGCTGGCACCGCCTCTGCAATAGGCTAGCCTGCCATAGTTTGGTATCCCCATGAGCAGCCCTGAGCAAAGGTGCTGCTGGCACAGCCTCTCCAATAGGCTAGCCTGCCATAGCTTGGCATCCCCATGAGCAGTCCTGAGCAAAGGTACTGCTGGCACAGCCTCTCCATCAGGCGAGCCTACCATAGCTTGGCATCCCCATTAGCAGTCCTAAACAAAGGTACTGCTGACACATCCTTTCCCATAGGCTGGCACTGCCATAACTTGACATTCCCATGAAGCAGCCCTACCCAAAAGTGCTGCTCTCTAAATTAATTCCTAGAGGTGAAATCTCCCAACTTTCCCAATTGTACTGACTATTTTGTCAGTTGTCCCCATATCCTGGGGATTACTGTAGCTTGAGAACCCCATAGGTGAATTTCCCCTCACCAGGAATCCATATAAATATAATATATATATATAAATAGATACTCACGGTACCCTCATGGCACGCAGGCTAATGATTTATGTGAATTAACCCCATTACCTAGGGACTACTGTGGTCTGGGAACCACACATATACCTGGGTTTCCCCTGCACCGGGAACCCAGCTTAACCGTTTAGGTTAGTTTTAACCCCATGTGCTGGGGACTACTGCGGTCTAGAACCGCATATGCTTGGGTTTCCCCTCCCCGGGAACCCAGGCTGACCGTTCAGGTCCGCTAAGCCCCATCCCCTGGGGACTACTGCGGTCTAAAACCGCACTTATCCTCGGGTTTCCCCTCCACCGGGAACCCAGGCAGACCGTTCAGGTCCGTTAAGCCCCATCCCCTAGGGACTACTGCGGTCTAAAACCGCACTATTCTCGGGTTTCCCCTACCCGGGAACCCAACCTGTGGAGTCACTGACCGCGTTATCAGTGACTCCGATCGCGAACCCGACTTTCCCAGCTCTCCGCTTCCGCGGTCGGACCAGGGTTTCCCCCCCCAAAGCCCTCGGCTGGTTCCCTTGTCGGCTATCGCGAACATCCACTGCAGAAACCCCGGAGGTTCCTGCAGAGACCTAGAACAGGTAAGAAAAATAGCACTTACCTGCAACTTTTTTAGACTTACCATGGAGGAGCTGCGCTGCTCCACAGCTGTCTGCACGAAAAACGTCTGACGCAATGACGCACGAACGGCTGTACGGGGTTCTTCACGTAGTCACTCACGTGACTCCGAAGTAAAATTGTTAATGTTTCTCACTTACTTGTTGAAGTTGTGGTCGATGTTGGTGCTGGAAGGAAGACAGTAATTTGTGTGAATAGGCGGAGTGGAATATCATTCCATTTTCCCCTCAGTTCATCTCAGGATATTGAATTGGAAACTTCATGCCATTATTATAAAATCTCTCCCTGCTATAGGAAAGATGTGTTCAGCTGGAAGCGGTGCTGAGAAGATTAACGAGGATGGTGCCGGCACCTGAGGGCCTGAACTATAGTGAGAGGATAGGCAGGCCAGGACCGTAATCCTTGGAGCAATGAAGAATAGGGGTGATCTGATAAAGGTGTTGGTTTACTACATAAAGATAAAGATTTACTACAAATCTGAGGGACAACCTTTTCACCCAATGAGTGGTGGGTAAATGTGGGGTTGTGCACTTCGGGATATAACAGGAAATCAAGAAGGATCCCAACGTGAAACCTCCACAGTCCAATTCCCTCCTCAGATCTTGTCTGAGCTGCTGAATTCCTCCAGCAGGTCGTTGTGGCTAAAGGCAGATTGTAAGTTCACGTTTACTACGAGAATATTTGATCAGACCCAGGCCGTCTGATTGTAATTATAGAGGAGCATGGTGAGAACACATCTGGCTATAAAGACTCAGTCAATGTGTTCATTCAAAGCAGTGATAGATAGATGTTTGGACATAGTTGGGAATTAAAAGAAATGGCAACAGTGCTAAAAAATGAATCTGGGCAGCATTCCAGAGTTACATGGGGGGGATGCTGTTATATTTGATAAGAATAGATATACAAAGGATTGCTCATCCCATAATCAAAGGCAATAACCTCTGTTAGTTGTTAAAGAAGGAACTGCGGATGCTGGAAAATCGAGGGTACACAAAATGCTGGAGAAACTCAGCGGGTTTCATGCTGCTGCACCCATGGTCATGATCACACCCTGATCACCCATTCAATGATCACTTCCAACTGGTTCTGTTTCCATTCAGGTCCTTATTAATCTGAATGAGAATCACATGATAATAATGGCGTCATTACCTTCTGGCGTTGATGTTTGATGATCATATCCATAGGTTGTCATTTTGGCTGGAATAGAAAGAAGGAAAAGTTGGAGGAAAAACAAGTGAAATCTGGATTTCTAAATATGTGGAAATGCCGAAGCTGAAGGCTTTAGAAACTGGGTCCATCATAACCACTGATAGTTTTTTTAATTCAAGTGTCAAGAATGTTTTATTGTCACATGACCTGAAACGAAACAATGAAATCCTTACTTGCAGCAGCACAACAGATACTGTATGTAAACATAGTACTCTGTTAGTGTTACTGTCAGTGTGATGAGGACAGCGTGATTTGGTAGTATAGTAGATACAAGGTGTATCTTTTGATATTGCCTTTCATTGAAGGTAGTACTTGCAGTGCAGCACTTTCTCTGCATCTTTTTTCAGTTTGATTTTTCGATTGCTCAGTCAGTACAGGAGATTGAACTCAGATGGTGTGTTAGTTACTGTATGTTAATTTTATTGGGCATCACTGAGGCAAAGGAAATGTATGAGCGTGCATGGTTGAAGAAGAGTCATAATTTCCATTTCCCCCCTTGATCAATTCAGCGGAAGGATGCTTTGGAAAGACAATTTTGCTCCAAACTGGAAGATGAGATGGATATTCAGCAACTGTGGCAGGGGTCTCACGCCTTCACAAAACCATGTGGCAGCTCAAGTGAGATTGTGGCATCACTCCTGGTTAGGCTTGTTGCATTCTACGCTAGATTTGAAAATTTGAACACGGATGTGTCTTCTCGAGCACCCAGAGCTTCCGATGTCATTGTATTTTCAGTCACCAAGGCCGGCGTCAGAAGAAGCATCACGAGGGTGAACCAAGTAACTAAGCCAACCAACTCGCAGGAGATTTTGCGGACATCTTGAATCTGTCATTATTAAGGTCTGAGGTTCCTATCTGCTTCAATGGGCTTCAATAATACTCTAGCCCAAGAAGAGTACCGTGACAGGAAGAGTACAGAGGGCCTCACAGTGGCACAGCGGTAGAGATGTTGCCTTGCAGCACCATACACCCGGATTAGATCCCGACTACATTTAGTGTCTGTATGGAGATTGAATGTTCTCCCTGTGACCATGTGTGCTTCTTCCCACATTGCAAAGACCTGCTGAGTAGTACATGAATTGGCTTCTATAAATTGTTCCTGGCATGTCGGGTAAAACTAGTGTACAGGTGATAGCTGGTCACTAGGACTAAATTAAAACTGAATAAAATTAAAGTCGTCTAAGCTAAACTGAACGAAACATGTCTCAATGACCAACAAACATTGGCACTAATGCTCGTGTTGAAGACGTGCTTTGATGGGTTGGTTTTGGTGTATATCAACACCTACCTTGGCAAAGACCTGAACCCACTACAATTAGCTACCAACACAATCGATCAATGCCGGCTTAAATCTCACTGACGCTACCTTCTGCAATGGCGATGGAGAGAGTCAACTCTTTCAAGTTACTATGCATGCATATCTCTGAAGATCTGTCCTGGGCCCTGTACATTGATGTAATCTTCAACAATGTCCATCAATACCTCTTCTTTCTTCAAAGATTGAGGAGATTTGGTATGTGTATGAATATTCTGATGTAGATTCTGGGTTGGTGTATTAGCCATTATCTTGATGAATGACTGTCAGAAATAACTGAAAGTCCTGCGTGCTGACGTCTTCTGCTGGTTCATGTTTTCAGGTTATCATGCGTTGAGGACGAGGAGCAATTACTTATCATGCTGTTGCAAGTAAGAATTTCAATGTTCATTGGACAGTTAAACACTCTTAACTTTTCCTAGTTCATAAATTCAGAAGTCATAGGAGCGGAAGTAGGCCATTTGGCCCATCGAGTCTACTCCGCCATTCTATCATGGCTGATCTATCTTTCCCTCTCAACCCCATTCTCCTGTCTTCTCCCCATAACCATGATACCCTTAACCATTGAAGGTCTGTGGGGCAATTACATCTTTGATGAATAACTTGTCATGATGATGATTTGGTTACATTTGGGAGGTGCTGAATCTGGGCCGTATTTCCACTTATTTGGTGGGATCGAATGTTAATCCCCCAACATTGTGATGATGGGAGGCCTGTCAGATTCTGGTGGATACACATTTTCACACAGACTGGAGCAGGAAGGCAGATAATTGATAGCACATTTATCTTCAGCAATAGTAGTTTCGAACTATAGGATGCACTTACTCGTGGGCTGACCTGACCAATGTTAGTTTTAGTATCACCCATACAGTAAATAGCTGTCAAATGGAGTTTATCTGTGTTTGGGTTAATTTAAATGCTGCGTGTCCAATTCCTGCTGCAAAGAGAATTAGTTGACTTGGAGTGGCCCTTGGTCCTTGCTACCTGCTTGCATCTCACTTTGGGCTGGTAGGACAGCTGCAGCAACTGTCCTGTCCAGGCCAGGTTTAAAATGTCTTGAGTTCACACTGGATGAGTTCACATGTTGGGTACCATTTTCAGTCGAGCCTCGACCTGACTATCCCAACCCTAATGATTACTGATGGTTTTGGAAGGAAATGGGCACTCCCCAGTCAACAGGGTGAAAGGGTACCTTCATTGTCTCATTCACTGCAAAGAAGCAAAGTTTCGCAGAAATGCGTGACTCCATGTAAACAATTGCATGGCAGATGTTAACTTCATTTTTTCTAGGGGAGACAGCAGTCTGACAGTATTCACTGGAAGGAGATGAGATCTAATTGCATGTTGCAAATGAATTGTGGTTCGACCAAGTGACAATATGCTGTGAAATTCCATACCTGTTGTTGAAGTTGCTGTTGTTTCAGGTGCTGGAGAAGACACCGTGGTAGGTAGGAATATGAAAACACGAGAAATAGTTGGTGAATGGAAAATGACTGAACAGGGTACATGGACAAAAGCATTTCTTTCAAACTGATTTCGGTGACTGTCTTCGATTGATTTTCAGACAATTTCAATCCACAACAGTTGTAATTCACGCTCTGGTTGTTTCTGTATTAAGGAAGATGGTAATTGGTGTGAAAATGATGCTTTGGCTGAGGACGGAGGGTTCTGTTTTTGTGGTACAAGTTAGGGTGGGGCAGAAGTTGGAACTTAATTAGTGGAATGAGATGGGGAGAGAATGATGGGCAGCTCAGCCACGTGGGGGACACATTGAGTGACTGGTGATAGGAATGATGAATAAAAGCAGAAGAAAAATGGATGGACAGGTGAGTGTTTGTGGGAGAAGAAGAAAGGGCGTGTGGGTTACCTAATTCAATATTCATTACGTTGGGTTGTTAGGTACTGAGGTGGAATATGAGATGTAGTTCTTCCAAAACAATGACACTGACTTTTGTGATCCAAGGGGAGATAGCTGAATGGATAGCAAATTGGCTTCATGGAATCTGATTGCCAGTTAAATATTTATTGTTATTTGTGAAAAGTAATATTTATCAATACTTACTTCCGGGGGTGCCACCAACAACAAATTCTGAAAGATGAATGGGAATAGAAAAAGAGAATAAAACTATTGGTATATATTAATTACTTGTGGGATGAGCCATTCTGGCGAGACCAGCATTTATTGCCCATCCTGAGCTCCCTTGAGGAGCAGGTGTGGACCCAGCATCTTGACCGGCTGCACTTCATCTATTGCACTATAAGAAGCACTTGTTGAATGTGTCCGATAGTTCCCAATAAGATATGCTGTGGTTTCCAAGCTTCAACCTTATCCATTGGATGTGGGATCACTTGGCCCCATCTCTTGTCAGCTGAAGGGTCTCGAACCAAAACATCACTAATTTCTTGTCTCCAGAGATACTGCCGGCCCAGCTGAGTTACTCCAGCACTCTGCATCTATCTTCGGTATCAGACTGAACCACGGGTTTACAGACTGGGGAATATGATTTTGCTGTTGCATGTGCTCCACATTACTTCACAGAGGCTCCGTGGAGCAGTCTTGTTTCTGAATCAAATCTGTTAATTTGGGATATCACAAGACCGATCCCTGTCACCGTTTCTTGAGCAGAGATGGACGGGCATCAAATGTTGGCCTTACCGGTGGAGCCAAATCAGAGAAAGGAAGAAGCAGGTTATGAGATTAATTCTAACGCAATAGTTGCTGTAGATGCTGCTGTTGAAGATACAATTGAATTGGGTTGTGAACAATTTAAAATCAGCAGCAATAATTTAAGATTGATGTTCCTGGGATAATGTGAGCAGTGTGTTGAGGAAATGGGGCTATGATCATACCTGTAGTTGATGATGATGTTGTTGACTCTGGAAGGGATACAAATGAAGATGTGAGTGCAGGTATTATAGAATAAATCTGATTACAATGAAATCAAAGTGTGGAAGATTAGGACAATTGTTTTGCATCATGTGATAAAAACCAAGTGATATAGTCACCCTGTTTTTCACAAGAAATTTCCATTTAGGAGGTATAGTTTCATGTCAAGAGGATCCAGAATGAAAACTGCCTTCCAGCTGGTCTATGTTTTAATGGATAATACCAGTTTGACTGTCGAAAATGCATAAAATTATTGGTGGAGTAGGTTTTATGGTTATTAAATGTGTCCAGACTGCTGGTTTAACAAACTTATCTCCTTAAGTGTGCATGCTCTTATGAGTGGATTATTTGCGGATTGAAACTTGCAGCAACTTGTGAGGGTCACGACATTTGCTACATTATTATTGCTAACTTATTACCTGTTGATGTTTTTGTTTGAAATGTTGATGCTGTAAATCAAGATTTGTCTGTTTAGTTCAAGAGGAATCTGAGCAATTCCATCATTTGGTGAGTTGTTTGGAGTTAAATAAACCCGTAACAAAGGTAACACAAGCAGAGATTCTACACCATTCAATGCTGCTCTTGGAATGGGAGGTGAAAGGAATGTGGAGGCTCAGACTGGAATGGAGGTCTGAAAACAAGTGTTGCAGTTGCTTTATAGAAGATCAGTCAGTTGGTCCATGGATATGAATGATAACAACCTGCTGTGGCCCAGCTGACACCTTACCTGTTGTTGAAGTCGGAGTCGTTGTCGATGCTGGAAATGAGACAATTGACCATGTCAGTGTGGAGTGTCAAATTTCAACTCAATCCTGTCCATCTGTCCACCCGTCTATCTTTCCTCATTGTTGCTGCACATATGTAATATTGCAAAACATTTCATAGTTTTGGTTCTCAATTTAATATGCAACATGAAAACAAAAGATCAGAATTATTTTGAGAAAATTGTTGAATCTGCCTCTTTTCCCAAGATAGGTATTAACAGAATATTGATTGTTTACTACAAACTCTTTTTATGTTCTGGAAACATTTTTGTGTTCCTGCTGTCAAACATAACCATTGACAGCCCTGTCTGGAATCATCAGAGTACAAATCATCATCATTTTCTTCCTACCTTTTTATGTAATATCTGAAGTATAGTTTCACACGTGTTCATAAATTTCATGGGTGATTGTTGCTGAGAGGCAAGGAATTCATTCGTATGCAGGATATATACGTATATTGTAGGTATGTTACAAAACTTACCTTCAGAGGCGCTGCAGTTCTGTCACTGGCCGTGTACACGATTGTGGCGCCTTTGTGTGGGGGGGGGGGGGTTAAAATGCGATTTCTCGAGGTGTGCGCTTTTGCTGAAGATTTGTACCGTACTCGACCTATTCCATCACTTGATTGGAGATTGGGGTTTCTGTTCCATTTATGAGTTTACTGATTTTCATTTGTAATTTTCTTTTTCAAATAACCGAGGCCGGTATGTGAAATTTTTTTTTAAAAATCGCTCGACAATTGTAGCGCTGGAGTAAAATAAAAATTAGCTTCTAATGCCATGAACGCCGACAACGGGGACAGATTTAAGTAGGGGACGGGTAAAGGAAGGCCGTTTATTTTTTCATATAAACTTGCTTGTTAAGTTGACCTTAATCAAAATTTGATGTTGCGAAACGGTGATTTATTCTCCATACGAACCGGCAGTGTATTTCCTGCCGATATGGGGTTTAAATTCACCGCAACTGCAACTTTCCAATCCATCACGTTCCACAAAAACCCACTCGCAAGCAGATTTAAATGGCCATTAATTTACTGGCATTAAACACTAAATTCCTTCAATTTGGCCAATAAATTAATGACACTGAGATTTAAAAATCATGTTGTATTGTGAATTCTTGTGTGAATGTTATTTGAACACTTCGGCTTTTTAAAAAATGTTAATATTTTCTTATGAAATGAATAGATGTTTAGATCTAGTAATTGAATTTTGTAATTAGCTACAATTGGGTAACTAACTTATTATATGCTTTAATTTCAGGTCATCCAAGATTCATATTTGTTTCAGAATGCTTCAATCCATAATAACTGAACATTTCTTTCAGTTCTCTTAATTTTTAAGAAAGTTATGGGCTTTTGACTGTCCTCGATCACAACTTTTATGTTAAGTCCATGGAAAAGCAATAGGGAACAAGATGCTAATTTCCGAGTATGAAAATGGCCATAACCTTTTTAATACTGAAGATATGAAAGTGAATTATGTGTCAAACTTCTTTTTATGCTTTATCTGATGGGATAAATTGCAGACTTGATTTTTAAAATCTCAACATTTTGTAACGTTGCTATATATTGTATCCATCATCTTCCAATGGAAAATCTTAATTGTGATGCCACTCGAAAGACGTTAGAGGACTACAATTTTCAGACAGCCTAAAACATTTGCCGAAAGGTTCTGAATGTACACAAATTACTGAATTTACTTCCATGATGATCTCCATGTCTCATTTGTGTAGATCTGAAAATATTAAAATACTCTCCTGCACCTCATCAATAGTAACAAGTTCACATCCTGGGAATAGTTGTTCCCAGGTTAATGCATTGTGTAATTGTTAACGTGTTGTTCGTTACTTACTTGTTGTTGAGGTTGTGGTCGATGTTGGTGCTGGAAGAAACACATTAGTTTGTGTGAATAGGCAGACTGGAATATCTTTCCATCATCTCCCAGTTCATAGAATCAGTTCTCAGGATATTGATTTGTAAACGTCATGAAATTATTGTATAAAGCCGCCTTGAATCGTTTTTGTATGTTGCAGCGAATATCCTACGCTCAATTCCTACTGTTAGACCTGTCACCTGGCTAGGCTAATTTCAAGGTCTAATATGCTTCTCTCGAAACATATAAAAAATAGGTGCAGGAGGAGGCCATTCGGCCCTTCGAGCCAGCACCACCATTCATTGTGATCATGACTGATCGTCCCCAATCAATAACGTGTGCCTGCCTTCTCCCCATTTACCTTGATTACACTAGCCCCTAGAGCACTATTTAACTCTCTCTTAAACCCATCTAGTGATTTGGCCTTTTCTGCCTTCTGTGGCAGGGAATTCCACAAATTCACAACTCTCTGGGCGAAAATGTTTTTTCTTATTTTACCGACCTGACCTGAAGTTCACTTGTTGCAACCAATACACGGTTTTGCTGATCGGCAATTCAATCCCTCTCTTCCCTGAAGTTCAATGTGCCTATCAAAAAGCCTCTTAAACGGCATTATAGTATATGCCTCCAACACTACTCCTGGCAATGTGTTCCGACTTCAAGCCCCCACTATCTGCGTTAAAAATGTTGCCCTGGACATCTTCATTAAACTCCCCCACTCACCTGATAGCTCTGCCCTCTCATGTTGGACATTTCTACCCTGAGGAACAGGTTGTGACTGTGGACAAAATGTGTAATTGACTTCCATGATAATCTCAACGTCTCATTTGTAGATCTCAAATTTTATTTCAGTAAAATTATGACATAGAGCAGAATTTTTGCCACTCATTTCATAATTTCCTATGTTTACAACATCCACAGAAAGGTTAAGATAAAATGTCTAATTATATTAAGGTTTCGACAGAAAGTATTAAAATACTCTCATCCACTTCATCAAAAGTAACATTAACATCCTGGGAATAGTTGTTCCCAAGTTAATGCGAAGTGTAATTGTTAATGTTTCTCACTTACTTGTTGAAGTTGTGGTCGATGTTGGTGCTGGAAGGAAGACAGTAGTTTGTGTGAATAGGCGGAGTGGAATATCATTCCATTTTCCCCTCAGTTCATCTCAGGATATTGAATTGGAAACTTCATGCCATTATTATAAAATCTCTCCCTGCTATAGGAAAGATGTGTTCAGCTGGAAGCGGTGCTGAGAAGATTAACGAGGATGGTGCCGGCACCTGAGGGCCTGAACTATAGTGAGAGGTTAGGCAGGCCAGGACCGTAATCCTTGGAGCAACGAAGAATAGGGGTGATCTGATAAAGGTGTTGGTTTACTACATAAAGATAAAGATTTACTACAAATCTGAGGGACAACCTTTTCACACAATGAGTGGTGGGTAAATGTGGGGTGGTGCACTTCGGGATATAACAGGAAATCAAGAAGGATCCCAACGTGAAACCACCCCAGTCCAATTCCCTCCTCAGATCTTGTCTGAGCTGCTGAATTCCTCCAGCAGGTCGTTGTGGCTAAAGGCAGATGGTAAGTTCACGTTTACTACGAGAATATTCGATCAGACCCAGGCCGTCTGATTGTAGTTATAGAGGAGCATGGTGAGAACACATCTGGCTATAAAGACTCAGTCAATGTGTTCATTCAAAGCAGTGAAAGATAGATGTTTGGACATAGATGGGAATTAAAAGAAATGGCAGAATAGATAGATATAGATATACAAAGGATTACTCATCCCATAATCAAAGGCAATAACCTCTGTTAGTTGTTAAAGAAGGAACTGCAGATGCTGGAAAATCGAGGGTACACAAAATGCTGGAGAAACTCAGCGGGTTTCATGCTGCTGCACCCGCTGAGTTTCTCCAGCATTTAGTGTAACCTCTGCTCGTTGCCTGTAAATGGTATGGATTTAACTTGAGGTGGAGGAGATTTTACCTGGTCATGATCACACCCTGATCACCCATTCAATGATCACTTCCAACTGGTTCTGTTTCCATTCAGGTCCTTATTAATCTGAATGAGAATCACATGATAATAATGGCGTCATTACCTTCTAGCGTTGATGTTTGATGATCATATCCATAGGTTGTCATTTTGGCTGGAATAGAAAGAAGGAGAAGTTGGAGGAAAAACAAGTGAAATCTGGATTTCTAAATTTGTGGAAATGCCGAAGCTGATGGCTTTAGAAACTGGGTCCATCATAACCACTGATAGTTTTTTTAATTCAAGAGTCAAGAATGTTTTATTGTCACATGACCTGAAACGAAACAATGAAATCCTTACTTGCAGCAGCACTACAGATACTGTATGTAAACATAGTACTCTGTTAGTGTTACTGTCAGTGTGATGAGGACAGCGTGATTTGGTAGTATAGTGGATACAAGGTGTATCTGTTGATATTGTCTTTCATTGAAGGTAGTACTTTGCAGTGCAGCACTTTCTCTGCATCTTTTTTCAGTTGCTCCTTTCGATTGCGCAGTCAGTACAGGAGATGGAACTCAGATGGTGTGTTAGTTACTGTATGTTAATTTTATTGGGCATCACTGAGGCAAAGGAAATGTATGAGCGTGCATGGTTGAAGAAGAGTCATAATTTCCATTTCCCACCTTGATCAATTCAGTGGAAGGATGCTTTGGAAAGACAATTTTGCTCCAAACTGGAAGATGAGATGGATATTCAGCAACTGTGGCAGGGGTCTCACGCCTTCACAAAACCATGTGGCAGCTCAAGTGAGAGTGTGGCATCACTCCTGTTTAGGCTTGTTGCATTCTACGCTCGATTTGAAAAGTTGAACACGGATGTGTCTTCTCGAGCACCCAGAGCTTCCGATGTCATTGTATTTTCAGTCACCAAGGCCGGCGTCAGAAGAAGCATCACGAGGGTGAACCAAGTAACTAAGCCAACCAACTCGCAGGAGATTTTGCGGACATCTTGAATCTGTCATTATTAAGTTCTGAGGTTCCTATCTGTTTCAATGGGCTTCAATAATACTCCAGCCCAAGAAGAGTACCGTGACAGGAAGAGTACAGAGGGCCTCACAGTGGCGCAGCGGTAGAGATGTTGCCTTGCAGCACCATACACCCGGATTAGATCCCGACTACATTTAGTGTCTGTCTGGAGATTAAATGTTCTCCCTGTGACCATGTGTGCTTCTTCCCACATTGCAAAGACCTGCCGAGTGGTATATGAATTGGCATCTATAAATTGTTCCTGGCATGTGGGTAGAACTAGTGTACAGGTGATCGCTGGTCACTAGGACTAAATTAAAACTGAATTAAATTAAAGTCGTCTAAGCTAAACTGAACGAAACATGTCTCAATGACCAACAAACATTGGCACTAATGCTCGTGTTGAAGACGTGCTTTGAGAGGTTGGTTTTGGTGTATATCAATACCTACCTTGGCAAAGACCTGAACCCACTACAATTAGCTACCAACACAATCGATTAATTCCGGCTGAAATCTCACTGACGCTACCTTCTGCAATGGCGATGGAGAGAGTCAACTCTTTCAAGTTACTGTGCATCCATATCTCTGAAGATCTGTCCTGGGCCCAGTACTTTGATGTAATCTTCAACAATGTCCATCAATACCTCTTCTTTCTTCAAAGATTGAGGAGATTTGGTATGTGTATGAATATTCTGATGTAGATTCTGGGTTGGTGTATTAGCCATTATCTTGATGAATGACTGGCAGAAATAACTGAAAGCGCTGCGTGCTGACGTCTTCTGCTGGTTCATGTTTTTAGGTTCTCATGCGTTGAGGACGAGGAGCAATTACTTATCATGCTGCTGCAAGTAAGAATTTCAATGTTCATTGGACAGTTAAACACTCTTAACTTTTCCTAGTTCATAAATTCAGAAGTCATAGGAGCGGAAGTAGGCCATTTGGCCCATCGAGTCTACTCCGCCATTCTATCATGGCTGATCTATCTTTCCCTCTCAACCCCATTCTCCTGTCTTCCCCACATAACCATGATACCCTTAACCATTGAAGGTCTGGGGGGCAATTACATCTTTGATGAATAACTTGTCATGAAGATGATTTGGTTACAATTAGGAGGTGCTGAATCTGGGCTGTATTTCCACTTATCTGGTGGGATCGAATGTTAATCCCCCAACAGTGTGATGATGGGAGGCCTGTCAGATTCTGGTGGATACACATTTTCACACAGACTGGAGCAGGAAGGCAGATAATTGATACCACATTTATCTCCAGCAATAGTAGTTTCAAACTATAGGATGCACATACTCGTGGGCTGACCTGACCAATGTTAGTTTTTGTATCACCCATACAGTAAATAGCTGTCAAATGGAGTTTATCTGTGTTTGGGTTAATTTAAATGCTGCATGTCCAATTCCTGCTGCAAAGAATTTGTTGACTTGCAGTGGCTCTTGGTGCTTGCTACCTGCTTGCATCTCGCTTCGGGCTGGTAGGACAGCTGCAGCAACTGTCCTGTCCAGGCCAGGTTTAAAATGTCTTGAGTTCACACTGGATGAGCTCACATGTTGGGTACCATTTTCAGTCGAGCCTCGACCTGACTATCCCAACCCTAATGATTACTGATGGTTTTGGAGGGAAATGGGCACTCCCCAGTCAACAGGGTGAAAGGGTACCTTCATTGTCTCATTCACTGCAAAGAAGCAAAGTTTCGCAGAAATGCGTGACTCCATGTAAACAATTGCATGGCAGATGTTAACTTCATTTTTTCTGGGGTAGGCAGCAGTCTGACAGTATTCACTGGAAGGAGATGAGATCTAATTGCATGTTGCAAATGAATTGTAGAGGTTCGACCAAGTGACAATATGCTGTGAAATTCCATACCTGTTGTTGAAGTTGCTGTTGTTTCAGGTGCTGGAGAAGACACCGTGGTAGGTAGGAATATGAAAACACGAGAAATAGTTGGTGAATGGAAAATGACTGAACAGGGTACATGGACAAAAGCATTTCTTTCAAACTGATTTTGGTGACTGTCTTCGATTGGTTTTCAGACAATTTCAATCCACAACAGTTGTAATTCACGCTCTGGTTGTTTCTGTATTAAGGAAGATGGTAATTGGTGTGAAAATGATGCTTTGGCTGAGGAAGGAGGGTTCTGTTTTTGTGGTACAAGTTAGGGTGGGGCAGAAGTTGGAACTTAATTAGTGGAATCAGATGGGGAGAGAATGATGGGCAGCTCAGCCACGTGGGGGACAGATAGAGTGAGTGGTGATAGGAATGATGAATAATAGCAGAAGAAAAATGGATGGACAGGTGAGTGTTTGTGGGAGAAGAAGAAAGGGCGTGTGGATTACCTAATTCAATATTCATTACGTTGGGTTGTTAGGTACTGAGGTGGAATATGAGATATAGTTCTTTTTTTTTTTTTAATATTTTTTTATTAGAAGTAACCATTTTACAATGTTTAAAACAAATTGACAAACACCAGCTTAATTCGGTATTTATACAAATATCACATTGATTATTATTATCTTCTATTTTTTAGAAATATAGAAAGAAAGAGAATAGAATAGTTTTAAATCAATAAAGTTGTGATTAAATAATAATTTTGATTATATATAAAAAAAAAGAAAGGGAAGAAAAAAAAAACCCACAAACAAAAAAAGTGAAAAAATATTATATATGTATATATAAATGAAAAACAACAACAGATATTGTAAATAAAACTATTACAAATAATAATATCAATAGAGACATGCATATAAATCCCAATTTGAAAATGAATTATTTTCATAAAATCCTGTAGGGTACCCGTCGAGCCGTGATGCCAAGAACAGCTACTTCTCTAAATACTGTATATATGGAGACCATATCTGTTCAAAGGAATTATATTTGTCCATTAGGACAAATCTAATTCTTTCCAAATGCAACGTCTCCGACATCTCTGCTGCCCACATTTTAATTGTGGGGGATAATGTTCCCTTCCAAAATTTCAGTATGTTTTTTTTCCCTATTATCAAACAGTAATCAAAGAAATTTCTTTGATTTGCTGTTAATACCAAATATGAGTCCGGAATTCCTAATATTTTAACTTTGGGTCTGGGTCCAGTTTAACTCTAAGAACTTCAGAAATAACTTTAAAGATTTCTGTCCAATAATAATTCAATTTAGGACATGTTACAAAACTATGTATTACATTTGCTTCTAAATTCTTACATTTATCACAAATAGAGGAAATATTGGGAAAGATTCTATTTAATTTAGTTTTCGAATAATGTAATCTATATAATACTTTAAATTGTATCAACGTATGTCTAGCATTTAGCGAACACCGATGTATTCGTTGTAAACTTTCTTCCCAATTTTCTTTTGTTATAGATAATTGTATTTCATTTTCCCAAGCTTGTCGATATGTTTCAGTTGTTGGATTCTCCCTATCCAGAATAATATTATATATATAAGCTATTAATTTTTCTGTATTTGGGTGCATGTTAAACAGTTCATCTAATAATCCTGGTTCTTTATTTTTATAATCTTGTGTATTTGATTTAATATAATCTCTAATTTGTAAGTACCTAAACAAGTTATGTGATGACAATCCGTAGATATCTTGTAACTCCTGAAATAAAAGAAATTTTCCTTTTCTATAAAGGTGCTCTATCCTTTTAATTCCTAAATCATCCCAATGTCTAAACCCCCCATCTAATATAGAGGGTTTAAATAAAGGGTTATTCATAATTGGTAGTCTAAGTGACAGATTATCTAAATGTAAAGTCTTAACTATTTGTTTCCAAATGCGTCTATTATTATGAATTATAGGGTTGTCCCTATAAATTTTTTTTGTACTTCCTTTGGCGCAAAGAGAATCGAGCCTACATTGAAAGGTAAACAATCTTCCTTTTCCATCTTTAACCACATTGGTTCATGATCCATATTTACCCACCAGAAATTCATATTCTTAATCTGGACTGCCCAGAAATAATATAAGAAATTTGGAAGTGCTAATCCTCCATTTATCTTAGATTTGCATAAATGTTTTTTACTTATTCTATGATTTTTATAGTCCCAGATAAAACTATTAACAATATTATCAGTTTAAAAAAAAAAAAATTTCGGGAGGTAAAAAGGAATAGCTTGAAACAAATATAACAATTGTGGTAAAAAAAACATTTTTATAGCATTTATTCTACCGATCATAGATATAGGAAGTGTTTTCCAATATAAAATATTTTTTCTAAGTTTATTTAATAGTTGAGGATAATTAGATTTAATTAATGAGTTATAGGATTTAGATACATTAATTCCTAAATATTTAAATTTATCTGTAACTATTTTTAGTAGATATTGTTGTAGTATATTTAAATTTATTCCAGTTATAGGCATAATATCACTTTTGTTCCAATTAATCCTATATCCAGAAAATGTACTAAATTTAGTTATAACATTAAATAGCTTAGGAATACTAATTTCCGGTTTTGTAATATAAATTAAGACATCATCTGCATATAAAGATATTTTATTAGTTGTTGTATCAATATTATATCCATATATTTCAGGTTCAGATCTAATTCTTTCCGCCAAAGGCTCTATCACCAAAGCGAATAATAAAGGCGATAACAGACATCCCTGTCTACACCCCCTAAAAAGCTTAAATTTAGCTGATAATATTTGGTTAGTTAATATTCTTGCATTAGGATTCAAATATAGAATCCCTACCCATTTACAAAATCTATCCCCCAATTGGAACTTTTCCATTATTTTAAATAAATATGGCCATTCCACCTGATCGAATGCTTTTTCTGCATCTAACGATATAACCGCTAATTCCGTATCCCATACTCTTTTTGAATATATAATATTAAATAAACGTCTGAGATTATGGGATGAATAACGTTTTGGAATAAAATCTGTTTGATCGTGATGTATTAATTTAGAGATCACCAGACTTAATCTCCGAGATAAAACTTTAGCTAATATTTTTTGATCTGTGTTTAGAAGAGCAATCACTCTGTATGATCCAGGATCTTCCAAATCCTTGTCTACCTTAGGAATAAGTGTAATTGTGAATTAATTTAAAGATTCCGGTAATTTTCCTTGTTCATATGTATATCTATACACTGTGTGTAATCTTGGGGAAATCAGATCTTGAAATTTCTTATAAAATTGTGCACTCAGGGCATCAGGGCCCGCAGCTTTTCCATTATTTAACGATCCAATTGATTCTTCAATATCTTTTACTGATATATCAGCATTTAACAAGTTTCTACCTTCCTGATCTAAACTATTAATTTGACATTCTTGTAGGAATGCTTCCATTCCATCTGTTTGTCCTGTTAATTTAGATGAATAAAGATTTTGATAATATTGTAGAAATATATCATTGATGTCTTTTGGTAAAGTCGATATATTTCCATGCTCAGATCTAATTCTATGTATCATTTTTTCATCATCTATTTTTTCTGAGTTGTCGTGCCAACAATTTTTGTGGTTTGTCTCCAAATTCGAAATGCACTTGTTTAGTTTGTTGAAAAAGTTTAATGACTTGGTTAGAATATATTTTATTTAGTCTATATTTTAATATTGCAATTTTATTACTTAACACTTTAGAAGGATGTTTTATATTTTCAATATCTAATTGTTTTATCTCCTTTTCTAACTTTTGTTCCGTCTTTCGATTTTCTTTATTAAAATATGCTTGTGCTGATATTATTGCACCACGCATAAATGCTTTAAATGTATCCCAAAGTAGCGATGGTGAAATTTCAGGTTTGTCATTAGTTTCAAAAAATAATTTAATCTGTTTTACCACGTAATCATAACAGTCCTTGTCCTTTAATATTTGGGGATTAAATCTCCAAGTAGGAGTTCTATTAGTTATATCTTTTAATTTTATCTTAAATGTTAGTGGAGCGTGATCCAAAATGATAATATTGTAGATATTTTGCATCATACGTAAATGGAAGTAGTTTTGAATCTATTAAAAAATAATCTATCCTCGAGTAAGTTCCAAATACGGGCGAGAAGAAGGAATATTCTCGTCCAGATGGATTATCTAATCTCCAAATATCCTTAACATTTGCTGTACTAATAAAATAATTTATGTTTACTTGACTTAGAGACACCTTTCCTTTTTGTTGAAGATCTATCTAAATAGTTATCTAAAGTGCAATTTAAATCACCCCCAATTATTAAATTATATTGAGTGGATATAGGGATATTATTAAATATGTTCTTAAAAAATAATGGATTATCAAAATTAGGGGCATATATATTCATAAGAATTACTTTCTTAGAATATAATTCCCCTGTAATTATTACATATCTACCCTCCGTATCCTCTATTATAGAGCTTTGTTTAAAAGGTATACCTTTACGAATAATTATTGCTACTCCTCTAGATTTATGTATAAATGAAGAGTGATACACCTTCGAAATCCATTTAGCTGTTAATCTGTGTTGAGCATCTTTTTTGAGATGAGTCTCTTGAAGAAAAGTAACATCTGATTTCAATCTGTTTAACTGGGCTAACACCTTTCCCCTTTTAATTGGTTCATTAATTCCCTTAACATTCCAACCACAGAAGGTAATTCCATCACCCCCAGTCTTCACATTAATGTCTTGCATTTTACTGTTAGGGTGGTTTATTTTGGAGTAGCCTTCTCGACTCCTCCAGCTCAACATTATACCCAAACATTAATTTGATGAAAATTAATATCCTTATTATTTCATATACACGTCTTCTTAAACTAATTATATAATACCGATCGTAAATGCATTCATATAGTATATAATATAAAATCAAATATTTGATATATAAAAAATAATAAAAAATGTAAATTAAAAAAAAGTAAAGGGTGTTAGTAGAGTGCCCAGAAAAAAAAGAAACTACACCTGTATATTGTGTGTGCATTAGTGAAAGCCACACTAGCGTGGCTATTAATCTATCGACTTCCGTTTTTTAAAAACAAAAAGATGTTAATTGTTCCAGCTCCTATCTTGGATGCTGCGTATATTGGGGTGGGGTACTAACTTTACATACTTAGTAATTATTTCTATTATTCATATTACTAGTATCTATTATAATTAATATTATAATAAGTAATACTATGTTAGAGGAATAATTGAGATTTTTAATAATTAATACAAAACTATGACTTCATGTCCATTATTCCTCCTCTTTCTCAATGAATAATTCATAACCGCAGGTGGGTGATAAAAGTTCAGCCTTCTTCTTCTTCCTCCAGTTCTTCTTCGTCTTCTTCCTCTTCTATTTTCTTCTGTATGTTTCGAGCGAATTCCAGTGCTTCTGTATGCTTAACGAAACGGTGCTCCTTGTTATTGTAGGTTACTCTCAGTGTTGCTGGGTACATCAAGCCATATCTGAGATCCTTTATATTCCTCAGAATACCTCTTGTTTCTGTGAATAAAGATCTTCTCTTAGCCACTTCCGCTGGGTAATCTCTGAAAATACTGATGTTATCTCCCTCGTATTTCAGATTTTTCTTTCGTATTATTATCTTCATCATATCTTCGAAAACGTGATTGTAAGCCACCTTTACAATCATTTGTCTTGGTGGTGCATCTCTCCCAGGAACCCGTCTTAAAGCCCTGTGTGCACGGCCCAGCAGGGGTTCTTGATCCAAATTCAAAATGTCCTTTAGGAGTTTTGCAGCAAATTTTCTAGGGTCTTGATTTCCTTCACGACCCTCGCTCAATCCTACTATACGCAAATTCTTACGTCTTTGACGTCCCTCCAAATCGATACATTTCTCATTTATTTTGCGTAGTAGTTCTGAGATGCGTTTATTCTCGGAGCGGAGCTTCTCTCTCTCCTCAGTATTTGATGCAGCAAGTTTAGTCAGTTCTTTAATTGCATCATTTGTGGATGTGGATAAATGTGAGGTTATCCACTTTGGTGGCAAAAACATGAGGGTAGACTATTATCTGAATGGTGGCAGATTAGGTAAGGGGGAGATGCAACGAGACCTGGGTGTCATGGTACACCAGTCATTGAAAGTAGGCATGCAGGTGCAGCAGGCAGTGAAGAAAGCAAATGGTATGTTAGCATTCATAGCGAAAGGATTTGAGTTTAGGAGCAGGGAGGTTCTACTGCAGTTGTACAGGGTTTTGGTGAGGCCACACCTGGAGTACTGCGTACAGTTTTGGTCTCCAAATCTGAGGAAAGACATCCTTGCCATAGAGGGGGTACAGAGAAGATTCACCAGACTGATTCCTGGGATGTCAGGACTTTCATATGAGGAAAGATTGGATAGACTCGGTTTGTACTCGATGGAATTTAGAAGATTGAGGGGGGATCTTATAGAAACCTACAAAATTCTTAAGGGGTTGGACAAGCTAGATGCTGGGAGATTGTTCCCGATGTTGGGGGAGTCCAGAACAAGGGGTCACAGTCTAAGGATAAGGGGGAATTCCTTTAGGACCGAAATGAGGAAAACATTCTTTACACAGAGAGTGGTGAGTCTCTGGAATTCTCTGCCACAGAAGGTAGTTGAGGCCAGTTCATTGGCTATATTTAAGAGGGCGTTAGATGTGGCACTTGTGGCTAAAGGGATCAGGGGGTATGGAGAGAAGGCAGGTACGGGATACTGAGTTGGATGATCAGCCATGATCACATTGAATGGCGGTGCAGGCTCGAAGGGCCGAATGGCCTACTCCTGCACCTATTTTCTATGTTTCTATGTTTCTATCATTTTGTTGGTCGAGTGAGATTAAAATAGGATCTATCTTCGCATCCATTATTTTTTCCATCCCAGCAACTTTGTCGTTTACCTCAGCCATTTGGTTTTGTAACTCAGCGTCCGCCTTTTCTTTCCATTCACTCATCATGATCTTTACCGTCGTTATGACTTCTTTTGTTAATTCATCTTTAATTCTCTCATGAAACACCAGAATATCTGCTCTTAACGTTTTTATTTCATCTTTATATTCCTTCTTCATTTCTTTAAGCAATTTCTTCATCTCACCTAACATGGTGTTTTTAAGTTCCTCCATTTCACTTTTCTTCAGTGAGATTTCTTCTTGGGAGGCAGCCAAACTCGAGCCCGGGGCTCCAGTGAGGCCTACCTCCCTTCTTGTAACTTTTTTTCCACCGGCGGGGGGGGAGCGCTGCATTTTAAATTTCTTACTAGAGTCGCGCGCCTGATGACGTCACGCACCTTGCGATCGCAACCGGAGCCGTTCAGAGTCGTTCTCCTGCGGTGAGTACGTTTAGCTGGCCCCTTTACCCCCGTTTTTTTTGCAAATTTTAGCGGAACTGAACTGGCGCGATTCCCACTTACAACATGGCGCCACCGGAAGTCTGAATATGAGATGTAGTTCTTCCCAATCAATGACACTGACTTTTGTGATCCAAGGGGAGATAGCTGAATGGATAGCAAATTGGCTTCATGGAATCTGATTGCCAGTTAAATATTTATTGTTATTTGTGAAAAGTAATATTTATCAATACTTACTTCCGGGGGTGCCACCAACAACAAATTCTGAAAGATGAATGGGAATAGCAAAAGAGAATAAAACTATTGGTATATATTAATTAC
This sequence comes from Raja brachyura, assembly GCA_963514005.1. The sequence goes on along the minus strand of OY740798.1, from coordinate 45,997,579 downwards.
TTGTGGGATGAGCCATTCTGGCGAGACCAGCATTTATTGCCCATCCTGAGCTCCCTTGAGGAGCACGTGTGGACCCAGCATCTTGACCGGCTGCACTTCATCTATTGCACTATAAGAAGCACTTGTTCAATGTGTCCCATAGTTCCCAATGAGATATGCTGTGGTTTCCAAGCTTCAACCTTATCCATTGGATGTGGGATCACTTGGCCCCATCTCTTGTCAGCTGAAGGGTCTCGACCCAAAACATCACTCATTTCTTGTCTCCAGAGATACTGCCGGCCCAGCTGAGTTACTCCAGCACTCTGTGTCTATCTTCGGTATCAGACTGAACCATGGGTTTACAGACTGGGGAATATGATTTTGCTGTTGCATGTGCTCCACATTACTTCACAGAGGCTCCGTGGAGCAGTCTTGTTTCTGAATCAAATCTGTTTATTTGGGATGTCACAAGACCGATCCCTGTCACCGTTTCTTGAGCAGAGATGGACGGGCATCAAATGCTGGCCTTACCAGTGGAGCCAAATCAGAGAAAGGAAGAAGCAGGTTATGAGATTAACTCTAACGCAATAGTTGCTGCAGATGCTGCTGTTGAAGATACAATTGAATTGGGTTGTGAACAATTTAAAATCAGCAGCAATAATTTAAGATTGATGTTCCTGAGATAATGTGAGCAGTGTGTTGAGGAGATGGGGCTATGATCATACCTGTAGTTGATGATGATGTTGTTGACTCTGGAAGGGATACAAATGAAGATGTGAGTGCAGGTATTATAGAATAAATCTGATTACAATGAAATCAAAGTGTGCAAGATTAGGACAATTGTTTCGCATCATGTGATAAAAACCAAGTGATATAGTCACCCTGTTTTTCACAAGAGATTTCGATTTACGAGGTATAGTTTCATGTCAAGAGGATCCAGAATGAAAACTGCCTTCCAGCTGGTCTATGTTTCAATGGATAATACCAGTTTGACTGTCGAAAATGCATAAAATTATTGGTGGAGTAGGTTTTATGGTTATTAAATGTGTGAGTGGATAATTTGCGGATTGAAACTTGCAGCAGCTTGTGAGGGTCACGACATTTGCTACATTATTATTGCTAACTTATTACCTGTTGATGGTTTTGTTTGAAATGTTGATGCTGTAAATCAAGATTTGTCTGTTTAGTTCCAGAGGAATCTGAGCAATTCCATCATTGGGTGAGTTGTTTGGAGATAAATAAACCCGTAACAAAGATAACACAAGCAGAGATTCTACACCATTCAATGCGGCTCTTGGAATGGGAGGTGAAAGGAATGTGGAGGCTCAGACTGGAATGGAGGTCTGAAAACAAGTGTTGCAGTTGCTTTATAGAAGGTCAGTCAGTTGGTCCATGGATATGAATGATAACAACCTGCTGTGGCCCAGCTGACACCTTACCTGTTGTTGAAGTCGGAGTCGTTGTCGATGCTGGAAATGAGACAATTGACCATGTCAGTGTGGAGTGTCAAATTTCAACTCAATCCTGTCCATCTGTCCACCCGTCTATCTTTCCTCATTGTTGCTGCACATATGTAATATTGCAAAACATTTCATAGTTTTGGTTCTCAATTTAATATGTAACATGAAAACAAAAGATCAGAATTATTTTGAGAAAATTGTTGAATCTGCCTCTTTTCCCAAGATAGGTATTAACAGAATATTGATTGTTTACTACAAACTCTTTTTATGTTCTGGAAACATTTTTGTGTTCCTGCTGTCAAACATAACCATTGACAGCCTGTCTGGAATCCTCAGAGTACAAATCATCATCATATTCTTCCTACCTTTTAAAGTAATATCTTTAATTAAGTATAGTTTCACACATGTTCATAAATTTCATGGATGATTGTTGCTGAGAGGCAAGGAATTCATTCGTATGCAGGATATATACGTATATTGTAGGTATGTTACAAAAGTTACCTTCAGCGGCGCTGCAGTTCTGTCACTGGCCGTGTACACGATGTTGGCGCCTTTGTGTGTGGGGGGGGGGGTTAAAATGTGATTTCTCGAGGTGTGAGCTTTTGCTGAAGATTTGTACCGAACTCGACCAATTCCATCACTTGATTGGAGATTGGGGTTTCTGTTCCATTTATGAGTTTACTGATTTTGATTTGTAATTTTCTTTTTCAAATAACCGAGGCCGGTATGTGAAAAAATTTTTTTTTAATTGCTCGACAATTTTAGCGCTGGAGTAAAATAAAAATTAGCTTCTAATGCCATGAACGCCGACAACGGGGACAGATTTAAGTAGGGGACGGGTAAAGGAAGGCCGTTTATTTTTTCATATAAACTTGCTTGTTAAGTTGACCTTAATCAAAATTTGATGTTGGGAAACGGTGATTTATTCTCCATACGATCCGGCAGTGTATTTCCTGCCGATATGGGGTTCAAATTCACCGCAACTGCAACTTTCCAATCCATCACGTTCCACAAAAACCCACTCGCAAGCTGATTTAAATGGCCATTAATTTACTGGCATTAAACACTAAATTCCTTCAATTTGGCCGATAAATTCATGACACTGAGATTTAAAAATCATGTTGTATTGTGAATTCTTGTGTGAATGTTATTTGAACACTTCGGCTTTTTAAAAAATGTTAATATTTTCTTGTGAAATGGATAGATGTTTAGATCTAGTAATTGAATTTTGTAATTAGCTACAATTGGGTAACTAACTAATTATATGCTTTAATTTCAGGTCATCCAGGTAAGATTCATATTTGCTTCACAATGCTTCAATCTATAATAACTGAACATTTCTTTCAGTTCTCTTAATTTTTAAGAAAGTTATGGGCTTTTGACTGTCCTCGATCACAACTTTTATGTTAAGTCCATGGAAAAGCAATAGGGAACAAGATGCTAATTTCCGAGTATGAAAATGGCCATAACCTTTTTAATACTGAAGATATGAAAGTGAATTAGGTGTCAAATTAAATTTCTTTTTATGCTTTATCTGATGGGATAAATTGCAGACTTGATTTTTTAAAATCTCAACATTTTGTAACGTTGCTATATATTGTACCCATCATCTTCCAATGGGAAATCTTAATTGTGATGCCACTCGAAAGACGTTAGAGGACTACAATTTTCAGACAGCCTAAAACATTTGCCGAAAGGTTCTGAATGTACACACATTACTGAATTTACTTCCATGATGATCTCCATGTCTCATTTGTGTAGATCTGAAAATATTAAAATACTCTCCTGCACCTCATCAATAGTAACAAGTTCACATCCTGGGAATAGTTGTTCCCAGGTTAATGCATTGTGTAATTGTTAACGTGTTGTTCGTTACTTACTTGTTGTTGAGGTTGTGGTCGATGTTGGTGCTGGAAGAAACACATTAGTTTGTGTGAATAGGCAGACTGGAATATCTTTCCATCATCTCCCAGTTCATAGAATCAGTTCTCAGGATATTGATTTGTAAACGTCATGAAATTATTGTATAAAGCCGCCTTGAATCGTTTTTGTATGTTGCAGCGAATATCCTACGCTCAATTCCCCACTGTTAGAACTGTCACCTGGCTAGGCTAATTTCAAGGTCTAATATGCTTCTCTCGAAACATATAAAAAATAGGTGCAGGAGGAGCCCATTCGGCCCTTCGAGCCAGCACCACCATTCACTGTGATCATGACTGATCGTCCCCAATCAATAACGTGTGCCTGCCTTCTCCCCATATCCCTTGATTACACTAGCCCCTAGAGCACTATTTAACTCTCTCTTAAACCCATCCAGTGATTTGGCCTTTACTGCCTTCTGTGGCAGGGAATTCCACAAATTCACAACTTTTTGGGCGAAAATGTTTTTTCTTATTTTACCGACCTGACCTGAAGTTCACTTGTTGCAACCAATACACGGTTTTGCTGATCGGCAATTCTATCCCTCTCTTCCTTGAAGTTCAATGTGCCTATCAAAAAGCCTCTTAAACGGCACTATAGTATATGCCTCCAACACTACTCCTGGCAATGTGTTCCGACTTCAAGCCCCCACTATCTGCGTTAAAAATGTTGCCCTGGACATCTTCATTAAACTTCCCCACTCACCTGATAGCTCTGCCCTCTCATGTTGGACATTTCTACCCTGAGGAACAGGTTGTGACTGTCGACAAAATGTGTAATTGACTTCCATGATAATCTCAACGTCTCATTTGTGTAGATCTCAAATTTTATTTCAGTAAAATTATGACATAGAGCAGAATTTTTGCCACTCATTTCATAATTTCCTATGTTTACAACATCCACAGAAAGGTTAAGATAAAATGTCTAATTATATTAAGGTTTCGACTGAAAGTATTAAAATACTCTCATCCACTTCATCAAAAGTAACATTAACATCCTGGGAATAGTTGTTCCCAAGTTAATGCGAAGTGTAATTGTTAATGTTTCTCACTTACTTGTTGAAGTTGTGGTCGATGTTGGTGCTGGAAGGAAGACAGTAGTTAGTGTGAATAGGCGGAGTGGAATATCATTCCATTTTCCCCTCAGTTCATCTCAGAATATTGAATTGGAAACTTCATGCCATTATTATAAAATCTCTCCCTGCTATAGGAAAGATGTGTTCAGCTGGAAGCGGTGCTGAGAAGATTAACGAGGATGGTGCCGGCACCTGAGGGCCTGAACTATAGTGAGAGGTTAGGCAGGCCAGGACCGTAATTCTTGGAGCAACGAAGAATAGGGGTGATCTGATAAAGGTGTTGGTTTACTACATAAAGATAAAGATTTACTACAAATCTGAGGGACAACCTTTTCACACAATGAGTGGTGGGTAAATGTGGGGTCGTGCACTTCGGGATAGGATCAAGAAGGATCAAGAAGGATCCCAACGTGAAACCTCCACAGTCCAATTCCCTCCTCAGATCTTGTCTGAGCTGCTGAATTCCTCCAGCAGGTCGTTGTGGCTAAAGGCAGATGGTAAGTTCTCGTTTACTACGAGAATATTTGATCAGACCCAGGCCGTCTGATTGTAGTTATAGAGGAGCATGGTGAGAACACATCTGGCTATAATCCTCAGTCAATGTGTTCATTCAAAGCAGTGATAGATAGATGTTTGGACATAGTTGGGAATTAAAAGAAATGGCAGAATAGATAGATATAGATATACAAAGGATTGCTCATCCCATAATCAAAGGCAATAACCTCTGTTAGTTGTTAAAGAAGGAACTGCAGATGCTGGAAAATCGAGGGTACACAAAATGCTGGAGAAATTCAGCGGGTTTCATGCTGCTGCACCCGCTGAGTTTCTCCAGCATTTAGTGTAACCTCTGCTCGTTGCCTGTAAATGGTATGGATTTAACTTGAGGTAGAGGAGATTTTACCTGGTCATGATCACACCCTGATCACCCATTCAATGATCACTTCCAACTGGTTCTGTTTCCATTCAGGTCCTTATTAATCTGAATGGGAATCACATGATAATAATGGCGTCATTACCTTCTGGCGTTGATGTTTGATGATCATCTCCATAGGTTGTCATTTTGGCTGGAATAGAAAGAAGGAGAAGTTGGAGGAAAAACAAGTGAAATCTGGATTTCGAAATATGTGGAAATGCCGAAGCTGAAGGCTTTAGAAACTGGGTCCATCATAACCACTGATAGTTTTTTTAATTCAAGAGTCAAGAATGTTTTATTGTCACATGACCTGAAACGAAACAATGAAATCCTTACTTGCAGCAGCACAACAGATACTGTATGTAAACATAGTACTCTGTTAGTGTTACTGTCAGTGTGATGAGGACAGCGTGATTTGGTAGTATAGTAGATACAAGGTGTATCTGTTGATATTGTCTTTCATTGAAGGTAGTACTTGCAGTGCAGCACTTTCTCTGCATCTTTTTTCAGTTGCTCCTTTCGATTGCTCAGTCAGTACAGGAGATTGAACTCAGATGGTGTGTTAGTTACTGTATGTTAATTTTATTGGGCATCACTGAGGCAAAGGAAATGTATGAGCGTGCATGGTTGAAGAAGAGTCATAATATCCATTTCCCCCCTTGATCAATTCAGTGGAAGGATGCTTTGGAAAGACAATTTTGCTCCAAACTGGAAGATGAGATGGATATTCAGCAACTGTGGCAGGGGTCTCACGCCTTCACAAAACCATGTGGCAGCTCAAGTGAGATTGTGGCATCACTCCTGGTTAGGCTTGTTGCATTCTACGCTCGATTTGAAAATTTGAACACGGATGTGTCTTCTAGAGCACCCAGAGCTTCCGATGTCATTGTATTTTCAGTCACCAAGGCCGGCGTCAGAAGAAGCATCACGAGGGTGAACCAAGTAACTAAGCCAACCAACTCGCAGGAGATTTTGCGGACATCTTGAATCTGTCATTATTAAGGTCTGAGGTTCCTATCTGCTTCAATGGGCTTCAATAATACTCTAGCCCAAGAAGAGTACCGTGAGAAGAAGAGTACAGAGGGCGTCACAGTGACGCAGCGGTAGAGATGTTGCCTTGCAGCACCATACACCCGGATTAGATCCCGACTACATTTAGTGTCTGTCTGGAGATTGAATGTTCTCCCTGTGACCATGTGTGCTTCTTCCCACATTGCAAAGACTTGCCGAGTAGTACATGAATTGGCTTCTATAAATTGTTCCTGGCATGTCGGGTAGAACTAGTGTACAGGTGATCGATGGTCACTAGGACTAAATTAAAACTGAATTAAATTAAAGTCATCTAAGCTAAACTGAACGAAACATGTCTCAATGACCAACAAACATTGGCACTAATGCTCGTGTTGAAGATGTGCTTTGAGAGGTTGGTTTTGGTGTATATCAACACCTACCTTGGCAAAGACCTGAACCCATTACAATTAGCTACCAACACAACCATCAATGCCGGCTGAAATCTCACTGGCGCTACCTTCTGCAATGGCGATGGAGAGAGTCAACTCTTTCAAGTTACTGTGCATGCATATCTCTGAAGATCTGTCCTGGGCCCAGTACATTGATGTAATGTTTAACAATGTCCATCAATATCTCTTCTTTCTTCAAAGATTGAGGAGATTTGGTATGTGTATGAATATTCTGATGTAGATTCTGGGTTGATGTATTAGCCATTATCTTGATGAATGACTGGCAGAAATAACTGAAAGTCCTGCGTGCTGACGTCTTCTGCTGGTTCATGTTTTCAGGTTCTCATGCGTTGAGGACGAGGAGCAATTACTTATCATGCTGCTGCAAGTAAGAATTTCAATGTTCATTGGACAGTTAAACACTCTTAACTTTTCCTAGATCATAAATTCATAAGTCATAGGAGCGGAAGTAGGCCATTTGGCCCATCGAGTCTACTCCGCCATTCTATCATGGCTGATCTATCTTTCCCTCTCAACCCCATTCTCCTGTCTTCTCCCCATAACCATGATACCCTTAACCATTGAAGGTCTGGGGGGCAATTACATCTTTGATGAATAACTTGTCATGAAGATGATTTGGTTACAATTAGGAGGTGCTGAATCTGGGCCGTATTTCCACTTATTTGGTGGGATCGAATGTTAATCCCCCAACAGTGTGATGGTGGGAGGCCTGTCAGATTCTGGTGTATACACATTTTCACACAGACTGGAGCAGGAAGGCAGATAATTGATACCACATTTATCTCCAGCAATAGTAGTTTCAAACTATAGGATGCACTTACTCGTGGGCTGACCTGACCAATGTTAGTTTTAGTATCACCCATACAGTAAATAGCTGTCAAATGGAGTTTATCTGTGTTTGGGTTAATTTAAATGCTTCGTGTCCAATTCCTGCTGCAAAGAGAATTAGTTGACTTGGAGTGGACCTTGGTCCTTGCTACCTGCTTGCATCTCACTTTGGGCTGGTAGGACAGCTGCAGCAACTGTCCTGTCCAGGCCAGGTTTAAAATGTCTTGAGTTCACACTGGATGAGCTCACATGTTGGGTACCATTTTCAGTCGAGCCTCGACCTGACTATCCCAACCCTAATGATTACTGATGGTTTTGGAGGGAAATGGGCACTCCCCAGTCAACAGGGTGAAAGGGTACCTTCATTGTCTCATTCACTGCAAAGAAGCAAAGTCTCGCAGAAATGCGTGACTCCATGTAAACAATTGCATGGCAGATGTTAACTTCATTTTTTCTGGGGGAGACAGCAGTCTGACAGTATTCACTGGAAGGAGCTGAGATCTAATTGCATGTTGCAAATGAATTGTAGAGGTTCGACCAAGTGACAATATGCTGTGAAATTCCATACCTGTTGTTGAAGTTGCTGTTGTTTCAGGTGCTGGAGAAGACACCGTGGTAGGTAGGAATATGAAAACACGAGAAATAGTTGGTGAATGGAAAATTACTGAACAGGGTACATGGACAAAAGCATTTCTTTCAAACTGATTTTGGTGACTGCCTTCGATTGATTTTCAGACAATTTCAATCCACAACAGTTGTAATTCACGCTCTGGTTGTTTCTGTATTAAGGAAGATGGTAATTGGTGTGAAAATGATGCTTTGGCTGAGGAAGGAGGGTTCAGTTTTTGTGGTACAAGTTAGGGTGGGGCAGAAGTTGGAACTTAATTAGTGGAATGAGATGGGGAGAGAATGATGGGCAGCTCAGCCACGTGGGGGACAGATAGAGAGAGTGGTGATAGGAATGATGAATAAAAGCAGAAGAAAAATGGATGGACAGGTGAGTGTTTGTGGGAGAAGAAGAAAGGGCGTGTGGGTTATCTAATTCAATATTCATTACGTTGGGTTGTTAGGTACTGAGGTGGAATATGAGATGTAGTTCTTCCAAAACAATGACACTGACTTTTGTGATCCAAGGGGGGATAGCTGAATGGATAGCAAATTGGCTTCATGGAATCTGATTGCCAGTTAAATATTTATTGTTATTTGTGAAAAGTAATATTTATCAATACTTACTTCCGGGGGTGCCACCAACAACAAATTCTGAAAGATGAATGGGAATAGAAAAAGAGAATAAAACTATTGGTATATATTAATTACTTGTGGGATGAGCCATTCTGGCGAGACCAGCATTTATTGCCCATCCTGAGCTCCCTTGAGGAGCAGGTGTGGACCCAGCATCTTGACCGGCTGCACTTCATCTATTGCACTATAAGAAGCACTTGTTCAATGTGTTCCATAGTTCCCAATAAGATATGCTGTGGTTTCCAAGCTTCAACCTTATCCATTGGATGTGGGATTACTTGGCCCCATCTCTTGTCAGCTGAAGGGTCTCGACCCAAAACATCACTAATTTCTTGTCTCCAGAGATACTGCCGGCCCAGCTGAGTTGCTCCAGCACTCTGTGTCTATCTTCGGTATCAGACTGAACCATGGGTTTACAGACTGGGGAATGTGATTTTGCTGTTGCATGTGCTCCACATTACTTCACAGAGGCTCCGTGGAGCAGTCTTGTTTCTGAATCAAATCTGTTAATTTGGGATATCACAAGACCGATCCCTGTCACCGTTTCTTGAGCAGAGATGGACGGGCATCAAATGCTGGCCTTACCAGTGGAGCCAAATCAGAGAAAGGAAGAAGCAGGTTATGAGATCAACTCTAACGCAATAGTTGCTGTAGATGCTGCTGTTGAAGATACAATTGAATTGGGTTGTGAACAATTTAAAATCAGCAGCAATAATTTAAGATTGATGTTCCTGGGATAATGTGAGCAGTGTGTTGTGGAGATGGGGCTATGATCTGGAAGGGATACAAATGAAGATGTGAGTGCAGGTATTATAGAATAAATCTGATTACAATGAAATCAAAGTGTGGAAGATTAGGACAATTGTTTCGCATCATGTGATAAAAACGAAGTGATATAGTCACCCTGTTTTTCACAAGAAATTTCCATATACGAGGTATAGTTTCATGTCAAGAGGATCCAGAATGCAAACTGCCTTCCAGCTGGTCTATGTTTCAATGGATAATACCAGTTTGACTGTCGAAAATGCATAAAATTATTGGTGGAGTAGGTTTTATGGTTATTAAATGTGTCCAGACTGCTGGTTTAACGAACTTATCTCCTTAAGTGTGCCTACTGTTATGAGTGGATTATTTGCGGATTGAAACTTGCAGCATCTTGTGAGGGTCACGACATTTGCTCCATTATTATTGCTAACTTATTACCTGTTGATGTTTTTGTTTGAAATGTTGATGCTGTAAATCAAGATTTGTCTGTTTAGTTCAAGAGGAATCTGAGCAACTCCATCATTTGGTGAGTTGTTTGGAGTTAAATAAACCCGTGACAAAGGTAACACAAGCAGAGATTCTACATCATTCAATGCGGCTCTTGGAATGGGAGGTGAAAGGAATGTGGAGGCTCAGACTGGAATGGAGGTCTGAAAACAAGTGTTGCAGTGGCTTTATAGAAGATCAGTCAGTTGGTCCATGGATATGAATGATAACAACCTGCTGTGGCCCAGCTGACACCTTACCTGTTGTTGAAGTCGGAGTCGTTGTCGATGCTGGAAATGAGACAATTGACCATGTCAGTGTGGAGTGTCAAATTTCAACTCAATCCTGTCCATCTGTCCACCCGTCTATCTTTCCTCATTGTTGCTGCACATATGTAATATTGCAAAACATTTCATAGTTTTGGTTCTCAATTTAATATGTAACATGAAAACAAAAGATCAGAATTATTTTGAGAAAATTGTTGAATCTGCCTCTTTTCCCAAGATAGGTATTAACAGAATATTGATTGTTTACTACAAACTCTTTTTATGTTCTGGAAACATTTTTGTGTTCCTGCTGTCAAACATAACCATTGACAGCCCTGTCTGGAATCCTCAGAGTACAAATCATCATCATATTCTTCCTACCTTTTTAAGTCATATCTGAAGTATAGTTTCACACATGTTCATAAATTTCATGGGTGATTGTTGCTGAGAGGCAAGGAATTCATTCGTATGCAGGATATATACGTATATTGTAGGTATGTTTCAAAACTTACCTTCAGCGGCACTGCAGTTCTGTCACTGGCTGTGTACACGATTTTGGCGCCTTTGTGTGTGGGGGGGGGGGGGGTTAAAATGCGATTTCTCGAGGTGTGAGCTTTTGCTGAAGATTTGTACCGAACTCGACCAATTCCATCACTTGATTGGAGATTGGGGTTTCTGTTCCATTTATGAGTTTACTGATTTTGATTTGTAACTTTCTTTTTAAAATAACCGAGGCCGGTATGTGAATTTTTTTTTTTAAATCGCTCGACAATTTTAGTGCTGGAGTAAAATAAAAATTAGCTTCTAATGCCATGAACGCCGACAACGGGGACAGATTTAAGTAGGGGACAGGTAAAGGAAGGCCGTTTATTTTTTCATATAAACTTGCTTGTTAAGTTGACCTTAATCAAAATTTGATGTTGCGAAACGGTGATTTATTCCCCATACGATCCGGTAGTGTATTTCCTGCCGATATGGGGTTTAAATTCACCGCAACTGCAACTTTCCAATCCATCACGTTGCACAAAAACCCACTCGCAAGCAGATTTAAATGGCCATTAATTTACTGGCATTAAACACTAAATTCCTTCAATTTGGCCAATAAATTAATGACACTGAGATTTAAAAATCATGTTGTATTGTGAATTCTTGTGTGAATGTTATTTGAACACTTCGGCTTTTTAAAAAATGTTAATATTTTCTTATGAAATGAATAGATGTTTAGATCTAGTAATTGAATTTTGTAATTAGCTACAATTGGGTAACTAACTTATTATATGCTTTAATTTCAGGTCATCCAAGTAAGATTCATATTTGTTTCAGAATGCTTCAATCCATAATAACTGAACATTTCTTTCAGTTCTCTTAATTTTTAAGAAAGTTATGGGCTTTTGACTGTCCTCGATCACAACTTTTATGTTAAGTCCATGGAAAAGCAATAGGGAACAAGATGCTAATTTCCGAGTATGAAAATGGCCATAACCTTTTTAATACTGAAGATATGAAAGTGAATTAGGTGTCAAACTTCTTTTTATGCTTTATCTGATGGGATAAATTGCAGACTTGATTTTTAAAATCTCAACATTTTGTAACGTTGCTATATATTGTATCCACCATCTTCCAATGGGAAATCTTAATTGTGATGCCACTCGAAAGACGTTAGAGGACTACAATTTTCAGACAGCCTAAAACATTTGCCCAAAGGTTCTGAATGTACACAAATTACTGAATTTATTTCCATGGTGATCTCCATGTCTCATTTGTGTAGATCTGGAAATTTTAAAATACTCTCCTGCACCTCATCAATAGTAACAATTTCACATCCTGGGATAGTTGTTCCCAGGTTAATGCATTGTGTAATTGTTAACGTGTTGTTCGTAACTTACTTGTTGTTGAGGTTGTGGTCGATGTTGGTGCTGGAAGAAACACATTAGTTTGTGTGAATAGGCAGACTGGAATATCTTTCCATCATCTCCCAGTTCATAGAATCAGTTCTCAGGATATTGATTTGTAAACGTCATGAAATTATTGTATAAAGCCGCCTTGAATCGTTTTTGTATGTTGCAGCGAATATCCTACGCTCAATTCCTACTGTTAGACCTGTCACCTGGCTAGGCTAATTTCAAGGTCTAATATGCTTCTCTCGAAACATATAAAAAATATGTGCCTGAGGAGGCCATTCGGCCATTCGAGCCAGCACCACCATTCACTGTGATCATGACTGATCGTCCCCAATCAATAACGTGTGCCTGCCTTCTCCCCATATCCCTTGATTACACATAGCCCCTAGAGCACTATTTAACTCTCTCTTAAACCCATCCATTGATTTGGCCTATACTGCCTTCTGTGGCAGGGAATTCCACAAATTCACAACTCTCTGGGCGAAAATGTTTTTTCTTATTTTACCGACCTGACCTGAAGTTCACTTGTTGCAACCAATACACGGTTTTGCTGATCGGCAATTCAATCCCTCTCTTCCCTGAAGTTCAATGTGCCTGTCAAAAAGCCTCTTAAACGGCACTATAGTATATGCCTCCAACACTACTCCTGGCAATGTGTTCCGAATTCAAGCCCCCACTATCTGCGTTAAAAATGTTGCCCTGGACATCTTCATTAAACTCCCCCCCTCACCTGATAGCTCTGCCCTCTCATGTTGGACATTTCTACCCTGAGGAACAGGTTGTGACTGTCGACAAAATGTGTAATTGACTTCCATGATAATCTCAACGTCTCATTTGTGTAGATCTCAAATTTTATTTCAGTAAAATTATGACATAGAGCAGAATTTTTGCTACTCATTTCATAATTTCCTATGTTTACAACATCCACAGAAAGGTTAAGATAAAATGTCTAATAATATTAAGGTTTCGACTGAAAGTATTAAAATACTCTCATCCACTTCATCAAAAGTAACATTAACATCCTGGGAATAGTTGTTCCCAAGTTAATGCGAAGTGTAATTGTTAATGTTTCTCACTTACTTGTTGAAGTTGTGGTCGATGTTGGTGCTGGAAGGAAGACTGTAGTTTGTGTGAATAGGCGGAGTGGAATATCATTCCATTTTCCCCTCAGTTCATCTCAGGATATTGAATTGGCAACTTCATGCCATTATTATAAAATCTCTCCCTGCTATTGGAAAGATGTGTTCAGCTGGAAGCGGTGCTGAGAAGATTAACGAGGATGGTGCCGGCACCTGAGGGCCTGAACTATAGTGAGAGGTTAGGCAGGCCAGGACCGTAATCCTTGGAGCAACGAAGAATAGGGGTGATCTGATAAAGGTGTTGGTTTGCTATATAAAGATAAAGATTTACTACAAATCTGAGGGACAACCTTTTCACACAATGAGTGGTGGGTAAATGTGGGGTCGTGCACTTCGGGATATAACAGGAAATCAAGAAGGATCCCAACATGAAACCTCCACAGTCCAATTCCCTCCTCAGATCTTGTCTGAGCTGCTGAATTCCTCCAGCAGGTCGTTGTGGCTAAAGGCAGATGGTAAGTTCACGTTTACTACGAGAATATTTGATCAGACCCAGGCCGTCTGATTGTAGTTATAGAGGAGCATGGTGAGAACACATCTGGCTATAAAGACTCAGTCAATGTGTTCATTCAAAGCAGTGATAGATAGAATTAAAAGAAATGGCAACAGTGCTAAAAAATGAATCTGGGCAGCATTCCAGAGTTACATGGGGGGATGCTGTTATATTTGATAAGAATAGATATACAAAGGATTGCTCATCCCATAATCAAAGGCAATAACCTCTGTTAGTTGTTAAAGAAGGAACTGCAGATGCTGGAAAATCGAGGGTACACAAATGTTGGAGAAACTCAGCGGGTTTCATGCTGCTGCACCCGCTGAGTTTGTCCAGCATTTAGTGTAACCTCTGCTCGTTGCCTGTAAATGGTATGAATTTAACTTGAGGTAGAGGAGATTTTACCTGGTCATGATCACACCCTGATCACCCATTCAATGATCACTTCCAACTGGTTCTGTTTCCATTCAGGTCCTTATTAATCTGAATGAGAATCACATGATAATAATGGCGTCATTACCTTCTGGCGTTGATGTTTGATGATCATATCCATAGGTTGTCATTTTGGCTGGAATAGAAAGAAGGAGAAGTTGGAGGAAAAACAAGTGAAATCTGGATTTCTAAATATGTGGAAATGCCGAAGCTGAAGGCTTTAGAAACTGGGTCCATCATAACCACTGATAGTTTTTTTAATTCAAGAGTCAAGAATGTTTTATTGTCACATGACCTGAAACGAAACAATGAAATCCTTACTTGCAGCAGCACAACAGATACTGTATGTAAACATAGTACTCTGTTAGTGTTACTGTCAGTGTGATGAGGACAGCGTGATTTGGTAGTATAGTAGATACAAGGTGTATCTGTTGATATTGTCTTTCATTGAAGGTAGTACTTGCAGTGCAGCACTTTCTCTGCATCTTTTTTCAGTTGCTCCTTTCGATTGCTCAGTCAGTACAGGAGATTGAACTCAGATGGTGTGTTAGTTACTGTATGTTAATTTTATTGGGCATCACTGAGGCAAAGGAAATGTATGAGCGTGCATGGTTGAAGAAGAGTCATAATTTCCATTTCCCCCCTTGATCAATTCAGTGGAAGGATGCTTTGGAAAGACAATTTTGCTCCAAACTGGACGATGAGATGGATATTCAGCAACTGTGGCAGGGGTCTCACGCCTTCACAAAACCATGTGGCAGCTCAAGTGAGAGTGTGGCATCACTCCTGGTTAGGCTTGTTGCATTCTTATTATAATATTTTTTTATTAAAGATAATCAATTACGATACCTTAAACAACTTTACAGATATCAGATAATTCATTTTATCATACATGTAAAACATTAATAATACTTATCTATTATTTTTTTAGAAATAAAGATAAAGAAAAAGTAGCTTATAAATCAATGAGGGTATAGTTAACTAATAATTTGATAATTGTAAAAAAGAAAAGAAGAGAAAAGAACTAAAAAAAATAAAAAAAAATAAATAAATAAAAAAAAAAAATTTTAACCTCTGCCTATATTATATATATAAATAAAAGATCACAATATGTATTATTAATAACTCTACTACAAATGATGGTATCAGTAAAGACATGTTACTTCCATTTTAAAAATACATTATTCTCATCAGATCCCGCGGGGGGGCACGTCGAGCCATGTTGCCAAGAACAGCTACTTATCTAGGTACAATATATATGGAGACCATATCTGTTCAAAAGAATTATACCTGTCCAATAGGACAAATCTAATTCTTTCCAGATGTAGCGTCTCCATCATCTCTGCTGCCCACATTTTAGTTGTGGGGGATAGTGTTCCCTTCCAAAATTTCAATATAATTTTTTTCCCAATTATCAAACAATAATCAAAGAAATTTCTTTGATTTACTGTAAGTGATAACTGTAAGTCCGGAATTCCAAATATTATTGACTTTGGGTTGGGGTCCAATTTAACTTTTATAACTTCAGAAATAACTTTAAAAATTTCTGTCCAATAATGATTCAATTTAGGACATGTGACAAAACTATGTATTAAATTTGCCTCTGTTTTCTTACATTTGTCACAGATAGCAGAAAGCATCGGAAAGATACTATTTAATTTAACTTTTGAATAATGTAACCTATATAATACTTTAAATTGAATCAATATATGTCTGGCGTTTAATGAACATCGGTGTATACGTTGTAAACTTTCTTCCCAGTTTTCTTTTGTTATAGCTAATCCTATGTCATTTTCCCATGCTTGACGATATGTTTCCGTTGTTGGATTCTCCTTATCCAAAATGATGTTATATATATAAGCTATTAATTTTTCTGTATTTGGGTGTAAATTAAATAAATCGTCTAACAATCCTGCTTCTTTATTTTTATAATCTTGTGTATTTGATTTAATATAATCTCTAATTTGTAGATATCTAAACAAATGTTGTTGAGATAGTCCATAAATGTCTTGTACCTCTTGGAATAAAAGAAATTTTCCTTTTCTATAAAGGTATTCTATTCTTGTAATTCCTAAATCATCCCATTGTCTAAACCCCCCATCCAACATGGGAGGCCTAAACGATGGGTTATTCCTAATTGGTAATCTAAATGAGAGATTATCTAAATGTAAAGTCTTAACAATTTGTTTCCAAATACGTCTATTATTATATATTATTATGTTGTCCTTATAGATTTTTTTTTGTACTTCTATTGGTGCGAAAATTATCGAACCTACGTTAAAAGGAAGGCAATCTTCCTTTTCTATATTTAACCATGTTGGTGCATGGTCCGTATTTACCCACCAGTAATTCATATTTTTAATCTGAACAGCCCAAAAATAATATAGAAAATTTGGGAGTGCTAGACCTCCATTTATCTTAGATTTACATAGATGTTTTTTACTTATTCTATGGTTTTTATAATCCCAAATAAAACTATTAACAATATTATCAATTTTTTAAAAAAAAGTTTTTGGTAAGAAAAAAGGGATAGCCTGGAACAAATATAACAATTGTGGTAAAAACACCATCTTTATAGCACTTATTCTACCAATCATAGATATAGGAAGTGTTTTCCAATATGAAATATTCTTTCTAAGTTTATCTAATAGTTGAGGATAGTTGGATTTTATTAATGAGTTATGAGTTAGTGTTACATTAATCCCTAAATATTTAAATTTATCTGTAACTATCTTTAATGGGTATTGTTGTAATGTATTTAAATTTATACCTGTTATTGGCATAATCTCACTTTTATTCCAATTGATCCTGTATCCGGAAAATGCACCAAACTTAGTTATAACATTTAGCAAATTAGGAATACTAATTTCCGGTTTTGTAATATAAATCAAAACGTCATCTGCGTATAGAGAGATTTTGTTAATTGTTGTGTCAGTAGTGTAACCATATATTTCAGGTTCAGATCTTATTTTTTCCGCCATAGGTTCTATTACCAATGCGAACAGTAAGGGCGACAACGGACATCCTTGTCTACATCCCCTAGAGAGTTTGAATTTAGATGATAGAATTTGATTAGTCAAAATTCTAGCGGTAGGATTCGAGTATAAAATTCTTACCCATTTACAAAAAATATCACCCAATTGAAATTTTTCCATTATATTAAATAAATACAACCATTCCACCTGATCAAACGCTTTTTCTGCATCTAGTGATATAACCGCTAATTCCATATCTCGTATTCTTTTTGAATATATAATATTAAATAGGCGTCTGAGATTATGGGATGAGTAACGCTTTGAGATAAAACCTGTTTGGTCATAATGTATTAATCTAGAAATCACTATACTTAATCTCCTAGATAAAATCTTAGTTAATATTTTTTGGTCTGTATTTAAAAGGGCAATCGCTCTATATGATCCTGGATCTTCCAAATCCTTATCTGCTTTAGGGATAAGTGTAATTGTAGATTCATTTAATGATTCTGGTAATTTACCTTGATCATAAGCATATCTATACATTGTCTGTAGTCTTGGTGAGATCAAATCCTGAAATTTTTTATAAAATTCAGCACTTAAGCCATCAGGACCCGCTGCTTTTCCATTCTTCAATGAACTAATCGACTCTACAATATCCTTTACTGTTATTTCAGCATTTAACAATTCTCTACCTTCCTGGTCTAAACTATTAATTTGACATTCTTTTAAAAATATTTCCATACTGTCTGTTTGTCCTGTTAATTTTGACGAATAAAGATTTTTATAGTATTGTAGAAATCTATCATTAATATCTTTCGGAGTAGTCAATATATTACCATACTCAGATCTAATTCCATGTATCGTCTTTTCCTCTTCTAATCTTCTAAGCTGTCGTGCTAATAGTTTTTGTGGTTTGTCTCCAAATTCAAAATGCACTTGTTTTGTTTGTTGAAAAAGTTTAATAACTTGGTTAGAATATATTTTATTTAATTTATATTTTACTGATGCAATTTTATTACTTAACTCTTTGGAAGGATGTTTTATATTTTCACTATCTAAACGTTTTATCTCATTTTCTAAATTTTGTTCTATCTTTCGATTTTCTTTATTAAAATGAGCTTGTGCAGATATTATTGCGCCACGCGTGTATGCCTTAAATGTGTCCCATAGCAATGATGGGGAGGTTTCAGAATTATCATTAGTATCAAAAAATAATTTAATCTGATCCAATACATGATTGCAACAATCATTGTCCTTTAATATCTGAGGATTAAATCTCCAAGTAGTAGTTTTGTTAGAAATATCTTTTAATTTTATCTTAAATGTTAATGGCGCGTGATCTGAAATAATAATGTTATGATATTTTGCATCATATGCAAAAGGAAGTAATTTAGAATCTATTAGAAAATAATCTATCCTCGAATAGGTTCCATGTACGGGCGAGAAAAAAGAATATTCTCGTCCGGATGGATTATCTATCCTCCAAATATCTTTAATATTAGATGTGTTAATGAAAGTATTTATAAGATTACTTGATTTCGAGACGGCTTTCCTTTTTGTTGATGATCTGTCTAGATAATTATCTAGGGTACAATTTAAATCACCTCCAATTATTAAATTATGTTGAGTACATATGGGAATATTATTAAATATTTTCTTTAAAAATAATGGATTATCAAAATTAGGAGCGTATATATTCATTAAAATTGCCTTTTTTGAGTGTAATTCACCTGTAATTATTACATATCTACCTTCTTTATCCTCTATAATAGAACTTTGTATAAAGGGTGTGCCTTTGCGAATAATTATTGCAACTCCTCTAGATTTATGTATAAATGTAGAATGATACACCTTAGAAATCCATTTAGCTGTTAATCTGTGTTGAGCATCTTTTCTAAGATGCGTCTCTTGGAGAAAAATGACATCTGCCTTCAATTTGTTCAATTGAGCTAAGACTTTTCCCCTTTTAATTGGTTCATTAATTCCTTTTACATTCCAACTGCAGAAGGTTACTCCATCACCCCCAATCTTCACCTTCATATCCTGCATTTTACTATTAAGGGGGCTTTTTTTGGAGTAGCCTTCTTGGCTCCCTCAGCTCCCCGTTGCACCCGAGCTTCAATCCAATGAGAATTTCTATCCACATTAATCCGTATCGATGTCTTTTTAAACTGAATATACTATAGCATACAAATCTATATTCAAATAATATGTAATATAAGGTCAGAGAAAAACAAAAACAATAAAGAATATCAATAAAAAAAAAGTAAAGGGTGTTAGAAGGGTGCTCGGAAAAAAAAGAAACTACACTTGTATAGTGTGTAGTATGTGAAGGTGAAAGCCACACTAACATGGCCATTAATCTAACGACTTCCGTACTTAAAGATGTTAATAATATCAGCTCCTATCCCAATACTATATAAGTTGGTATAGGGTACTAACTTTATATACTTATCAATTATTTCTATTATTACATATTATTAATAACTAATTACTAATATCGATTATATTTAATACTGTAATATGTAATACTATTATCATGGAATAATTAATATTTTTCTCCTAATTAATACAGAATTACAACTATATGCTCATTATTCCACATCCTTCTGAATGAATATTTCCATATTCACAGGTCGGTGATAAAAGTTCAGTCCTCTCAGTCGTTTCCGGTTTCTTCCTCCCCGTCTTCTCTCTCGTCGTCTTCCAACTTCTGCTGTATGCCTCGGGCGAATTTCAATGCTTCAGTATGCTTAACAAAACGTTGTTCTTTACCATCATAGGTTACTCTCAGTGTTGCTGGGTACATCAAACCATATCTCAGATCCTTAGTATCCTTTAGACTCCTCAGGATACTTCTTGTTTCTGTAAATTGTGCTCTTCTCTTAGCCACTTCTGCTGGGTAATCTCTGAAAATACTGATGTTGTCTCCATCAAATTTCAGATTTCTCTTTTTTATTATTATCTTCATCATTTCTTCAAAGACATGATCAAAGGCCACTTTGACAATCATTTGTCTGGGGGGCGAACCGCTCCTAGGAACTCGTCTTAGAGCCCTATGCGCACGGCCCAGTATAGGTTCTTCATCCAGATTCAGAACATCCTTTAAAAGTTTAGCAACAAATTTTCGGGGATCCTGATTCCCCTCACGACCTTCTTTCAGACCAACTATTCTCAAATTTTTACGACGTTGGCGACCCTCCAGATCAATACATTTCTCATTTATTTTATGTATTAATTCTGAGAGGCGTTTGTTCTCGGCTCGGAGATTTTCATTCTCCTTAGTATTATATTCAGCAATCTTAGTAAGCTCTTTAATTGCTTCGCCTTGTTGGTCTATCGAAATTAGAATAGGATCTATCTTGTCATCCAACTTTCTTTCCACCCCAGCAGCTATATCCTTTACCTCCAAGATTTGGGCTCGCAACGCAGCGTCAGCCTTATCTTTCCACTCCTCCACCATACTTCTCACCGAGGATACAACTTCCTTTAAGTCGACATCAAATTTCTCATGAAGTGACTGCATGTCTGATTTTAAACTTTTTAAATCAGCCTTATACTCCTTCCTAAGGATCTTTATCTCACCTAGGATAGAAGTCTTGATATCTTCCATTTCAGCTCTCCTCTGTGAAATTTCTTCTTGAGAGGAAGAAGCAGTGGCAGCCGCAGCTGCAGCAGCAGCACTCAGGCCTGGTTCCCTTCTCTGCGGTTTTTTTGAAGTGGGGGGAGGGGAGCGCTGGGTCGACATTTCTTCTTTTTCAAACGCTGCCGGAGCAGTGTGCAATCAATCTCCTGTGGTGAGTTTGTTTGTTTGACCCTTTTACCCCCGTTTTAAATTCAGTTTTTTGCGGAGCTGTAATGGCGCGGCTCCACTCACAGCATGACGCCAACCGGAAGTCGGCTTGTTGCATTCTACGCTCGATTTGAAAACTTGAACACGGATGTGTCTTCTCGAGCACCCAGAGCTTCCGATGTCATTGTATTTTCAGTCGCCAAGGCCGGCGTCAGAAGAAGCATCACGAGGGTGAACCAAGTAACTAAGCCAACCAACTCGCAGGAGATTTTGCGGACATTTTGAATCTGTCATTATTAAGGTCTGAGGTTCCTATCTGCTTCAATGGGCTTCAACAATACTCTAGCCCAAGAAGAGTACCGTGACAAGAAGAGTACAGAGGGCGTCACAGTGGCGCAGCGGTAGAGATGTTGCCTTGCAGCACCATACACCCGGAGTAGATCCCGACTACATTTAGTGTCTGTCTGGAGATTGAATGTTCTCCCTGTGACCATGTGTGCTTCTTCCCACATTGCAAAGACCTGCCGAGTAGTACATGAATTGGCTTCTATAAATTGTCCCTGGCATGTGGGGTAGAACTAGTGTACAGGTGATCGCTGGTCACTAGGACTAAATTAAAACTGAATTAAATTAAAGTCGTCTAAGCTAAACTGAACGAAACATGTCTCAATGACCAACAAACAGTGGCACTAATGCTCGTGTTGAAGATGTGCTTTGAGAGGTTGGTTTTGGTGTATATCAACACCTACCTTGGCAAAGACCTGAACCCACTACAATTAGCTACCAACACAATCGATCAATGCCGGCTGAAATCTCACTGGCGCTACTTTCTGCAATGGCGATGGAGAGAGTCAACTCTTTCAAGTTACTGTGCATGCATATCTCTGAAGATCTGTGCTGGGCCCAGTACATTGATGTAATCTTCAACAATGTCCATCAATACCTCTTCTTTCAAAGATTGAGGAGATTTGGTATGTGTATGAATATTCTGATGTAGATTCTGGGTTGGTGTATTAGCCATTATCTTGATGAGTGACTGGCAGAAATAACTGAAAGTCCTGCATGCTGACGTCTTCTGCTGGTTCATGTTTTCAGGTTCTCATGCGTTGAGGACAAGGAGCAACTGCTTATCATGCTGCTGCAAGTAAGACTTTCAATGTTCATTGGACAGTTAAACACTCTTAACTTTTCCTAGTTCATAAATTCAGAAGTCATAGGAGCGGAAGTAGGCCATTTGGCCCATCGAGACTACTCCGCCATTCTATCATGGCTGATCTATCTTTCCCTCTCAACCCCATTCTCCTGTCTTCTCCCCATAACCATGATACCCTTAACCATTGAAGGTCTGGGGGCAATTACATCTTTGATGAATAACTTGTCATGAAGATGATTTGGTTACAATTAGGAGGTGCTGAATCTGGGCCGTATTTCCACTTATTTGGTGGGATCGAATGTTAATCCCCCAACAGTGTGATGGTGGGAGGCCTGTCAGATTCTGGTGGATATACATTTTCACACAGACTGGAGCAGGAAGGCAGATAATTCATACCACATTTATCTCCAGCAATAGTAGTTTCAAACTATAGGATGCACTTACTCGTGGGCTGACCTGACCAATGTTAGTTTTAGTATCACCCATACAGTAAATAGCTGTCAAATGGAGTTTATCTGTGTTTGCGTTAATTTAAATGCTGCGTGTCCAATTCCTGCTGCAAAGAGAATTAGTTGACTTGGAGTGGCCCTTGGTCCTTGCTACCTGCTTGCATCTCGCTTTGGGCTGGTAGGACAGCTGCAGCAACTGTCCTGTCCAGGCCAGGTTTAAAATGTCTTGAGTTCACACTGGATGAGCTCACACGTTGGGTACCATTTTCAGTCGAGCCTCGACCTGACTATCCCAACCCTAATGATTACTGATGGTTTTGGAGGGAAATGGGCACTCCCCAGTCAACAGGGTGAAAGGGTACCTTCATTTTCTCATTCACTGCAAAGAAGCAAAGTTTTGCAGAAATGCGTGACTCCATGTAAACAATTGCATGGCAGATGTTAACTTCATTTTTTCTGGGGGAGACAGCAGTCTGACAGTATGCACTGGAAGGAGATGAGATCTAATTGCATGTTGCAAATTAATTGTAGAGGTTCGACCAAGTGACAATATGCTGTGAAATTCCATACCTGTTGTTGAAGTTGCTGTTGTTTCAGGTGCTGGAGAAGACACCGTGGTAGGTAGGAATATGAAAACACGAGAAATAGTTGGTGAATGGAAAATGACTGAACAGGGTACATGGACAAAAGCATTTCTTTCAAACTGATTTTGGTGACTGTCTTCGATTGATTTTCAGACAATTTCAATCCACAACAGTTGTAATTCACGCTCTGGTTGTTTCTGTATTAAGGAAGATGGTAATTGGTGTGAAAATGATGCTTTGGCTGAGGAAGGAGGGTTCTGTTTTTGTGGTACAAGTTAGGGTGGGGCAGAAGTTGGAACTTAATTAGTGGAATCAGATGGGGAGAGAATGATGGGCAGCTCAGCCACGTGGGGGACAGATAGAGTGAGTGGTGATAGGAATGATGAATAAAAGCAGAAGAAAAATGGATGGACAGGTGAGTGTTTGTGGGAGAAGAAGAAAGGGCGTGTGGGTTACCTAATTCACTATTCATTACGTTGGGTTGTTAGGTACTGAGGTGGAATATGAGATGTACTTCTTCCAAAACAATGACACTGACTTTTGTGATTCAGATTCAGATTCAGATTCAGAAAACGTTATTGTCTGTCGTAACAGAAAATCTGCTTTGACGTGGCTCAACATACAACAAGACAATATACAACAGTCATCATACAACACAGCCTTCTGCGGGCACACTCAGTGTGTATAGGTCTTAAAAACAAGTATAAAGATTAGAAACTATAAAAATAGACAAGATAAAAGTTGAAAGTTGTGGATACGTGTAAAGTGACAGTGCGTCAGGGTTAATTTGTCCATTGATCATGTATTATTTAAACTATTTATTGCAATGGGTATGAATGAGTTTTTGTGGATGTTTTTCTTGGATAGGGGGACTTTATATCGGCGGCCTGATGGCAGAAGTTGGAAGAACTTGTGCAGGGGGTGGGTGGGATCCTGTGTAATGAGTTTGGCTTTCCTTTTAACTGCCTGGGTGTGAAGTACTGACAATTGAATTTGAGTTTTGCCAGTTATTTTGCTTGTTTGATTGATGATCCGGGAAAGCTTTGATTTATCTTTGACAGAGGTAAGGGTGAACCATGATGTGATGTTAAAGGTGAGTACAGATTCTATAAGTGATTTATATACAGCTGTTAAAATGTCTTGTCTGACATCAAAGCTCCTGAGTTTCCTCAGCAGGAACAGGCGTTGCTGTGCCTTCTTGTACACAGAGTCTGTGTGCTGGGAGAAGGACAGGCGGGTGTCAATCTCTGTGCCCAAGTATCTAAAGGCCTCTATCTGCTCGACTGTCTGCCCATTCAGCCTCAGAGGTTCAAAGAGAGGTTGGGGGGAAGATGTTCGCCTTCCCCCACAACACAGCTCCTTGGTCTTGGAGATGTTAAGCTCCAGAGAGCTCTCTTTGATCCACAGCATCAAGATGTTGACCTGCTGAGAGCAGGCAGCCAGAGAAGTGTGATCCTTGATGTGGGCCACCAGGGCCATATCGTCTGCATACTTAAAAAGGGGAATGTCACTGTTATTGTTTGTTACATTGTTCGTGTAGATGGAAAATAAAATCGGTGATAAAACACAACCCTGGGGGACACCAGTGTTTAAAATCATGTTCTTGGATTTAAGGGGAGATAGCTGAATGGATAGCAAATTGGCTTCATGGAATCTGATTGCCAGTTAAATATTTATTGTTATTTGTGAAAAGTAATATTTATCAATACTTACTTCCGGGGGTGCCACCAACAACAAATTCTGAAAGATGAATGGGAATAGAAAAAGAGAATAAAATTATTGGTATATATTAATTACTTGTGGGATGAGCCATTCTGGCGAGACCAGCATTTATTGCCCATCCTGAGCTCCCTTGAGGAGCAGGTGTGGACCCAGCATCTTGACCGGCTGCACTTCATCTATTGCACTATAAGAAGCACTTGTTCAATGTGTCCCATAGTTCCCAATAAGATATGCTGTGGTTTCCAAGCTTCAACCTTATCCATTGGATGTGGGATCACTTGGCCCCATCTCTTGTCAGCTGAAGGGTCTCGACCCAAAACATCACTCATTTCTTGTCTCCAGAGATACTGCCGGCCCAGCTGAGTTACTCCAGCACTCTGTGTCTATCTTCGGTATCAGACTGAACCATGGGTTTACAGACTGGGGAATATGATTTTGCTGTTGCATGTGCTCCACATTACTTCACAGAGGCTCCGTGGAGCAGTCTTGTTTCTGAATCAAATCTGTTAATTTGGGATATCACAAGACCGATCCCTGTCACCGTTTCTTGAGCAGAGATGGACGGGCATCAAATGCTAGCCTTATCAGTGGAGCCAAATCAGAGAAAGGAAGAAGCAGGTTATGAGATTAACTCTAACACAATAGTTGCTGTAGATGCTGCTGTTGAAGATACAATTGAATTGGGTTGTGAACAATTTAAAATCAGCAGCAGTAATTTAAGATTGATGTTCCTGGGATAATGTGAGCAGTGTGTTGAGGAGATGGGGCTATGATCATACCTGTAGTTGATGATGATGCTGTTGACTCTGGAAGGGATACAAATGAAGATGTGAGTGCAGGTATTATAGAATAAATCTGATTACAATGAAATCAAAGTGTAGAAGATTAGGACAATTGTTTTGCATCATGTGATAAAAACCAAGTGATATAGTCACCCTGTTTTTCACAAGAAATTTCCATTTACGAGGTATAGTTTCATGTCAAGAGGATCCAGAATGAAAACTGCCTTCCAGCTGGTCTATGTTTCAATGGATAATACCAGTTTGACTGTCGAAAATGCATAAAATTATTGGTGGAGTAGGTTTTATGGTTATTAAATGTGTCCAGACTGCTGGTTTAAGGAACTTATCTCCTTAAGTGTGCATGCTCTTATGAGTGGATTATTTGCGGATTGAAACTTGCAGCAACTTGTGAGGGTCACGACATTTGCTACATTATTATTGCTAACTGATTACCTGTTGATGTTTTTGTTTGAAATGTTGATGCTGTAAATCAAGATTTGTCTGTTTAGTTCGAGAGGAATCTGAGCAATTCCATCATTTGGTGAGTTGTTTGGAGTTAAATAAACCCGTGACAAAGGTAACACAAGCAGAGATTCTACACCATTCAATGCGGCTCTTGGAATGGGAGGTGAAAGGAACGTGGAGGCTCAGACTGGAATGGAGGTCTGAAAACAAGTGTTGCAGTGGCTTTATAGAAGATCAGTCAGTTGGTCCATGGATATGAATGATAACAACCTGCTGTGGCCCAGCTGACAACTTACCTGTTGTTGAAGTCGGAGTCGTTGTCGATGCTGGAAATTAGACAATTGACCATGTCAGTGTGGAGTGTCAAATTTCAACTCAATCCTGTCCATCTGTCCACCTGTCTATCTTTCCTCATTGTTGCTGCACATATGTAATATTGCAAAACATTTCATAGTTTTGGTTCTCAATTTAATATGTAACATGAAAACAAAAGATCAGAATTATTTTGAGAAAATTGTTGAATCTGCCTCTTTTCCCAAGATAGGTATTAACAGAATATTGATTGTTTACTACAAACTCTTTTTATGTTCTGGAAACATTTTTGTGTTCCTGCTGTCAAACATAACCATTGACAGCCCTGTCTGGAATCCTCAGAGTACAAATCATCATCATATTCTTCCTACCTTTTTAAGTAATATCTGAAGTATAGTTTCACACATGTTCATAAATTTCATGGGTGATTGTTGCTGAGAGGCAAGGAATTCATTCGTATGCAGGTATGCAGCATAACATACTGTAGGTATGTTACAAAACTTACCTTCAGCGGCGCTGCAGTTCTGTCACTGGCCGCGTACACGATTTTGGCGCCTTTGTGTGTGTGGGGGAGGGGGGGGGGGTTAAAATGCGATTTCTCGAGGTGTGAGCTTTTGCTGAAGATTTGTACCGAACTCGACCAATTCCATCACTTGATTGGAGATTGGGGTTTCTGTTCCATTTATGAGTTTACTGATTTTGATTTGTAATTTTCTTTTTCAAATAACCGAGGCCGGTATGTGAAATTTTTTTTTTTAAATTGCTCGACAATTTTAGCGCTGGAGTAAAATAAAAATTAGCTTCTAATGCCATGAACGCCGACAACGGGGACAGATTTAAGTAGGGGACGGGTAAAGGAAGGCCGTTTATTTTTTCATATAAACTTGCTTGTTAAGTTGACCTTAATCAAAATTTGATGTTGCGAAACGGTGATTTATTCTCCATACGAATCGGCAGTGTATTTCCTGCCGATATGGGGTTTAAATTCACCGCAACTGCAACTTTCCAATCCATCACGTTCCACAAAAACCCACTCGCAAGCTGATTTAAATGGCCATTAGTTTACTGGCATTAAACACTAAATTCCTTCAATTTGGCCAATAAATTCATGACACTGAGATTTAAAAATCATGTTGTATTGTGAATTCTTGTGTGAATGTTATTTGAACACTTCGGCTTTTTAAAAAATGTTAATATTTTCTTATGAAATGGATAGATGTTTAGATCTAGTAATTGAATTTTGTAATTAGCTACAATTGGGTAACTAACTAATTATATGCTTTAATTTCAGGTCATCCAAGTAAGATTCATATTTGTTTCAGAATGCTTCAATCTATAATAACTGAACATTTCTTTCAGTTCTCTTAATTTTTAAGAAAGTTATGGGCTTTTGACTGTCCTCGATCACAACTTTTATGTTAAGTCCATGGAAAAGCAATAGGGAACAAGATGCTAATTTCCGAGTATGAAAATGGCCATAACCTTTTTAATACTGAAGATATGAAAGTGAATTAAGTGTCAAATTAAATTTCTTTTTATGCTTTATCTGATGGGATAAATTGTAGACTTGATTTTTAAAATCTCAACATTTTGTAACGTTGCTATATATTGTACCCATCATCTTCCAATGGGAAATCTTAATTGTGATGCCACTCGAAAGACGTTAGAGGACTACAATTTTCAGACAGCCTAAAACATTTGCCGAAAGGTTCTGAATGTACACAAATTACTGAATTTACTTCCATGATGATCTCCATGTCTCATTTGTGTAGATCTGAAAATATTAAAATACTCTCCTGCACCTCATCAATAGTAACAAGTTCACATCCTGGGAATAGTTGTTCCCAGGTTAATGCATTGTGTAATTGTTAACGTGTTGTTCGTTACTTACTTGTTGTTGAGGTTGTGGTCGATGTTGGTGCTGGAAGAAACACATTAGTTTGTGTGAATAGGCAGACTGGAATATCTTTCCATCATCTCCCAGTTCATAGAATCAGTTCTCAGGATATTGATTTGTAAACGTCATGAAATTATTGTATAAAGCCGCCTTGAATCGTTTTTGTATGTTGCAGCGAATATCCTACGCTCAATTCCCACTGTTAGACCTGTCACCTGGCTCGGCTAATTTCAAGGTCTAATATGCTTCTCTCGAAACATAGAAAAAATATGTGCCTGAGGAGGCCATTCGGCCATTCGAGCCAGCACCACCATTCATTGTGATCATGACTGATCGTCCCCAATCAATAACGTGTGCCTGCCTTCTCCCCATATCCCTTGATTACACTAGCCCCTAGAGCACTATTTAACTCTCTCTTAAACCAATCCAGTGATTTGGCCTTTACTGCCTTCTGTGGCAGGGAATTCCACAAATTCACAACGCTCTGGGCGAAAATGTTTTTTCTTATTTTACCGACCTGACCTGAAGTTCACTTGTTGCAACCAATACACGGTTTTGCTGATCGGCAATTCAATCCCTCTCTTCCCTGAAGTTCAATGTGCCTATCAAAAATCCTCTTAAACGGCACTATAGTATATGCCTCCAACACTACTCCTGGCAATGTGTTCCGACTTCAAGCCCCCACTATCTGCGTTAAAAATGTTGCCCTGGACATCTTCATTAAACTCCCCCCCTCGCCTGATAGCTCTGCCCTCTCATGTTGGACATTTCTACCCTGAGGAACAGGTTGTGACTGTCGACAAAATGTGTAATTGACTTCCATGATAATCTCAACGTCTCATTTGTGTAGATCTCAAATTTTATTTCTGTAAGATTATGACATAGAGCAGAATTTTTGCCACTCATTTCATAATTTCCTATGTTTACAACATCCACAGAAAGGTTAAGATAAAATGTCTAATTATATTAAGGTTTCGACTGAAAGTATTAAAATACTCTCATCCACTTCATCAAAAGTAACATTAACATCCTGGGAATAGTTGTTCCCAAGTTAATGCGAAGTGTAATTGTTAATGTTTCTCACTTACTTGTTGAAGTTGTGGTCGATGTTGGTGCTGGAAGGAAGACAGTAGTTTGTGTGAATAGGCGGAGTGGAATATCATTCCATTTTCCCCTCAGTTCATCTCAGGATATTGAATTGGAAACTTCATGCCATTATTATAAAATCTCTCCCTGCTATAGGAAAGATGTGTTCAGCTGGAAGCGGTGCTGAGAAGATTAACGAGGATGGTGCCGGCACCTGAGGGCCTGAACTATAGTGAGAGGTTAGGCAGGCCAGGACCGTAATCCTTGGAGCAACGACTGATAAAGGTGTTGGTTTACTACATCAAGATAAAGATTTACTACAAATCTGAGGGACAACCTTTTCACACAATGAGTGGTGGGTAAATGTGGGGTCGTGCACTTCGGGATATAACAGGAAATCAAGAAGGATCCCAACGTGAAACCTCCACAGTCCAATTCCCTCCTCAGATCTTGTCTGAGCTGCTGAATTCCTCCAGCAGGTCGTTGTGGCTAAAGGCAGATTGTAAGTTCACGTTTACTACGAGAATATTTGATCAGACCCAGGCCGTCTGATTGTAGTTATAGAGGAGCATGGTGAGAACACATCTGGCTATAAAGACTCAGTCAATGTGTTCATTCAAAGCAGTGATAGATAGATGTTTGGACATAGTTGGGAATTAAAAGAAATGGCAACAGTGCTAAAAAATGAATCTGGGCAGCATTCCAGGGTTACATGGGGGGGATGCTGTTATATTTGATAAGAATAGATATACAAAGGATTGCTCATCCCATAATCAAAGGCAATAACCTCTGTTAGTTGTTAAAGAAGGAACTGCAGATGCTGGAAAATCGAGGGTACATAAAATGCTGGAGAAACTCAGCGGGTTTCATGCTGCTGCACCCGCTGAGTTTCTCCAGCATTTAGTGTAACCTCTGCTCGTTGCCTGTAAATGGTATGGATTTAACTTGAGGTAGAGGAGATTTTACCTGGTCATGATCACACCCTGATCACCCATTCAATGATCACTTCCAACTGGTTCTGTTTCCATTCAGGTCCTTATTAATCTGAATGAGAATCACATGATAATAATGGCGTCATTACCTTCTGGCGTTGATGTTTGATGATCATATCCATAGGTTGTCATTTTGGCTGGAATAGAAAGAAGGAGAAGTTGGAGGAAAAACAAGTGAAATCTGGATTTCTAAATATGTGGAAATGTCGAAGCTGAAGGCTTTAGAAACTGGGTCCATCATAACCACTGATAGTTTTTTTAATTCAAGTGTCAAGAATGTTTTATTGTCACATGACCTGAAACGAAACAACGAAATCCTTACTTGCAGCAGCACAACAGATACTGTATGTAAACATAGTACTCTGTTAGTGTTACTGTCAGTGTGATGAGGACAGCGTGATTTGGTAGTATAGTAGATACAAGGTGTATCTTTTGATATTGCCTTTCATTGAAGGTAGTACTTGCAGTGCAGCACTTTCTCTGCATCTTTTTTCAGTTTGATTTTTCGATTGCTCAGTCAGTACAGGAGATTGAACTCAGATGGTGTGTTAGTTACTGTATGTTAATTTTATTGGGCATCACTGAGGCAAAGGAAATGTATGAGCGTGCATGGTTGAAGAAGAGTCATAATTTCCATTTCCCCCCTTGATCAATTCAGCGGAAGGATGCTTTGGAAAGACAATTTTGCTCCAAACTGGAAGATGAGATGGATATTCAGCAACTGTGGCAGGGGTCTCACGCCTTCACAAAACCATGTGGCAGCTCAAGTGAGATTGTGGCATCACTCCTGGTTAGGCTTGTTGCATTCTACGCTAGATTTGAAAATTTGAACACGGATGTGTCTTCTCGAGCACCCAGAGCTTCCGATGTCATTGTATTTTCAGTCACCAAGGCCGGCGTCAGAAAAAGCATCACGATGGTGAACCAAGTAACTAAGCCAACCAACTCGCAGGAGATTTTGCGGACATCTTGAATCTGTCATTATTAAGGTCTGAGGTTCCTATCTGCTTCAATGCGCTTCAATAATACTCTAGCCCAAGAAGAGTACCGTGACAGGAAGAGTACAGAGGGCCTCACAGTGGCGCAGCGGTAGAGATGTTGCCTTGCAGCACCATACACCCGGATTAGATCCCGACTACATTTAGTGTCTGTATGGAGATTGAATGTTCTCCCTGTGACCATGTGTGCTTCTTCCCACATTGCAAAGACCTGCCGAGTAGTACATGAATTGGCTTCTATAAATTGTCCCTGGCATGTGGGGTAGAACTAGTGTACAGGTGATCGCTGGTCACTAGGACTAAATTAAAACTGAATTAAATTAAAGTCGTCTAAGCTAAACTGAACGAAACATGTCTCAATGACCAACAAACATTGGCACTAATGCTCGTGTTGAAGACGTGCTTTGATGGGTTGGTTTTGGTGTATATCAACACCTACCTTGGCAAAGACCTGAACCCACTACAATTAGCTACCAACACAATCGATCAATGCCGGCTTAAATCTCACTGACGCTACCTTCTGCAATGGCGATGGAGAGAGTCAACTCTTTCAAGTTACTATGCATGCATATCTCTGAAGATCTGTCCTGGGCCCAGTACATTGATGTAATCTTCAACAATGTCCATCAATACCTCTTCTTTCTTCAAAGATTGAGGAGATTTGGTATGTGTATGAATATTCTGATGTAGATTCTGGGTTGGTGTATTAGCCATTATCTTGATGAATGACTGTCAGAAATAACTGAAAGTCCTGCGTGCTGACGTCTTCTGCTGGTTCATGTTTTCAGGTTATCATGCGTTGAGGACGAGGAGCAATTACTTATCATGCTGTTGCAAGTAAGAATTTCAATGTTCATTGGACAGTTAAACACTCTTAACTTTTCCTAGTTTATAAATTCAGAAGTCATAGGAGCGGAAGTAGGCCATTTGGCCCATCGAGTCTACTCCGCCATTCTATCATGGCTGATCTATCTTTCCCTCTCAACCCCATTCTCCTGTCTTCTCCCCATAACCATGATACCCTTAACCATTGAAGGTCTGTGGGGCAATTACATCTTTGATGAATAACTTGTCATGATGATGATTTGGTTACATTTGGGAGGTGCTGAATCTGGGCCGTATTTCCACTTATTTGGTGGGATCGAATGTTAATCCCCCAACATTGTGATGATGGGAGGCCTGTCAGATTCTGGTGGATACACATTTTCACACAGACTGGAGCAGGAAGGCAGATAATTGATAGCACATTTATCTCCAGCAATAGTAGTTTCAAACTACAGCATGCACTTACTCGTGGGCTGACCTGACCAATGTTAGTTTTAGTATCACCCATACAGTAAATAGCTGTCAAATGGAGTTTATCTGTGTTTGGGTTAATTTAAATACTGCGTGTCCAATTCCTGCTGCAAAGAGAATTAGTTGACTTGGAGTGGCCCTTGGTCCTTGCTACCTGCTTGCATCTCACTTTGGGCTGGTAGGACAGCTGCAGCAACTGTCCTGTCCAGGCCAGGTTTAAAATGTCTTGAGTTCACACTGGATGAGCTCACATGTTGGGTACCATTTTCAGTCGAGCCTCGACCTGACACCGTGGTAGGTAGGAATATGAAAACACGAGAAATAGTTGGTGAATGGAAAATGACTGAACAGGGTACATGGACAAAAGCATTTCTTTCAAACTGATTTCGGTGACTGTCTTCGATTGATTTTCAGACAATTTCAATCCACAACAGTTGTAATTCACGCTCTGGTTGTTTCTGTATTAAGGAAGATGGTAATTGGTGTGAAAATGATGCTTTGGCTGAGGACGGAGGGTTCTGTTTTCGTGGTACAAGTTAGGGTGGGGCAGAAGTTGGAACTTAATTAGTGGAATGAGATGGGGAGAGAATGATGGGCAGCTCAGCCACGTGGGGGACAGATAGAGTGAGTGGTGATAGGAATGATGAATAAAAGCAGAAGAAAAATGGATGGACAGGTGAGTGTTTGTGGGTGAAGAAGAAAGGGCGTGTGGGTTACCTAATTCACTATTCATTACGTTGGGTTGTTAGGTACTGAGGTGGAATATGAGATGTAGTTCTTCCAAAACAATGACACTGACTTTTGTGATCCAAGGGGAGATAGCTGAATGGATAGCAAATTGGCTTCATGGAATCTGATTGCCAGTTAAATATTTATTGTTATTTGTGAAAAGTAATATTTATCAATACTTACTTCCGGGGGTGCCACCAACAACAAATTCTGAAAGATGAATGGGAATAGAAAAAGAGAATAAAACTATTGGTATATATTAATTACTTGTGGGATGAGCCATTCTGGCGAGACCAGCATTTATTGCCCATCCTGAGCTCCCTTGAGGAGCAGGTGTGGACCCAGCATCTTGAACGGCTGCACTTCATCAATTGCACTATAAGAAGCACTTGTTCAATGTGTCCCATAGTTCCCAATAAGGTATGCTGTGGTTTCCAAGCTTCAACCTTATCCATTGGATGTGGGATCACTTGGCCCCATCTCTTGTCAGCTGAAA
Source organism: Raja brachyura (assembly GCA_963514005.1). Next base: position 45,963,470 of record OY740798.1, on the reverse strand, counting down.
GGTCTCGACCCAAAACATCACTCATTTCTTGTCTCCAGAGATACTGCCGGCCCAGCTGAGTTACTCCAGCACTCTGTGTCTATCTTCGGTATCAGACTGAACCATGGGTTTACAGACTGTGGAATATGATTTTGCTGTTGCATGTGCTCCACATTACTTCACAGAGGCTCCGTGGAGCAGTCTTGTTTCTGAATCAAATCTGTTAATTTGGGATATCACAAGACCGATCCCTGTCACCGTTTCTTGAGCAGAGATGGACGGGCATCAAATGCTGGCCTTACCAGTGGAGCCAAATCAGAGAAAGGAAGAAGCAGGTTATGAGATTAACTCTAACGCAATAGTTGCTGTAGATGCTGCTGTTGAAGATACAATTGAATTGGGTTGTGAACAATTTAAAATCAGCAGCAATAATTTAAGATTGATGTTCCTGGGATAATGTGAGCAGTGTGTTGAGGAGATGGGGCTATGATCATACCTGTAGTTGATGATGATGTTGTTGACTCTGGAAGGGATACAAATGAAGTTGTGAGTGCAGGTATTATATAATAAATCTGATTACAATGAAATCAAAGTGTGGAAGATTAGGACAATTGTTTCGCATCATGTGATAAAAACCAAGTGATATAGTCACCCTGTTTTTCACAAGAAATTTCCATTTACGAGGTATAGTTTCATGTCAAGAGGATCCAGAATGAAAACTGCCTTCCAGCTGGTCTATGTTTCAATGAATAATACCAGTTTGACTGTTGAAAATGCATAAAATTATTGGTGGAGTAGGTTTTATGGTTATTAAATGTGTCCAGACTGCTGGTTTAACGAACTTATCTCCTTAAGTGTGCATGTTCTTATGAGTGGATTATTTGTGGATTGAAACTTGCTGCAATTTGTGAGGGTCACGACATTTGCTACATTATTATTGCTAACTTATTACCTGTTGATGTTTTTGTTTGAAATGTTGATGCTGTAAATCAAGATTTGTCTGTTTAGTTCGAGAGGAATCTGAGCAATTCCATCATTTGGTAAGTTGTTTGGATTTAAATAAACCCGTAACAAAGGTAACACAAGCAGAGATTCTACACCATTCAATGCGGCTCTTGGAATGGGAGGTGAAAGGAATGTGGAGGCTCAGACTGGAATGGAGGTCTGGAAACAAGTGTTGCAGTGGCTTTATAGAAGATCAGTCAGTTGGTCCATGGATATGAATGATAACAACCTGCTGTGGCCCAGCTGACACCTTACCTGTTGTTGAAGTCGGAGTCGTTGTCGATGCTGGAAATGAGACAATTGACCATGTCAGTGTGGAGTGTCAAATTTCAACTCAATCCTTGGAACCCGTCTATCTTTCCTCATTGTTGCTGCACATATGTAATATTGCAAAACATTTCATAGTTTTGGTTCTCAATTTAATATGTAACATGAAAACAAAAGATAAGAATTATTTTGAGAAAATTATTGAATCTGCCTCTTTTCCCAAGATAGGTATTAACAGAATATTGATTGTTTACTACAGACTCTTTTTATGTTCTGGAAACATTTTTGTGTTCCTGCTGTCAAACATAACCATTGACAGCCCTGTCTGGAATCCTCAGAGTACAAATCATCATCATATTCTTCCTACCTTTTTAAGTAATATCTGAAGTATAGTTTCACACATGTTCATAAATTTCATGGGTGATTGTTGCTGAGAGGCAAGGAATTCATTCGTATGCAGGATATATACGTATATTGTAAGTATGTTACAAAACTTACCTTCAGCGGCGCTGCAGTTCTGTCACTGGCCGTGTCACGATTTTGGCGCCTTTGTGAGTGGGGGGGGGGGGGGGGGGGGCGGGGGTGCGGGGTTAAAATGCGATTTCTCGAGGTGTGAGCTTTTGCTGAAGATTTGTACCGAACTCGACCAATTCCATCACTTGATTGGAGATTGGGGTTTCTGTTCCATTTTTGGGTTTACTGATTTTGATTTGTAATTTTCTTTTTCAAATAACCGAGGCCGGTATGTGAAATTATTTTTAAAAAATCGCTCGACAATTTTAGCGCTGGAGTAAAATAAAAATTAGCTTCTAATGCCATGAACGCCGACAACGGGGACAGATTTAAGTAGGGGACGGGTAAAGGAAGGCCGTTTATTTTTTCATATAAACTTGCTTGTTAAGTTGACCTTGATCAAAATTTGATGTTGCGAAACGGTGATTTATTCTCCATACGAACCGGCAGTGTATTTCCTGCCGATATGGGGTTTAAATTCACCGCAACTGCAACTTTCCAATCCATCACGTTCCACAAAAACCGACTCGCAAGCTGATTTAAATGGCCATTAATTTACTGGCATTAAACACTAAATTCCTTCAATTTGGCCAATACATTCATGACACTGAGATTTAAAAATCATGTTGTATTGTGAATTCTTGTGTGAATGTTATTTGAACACTTCGGCTTTTTAAAAAATGTTAATATTTTCTTTTGAAATGGATAGATGTTTAGATCTAGTAATTGAATTTTGTAATTAGCTGCAATTGGGTAACTAACTAATTATATGCTTTAATTTCAGGTCATCCAAGGAAGATTCATATTTGTTTCAGAATGCTTCAATCTATAATAACTGAACATTTCTTTCAGTTCTCTTAATTTTTAAGAAAGTTATGGGCTTTTGACTGTCCTCGATCACAACTTTTATGTTAAGTCCATGGAAAAGCAATAGGGAACAAGATGCTAATTTCCGAGTATGAAAATGGACAAAACCTTTTTAATACTGAAGATATGAAAGTGAATTAGGTGTCAAATTAAATTTCTTTTTATGCTTTATCTGATGGGATAAATTGCAGACTTGATTTTTAAAATCTCAACATTTTGTAACGTTGCTATATATTGTACCCATCATCTTCCAATGGGAAATCTTAATTGTGATGCCACTCGAAAGACGTTAGAGGACTACAATTTTCAGACAGCCTAAAACATTTGCCGAAAGGTTCTGAATGTACACAAATTACTGAATTCACTTCCATGATGATCTCCATGTCTCATTTGTGTAGATCTGAAAATATTAAAATACTCTCCTGCACCTCATCAATAGTAACAAGTTCACATCCTGGGAATAGTTGTTCCCAGGTTAATGCATTGTGTAATTGTTAACGTGTTGTTCGTTACTTACTTGTTGTTGAGGTTGTGGTCGATGTTGGTGCTGGAAGAAACACATTAGTTTGTGTGAATAGGCAGACCGGAATATCTTTCCATCATCTCCCAGTTGATAGAATCAGTTCTCAGGATATTGATTTGTAAACTTCATGAAATTATTGTATAAAGCCGCCTTGAATCGTTTTTGTATGTTGCAGCGAATATCCTACGCTCAATTTCCACTGTTAGACCTGTCACCTGGCTAGGCTAATTTCAAGGTCTAATATGCTTCTCTCGAAACATATAAAAAATAGGTGCAGGAGGAGGCCATTCGGCCCTTCGAGCCAGCACCACCATTCACTGTGATCATGACTGATCGTCCCCAATCAATAACGTGTGCCTGCCTTCTCCCCATATCCCTTGATTACACATAGCCCCTAGAGCACTATTTAACTCTCTCTTAAACCCATCCATTGATTTGGCCTATACTGCCTTCTGTGGCAGGGAATTCCACAAATTCACAACTCTCTGGGCGAAAATGTTTTTTCTTATTTTACCGACCTGACCTGAAGTTCACTTGTTGCAACCAATACACGGTTTTGCTGATCGGCAATTCAATCCCTCTCTTCCCTGAAGTTCAATGTGCCCGTCAAAAAGCCTCTTAAACGGCACTATAGTATATGCCTCCAACACTACTCCTGGCAATGTGTTCCGAATTCAAGCCCCCACTATCTGCGTTTAAAATGTTGCCCTGGACATCTTCAATAAACTCCCCCACTCACCTGATAGCTCTGCCCTCTCATGTTGGACATTTCTACCCTGAGGAACAGGTTGTGACTGTCGACAAAATGTGTAATTGACTTCCATGATCATCTCAACGTCTCATTTGTGTAGATCTCAAATTTTATTTCAGTAAAATTATGACATAGAGCAGAATTTTTGCCACTCATTTCATAATTTCCTATGTTTACAACATCCACAGAAAGGTTAAGATAAAATGTCTAATTATATTAAGGTTTCGACTGAAAGTATTAAAATACTCTCATCCACTTCATCAAAAGTAACATTAACATCCTGGGAATAGTTGTTCCCAAGTTAATGCGAAGTGTAATTGTTAATGTTTCTCACTTACTTGTTGAAGTTGTGGTCGATGTTGGTGCTGGAAGGAAGACAGTAATTTGTGTGAATAGGCGGAGTGGAATATCATTCCATTTTCCCCTCAGTTCATCTCAGGATATTGAATTGGAAACTTCATGCCATTATTATAAAATCTCTCCCTGCTATAGGAAAGATGTGTTCAGCTGGAAGCGGTGCTGAGAAGATTAACGAGGATGGTGCCGGCACCTGAGGGCCTGAACTATAGTGAGAGGATAGGCAGGCCAGGACCGTAATCCTTGGAGCAATGAAGAATAGGGGTGATCTGATAAAGGTGTTGGTTTACTACATAAAGATAAAGATTTACTACAAATCTGAGGGACAACCTTTTCACCCAATGAGTGGTGGGTAAATGTGGGGTTGTGCACTTCGGGATATAACAGGAAATCAAGAAGGATCCCAACGTGAAACCTCCACAGTCCAATTCCCTCCTCAGATCTTGTCTGAGCTGCTGAATTCCTCCAGCAGGTCGTTGTGGCTAAAGGCAGATTGTAAGTTCACGTTTACTACGAGAATATTTGATCAGACCCAGGCCGTCTGATTGTAATTATAGAGGAGCATGGTGAGAACACATCTGGCTATAAAGACTCAGTCAATGTGTTCATTCAAAGCAGTGATAGATAGATGTTTGGACATAGTTGGGAATTAAAGGAAATGGCAACAGTGCTAAAAAATGAATCTGGGCAGCATTCCAGAGTTACATGGGGGGGATGCTGTTATATTTGATAAGAATAGATATACAAAGGATTGCTCATCCCATAATCAAAGGCAATAACCTCTGTTAGTTGTTAAAGAAGGAACTGCGGATGCTGGAAAATCGAGGGTACACAAAATGCTGGAGAAACTCAGCGGGTTTCATGCTGCTGCACCCATGGTCATGATCACACCCTGATCACCCATTCAATGATCACTTCCAACTGGTTCTGTTTCCATTCAGGTCCTTATTAATCTGAATGAGAATCACATGATAATAATGGCGTCATTACCTTCTGGCGTTGATGTTTGATGATCATATCCATAGGTTGTCATTTTGGCTGGAATAGAAAGAAGGAGAAGTTGGAGGAAAAACAAGTGAAATCTGGATTTCTAAATATGTGGAAATGCCGAAGCTGAAGGCTTTAGAAACTGGGTCCATCATAACCACTGATAGTTTTTTTAATTCAAGTGTCAAGAATGTTTTATTGTCACATGACCTGAAACGAAACAATGAAATCCTTACTTGCAGCAGCACAACAGATACTGTATGTAAACATAGTACTCTGTTAGTGTTACTGTCAGTGTGATGAGGACAGCGTGATTTGGTAGTATAGTAGATACAAGGTGTATCTTTTGATATTGCCTTTCATTGAAGGTAGTACTTGCAGTGCAGCACTTTCTCTGCATCTTTTTTCAGTTTGATTTTTCGATTGCTCAGTCAGTACAGGAGATTGAACTCAGATGGTGTGTTAGTTACTGTATGTTAATTTTATTGGGCATCACTGAGGCAAAGGAAATGTATGAGCGTGCATGGTTGAAGAAGAGTCATAATTTCCATTTCCCCCCTTGATCAATTCAGCGGAAGGATGCTTTGGAAAGACAATTTTGCTCCAAACTGGAAGATGAGATGGATATTCAGCAACTGTGGCAGGGGTCTCACGCCTTCACAAAACCATGTGGCAGCTCAAGTGAGATTGTGGCATCACTCCTGGTTAGGCTTGTTGCATTCTACGCTAGATTTGAAAATTTGAACACGGATGTGTCTTCTCGAGCACCCAGAGCTTCCGATGTCATTGTATTTTCAGTCACCAAGGCCGGCGTCAGAAGAAGCATCACGAGGGTGAACCAAGTAACTAAGCCAACCAACTCGCAGGAGATTTTGCGGACATCTTGAATCTGTCATTATTAAGGTCTGAGGTTCCTATCTGCTTCAATGGGCTTCAATAATACTCTAGCCCAAGAAGAGTACCGTGACAGGAAGAGTACAGAGGGCCTCACAGTGGCACAGCGGTAGAGATGTTGCCTTGCAGCACCATACACCCGGATTAGATCCCGACTACATTTAGTGTCTGTATGGAGATTGAATGTTCTCCCTGTGACCATGTGTGCTTCTTCCCACATTGCAAAGACCTGCTGAGTAGTACATGAATTGGCTTCTATAAATTGTTCCTGGCATGTCGGGTAAAACTAGTGTACAGGTGATAGCTGGTCACTAGGACTAAATTAAAACTGAATAAAATTAAAGTCGTCTAAGCTAAACTGAACGAAACATGTCTCAATGACCAACAAACATTGGCACTAATGCTCGTGTTGAAGACGTGCTTTGATGGGTTGGTTTTGGTGTATATCAACACCTACCTTGGCAAAGACCTGAACCCACTACAATTAGCTACCAACACAATCGATCAATGCCGGCTTAAATCTCACTGACGCTACCTTCTGCAATGGCGATGGAGAGAGTCAACTCTTTCAAGTTACTATGCATGCATATCTCTGAAGATCTGTCCTGGGCCCTGTACATTGATGTAATCTTCAACAATGTCCATCAATACCTCTTCTTTCTTCAAAGATTGAGGAGATTTGGTATGTGTATGAATATTCTGATGTAGATTCTGGGTTGGTGTATTAGCCATTATCTTGATGAATGACTGTCAGAAATAACTGAAAGTCCTGCGTGCTGACGTCTTCTGCTGGTTCATGTTTTCAGGTTATCATGCGTTGAGGACGAGGAGCAATTACTTATCATGCTGTTGCAAGTAAGAATTTCAATGTTCATTGGACAGTTAAACACTCTTAACTTTTCCTAGTTCATAAATTCAGAAGTCATAGGAGCGGAAGTAGGCCATTTGGCCCATCGAGTCTACTCCGCCATTCTATCATGGCTGATCTATCTTTCCCTCTCAACCCCATTCTCCTGTCTTCTCCCCATAACCATGATACCCTTAACCATTGAAGGTCTGTGGGGCAATTACATCTTTGATGAATAACTTGTCATGATGATGATTTGGTTACATTTGGGAGGTGCTGAATCTGGGTCGTATTTCCACTTATTTGGTGGGATCGAATGTTAATCCCCCAACATTGTGATGATGGGAGGCCTGTCAGATTCTGGTGGATACACATTTTCACACAGACTGGAGCAGGAAGGCAGATAATTGATAGCACATTTATCTTCAGCAATAGTAGTTTCGAACTATAGGATGCACTTACTCGTGGGCTGACCTGACCAAAGTTAGTTTTAGTATCACCCATACAGTAAATAGCTGTCAAATGGAGTTTATCTGTGTTTGGGTTAATTTAAATGCTGCGTGTCCAATTCCTGCTGCAAAGAGAATTAGTTGACTTGGAGTGGCCCTTGGTCCTTGCTACCTGCTTGCATCTCACTTTGGGCTGGTAGGACAGCTGCAGCAACTGTCCTGTCCAGGCCAGGTTTAAAATGTCTTGAGTTCACACTGGATGAGTTCACATGTTGGGTACCATTTTCAGTCGAGCCTCGACCTGACTATCCCAACCCTAATGATTACTGATGGTTTTGGAAGGAAATGGGCACTCCCCAGTCAACAGGGTGAAAGGGTACCTTCATTGTCTCATTCACTGCAAAGAAGGAAAGTTTCGCAGAAATGCGTGACTCCATGTAAACAATTGCATGGCAGATGTTAACTTCATTTTTTCTAGGGGAGACAGCAGTCTGACAGTATTCACTGGAAGGAGATGAGATCTAATTGCATGTTGCAAATGAATTGTGGTTCGACCAAGTGACAATATGCTGTGAAATTCCATACCTGTTGTTGAAGTTGCTGTTGTTTCAGGTGCTGGAGAAGACACCGTGGTAGGTAGGAATATGAAAACACGAGAAATAGTTGGTGAATGGAAAATGACTGAACAGGGTACATGGACAAAAGCATTTCTTTCAAACTGATTTCGGTGACTGTCTTCGATTGATTTTCAGACAATTTCAATCCACAACAGTTGTAATTCACGCTCTGGTTGTTTCTGTATTAAGGAAGATGGTAATTGGTGTGAAAATGATGCTTTGGCTGAGGACGGAGGGTTCTGTTTTTGTGGTACAAGTTAGGGTGGGGCAGAAGTTGGAACTTAATTAGTGGAATGAGATGGGGAGAGAATGATGGGCAGCTCAGCCACGTGGGGGACACATAGAGTGAGTGGTGATAGGAATGATGAATAAAAGCAGAAGAAAAATGGATGGACAGGTGAGTGTTTGTGGGAGAAGAAGAAAGGGCGTGTGGGTTACCTAATTCAATATTCATTACGTTGGGTTGTTAGGTACTGAGGTGGAATATGAGATGTAGTTCTTCCAAAACAATGACACTGACTTTTGTGATCCAAGGGGAGATAGCTGAATGGATAGCAAATTGGCTTCATGGAATCTGATTGCCAGTTAAATATTTATTGTTATTTGTGAAAAGTAATATTTATCAATACTTACTTCCGGGGGTGCCACCAACAACAAATTCTGAAAGATGAATGGGAATAGAAAAAGAGAATAAAACTATTGGTATATATTAATTACTTGTGGGATGAGCCATTCTGGCGAGACCAGCATTTATTGCCCATCCTGAGCTCCCTTGAGGAGCAGGTGTGGACCCAGCATCTTGACCGGCTGCACTTCATCTATTGCACTATAAGAAGCACTTGTTGAATGTGTCCGATAGTTCCCAATAAGATATGCTGTGGTTTCCAAGCTTCAACCTTATCCATTGGATGTGGGATCACTTGGCCCCATCTCTTGTCAGCTGAAGGGTCTCGACCCAAAACATCACTAATTTCTTGTCTCCAGAGATACTGCCGGCCCAGCTGAGTTACTCCAGCACTCTGCATCTATCTTCGGTATCAGACTGAACCACGGGTTTACAGACTGGGGAATATGATTTTGCTGTTGCATGTGCTCCACATTACTTCACAGAGGCTCCGTGGAGCAGTCTTGTTTCTGAATCAAATCTGTTAATTTGGGATATCACAAGACCGATCCCTGTCACCGTTTCTTGAGCAGAGATGGACGGGCATCAAATGCTGGCCTTACCGGTGGAGCCAAATCAGAGAAAGGAAGAAGCAGGTTATGAGATTAATTCTAACGCAATAGTTGCTGTAGATGCTGCTGTTGAAGATACAATTGAATTGGGTTGTGAACAATTTAAAATCAGCAGCAATAATTTAAGATTGATGTTCCTGGGATAATGTGAGCAGTGTGTTGAGGAAATGGGGCTATGATCATACCTGTAGTTGATGATGATGTTGTTGACTCTGGAAGGGATACAAATGAAGATGTGAGTGCAGGTATTATAGAATAAATCTGATTACAATGAAATCAAAGTGTGGAAGATTAGGACAATTGTTTTGCATCATGTGATAAAAACCAAGTGATATAGTCACCCTGTTTTTCACAAGAAATTTCCATTTAGGAGGTATAGTTTCATGTCAAGAGGATCCAGAATGAAAACTGCCTTCCAGCTGGTCTATGTTTTAATGGATAATACCAGTTTGACTGTCGAAAATGCATAAAATTATTGGTGGAGTAGGTTTTATGGTTATTAAATGTGTCCAGACTGCTGGTTTAACAAACTTATCTCCTTAAGTGTGCATGCTCTTATGAGTGGATTATTTGCGGATTGAAACTTGCAGCAACTTGTGAGGGTCACGACATTTGCTACATTATTATTGCTAACTTATTACCTGTTGATGTTTTTGTTTGAAATGTTGATGCTGTAAATCAAGATTTGTCTGTTTAGTTCAAGAGGAATCTGAGCAATTCCATCATTTGGTGAGTTGTTTGGAGTTAAATAAACCCGTAACAAAGGTAACACAAGCAGAGATTCTACACCATTCAATGCTGCTCTTGGAATGGGAGGTGAAAGGAATGTGGAGGCTCAGACTGGAATGGAGGTCTGAAAACAAGTGTTGCAGTTGCTTTATAGAAGATCAGTCAGTTGGTCCATGGATATGAATGATAACAACCTGCTGTGGCCCAGCTGACACCTTACCTGTTGTTGAAGTCGGAGTCGTTGTCGATGCTGGAAATGAGACAATTGACCATGTCAGTGTGGAGTGTCAAATTTCAACTCAATCCTGTCCATCTGTCCACCCGTCTATCTTTCCTCATTGTTGCTGCACATATGTAATATTGCAAAACATTTCATAGTTTTGGTTCTCAATTTAATATGTAACATGAAAACAAAAGATCAGAATTATTTTGAGAAAATTGTTGAATCTGCCTCTTTTCCCAAGATAGGTATTAACAGAATATTGATTGTTTACTACAAACTCTTTTTATGTTCTGGAAACATTTTTGTGTTCCTGCTGTCAAACATAACCATTGACAGCCCTGTCTGGAATCCTCAGAGTACAAATAATCATCATAGTCTTCCTACCTTTTTAAGTAATATCTGAAGTACAGTTTCACACATGTTCATAAATTTCATGGGTGATTGTTGCTGAGAGGCAAGGAATTCATTCGTATGCAGGATATATACGTATATTGTAGGTATGTTACAAAACTTACCTTCAGCGGCGCTGCAGTTCTGTCACTGGCCGTGTACACGATTTTGGCGCCTTTGTGTGGGGGGGGGGTTAAAATGCGATTTCTCGAGGTGTGCGCTTTTGCTGAAGATTTGTACCGTACTCGACCTATTCCATCACTTGATTGGAGATTGGGGTTTCTGTTCCATTTATGAGTTTACTGATTTTCATTTGTAATTTTCTTTTTCAAATAACCGAGGCCGGTATGTGAAATTTTTTTTTTTAAATCGCTCGACAATTGTAGCGCTGGAGTAAAATAAAAATTAGCTTCTGATGCCATGAACGCCGACAACGGGGACAGATTTAAGTAGGGGACGGGTAAAGGAAGGCCGTTTATTTTTTCATATAAACTTGCTTGTTAAGTTGACCTTAATCAAAATTTGATGTTGCGAAACGGTGATTTATTCTCCATACGAACCGGCAGTGTATTTCCTGCCGATATGGGGTTTAAATTCACCGCAACTGCAACTTTCCAATCCATCACGTTCCACAAAAACCCACTCGCAAGCAGATTTAAATGGCCATTAATTTACTGGCATTAAACACTAAATTCCTTCAATTTGGCCAATAAATTAATGACACTGAGATTTAAAAATCATGTTGTATTGTGAATTCTTGTGTGAATGTTATTTGAACACTTCGGCTTTTTAAAAAATGTTAATATTTTCTTATGAAATGAATAGATGTTTAGATCTAGTAATTGAATTTTGTAATTAGCTACAATTGGGTAACTAGCTTATTATATGCTTTAATTTCAGGTCATCCAAGATTCATATTTGTTTCAGAATGCTTCAATCCATAATAACTGAACATTTCTTTCAGTTCTCTTAATTTTTAAGAAAGTTATGGGCTTTTGACTGTCCTCGATCACAACTTTTATGTTAAGTCCATGGAAAAGCAATAGGGAACAAGATGCTAATTTCCGAGTATGAAAATGGCCATAACCTTTTTAATACTGAAGATATGAAAGTGAATTATGTGTCAAACTTCTTTTTATGCTTTATCTGATGGGATAAATTGCAGACTTGATTTTTAAAATCTCAACATTTTGTAACGTTGCTATATATTGTATCCATCATCTTCCAATGGAAAATCTTAATTGTGATGCCACTCGAAAGACGTTAGAGGACTACAATTTTCAGACAGCCTAAAACATTTGCCCAAAGGTTCTGAATGTACACAAATTACTGAATTTACTTCCATGATGATCTCCATGTCTCATTTGTGTAGATCTGAAAATATTAAAATACTCTCCTGCACCTCATCAATAGTAACAAGTTCACATCCTGGGAATAGTTGTTCCCAGGTTAATGCATTGTGTAATTGTTAACGTGTTGTTCGTTACTTACTTGTTGTTGAGGTTGTGGTCGATGTTGGTGCTGGAAGAAACACATTAGTTTGTGTGAATAGGCAGACTGGAATATCTTTCCATCATCTCCCAGTTCATAGAATCAGTTCTCAGGATATTGATTTGTAAACGTCATGAAATTATTGTATAAAGCCGCCTTGAATCGTTTTTGTATGTTGCAGCGAATATCCTACGCTCAATTCCTACTGTTAGACCTGTCACCTGGCTAGGCTAATTTCAAGGTCTAATATGCTTCTCTCGAAACATATAAAAAATAGGTGCAGGAGGAGGCCATTCGGCCCTTCGAGCCAGCACCACCATTCATTGTGATCATGACTGATCGTCCCCAATCAATAACGTGTGCCTGCCTTCTCCCCATTTACCTTGATTACACTAGCCCCTAGAGCACTATTTAACTCTCTCTTAAACCCATCCAGTGATTTGGCCTTTTCTGCCTTCTGTGGCAGGGAATTCCACAAATTCACAACTCTCTGGGCGAAAATGTTTTTTCTTATTTTACCGACCTGACCTGAAGTTCACTTGTTGCAACCAATACACGGTTTTGCTGATCGGCAATTCAATCCCTCTCTTCCCTGAAGTTCAATGTGCCTATCAAAAAGCCTCTTAAACGGCATTATAGTATATGCCTCCAACACTACTCCTGGCAATGTGTTCCGACTTCAAGCCCCCACTATCTGCGTTAAAAATGTTGCCCTGGACATCTTCATTAAACTCCCCCACTCACCTGATAGCTCTGCCCTCTCATGTTGGACATTTCTACCCTGAGGAACAGGTTGTGACTGTGGACAAAATGTGTAATTGACTTCCATGATAATCTCAACGTCTCATTTGTAGATCTCAAATTTTATTTCAGTAAAATTATGACATAGAGCAGAATTTTTGCCACTCATTTCATAATTTCCTATGTTTACAACATCCACAGAAAGGTTAAGATAAAATGTCTAATTATATTAAGGTTTCGACAGAAAGTATTAAAATACTCTCATCCACTTCATCAAAAGTAACATTAACATCCTGGGAATAGTTGTTCCCAAGTTAATGCGAAGTGTAATTGTTAATGTTTCTCACTTACTTGTTGAAGTTGTGGTCGATGTTGGTGCTGGAAGGAAGACAGTAGTTTGTGTGAATAGGCGGAGTGGAATATCATTCCATTTTCCCCTCAGTTCATCTCAGGATATTGAATTGGAAACTTCATGCCATTATTATAAAATCTCTCCCTGCTATAGGAAAGATGTGTTCAGCTGGAAGCGGTGCTGAGAAGATTAACGAGGATGGTGCCGGCACCTGAGGGCCTGAACTATAGTGAGAGGTTAGGCAGGCCAGGACCATAATCCTTGGAGCAACGAAGAATAGGGGTGATCTGATAAAGGTGTTGGTTTACTACATAAAGATAAAGATTTACTACAAATCTGAGGGACAACCTTTTCACACAATGAGTGGTGGGTAAATGTGGGGTGGTGCACTTCGGGATATAACAGGAAATCAAGAAGGATCCCAACGTGAAACCACCCCAGTCCAATTCCCTCCTCAGATCTTGTCTGAGCTGCTGAATTCCTCCAGCAGGTCGTTGTGGCTAAAGGCAGATGGTAAGTTCACGTTTACTACGAGAATATTTGATCAGACCCAGGCCGTCTGATTGTAGTTATAGAGGAGCATGGTGAGAACACATCTGGCTATAAAGACTCAGTCAATGTGTTCATTCAAAGCAGTGAAAGATAGATGTTTGGACATAGATGGGAATTAAAAGAAATGGCAGAATAGATAGATATAGATATACAAAGGATTACTCATCCCATAATCAAAGGCAATAACCTCTGTTAGTTGTTAAAGAAGGAACTGCAGATGCTGGAAAATCGAGGGTACACAAAATGCTGGAGAAACTCAGCGGGTTTCATGCTGCTGCACCCGCTGAGTTTCTCCAGCATTTAGTGTAACCTCTGCTCGTTGCCTGTAAATGGTATGGATTTAACTTGAGGTGGAGGAGATTTTACCTGGTCATGATCACACCCTGATCACCCATTCAATGATCACTTCCAACTGGTTCTGTTTCCATTCAGGTCCTTATTAATCTGAATGAGAATCACATGATAATAATGGCGTCATTACCTTCTAGCGTTGATATTTGATGATCATATCCATAGGTTGTCATTTTGGCTGGAATAGAAAGAAGGAGAAGTTGGAGGAAAAACAAGTGAAATCTGGATTTCTAAATTTGTGGAAATGCCGAAGCTGATGGCTTTAGAAACTGGGTCCATCATAACCACTGATAGTTTTTTTAATTCAAGAGTCAAGAATGTTTTATTGTCACATGACCTGAAACGAAACAATGAAATCCTTACTTGCAGCAGCACAACAGATACTGTATGTAAACATAGTACTCTGTTAGTGTTACTGTCAGTGTGATGAGGACAGCGTGATTTGGTAGTATAGTAGATACAAGGTGTATCTGTTGATATTGTCTTTCATTGAAGGTAGTACTTGCAGTGCAGCACTTTCTCTGCATCTTTTTTCAGTTGCTCCTTTCGATTGCTCAGTCAGTACAGGAGATTGAACTCAGATGGTGTGTTAGTTACTGTATGTTAATTTTATTGGGCATCACTGAGGCAAAGGAAATGTATGAGCGTGCATGGTTGAAGAAGAGTCATAATTTCCATTTCCCCCCTTGATCAATTCAGTGGAAGGATGCTTTGGAAAGACAATTTTGCTCCAAACTGGAAGATGAGATGGATATTCAGCAACTGTGGCAGGGGTCTCACGCCTTCACAAAACCATGTGGCAGCTCAAGTGAGAGTGTGGCATCACTCCTGTTTAGGCTTGTTGCATTCTACGCTCGATTTGAAAAGTTGAACACGGATGTGTCTTCTCGAGCACCCAGAGCTTCCGATGTCATTGTATTTTCAGTCACCAAGGCCGGCGTCAGAAGAAGCATCACGAGGGTGAACCAAGTAACTAAGCCAACCAACTCGCAGGAGATTTTGCGGACATCTTGAATCTGTCATTATTAAGTTCTGAGGTTCCTATCTGTTTCAATGGGCTTCAATAATACTCCAGCCCAAGAAGAGTACCGTGACAGGAAGAGTACAGAGGGCCTCACAGTGGCGCAGCGGTAGAGATGTTGCCTTGCAGCACCATACACCCGGATTAGATCCCGACTACATTTAGTGTCTGTCTGGAGATTAAATGTTCTCCCTGTGACCATGTGTGCTTCTTCCCACATTGCAAAGACCTGCCGAGTGGTATATGAATTGGCATCTATAAATTGTTCCTGGCATGTGGGTAGAACTAGTGTACAGGTGATCGCTGGTCACTAGGACTAAATTAAAACTGAATTAAATTAAAGTCGTCTAAGCTAAACTGAACGAAACATGTCTCAATGACCAACAAACATTGGCACTAATGCTCGTGTTGAAGACGTGCTTTGAGAGGTTGGTTTTGGTGTATATCAACACCTACCTTGGCAAAGACCTGAACCCACTACAATTAGCTACCAACACAATCGATTAATTCCGGCTGAAATCTCACTGACGCTACCTTCTGCAATGGCGATGGAGAGAGTCAACTCTTTCAAGTTACTGTGCATGCATATCTCTGAAGATCTGTCCTGGGCCCAGTACATTGATGTAATCTTCAACAATGTCCATCAATACCTCTTCTTTCTTCAAAGATTGAGGAGATTTGGTATGTGTATGAATATTCTGATGTAGATTCTGGGTTGGTGTATTAGCCATTATCTTGATGAATGACTGGCAGAAATAACTGAAAGCGCTGCGTGCTGACGTCTTCTGCTGGTTCATGTTTTTAGGTTCTCATGCGTTGAGGACGAGGAGCAATTACTTATCATGCTGCTGCAAGTAAGAATTTCAATGTTCATTGGACAGTTAAACACTCTTAACTTTTCCTAGTTCATAAATTCAGAAGTCATAGGAGCGGAAGTAGGCCATTTGGCCCATCGAGTCTACTCCGCCATTCTATCATGGCTGATCTATCTTTCCCTCTCAACCCCATTCTCCTGTCTTCCCCACATAACCATGATACCCTTAACCATTGAAGGTCTGGGGGGCAATTACATCTTTGATGAATAACTTGTCATGAAGATGATTTGGTTACAATTAGGAGGTGCTGAATCTGGGCTGTATTTCCACTTATCTGGTGGGATCGAATGTTAATCCCCCAACAGTGTGATGATGGGAGGCCTGTCAGATTCTGGTGGATACACATTTTCACACAGACTGGAGCAGGAAGGCAGATAATTGATACCACATTTATCTCCAGCAATAGTAGTTTCAAACTATAGGATGCACTTACTCGTGGGCTGACCTGACCAATGTTAGTTTTTGTATCACCCATACAGTAAATAGCTGTCAAATGGAGTTTATCTGTGTTTGGGTTAATTTAAATGCTGCATGTCCAATTCCTGCTGCAAAGAATTTGTTGACTTGCAGTGGCTCTTGGTGCTTGCTACCTGCTTGCATCTCGCTTCGGGCTGGTAGGACAGCTGCAGCAACTGTCCTGTCCAGGCCAGGTTTAAAATGTCTTGAGTTCACACTGGATGAGCTCACATGTTGGGTACCATTTTCAGTCGAGCCTCGACCTGACTATCCCAACCCTAATGATTACTGATGGTTTTGGAGGGAAATGGGCACTCCCCAGTCAACAGGGTGAAAGGGTACCTTCATTGTCTCATTCACTGCAAAGAAGCAAAGTTTCGCAGAAATGCGTGACTCCATGTAAACAATTGCATGGCAGATGTTAACTTCATTTTTTCTGGGGTAGACAGCAGTCTGACAGTATTCACTGGAAGGAGATGAGATCTAATTGCATGTTGCAAATGAATTGTAGAGGTTCGACCAAGTGACAATATGCTGTGAAATTCCATACCTGTTGTTGAAGTTGCTGTTGTTTCAGGTGCTGGAGAAGACACCGTGGTAGGTAGGAATATGAAAACACGAGAAATAGTTGGTGAATGGAAAATGACTGAACAGGGTACATCGACAAAAGCATTTCTTTCAAACTGATTTTGGTGACTGTCTTCGATTGGTTTTCAGACAATTTCAATCCACAACAGTTGTAATTCACGCTCTGGTTGTTTCTGTATTAAGGAAGATGGTAATTGGTGTGAAAATGATGCTTTGGCTGAGGAAGGAGGGTTCTGTTTTTGTGGTACAAGTTAGGGTGGGGCAGAAGTTGGAACTTAATTAGTGGAATCAGATGGGGAGAGAATGATGGGCAGCTCAGCCACGTGGGGGACAGATAGAGTGAGTGGTGATAGGAATGATGAATAATAGCAGAAGAAAAATGGATGGACAGGTGAGTGTTTGTGGGAGAAGAAGAAAGGGCGTGTGGATTACCTAATTCAATATTCATTACGTTGGGTTGTTAGGTACTGAGGTGGAATATGAGATATAGTTCTTTTTTTTTTTTTTTAATATTTTTTTATTAGAAGTAACCATTTTACAATGTTTAAAACAAATTGACAAACACCAGCTTAATTCGGTATTTATACAAATATCACATTGATTATTATTATCTTCTATTTTTTAGAAATATAGAAAGAAAGAGAATAGAATAGTTTTAAATCAATAAAGTTGTGATTAAATAATAATTTTGATTATATATAAAAAAAAAGAAAGGGAAGAAAAAAAAAACCCACAAACAAAAAAAGTGAAAAAATATTATATATGTATATATAAATGAAAAACAACAACAGATATTGTAAATAAAACTATTACAAATAATAATATCAATAGAGACATGCATATAAATCCCAATTTGAAAATGAATTATTTTCATAAAATCCTGTAGGGTACCCGTCGAGCCGTGATGCCAAGAACAGCTACTTCTCTAAATACTGTATATATGGAGACCATATCTGTTCAAAGGAATTATATTTGTCCATTAGGACAAATCTAATTCTTTCCAAATGCAACGTCTCCGACATCTCTGCTGCCCACATTTTAATTGTGGGGGATAATGTTCCCTTCCAAAATTTCAGTATGTTTTTTTTCCCTATTATCAAACAGTAATCAAAGAAATTTCTTTGATTTGCTGTTAATACCAAATATGAGTCCGGAATTCCTAATATTTTAACTTTGGGTCTGGGTCCAGTTTAACTCTAAGAACTTCAGAAATAACTTTAAAGATTTCTGTCCAATAATAATTCAATTTAGGACATGTTACAAAACTATGTATTAAATTTGCTTCTAAATTCTTACATTTATCACAAATAGAGGAAATATTGGGAAAGATTCTATTTAATTTAGTTTTCGAATAATGTAATATAATACTTTAAATTGTATCAATGTATGTCTAGCATTTAACGAACACCGATGTATTCGTTGTAAACTTTCTTCCCAATTTTCTTTTGTTATAGATAATTGTATTTCATTTTCCCAAGCTTGTCGATATGTTTCAGTTGTTGGATTCTCCCTATCCAGAATAATATTATATATATAAGCTATTAATTTTTCTGTATTTGGGTGCATGTTAAACAGTTCATCTAATAATCCTGGTTCTTTATTTTTATAATCTTGTGTATTTGATTTAATATAATCTCTAATTTGTAAGTACCTAAACAAGTTATGTGATGACAATCCGTAGATATCTTGTAACTCCTGAAATAAAAGAAATTTTCCTTTTCTATAAAGGTGCTCTATCCTTTTAATTCCTAAATCATCCCAATGTCTAAACCCCCCATCTAATATAGAGGGTTTAAATAAAGGGTTATTCATAATTGGTAGTCTAAGTGACAGATTATCTAAATGTAAAGTCTTAACTATTTGTTTCCAAATGCGTCTATTATTATGAATTATAGGGTTGTCCCTATAAATTTTTTTTGTACTTCCTTTGGCGCAAAGAGAATCGAGCCTACATTGAAAGGTAAACAATCTTCCTTTTCCATCTTTAACCACATTGGTTCATGATCCATATTTACCCACCAGAAATTCATATTCTTAATCTGGACTGCCCAGAAATAATATAAGAAATTTGGAAGTGCTAATCCTCCATTTATCTTAGATTTGCATAAATGTTTTTTACTTATTCTATGATTTTTATAGTCCCAGATAAAACTATTAACAATATTATCAGTTTAAAAAAAAAAAAATTTCGGGAGGTAAAAAGGAATAGCTTGAAACAAATATAACAATTGTGGTAAAAAAAACATTTTTATAGCATTTATTCTACCGATCATAGATATAGGAAGTGTTTTCCAATATAAAATATTTTTTCTAAGTTTATTTAATAGTTGAGGATAATTAGATTTAATTAATGAGTTATAGGATTTAGATACATTAATTCCTAAATATTTAAATTTATCTGTAACTATTTTTAGTAGATATTGTTGTAGTATATTTAAATTTATTCCAGTTATAGGCATAATATCACTTTTGTTCCAATTAATCCTATATCCAGAAAATGTACTAAATTTAGTTATAACATTAAATAGCTTAGGAATACTAATTTCCGGTTTTGTAATATAAATTAAGACATCATCTGCATATAAAGATATTTTATTAGTTGTTGTATCAATATTATATCCATATATTTCAGGTTCAGATCTAATTCTTTCCGCCAAAGGCTCTATCACCAAAGCGAATAATAAAGGCGATAACAGACATCCCTGTCTACACCCCCTAAAAAGCTTAAATTTAGCTGATAATATTTGGTTAGTCAATATTCTTGCATTAGGATTCAAATATAGAATCCCTACCCATTTACAAAATCTATCCCCCAATTGGAACTTTTCCATTATTTTAAATAAATATGGCCATTCCACCTGATCGAATGCTTTTTCTGCATCTAACGATATAACCGCTAATTCCGTATCCCATACTCTTTTTGAATATATAATATTAAATAAACGTCTGAGATTATGGGATGAATAACGTTTTGGAATAAAATCTGTTTGATCGTGATGTATTAATTTAGAGATCACCAGACTTAATCTCCGAGATAAAACTTTAGCTAATATTTTTTGATCTGTGTTTAGAAGAGCAATCACTCTGTATGATCCAGGATCTTCCAAATCCTTGTCTACCTTAGGAATAAGTGTAATTGTGAATTAATTTAAAGATTCCGGTAATTTTCCTTGTTCATATGTATATCTATACACTGTGTGTAATCTTGGGGAAATCAGATCTTGAAATTTCTTATAAAATTGTGCACTCAGGGCATCAGGGCCCGCAGCTTTTCCATTATTTAACGATCCAATTGATTCTTCAATATCTTTTACTGATATATCAGCATTTAACAAGTTTCTACCTTCCTGATCTAAACTATTAATTTGACATTCTTGTAGGAATGCTTCCATTCCATCTGTTTGTCCTGTTAATTTAGATGAATAAAGATTTTGATAATATTGTAGAAATATATCATTGATGTCTTTTGGTAAAGTCGATATATTTCCATGCTCAGATCTAATTCTATGTATCATTTTTTCATCATCTATTTTTTCTGAGTTGTCGTGCCAACAATTTTTGTGGTTTGTCTCCAAATTCGAAATGCACTTGTTTAGTTTGTTGAAAAAGTTTAATGACTTGGTTAGAATATATTTTATTTAGTCTATATTTTAATATTGCAATTTTATTACTTAACACTTTAGAAGGATGTTTTATATTTTCAATATCTAATTGTTTTATCTCCTTTTCTAACTTTTGTTCCGTCTTTCGATTTTCTTTATTAAAATATGCTTGTGCTGATATTATTGCACCACGCATAAATGCTTTAAATGTATCCCAAAGTAGCGATGGTGAAATTTCAGGTTTGTCATTAGTTTCAAAAAATAATTTAATCTGTTTTACCACGTAATCATAACAGTCCTTGTCCTTTAATATTTGGGGATTAAATCTCCAAGTAGGAGTTCTATTAGTTATATCTTTTAATTTTATCTTAAATGTTAGTGGAGCGTGATCCAAAATGATAATATTGTAGATATTTTGCATCATACGTAAATGGAAGTAGTTTTGAATCTATTAAAAAATAATCTATCCTCGAGTAAGTTCCAAATACGGGCGAGAAGAAGGAATATTCTCGTCCAGATGGATTATCTAATCTCCAAATATCCTTAACATTTGCTGTACTAATAAAATAATTTATGTTTACTTGACTTAGAGACAGCTTTCCTTTTTGTTGAAGATCTATCTAAATAGTTATCTAAAGTGCAATTTAAATCACCCCCAATTATTAAATTATATTGAGTGGATATAGGGATATTATTAAATATGTTCTTAAAAAATAATGGATTATCAAAATTAGGGGCATATATATTCATAAGAATTACTTTCTTAGAATATAATTCCCCTGTAATTATTACATATCTACCCTCCGTATCCTCTATTATAGAGCTTTGTTTAAAAGGTATACCTTTACGAATAATTATTGCTACTCCTCTAGATTTATGTATAAATGAAGAGTGATACACCTTCGAAATCCATTTAGCTGTTAATCTGTGTTGAGCATCTTTTTTGAGATGAGTCTCTTGAAGAAAAGTAACATCTGATTTCAATCTGTTTAACTGGGCTAACACCTTTCCCCTTTTAATTGGTTCATTAATTCCCTTAACATTCCAACCACAGAAGGTAATTCCATCACCCCCAGTCTTCACATTAATGTCTTGCATTTTACTGTTAGGGTGGTTTATTTTGGAGTAGCCTTCTCGACTCCTCCAGCTCAACATTATACCCAAACATTAATTTGATGAAAATTAATATCCTTATTATTTCATATACACGTCTTCTTAAACTAATTATATAATACCGATCGTAAATGCATTCATATAGTATATAATATAAAATCAAATATTTGATATATAAAAAATAATAAAAAATGTAAATTAAAAAAAAGTAAAGGGTGTTAGTAGAGTGCCCAGAAAAAAAAGAAACTACACCTGTATATTGTGTGTGCATTAGTGAAAGCCACACTAGCGTGGCTATTAATCTATCGACTTCCGTTTTTTAAAAACAAAAAGATGTTAATTGTTCCAGCTCCTATCTTGGATGCTGCGTATATTGGGGTGGGGTACTAACTTTACATACTTAGTAATTATTTCTATTATTCATATTACTAGTATCTATTATAATTAATATTATAATAAGTAATACTATGTTAGAGGAATAATTGAGATTTTTAATAATTAATACAAAGCTATGACTTCATGTCCATTATTCCTCCTCTTTCTCAATGAATAATTCATAACCGCAGGTGGGTGATAAAAGTTCAGCCTTCTTCTTCTTCCTCCAGTTCTTCTTCGTCTTCTTCCTCTTCTATTTTCTTCTGTATGTTTCGAGCGAATTCCAGTGCTTCTGTATGCTTAACGAAACGGTGCTCCTTGTTATTGTAGGTTACTCTCAGTGTTGCTGGGTACATCAAGCCATATCTGAGATCCTTTATATTCCTCAGAATACCTCTTGTTTCTGTGAATAAAGATCTTCTCTTAGCCACTTCCGCTGGGTAATCTCTGAAAATACTGATGTTATCTCCCTCGTATTTCAGATTTTTCTTTCGTATTATTATCTTCATCATATCTTCGAAAACGTGATTGTAAGCCACCTTTACAATCATTTGTCTTGGTGGTGCATCTCTCCCAGGAACCCGTCTTAAAGCCCTGTGTGCACGGCCCAGCAGGGGTTCTTGATCCAAATTCAAAATGTCCTTTAGGAGTTTTGCAGCAAATTTTCTAGGGTCTTGATTTCCTTCACGACCCTCGCTCAATCCTACTATACGCAAATTCTTACGTCTTTGACGTCCCTCCAAATCGATACATTTCTCATTTATTTTGCGTAGTAGTTCTGAGATGCGTTTATTCTCGGAGCGGAGCTTCTCTCTCTCCTCAGTATTTGATGCAGCAAGTTTAGTCAGTTCTTTAATTGCATCATTTGTGGATGTGGATAAATGTGAGGTTATCCACTTTGGTGGCAAAAACATGAGGGTAGACTATTATCTGAATGGTGGCAGATTAGGTAAGGGGGAGATGCAACGAGACCTGGGTGTCATGGTACACCAGTCATTGAAAGTAGGCATGCAGGTGCAGCAGGCAGTGAAGAAAGCAAATGGTATGTTAGCATTCATAGCGAAAGGATTTGAGTTTAGGAGCAGGGAGGTTCTACTGCAGTTGTACAGGGTTTTGGTGAGGCCACACCTGGAGTACTGCGTACAGTTTTGGTCTCCAAATCTGAGGAAAGACATCCTTGCCATAGAGGGGGTACAGAGAAGATTCACCAGACTGATTCCTGGGATGTCAGGACTTTCATATGAGGAAAGATTGGATAGACTCGGTTTGTACTCGATGGAATTTAGAAGATTGAGGGGGGATCTTATAGAAACCTACAAAATTCTTAAGGGGTTGGACAAGCTAGATGCTGGGAGATTGTTCCCGATGTTGGGGGAGTCCAGAACAAGGGGTCACAGTCTAAGGATAAGGGGGAATTCCTTTAGGACCGAAATGAGGAAAACATTCTTTACACAGAGAGTGGTGAGTCTCTGGAATTCTCTGCCACAGAAGGTAGTTGAGGCCAGTTCATTGGCTATATTTAAGAGGGCGTTAGATGTGGCACTTGTGGCTAAAGGGATCAGGGGGTATGGAGAGAAGGCAGGTACGGGATACTGAGTTGGATGATCAGCCATGATCACATTGAATGGCGGTGCAGGCTCGAAGGGCCGAATGGCCTACTCCTGCACCTATTTTCTATGTTTCTATGTTTCTATCATTTTGTTGGTCGAGTGAGATTAAAATAGGATCTATCTTCGCATCCATTATTTTTTCCATCCCAGCAACTTTGTCGTTTACCTCAGCCATTTGGTTTTGTAACTCAGCGTCCGCCTTTTCTTTCCATTCACTCATCATGATCTTTACCGTCGTTATGACTTCTTTTGTTAATTCATCTTTAATTCTCTCATGAAACACCAGAATATCTGCTCTTAACGTTTTTATTTCATCTTTATATTCCTTCTTCATTTCTTTAAGCAATTTCTTCATCTCACCTAACATGGTGTTTTTAAGTTCCTCCATTTCACTTTTCTTCAGTGAGATTTCTTCTTGGGAGGCAGCCAAACTCGAGCCCGGGGCTCCAGTGAGGCCTACCTCCCTTCTTGTAACTTTTTTTCCACCGGCGGGGGGGGAGCGCTGCATTTTAAATTTCTTACTAGAGTCGCGCGCCTGATGACGTCACGCACCTTGCGATCGCAACCGGAGCCGTTCAGAGTCGTTCTCCTGCGGTGAGTACGTTTAGCTGGCCCCTTTACCCCCGTTTTTTTTGCAAATTTTAGCGGAACTGAACTGGCGCGATTCCCACTTACAACATGGCGCCACCGGAAGTCTGAATATGAGATGTAGTTCTTCCCAATCAATGACACTGACTTTTGTGATCCAAGGGGAGATAGCTGAATGGATAGCAAATTGGCTTCATGGAATCTGATTGCCAGTTAAATATTTATTGTTATTTGTGAAAAGTAATATTTATCAATACTTACTTCCGGGGGTGCCACCAACAACAAATTCTGAAAGATGAATGGGAATAGCAAAAGAGAATAAAACTATTGGTATATATTAATTACTTGTGGGATGAGCCATTCTGGCGAGACCAGCATTTATTGCCCATCCTGAGCTCCCTTGAGGAGCACGTGTGGACCCAGCATCTTGACCGGCTGCACTTCATCTATTGCACTATAAGAAGCACTTGTTCAATGTGTCCCATAGTTCCCAATGAGATATGCTGTGGTTTCCAAGCTTCAACCTTATCCATTGGATGTGGGATCACTTGGCCCCATCTCTTGTCAGCTGAAGGGTCTCGACCCAAAACATCACTCATTTCTTGTCTCCAGAGATACTGCCGGCCCAGCTGAGTTACTCCAGCACTCTGTGTCTATCTTCGGTATCAGACTGAACCATGGGTTTACAGACTGTGGAATATGATTTTGCTGTTGCATGTGCTCCACATTACTTCACAGAGGCTCCGTGGAGCAGTCTTGTTTCTGAATCAAATCTGTTTATTTGGGATGTCACAAGACCGATCCCTGTCACCGTTTCTTGAGCAGAGATGGACGGGCATCAAATGCTGGCCTTACCAGTGGAGCCAAATCAGAGAAAGGAAGAAGCAGGTTATGAGATTAACTCTAACGCAATAGTTGCTGCAGATGCTGCTGTTGAAGATACAATTGAATTGGGTTGTGAACAATTTAAAATCAGCAGCAATAATTTAAGATTGATGTTCCTGAGATAATGTGAGCAGTGTGTTGAGGAGATGGGGCTATGATCATACCTGTAGTTGATGATGATGTTGTTGACTCTGGAAGGGATACAAATGAAGATGTGAGTGCAGGTATTATAGAATAAATCTGATTACAATGAAATCAAAGTGTGCAAGATTAGGACAATTGTTTCGCATCATGTGATAAAAACCAAGTGATATAGTCACCCTGTTTTTCACAAGAGATTTCGATTTACGAGGTATAGTTTCATGTCAAGAGGATCCAGAATGAAAACTGCCTTCCAGCTGGTCTATGTTTCAATGGATAAGACCAGTTTGACTGTCGAAAATGCATAAAATTATTGGTGGAGTAGGTTTTATGGTTATTAAATGTGTGAGTGGATAATTTGCGGATTGAAACTTGCAGCAGCTTGTGAGGGTCACGACATTTGCTACATTATTATTGCTAACTTATTACCTGTTGATGGTTTTGTTTGAAATGTTGATGCTGTAAATCAAGATTTGTCTGTTTAGTTCCAGAGGAATCTGAGCAATTCCATCATTGGGTGAGTTGTTTGGAGATAAATAAACCCGTAACAAAGATAACACAAGCAGAGATTCTACACCATTCAATGCGGCTCTTGGAATGGGAGGTGAAAGGAATGTGGAGGCTCAGACTGGAATGGAGGTCTGAAAACAAGTGTTGCAGTTGCTTTATAGAAGGTCAGTCAGTTGGTCCATGGATATGAATGATAACAACCTGCTGTGGCCCAGCTGACACCTTACCTGTTGTTGAAGTCGGAGTCGTTGTCGATGCTGGAAATGAGACAATTGACCATGTCAGTGTGGAGTGTCAAATTTCAACTCAATCCTGTCCATCTGTCCACCCGTCTATCTTTCCTCATTGTTGCTGCACATATGTAATATTGCAAAACATTTCATAGTTTTGGTTCTCAATTTAATATGTAACATGAAAACAAAAGATCAGAATTATTTTGAGAAAATTGTTGAATCTGCCTCTTTTCCCAAGATAGGTATTAACAGAATATTGATTGTTTACTACAAACTCTTTTTATGTTCTGGAAACATTTTTGTGTTCCTGCTGTCAAACATAACCATTGACAGCCTGTCTGGAATCCTCAGAGTACAAATCATCATCATATTCTTCCTACCTTTTAAAGTAATATCTTTAATTAAGTATAGTTTCACACATGTTCATAAATTTCATGGATGATTGTTGCTGAGAGGCAAGGAATTCATTCGTATGCAGGATATATACGTATATTGTAGGTATGTTACAAAAGTTACCTTCAGCGGCGCTGCAGTTCTGTCACTGGCCGTGTACACGATTTTGGCGCCTTTGTGTGTGGGGGGGGGGTTAAAATGTGATTTCTCGAGGTGTGAGCTTTTGCTGAAGATTTGTACCGAACTCGACCAATTCCATCACTTGATTGGAGATTGGGGTTTCTGTTCCATTTATGAGTTTACTGATTTTGATTTGTAATTTTCTTTTTCAAATAACCGAGGCCGGTATGTGAAAAATTTTTTTTTTAATTGCTCGACAATTTTAGCGCTGGAGTAAAATAAAAATTAGCTTCTAATGCCATGAACGCCGACAACGGGGACAGATTTAAGTAGGGGACGGGTAAAGGAAGGCCGTTTATTTTTTCATATAAACTTGCTTGTTAAGTTGACCTTAATCAAAATTTGATGTTGCGAAACGGTGATTTATTCTCCATACGATCCGGCAGTGTATTTCCTGCCGATATGGGGTTCAAATTCACCGCAACTGCAACTTTCCAATCCATCACGTTCCACAAAAACCCACTCGCAAGCTGATTTAAATGGCCATTAATTTACTGGCATTAAACACTAAATTCCTTCAATTTGGCCAATAAATTCATGACACTGAGATTTTAAAATCATGTTGTATTGTGAATTCTTGTGTGAATGTTATTTGAACACTTCGGCTTTTTAAAAAATGTTAATATTTTCTTATGAAATGGATAGATGTTTAGATCTAGTAATTGAATTTTGTAATTAGCTACAATTGGGTAACTAACTAATTATATGCTTTAATTTCAGGTCATCCAAGTAAGATTCATATTTGCTTCAGAATGCTTCAATCTATAATAACTGAACATTTCTTTCAGTTCTCTTAATTTTTAAGAAAGTTATGGGCTTTTGACTGTCCTCGATCACAACTTTTATGTTAAGTCCATGGAAAAGCAATAGGGAACAAGATGCTAATTTCCGAGTATGAAAATGGCCATAACCTTTTTAATACTGAAGATATGAAAGTGAATTAGGTGTCAAATTAAATTTCTTTTTATGCTTTATCTGATGGGATAAATTGCAGACTTGATTTTTTAAAATCTCAACATTTTGTAACGTTGCTACATATTGTACCCATCATCTTCCAATGGGAAATCTTAATTGTGATGCCACTCGAAAGACGTTAGAGGACTACAATTTTCAGACAGCCTAAAACATTTGCCGAAAGGTTCTGAATGTACACACATTACTGAATTTACTTCCATGATGATCTCCATGTCTCATTTGTGTAGATCTGAAAATATTAAAATACTCTCCTGCACCTCATCAATAGTAACAAGTTCACATCCTGGGAATAGTTGTTCCCAGGTTAATGCATTGTGTAATTGTTAACGTGTTGTTCGTTACTTACTTGTTGTTGAGGTTGTGGTCGATGTTGGTGCTGGAAGAAACACATTAGTTTGTGTGAATAGGCAGACTGGAATATCTTTCCATCATCTCCCAGTTCATAGAATCAGTTCTCAGGATATTGATTTGTAAACGTCATGAAATTATTGTATAAAGCCGCCTTGAATCGTTTTTGTATGTTGCAGCGAATATCCTACGCTCAATTCCCCACTGTTAGACCTGTCACCTGGCTAGGCTAATTTCAAGGTCTAATATGCTTCTCTCGAAACATATAAAAAATAGGTGCAGGAGGAGCCCATTCGGCCCTTCGAGCCAGCACCACCATTCACTGTGATCATGACTGATCGTCCCCAATCAATAACGTGTGCCTGCCTTCTCCCCATATCCCTTGATTACACTAGCCCCTAGAGCACTATTTAACTCTCTCTTAAACCCATCCAGTGATTTGGCCTTTACTGCCTTCTGTGGCAGGGAATTCCACAAATTCACAACTTTTTGGGCGAAAATGTTTTTTCTTATTTTACCGACCTGACCTGAAGTTCACTTGTTGCAACCAATACACGGTTTTGCTGATCGGCAATTCTATCCCTCTCTTCCTTGAAGTTCAATGTGCCTATCAAAAAGCCTCTTAAACGGCACTATAGTATATGCCTCCAACACTACTCCTGGCAATGTGTTCCGACTTCAAGCCCCCACTATCTGCATTAAAAATGTTGCCCTGGACATCTTCATTAAACTTCCCCACTCACCTGATAGCTCTGCCCTCTCATGTTGGACATTTCTACCCTGAGGAACAGGTTGTGACTGTCGACAAAATGTGTAATTGACTTCCATGATAATCTCAACGTCTCATTTGTGTAGATCTCAAATTTTATTTCAGTAAAATTATGACATAGAGCAGAATTTTTGCCACTCATTTCATAATTTCCTATGTTTACAACATCCACAGAAAGGTTAAGATAAAATGTCTAATTATATTAAGGTTTCGACTGAAAGTATTAAAATACTCTCATCCACTTCATCAAAAGTAACATTAACATCCTGGGAATAGTTGTTCCCAAGTTAATGCGAAGTGTAATTGTTAATGTTTCTCACTTACTTGTTGAAGTTGTGGTCGATGTTGGTGCTGGAAGGAAGACAGTAGTTAGTGTGAATAGGCGGAGTGGAATATCATTCCATTTTCCCCTCAGTTCATCTCAGAATATTGAATTGGAAACTTCATGCCATTATTATAAAATCTCTCCCTGCTATAGGAAAGATGTGTTCAGCTGGAAGCGGTGCTGAGAAGATTAACGAGGATGGTGCCGGCACCTGAGGGCCTGAACTATAGTGAGAGGTTAGGCAGGCCAGGACCGTAATTCTTGGAGCAACGAAGAATAGGGGTGATCTGATAAAGGTGTTGGTTTACTACATAAAGATAAAGATTTACTACAAATCTGAGGGACAACCTTTTCACACAATGAGTGGTGGGTAAATGTGGGGTCGTGCACTTCGGGATAGGATCAAGAAGGATCAAGAAGGATCCCAACGTGAAACCTCCACAGTCCAATTCCCTCCTCAGATCTTGTCTGAGCTGCTGAATTCCTCCAGCAGGTCGTTGTGGCTAAAGGCAGATGGTAAGTTCTCGTTTACTACGAGAATATTTGATCAGACCCAGGCCGTCTGATTGTAGTTATAGAGGAGCATGGTGAGAACACATCTGGCTATAATCCTCAGTCAATGTGTTCATTCAAAGCAGTGATAGATAGATGTTTGGACATAGTTGGGAATTAAAAGAAATGGCAGAATAGATAGATATAGATATACAAAGGATTGCTCATCCCATAATCAAAGGCAATAACCTCTGTTAGTTGTTAAAGAAGGAACTGCAGATGCTGGAAAATCGAGGGTACACAAAATGCTGGAGAAATTCAGCGGGTTTCATGCTGCTGCACCCGCTGAGTTTCTCCAGCATTTAGTGTAACCTCTGCTCGTTGCCTGTAAATGGTATGGATTTAACTTGAGGTAGAGGAGATTTTACCTGGTCATGATCACACCCTGATCACCCATTCAATGATCACTTCCAACTGGTTCTGTTTCCATTCAGGTCCTTATTAATCTGAATGGGAATCACATGATAATAATGGCGTCATTACCTTCTGGCGTTGATGTTTGATGATCATCTCCATAGGTTGTCATTTTGGCTGGAATAGAAAGAAGGAGAAGTTGGAGGAAAAACAAGTGAAATCTGGATTTCGAAATATGTGGAAATGCCGAAGCTGAAG
The DNA here is from genome assembly GCA_963514005.1 of Raja brachyura. Next base: position 45,933,198 of record OY740798.1, on the reverse strand, counting down.
GCTTTAGAAACTGGGTCCATCATAACCACTGATAGTTTTTTTAATTCAAGAGTCAAGAATGTTTTATTGTCACATGACCTGAAACGAAACAATGAAATCCTTACTTGCAGCAGCACAACAGATACTGTATGTAAACATAGTACTCTGTTAGTGTTACTGTCAGTGTGATGAGGACAGCGTGATTTGGTAGTATAGTAGATACAAGGTGTATCTGTTGATATTGTCTTTCATTGAAGGTAGTACTTGCAGTGCAGCACTTTCTCTGCATCTTTTTTCAGTTGCTCCTTTCGATTGCTCAGTCAGTACAGGAGATTGAACTCAGATGGTGTGTTAGTTACTGTATGTTAATTTTATTGGGCATCACTGAGGCAAAGGAAATGTATGAGCGTGCATGGTTGAAGAAGAGTCATAATATCCATTTCCCCCCTTGATCAATTCAGTGGAAGGATGCTTTGGAAAGACAATTTTGCTCCAAACTGGAAGATGAGATGGATATTCAGCAACTGTGGCAGGGGTCTCACGCCTTCACAAAACCATGTGGCAGCTCAAGTGAGATTGTGGCATCACTCCTGGTTAGGCTTGTTGCATTCTACGCTCGATTTGAAAATTTGAACACGGATGTGTCTTCTAGAGCACCCAGAGCTTCCGATGTCATTGTATTTTCAGTCACCAAGGCCGGCGTCAGAAGAAGCATCACGAGGGTGAACCAAGTAACTAAGCCAACCAACTCGCAGGAGATTTTGCGGACATCTTGAATCTGTCATTATTAAGGTCTGAGGTTCCTATCTGCTTCAATGGGCTTCAATAATACTCTAGCCCAAGAAGAGTACCGTGAGAAGAAGAGTACAGAGGGCGTCACAGTGACGCAGCGGTAGAGATGTTGCCTTGCAGCACCATACACCCGGATTAGATCCCGACTACATTTAGTGTCTGTCTGGAGATTGAATGTTCTCCCTGTGACCATGTGTGCTTCTTCCCACATTGCAAAGACTTGCCGAGTAGTACATGAATTGGCTTCTATAAATTGTTCCTGGCATGTCGGGTAGAACTAGTGTACAGGTGATCGATGGTCACTAGGACTAAATTAAAACTGAATTAAATTAAAGTCGTCTAAGCTAAACTGAACGAAACATGTCTCAATGACCAACAAACATTGGCACTAATGCTCGTGTTGAAGATGTGCTTTGAGAGGTTGGTTTTGGTGTATATCAACACCTACCTTGGCAAAGACCTGAACCCATTACAATTAGCTACCAACACAACCATCAATGCCGGCTGAAATCTCACTGGCGCTACCTTCTGCAATGGCGATGGAGAGAGTCAACTCTTTCAAGTTACTGTGCATGCATATCTCTGAAGATCTGTCCTGGGCCCAGTACATTGATGTAATCTTTAACAATGTCCATCAATATCTCTTCTTTCTTCAAAGATTGAGGAGATTTGGTATGTGTATGAATATTCTGATGTAGATTCTGGGTTGATGTATTAGCCATTATCTTGATGAATGACTGGCAGAAATAACTGAAAGTCCTGCGTGCTGACGTCTTCTGCTGGTTCATGTTTTCAGGTTCTCATGCGTTGAGGACGAGGAGCAATTACTTATCATGCTGCTGCAAGTAAGAATTTCAATGTTCATTGGACAGTTAAACACTCTTAACTTTTCCTAGATCATAAATTCATAAGTCATAGGAGCGGAAGTAGGCCATTTGGCCCATCGAGTCTACTCCGCCATTCTATCATGGCTGATCTATCTTTCCCTCTCAACCCCATTCTCCTGTCTTCTCCCCATAACCATGATACCCTTAACCATTGAAGGTCTGGGGGGCAATTACATCTTTGATGAATAACTTGTCATGAAGATGATTTGGTTACAATTAGGAGGTGCTGAATCTGGGCCGTATTTCCACTTATTTGGTGGGATCGAATGTTAATCCCCCAACAGTGTGATGGTGGGAGGCCTGTCAGATTCTGGTGTATACACATTTTCACACAGACTGGAGCAGGAAGGCAGATAATTGATACCACATTTATCTCCAGCAATAGTAGTTTCAAACTATAGGATGCACTTACTCGTGGGCTGACCTGACCAATGTTAGTTTTAGTATCACCCATACAGTAAATAGCTGTCAAATGGAGTTTATCTGTGTTTGGGTTAATTTAAATGCTTCGTGTCCAATTCCTGCTGCAAAGAGAATTAGTTGACTTGGAGTGGACCTTGGTCCTTGCTACCTGCTTGCATCTCACTTTGGGCTGGTAGGACAGCTGCAGCAACTGTCCTGTCCAGGCCAGGTTTAAAATGTCTTGAGTTCACACTGGATGAGCTCACATGTTGGGTACCATTTTCAGTCGAGCCTCGACCTGACTATCCCAACCCTAATGATTACTGATGGTTTTGGAGGGAAATGGGCACTCCCCAGTCAACAGGGTGAAAGGGTACCTTCATTGTCTCATTCACTGCAAAGAAGCAAAGTCTCGCAGAAATGCGTGACTCCATGTAAACAATTGCATGGCAGATGTTAACTTCATTTTTTCTGGGGGAGACAGCAGTCTGACAGTATTCACTGGAAGGAGCTGAGATCTAATTGCATGTTGCAAATGAATTGTAGAGGTTCGACCAAGTGACAATATGCTGTGAAATTCCATACCTGTTGTTGAAGTTGCTGTTGTTTCAGGTGCTGGAGAAGACACCGTGGTAGGTAGGAATATGAAAACACGAGAAATAGTTGGTGAATGGAAAATTACTGAACAGGGTACATGGACAAAAGCATTTCTTTCAAACTGATTTTGGTGACTGCCTTCGATTGATTTTCAGACAATTTCAATCCACAACAGTTGTAATTCACGCTCTGGTTGTTTCTGTATTAAGGAAGATGGTAATTGGTGTGAAAATGATGCTTTGGCTGAGGAAGGAGGGTTCAGTTTTTGTGGTACAAGTTAGGGTGGGGCAGAAGTTGGAACTTAATTAGTGGAATGAGATGGGGAGAGAATGATGGGCAGCTCAGCCACGTGGGGGACAGATAGAGAGAGTGGTGATAGGAATGATGAATAAAAGCAGAAGAAAAATGGATGGACAGGTGAGTGTTTGTGGGAGAAGAAGAAAGGGCGTGTGGGTTATCTAATTCAATATTCATTACGTTGGGTTGTTAGGTACTGAGGTGGAATATGAGATGTAGTTCTTCCAAAACAATGACACTGACTTTTGTGATCCAAGGGGGGATAGCTGAATGGATAGCAAATTGGCTTCATGGAATCTGATTGCCAGTTAAATATTTATTGTTATTTGTGAAAAGTAATATTTATCAATACTTACTTCCGGGGGTGCCACCAACAACAAATTCTGAAAGATGAATGGGAATAGAAAAAGAGAATAAAACTATTGGTATATATTAATTACTTGTGGGATGAGCCATTCTGGCGAGACCAGCATTTATTGCCCATCCTGAGCTCCCTTGAGGAGCAGGTGTGGACCCAGCATCTTGACCGGCTGCACTTCATCTATTGCACTATAAGAAGCACTTGTTCAATGTGTTCCATAGTTCCCAATAAGATATGCTGTGGTTTCCAAGCTTCAACCTTATCCATTGGATGTGGGATTACTTGGCCCCATCTCTTGTCAGCTGAAGGGTCTCGACCCAAAACATCACTAATTTCTTGTCTCCAGAGATACTGCCGGCCCAGCTGAGTTACTCCAGCACTCTGTGTCTATCTTCGGTATCAGACTGAACCATGGGTTTACAGACTGGGGAATGTGATTTTGCTGTTGCATGTGCTCCACATTACTTCACAGAGGCTCCGTGGAGCAGTCTTGTTTCTGAATCAAATCTGTTAATTTGGGATATCACAAGACCGATCCCTGTCACCGTTTCTTGAGCAGAGATGGACGGGCATCAAATGCTGGCCTTACCAGTGGAGCCAAATCAGAGAAAGGAAGAAGCAGGTTATGAGATCAACTCTAACGCAATAGTTGCTGTAGATGCTGCTGTTGAAGATACAATTGAATTGGGTTGTGAACAATTTAAAATCAGCAGCAATAATTTAAGATTGATGTTCCTGGGATAATGTGAGCAGTGTGTTGTGGAGATGGGGCTATGATCTGGAAGGGATACAAATGAAGATGTGAGTGCAGGTATTATAGAATAAATCTGATTACAATGAAATCAAAGTGTGGAAGATTAGGACAATTGTTTCGCATCATGTGATAAAAACGAAGTGATATAGTCACCCTGTTTTTCACAAGAAATTTCCATATACGAGGTATAGTTTCATGTCAAGAGGATCCAGAATGCAAACTGCCTTCCAGCTGGTCTATGTTTCAATGGATAATACCAGTTTGACTGTCGAAAATGCATAAAATTATTGGTGGAGTAGGTTTTATGGTTATTAAATGTGTCCAGACTGCTGGTTTAACGAACTTATCTCCTTAAGTGTGCCTACTGTTATGAGTGGATTATTTGCGGATTGAAACTTGCAGCATCTTGTGAGGGTCACGACATTTGCTCCATTATTATTGCTAACTTATTACCTGTTGATGTTTTTGTTTGAAATGTTGATGCTGTAAATCAAGATTTGTCTGTTTAGTTCAAGAGGAATCTGAGCAACTCCATCATTTGGTGAGTTGTTTGGAGTTAAATAAACCCGTGACAAAGGTAACACAAGCAGAGATTCTACATCATTCAATGCGGCTCTTGGAATGGGAGGTGAAAGGAATGTGGAGGCTCAGACTGGAATGGAGGTCTGAAAACAAGTGTTGCAGTGGCTTTATAGAAGATCAGTCAGTTGGTCCATGGATATGAATGATAACAACCTGCTGTGGCCCAGCTGACACCTTACCTGTTGTTGAAGTCGGAGTCGTTGTCGATGCTGGAAATGAGACAATTGACCATGTCAGTGTGGAGTGTCAAATTTCAACTCAATCCTGTCCATCTGTCCACCCGTCTATCTTTCCTCATTGTTGCTGCACATATGTAATATTGCAAAACATTTCATAGTTTTGGTTCTCAATTTAATATGTAACATGAAAACAAAAGATCAGAATTATTTTGAGAAAATTGTTGAATCTGCCTCTTTTCCCAAGATAGGTATTAACAGAATATTGATTGTTTACTACAAACTCTTTTTATGTTCTGGAAACATTTTTGTGTTCCTGCTGTCAAACATAACCATTGACAGCCCTGTCTGGAATCCTCAGAGTACAAATCATCATCATATTCTTCCTACCTTTTTAAGTCATATCTGAAGTATAGTTTCACACATGTTCATAAATTTCATGGGTGATTGTTGCTGAGAGGCAAGGAATTCATTCGTATGCAGGATATATACGTATATTGTAGGTATGTTTCAAAACTTACCTTCAGCGGCACTGCAGTTCTGTCACTGGCTGTGTACACGATTTTGGCGCCTTTGTGTGTGGGGGGGGGGGGGGGGTTAAAATGCGATTTCTCGAGGTGTGAGCTTTTGCTGAAGATTTGTACCGAACTCGACCAATTCCATCACTTGATTGGAGATTGGGGTTTCTGTTCCATTTATGAGTTTACTGATTTTGATTTGTAACTTTCTTTTTCAAATAACCGAGGCCGGTATGTGAATTTTTTTTTTTAAATCGCTCGACAATTTTAGTGCTGGAGTAAAAGAAAAATTAGCTTCTAATGCCATGAACGCCGACAACGGGGACAGATTTAAGTAGGGGACAGGTAAAGGAAGGCCGTTTATTTTTTCATATAAACTTGCTTGTTAAGTTGACCTTAATCAAAATTTGATGTTGCGAAACGGTGATTTATTCCCCATACGATCCGGTAGTGTATTTCCTGCCGATATGGGGTTTAAATTCACCGCAACTGCAACTTTCCAATCCATCACGTTGCACAAAAACCCACTCGCAAGCAGATTTAAATGGCCATTAATTTACTGGCATTAAACACTAAATTCCTTCAATTTGGCCAATAAATTAATGACACTGAGATTTAAAAATCATGTTGTATTGTGAATTCTTGTGTGAATGTTATTTGAACACTTCGGCTTTTTAAAAAATGTTAATATTTTCTTATGAAATGAATAGATGTTTAGATCTAGTAATTGAATTTTGTAATTAGCTACAATTGGGTAACTAACTTATTATATGCTTTAATTTCAGGTCATCCAAGTAAGATTCATATTTGTTTCAGAATGCTTCAATCCATAATAACTGAACATTTCTTTCAGTTCTCTTAATTTTTAAGAAAGTTATGGGCTTTTGACTGTCCTCGATCACAACTTTTATGTTAAGTCCATGGAAAAGCAATAGGGAACAAGATGCTAATTTCCGAGTATGAAAATGGCCATAACCTTTTTAATACTGAAGATATGAAAGTGAATTAGGTGTCAAACTTCTTTTTATGCTTTATCTGATGGGATAAATTGCAGACTTGATTTTTAAAATCTCAACATTTTGTAACGTTGCTATATATTGTATCCACCATCTTCCAATGGGAAATCTTAATTGTGATGCCACTCGAAAGACGTTAGAGGACTACAATTTTCAGACAGCCTAAAACATTTGCCCAAAGGTTCTGAATGTACACAAATTACTGAATTTATTTCCATGGTGATCTCCATGTCTCATTTGTGTAGATCTGGAAATTTTAAAATACTCTCCTGCACCTCATCAATAGTAACAATTTCACATCCTGGGATAGTTGTTCCCAGGTTAATGCATTGTGTAATTGTTAACGTGTTGTTCGTAACTTACTTGTTGTTGAGGTTGTGGTCGATGTTGGTGCTGGAAGAAACACATTAGTTTGTGTGAATAGGCAGACTGGAATATCTTTCCATCATCTCCCAGTTCATAGAATCAGTTCTCAGGATATTGATTTGTAAACGTCATGAAATTATTGTATAAAGCCGCCTTGAATCGTTTTTGTATGTTGCAGCGAATATCCTACGCTCAATTCCTACTGTTAGACCTGTCACCTGGCTAGGCTAATTTCAAGGTCTAATATGCTTCTCTCGAAACATATAAAAAATATGTGCCTGAGGAGGCCATTCGGCCATTCGAGCCAGCACCACCATTCACTGTGATCATGACTGATCGTCCCCAATCAATAACGTGTGCCTGCCTTCTCCCCATATCCCTTGATTACACATAGCCCCTAGAGCACTATTTAACTCTCTCTTAAACCCATCCATTGATTTGGCCTATACTGCCTTCTGTGGCAGGGAATTCCACAAATTCACAACTCTCTGGGCGAAAATGTTTTTTCTTATTTTACCGACCTGACCTGAAGTTCACTTGTTGCAACCAATACACGGTTTTGCTGATCGGCAATTCAATCCCTCTCTTCCCTGAAGTTCAATGTGCCTGTCAAAAAGCCTCTTAAACGGCACTATAGTATATGCCTCCAACACTACTCCTGGCAATGTGTTCCGAATTCAAGCCCCCACTATCTGCGTTAAAAATGTTGCCCTGGACATCTTCATTAAACTCCCCCCCTCACCTGATAGCTCTGCCCTCTCATGTTGGACATTTCTACCCTGAGGAACAGGTTGTGACTGTCGACAAAATGTGTAATTGACTTCCATGATAATCTCAACGTCTCATTTGTGTAGATCTCAAATTTTATTTCAGTAAAATTATGACATAGAGCAGAATTTTTGCTACTCATTTCATAATTTCCTATGTTTACAACATCCACAGAAAGGTTAAGATAAAATGTCTAATAATATTAAGGTTTCGACTGAAAGTATTAAAATACTCTCATCCACTTCATCAAAAGTAACATTAACATCCTGGGAATAGTTGTTCCCAAGTTAATGCGAAGTGTAATTGTTAATGTTTCTCACTTACTTGTTGAAGTTGTGGTCGATGTTGGTGCTGGAAGGAAGACTGTAGTTTGTGTGAATAGGCGGAGTGGAATATCATTCCATTTTCCCCTCAGTTCATCTCAGGATATTGAATTGGCAACTTCATGCCATTATTATAAAATCTCTCCCTGCTATTGGAAAGATGTGTTCAGCTGGAAGCGGTGCTGAGAAGATTAACGAGGATGGTGCCGGCACCTGAGGGCCTGAACTATAGTGAGAGGTTAGGCAGGCCAGGACCGTAATCCTTGGAGCAACGAAGAATAGGGGTGATCTGATAAAGGTGTTGGTTTGCTATATAAAGATAAAGATTTACTACAAATCTGAGGGACAACCTTTTCACACAATGAGTGGTGGGTAAATGTGGGGTCGTGCACTTCGGGATATAACAGGAAATCAAGAAGGATCCCAACATGAAACCTCCACAGTCCAATTCCCTCCTCAGATCTTGTCTGAGCTGCTGAATTCCTCCAGCAGGTCGTTGTGGCTAAAGGCAGATGGTAAGTTCACGTTTACTACGAGAATATTTGATCAGACCCAGGCCGTCTGATTGTAGTTATAGAGGAGCATGGTGAGAACACATCTGGCTATAAAGACTCAGTCAATGTGTTCATTCAAAGCAGTGATAGATAGAATTAAAAGAAATGGCAACAGTGCTAAAAAATGAATCTGGGCAGCATTCCAGAGTTACATGGGGGGATGCTGTTATATTTGATAAGAATAGATATACAAAGGATTGCTCATCCCATAATCAAAGGCAATAACCTCTGTTAGTTGTTAAAGAAGGAACTGCAGATGCTGGAAAATCGAGGGTACACAAATGTTGGAGAAACTCAGCGGGTTTCATGCTGCTGCACCCGCTGAGTTTGTCCAGCATTTAGTGTAACCTCTGCTCGTTGCCTGTAAATGGTATGAATTTAACTTGAGGTAGAGGAGATTTTACCTGGTCATGATCACACCCTGATCACCCATTCAATGATCACTTCCAACTGGTTCTGTTTCCATTCAGGTCCTTATTAATCTGAATGAGAATCACATGATAATAATGGCGTCATTACCTTCTGGCGTTGATGTTTGATGATCATATCCATAGGTTGTCATTTTGGCTGGAATAGAAAGAAGGAGAAGTTGGAGGAAAAACAAGTGAAATCTGGATTTCTAAATATGTGGAAATGCCGAAGCTGAAGGCTTTAGAAACTGGGTCCATCATAACCACTGATAGTTTTTTTAATTCAAGAGTCAAGAATGTTTTATTGTCACATGACCTGAAACGAAACAATGAAATCCTTACTTGCAGCAGCACTACAGATACTGTATGTAAACATAGTACTCTGTTAGTGTTACTGTCAGTGTGATGAGGACAGCGTGATTCGGTAGTATAGTAGATACAAGGTGTATCTGTTGATATTGTCTTTCATTGAAGGTAGTACTTGCAGTGCAGCACTTTCTCTGCATCTTTTTTCAGTTGCTCCTTTCGATTGCTCAGTCAGTACAGGAGATTGAACTCAGATGGTGTGTTAGTTACTGTATGTTAATTTTATTGGGCATCACTGAGGCAAAGGAAATGTATGAGCGTGCATGGTTGAAGAAGAGTCATAATTTCCATTTCCCCCCTTGATCAATTCAGTGGAAGGATGCTTTGGAAAGACAATTTTGCTCCAAACTGGACGATGAGATGGATATTCAGCAACTGTGGCAGGGGTCTCACGCCTTCACAAAACCATGTGGCAGCTCAAGTGAGAGTGTGGCATCACTCCTGGTTAGGCTTGTTGCATTCTTATTATAATATTTTTTTATTAAAGATAATCAATTACGATACCTTAAACAACTTTACAGATATCAGATAATTCATTTTATCATACATGTAAAACATTAATAATACTTATCTATTATTTTTTTAGAAATAAAGATAAAGAAAAAGTAGCTTATAAATCAATGAGGGTATAGTTAACTAATAATTTGATAATTGTAAAAAAGAAAAGAAGAGAAAAGAACTAAAAAAAAAAAAAAAAAAAAAAAAAAAAAAAAAAAATTTAACCTCTGCCTATATTATATATATAAATAAAAGATCACAATATGTATTATTAATAACTCTACTACAAATGATGGTATCAGTAAAGACATGTTACTTCCATTTTAAAAATACATTATTCTCATCAGATCCCGCGGGGGGGCACGTCGAGCCATGTTGCCAAGAACAGCTACTTATCTAGGTACAATATATATGGAGACCATATCTGTTCAAAAGAATTATACCTGTCCAATAGGACAAATCTAATTCTTTCCAGATGTAGCGTCTCCATCATCTCTGCTGCCCACATTTTAGTTGTGGGGGATAGTGTTCCCTTCCAAAATTTCAATATAATTTTTTTCCCAATTATCAAACAATAATCAAAGAAATTTCTTTGATTTACTGTAAGTGATAACTGTAAGTCCGGAATTCCAAATATTATTGACTTTGGGTTGGGGTCCAATTTAACTTTTATAACTTCAGAAATAACTTTAAAAATTTCTGTCCAATAATGATTCAATTTAGGACATGTGACAAAACTATGTATTAAATTTGCCTCTGTTTTCTTACATTTGTCACAGATAGCAGAAAGCATCGGAAAGATACTATTTAATTTAACTTTTGAATAATGTAACCTATATAATACTTTAAATTGAATCAATATATGTCTGGCGTTTAATGAACATCGGTGTATACGTTGTAAACTTTCTTCCCAGTTTTCTTTTGTTATAGCTAATCCTATGTCATTTTCCCATGCTTGACGATATGTTTCCGTTGTTGGATTCTCCTTATCCAAAATGATGTTATATATATAAGCTATTAATTTTTCTGTATTTGGGTGTAAATTAAATAAATCGTCTAACAATCCTGCTTCTTTATTTTTATAATCTTGTGTATTTGATTTAATATAATCTCTAATTTGTAGATATCTAAACAAATGTTGTTGAGATAGTCCATAAATGTCTTGTACCTCTTGGAATAAAAGAAATGTTCCTTTTCTATAAAGGTGTTCTATTCTTGTAATTCCTAAATCATCCCATTGTCTAAACCCCCCATCCAACATGGGAGGCCTAAACGATGGGTTATTCCTAATTGGTAATCTAAATGAGAGATTATCTAAATGTAAAGTCTTAACAATTTGTTTCCAAATACGTCTATTATTATATATTATTATGTTGTCCTTATAGATTTTTTTTTGTACTTCTATTGGTGCGAAAATTATCGAACCTACGTTAAAAGGAAGGCAATCTTCCTTTTCTATATTTAACCATGTTGGTGCATGGTCCGTATTTACCCACCAGTAATTCATATTTTTAATCTGAACAGCCCAAAAATAATATAGAAAATTTGGGAGTGCTAGACCTCCATTTATCTTAGATTTACATAGATGTTTTTTACTTATTCTATGGTTTTTATAATCCCAAATAAAACTATTAACAATATTATCAATTTTTTAAAAAAAAGTTTTTGGTAAGAAAAAAGGGATAGCCTGGAACAAATATAACAATTGTGGTAAAAACACCATCTTTATAGCACTTATTCTACCAATCATAGATATAGGAAGTGTTTTCCAATATGAAATATTCTTTCTAAGTTTATCTAATAGTTGAGGATAGTTGGATTTTATTAATGAGTTATGAGTTAGTGTTACATTAATCCCTAAATATTTAAATTTATCTGTAACTATCTTTAATGGGTATTGTTGTAATGTATTTAAATTTATACCTGTTATTGGCATAATCTCACTTTTATTCCAATTGATCCTGTATCCGGAAAATGCACCAAACTTAGTTATAACATTTAGCAAATTAGGAATACTAATTTCCGGTTTTGTAATATAAATCAAAACGTCATCTGCGTATAGAGAGATTTTGTTAATTGTTGTGTCAGTAGTGTAACCATATATTTCAGGTTCAGATCTTATTTTTTCCGCCATAGGTTCTATTACCAATGCGAACAGTAAGGGCGACAACGGACATCCTTGTCTACATCCCCTAGAGAGTTTGAATTTAGATGATAGAATTTGATTAGTCAAAATTCTAGCGGTAGGATTCGAGTATAAAATTCTTACCCATTTACAAAAAATATCACCCAATTGAAATTTTTCCATTATATTAAATAAATACAACCATTCCACCTGATCAAACGCTTTTTCTGCATCTAGTGATATAACCGCTAATTCCATATCTCGTATTCTTTTTGAATATATAATATTAAATAGGCGTCTGAGATTATGGGATGAGTAACGCTTTGAGATAAAACCTGTTTGGTCATAATGTATTAATCTAGAAATCACTATACTTAATCTCCTAGATAAAATCTTAGTTAATATTTTTTGGTCTGTATTTAAAAGGGCAATCGCTCTATATGATCCTGGATCTTCCAAATCCTTATCTGCTTTAGGGATAAGTGTAATTGTAGATTCATTTAATGATTCTGGTAATTTACCTTGATCATAAGCATATCTATACATTGTCTGTAGTCTTGGTGAGATCAAATCCTGAAATTTTTTATAAAATTCAGCACTTAAGCCATCAGGACCCGCTGCTTTTCCATTCTTCAATGAACTAATCGACTCTACAATATCCTTTACTGTTATTTCAGCATTTAACAATTCTCTACCTTCCTGGTCTAAACTATTAATTTGACATTCTTTTAAAAATATTTCCATACTGTCTGTTTGTCCTGTTAATTTTGACGAATAAAGATTTTTATAGTATTGTAGAAATCTATCATTAATATCTTTCGGAGTAGTCAATATATTACCATACTCAGATCTAATTCCATGTATCGTCTTTTCCTCTTCTAATCTTCTAAGCTGTCGTGCTAATAGTTTTTGTGGTTTGTCTCCAAATTCAAAATGCACTTGTTTTGTTTGTTGAAAAAGTTTAATAACTTGGTTAGAATATATTTTATTTAATTTATATTTTACTGATGCAATTTTATTACTTAACTCTTTGGAAGGATGTTTTATATTTTCACTATCTAAACGTTTTATCTCATTTTCTAAATTTTGTTCTATCTTTCGATTTTCTTTATTAAAATGAGCTTGTGCAGATATTATTGCGCCACGCGTGTATGCCTTAAATGTGTCCCATAGCAATGATGGGGAGGTTTCAGAATTATCATTAGTATCAAAAAATAATTTAATCTGATCCAATACATGATTGCAACAATCATTGTCCTTTAATATCTGAGGATTAAATCTCCAAGTAGTAGTTTTGTTAGAAATATCTTTTAATTTTATCTTAAATGTTAATGGCGCGTGATCTGAAATAATAATGTTATGATATTTTGCATCATATGCAAAAGGAAGTAATTTAGAATCTATTAGAAAATAATCTATCCTCGAATAGGTTCCATGTACGGGCGAGAAAAAAGAATATTCTCGTCCGGATGGATTATCTATCCTCCAAATATCTTTAATATTAGATGTGTTAATGAAAGTATTTATAAGATTACTTGATTTCGAGACGGCTTTCCTTTTTGTTGATGATCTGTCTAGATAATTATCTAGGGTACAATTTAAATCACCTCCAATTATTAAATTATGTTGAGTACATATGGGAATATTATTAAATATTTTCTTTAAAAATAATGGATTATCAAAATTAGGAGCGTATATATTCATTAAAATTGCCTTTTTTGAGTGTAATTCACCTGTAATTATTACATATCTACCTTCTTTATCCTCTATAATAGAACTTTGTATAAAGGGTGTGCCTTTGCGAATAATTATTGCAACTCCTCTAGATTTATGTATAAATGTAGAATGATACACCTTAGAAATCCATTTAGCTGTTAATCTGTGTTGAGCATCTTTTCTAAGATGCGTCTCTTGGAGAAAAATGACATCTGCCTTCAATTTGTTCAATTGAGCTAAGACTTTTCCCCTTTTAATTGGTTCATTAATTCCTTTTACATTCCAACTGCAGAAGGTTACTCCATCACCCCCAATCTTCACCTTCATATCCTGCATTTTACTATTAAGGGGGCTTTTTTTGGAGTAGCCTTCTTGGCTCCCTCAGCTCCCCGTTGCACCCGAGCTTCAATCCAATGAGAATTTCTATCCACATTAATCCGTATCGATGTCTTTTTAAACTGAATATACTATAGCATACAAATCTATATTCAAATAATATGTAATATAAGGTCAGAGAAAAACAAAAACAATAAAGAATATCAATAAAAAAAAAGTAAAGGGTGTTAGAAGGGTGCTCGGAAAAAAAAGAAACTACACTTGTATAGTGTGTAGTATGTGAAGGTGAAAGCCACACTAACATGGCCATTAATCTAACGACTTCCGTACTTAAAGATGTTAATAATATCAGCTCCTATCCCAATACTATATAAGTTGGTATAGGGTACTAACTTTATATACTTATCAATTATTTCTATTATTACATATTATTAATAACTAATTACTAATATCGATTATATTTAATACTGTAATATGTAATACTATTATCATGGAATAATTAATATTTTTCTCCTAATTAATACAGAATTACAACTATATGCTCATTATTCCACATCCTTCTGAATGAATATTTCCATATTCACAGGTCGGTGATAAAAGTTCAGTCCTCTCAGTCGTTTCCGGTTTCTTCCTCCCCGTCTTCTCTCTCGTCGTCTTCCAACTTCTGCTGTATGCCTCGGGCGAATTTCAATGCTTCAGTATGCTTAACAAAACGTTGTTCTTTACCATCATAGGTTACTCTCAGTGTTGCTGGGTACATCAAACCATATCTCAGATCCTTAGTATCCTTTAGACTCCTCAGGATACTTCTTGTTTCTGTAAATTGTGCTCTTCTCTTAGCCACTTCTGCTGGGTAATCTCTGAAAATACTGATGTTGTCTCCATCAAATTTCAGATTTCTCTTTTTTATTATTATCTTCATCATTTCTTCAAAGACATGATCAAAGGCCACTTTGACAATCATTTGTCTGGGGGGCGAACCGCTCCTAGGAACTCGTCTTAGAGCCCTATGCGCACGGCCCAGTATAGGTTCTTCATCCAGATTCAGAACATCCTTTAAAAGTTTAGCAACAAATTTTCGGGGATCCTGATTCCCCTCACGACCTTCTTTCAGACCAACTATTCTCAAATTTTTACGACGTTGGCGACCCTCCAGATCAATACATTTCTCATTTATTTTATGTATTAATTCTGAGAGGCGTTTGTTCTCGGCTCGGAGATTTTCATTCTCCTTAGTATTATATTCAGCAATCTTAGTAAGCTCTTTAATTGCTTCGCCTTGTTGGTCTATCGAAATTAGAATAGGATCTATCTTGTCATCCAACTTTCTTTCCACCCCAGCAGCTATATCCTTTACCTCCAAGATTTGGGCTCGCAACGCAGCGTCAGCCTTATCTTTCCACTCCTCCACCATACTTCTCACCGAGGATACAACTTCCTTTAAGTCGACATCAAATTTCTCATGAAGTGACTGCATGTCTGATTTTAAACTTTTTAAATCAGCCTTATACTCCTTCCTAAGGATCTTTATCTCACCTAGGATAGAAGTCTTGATATCTTCCATTTCAGCTCTCCTCTGTGAAATTTCTTCTTGAGAGGAAGAAGCAGTGGCAGCCGCAGCTGCAGCAGCAGCACTCAGGCCTGGTTCCCTTCTCTGCGGTTTTTTTGAAGTGGGGGGAGGGGAGCGCTGGGTCGACATTTCTTCTTTTTCAAACGCTGCCGGAGCAGTGTGCAATCAATCTCCTGTGGTGAGTTTGTTTGTTTGACCCTTTTACCCCCGTTTTAAATTCAGTTTTTTGCGGAGCTGTAATGGCGCGGCTCCACTCACAGCATGACGCCAACCGGAAGTCGGCTTGTTGCATTCTACGCTCGATTTGAAAACTTGAACACGGATGTGTCTTCTCGAGCACCCAGAGCTTCCGATGTCATTGTATTTTCAGTCGCCAAGGCCGGCGTCAGAAGAAGCATCACGAGGGTGAACCAAGTAACTAAGCCAACCAACTCGCAGGAGATTTTGCGGACATTTTGAATCTGTCATTATTAAGGTCTGAGGTTCCTATCTGCTTCAATGGGCTTCAACAATACTCTAGCCCAAGAAGAGTACCGTGACAAGAAGAGTACAGAGGGCGTCACAGTGGCGCAGCGGTAGAGATGTTGCCTTGCAGCACCATACACCCGGAGTAGATCCCGACTACATTTAGTGTCTGTCTGGAGATTGAATGTTCTCCCTGTGACCATGTGTGCTTCTTCCCACATTGCAAAGACCTGCCGAGTAGTACATGAATTGGCTTCTATAAATTGTCCCTGGCATGTGGGGTAGAACTAGTGTACAGGTGATCGCTGGTCACTAGGACTAAATTAAAACTGAATTAAATTAAAGTCGTCTAAGCTAAACTGAACGAAACATGTCTCAATGACCAACAAACAGTGGCACTAATGCTCGTGTTGAAGATGTGCTTTGAGAGGTTGGTTTTGGTGTATATCAACACCTACCTTGGCAAAGACCTGAACCCACTACAATTAGCTACCAACACAATCGATCAATGCCGGCTGAAATCTCACTGGCGCTACTTTCTGCAATGGCGATGGAGAGAGTCAACTCTTTCAAGTTACTGTGCATGCATATCTCTGAAGATCTGTGCTGGGCCCAGTACATTGATGTAATCTTCAACAATGTCCATCAATACCTCTTCTTTCAAAGATTGAGGAGATTTGGTATGTGTATGAATATTCTGATGTAGATTCTGGGTTGGTGTATTAGCCATTATCTTGATGAGTGACTGGCAGAAATAACTGAAAGTCCTGCGTGCTGACGTCTTCTGCTGGTTCATGTTTTCAGGTTCTCATGCGTTGAGGACAAGGAACAACTATTTATCATGCTGCTGCAAGTAAGACTTTCAATGTTCATTGGACAGTTAAACACTCTTAACTTTTCCTAGTTCATAAATTCAGAAGTCATAGGAGCGGAAGTAGGCCATTTGGCCCATCGAGACTACTCCGCCATTCTATCATGGCTGATCTATCTTTCCCTCTCAACCCCATTCTCCTGTCTTCTCCCCATAACCATGATACCCTTAACCATTGAAGGTCTGGGGGCAATTACATCTTTGATGAATAACTTGTCATGAAGATGATTTGGTTACAATTAGGAGGTGCTGAATCTGGGCCGTATTTCCACTTATTTGGTGGGATCGAATGTTAATCCCCCAACAGTGTGATGGTGGGAGGCCTGTCAGATTCTGGTGGATATACATTTTCACACAGACTGGAGCAGGAAGGCAGATAATTCATACCACATTTATCTCCAGCAATAGTAGTTTCAAACTATAGGATGCACTTACTCGTGGGCTGACCTGACCAATGTTAGTTTTAGTATCACCCATACAGTAAATAGCTGTCAAATGGAGTTTATCTGTGTTTGCGTTAATTTAAATGCTGCGTGTCCAATTCCTGCTGCAAAGAGAATTAGTTGACTTGGAGTGGCCCTTGGTCCTTGCTACCTGCTTGCATCTCGCTTTGGGCTGGTAGGACAGCTGCAGCAACTGTCCTGTCCAGGCCAGGTTTAAAATGTCTTGAGTTCACACTGGATGAGCTCACACGTTGGGTACCATTTTCAGTCGAGCCTCGACCTGACTATCCCAACCCTAATGATTACTGATGGTTTTGGAGGGAAATGGGCACTCCCCAGTCAACAGGGTGAAAGGGTACCTTCATTTTCTCATTCACTGCAAAGAAGCAAAGTTTCGCAGAAATGCGTGACTCCATGTAAACAATTGCATGGCAGATGTTAACTTCATTTTTTCTGGGGGAGACAGCAGTCTGACAGTATGCACTGGAAGGAGATGAGATCTAATTGCATGTTGCAAATGAATTGTAGAGGTTCGACCAAGTGACAATATGCTGTGAAATTCCATACCTGTTGTTGAAGTTGCTGTTGTTTCAGGTGCTGGAGAAGACACCGTGGTAGGTAGGAATATGAAAACACGAGAAATAGTTGGTGAATGGAAAATGACTGAACAGGGTACATGGACAAAAGCATTTCTTTCAAACTGATTTTGGTGACTGTCTTCGATTGATTTTCAGACAATTTCAATCCACAACAGTTGTAATTCACGCTGTGGTTGTTTCTGTATTAAGGAAGATGGTAATTGGTGTGAAAATGATGCTTTGGCTGAGGAAGGAGGGTTCTGTTTTTGTGGTACAAGTTAGGGTGGGGCAGAAGTTGGAACTTAATTAGTGGAATCAGATGGGGAGAGAATGATGGGCAGCTCAGCCACGTGGGGGACAGATAGAGTGAGTGGTGATAGGAATGATGAATAAAAGCAGAAGAAAAATGGATGGACAGGTGAGTGTTTGTGGGAGAAGAAGAAAGGGCGTGTGGGTTACCTAATTCACTATTCATTACGTTGGGTTGTTAGGTACTGAGGTGGAATATGAGATGTACTTCTTCCAAAACAATGACACTGACTTTTGTGATTCAGATTCAGATTCAGATTCAGAAAACGTTATTGTCTGTCGTAACAGAAAATCTGCTTTGACGTGGCTCAACATACAACAAGACAATATACAACAGTCATCATACAACACAGCCTTCTGCGGGCACACTCAGTGTGTATAGGTCTTAAAAACAAGTATAAAGATTAGAAACTGTAAAAATAGACAAGATAAAAGTTGAAAGTTGTGGATACGTGTAAAGTGACAGTGCGTCAGGGTTAATTTGTCCATTGATCATGTATTATTTAAACTATTTATGGCAATGGGTATGAATGAGTTTTTGTGGATGTTTTTCTTGGATAGGGGGACTTTATATCGGCGGCCTGATGGCAGAAGTTGGAAGAACTTGTGCAGGGGGTGGGTGGGATCCTGTGTAATGAGTTTGGCTTTCCTTTTAACTGCCTGGGTGTGAAGTACTGACAATTGAATTTGAGTTTTGCCAGTTATTTTGCTTGTTTGATTGATGATCCGGGAAAGCTTTGATTTATCTTTGACAGAGGTAAGGGTGAACCATGATGTGATGTTAAAGGTGAGTACAGATTCTATAAGTGATTTATATACAGCTGTTAAAATGTCTTGTCTGACATCAAAGCTCCTGAGTTTCCTCAGCAGGAACAGGCGTTGCTGTGCCTTCTTGTACACAGAGTCTGTGTGCTGGGAGAAGGACAGGCGGGTGTCAATCTCTGTGCCCAAGTATCTAAAGGCCTCTACCTGCTCGACTGTCTGCCCATTCAGCCTCAGAGGTTCAAAGAGAGGTTGGGGGGAAGATGTTCGCCTTCCCCCACAACACAGCTCCTTGGTCTTGGAGATGTTAAGCTCCAGAGAGCTCTCTTTGATCCACAGCATCAAGATGTTGACCTGCTGAGAGCAGGCAGCCAGAGAAGTGTGATCCTTGATGTGGGCCACCAGGGCCATATCGTCTGCATACTTAAAAAGGGGAATGTCACTGTTATTGTTTGTTACATTGTTCGTGTAGATGGAAAATAAAATCGGTGATAAAACACAACCCTGGGGGACACCAGTGTTTAAAATCATGTTCTTGGATTTAAGGGGAGATAGCTGAATGGATAGCAAATTGGCTTCATGGAATCTGATTGCCAGTTAAATATTTATTGTTATTTGTGAAAAGTAATATTTATCAATACTTACTTCCGGGGGTGCCACCAACAACAAATTCTGAAAGATGAATGGGAATAGAAAAAGAGAATAAAACTATTGGTATATATTAATTACTTGTGGGATGAGCCATTCTGGCGAGACCAGCATTTATTGCCCATCCTGAGCTCCCTTGAGGAGCAGGTGTGGACCCAGCATCTTGACCGGCTGCACTTCATCTATTGCACTATAAGAAGCACTTGTTCAATGTGTCC